>JAWDJE010000005.1:95922500-96522500 GCA_035047345.1 Bradypodion ventrale | reverse complement strand
CAGCTGAGTGGGCCAGAGGCATGGCAGCGGGAGCAAGGGTGGTACTTTTTTGCAACATTTCCAGCTGTTTTTGCCACATTTCTAGCACTTCCCATGAGATTTTGGCAGTTCCTGCAAGATTTCAGCAAGATTCCGGCACTTCCTGCATGATTAGTGCTTCCAGTGCATTTCCGGTGCTTCCGGTGGTGGCAATGGGGTTCTCACCATGGTCTGATTAATTGGCATGATGCCAGCTCAGCCCATGGGCCGTAGATTGGCAACCCCTGCACTACAGACTCACATCTCTAAATTTCCCATGGGAGTAAGCACTATTGAATCCATAGGGGCTAATTCCAAGTAGACATGTACAGGATTGTTGATGACCAGGCCAATGATTACAGTTGTTATTAAAACACATAAGAAGAAGATGGGGTTGTTTTGTTCTGCATCTCCAAAATAATATTAGCATATTATGAAAATAGTAATATAACAGTATTCTTGTTTTACAGTTAATATCCCATAGCATGGAAAGGAAACACATTTTGCCTCCCAAATTATACAGGGATTTTCAATGCTTGAATTACTCACTGTTTTTGAAGCTTATGTGTGACACTGAAGGAAATCAGGGTCAGGGTTTTTGTGTCACACAAAGCTTCTCTGAAGTTTTTCTGACATAATTTCAACATTGGTTCTAACATCACTGTACCCACTAAGAGCTGTGGAGAGGCAATCTATTTCTACATTGCTACCAGCTAGGACTGAAGAAAAAACCCTCTACTCATTAAATTCTTTGTTCTCATATATTTAGACTCTCTCAATATGCTGAGACATCTTGATGAGGAATTTTCAGGTCTCATTAGATTCCTGCCTTCAGGCAAAGAGTGAAATGTTTTTATTATTATTATTATTATTATTTCAGCATTGTTTTTTCTCATCATGGTCTGTATAATTTGCATGAACTGTCTCTGTGAAAAACCTATATATTTTTTGTCTTGGAGAAACCGAACAGGCACACACAGCAAGCAAATAAAGATTATGTTATTGTTTTGAAAGATTCTAATAATCTGTCCAATGCTTCTAATACATAAATCCCATGCCATAAAGCAGCACCTACCCTTATTTGGAGCTTCTTGAAATTAATTGTTATTGGTTAGGAGATTTTATGTGGTGCATTTTAAAAACTTTGGTCAAATAATAGCTTTCATTCTTTTTTTATCTTCTCCTGTCAACAGCTTCAGAAAATGCCTCACCTTATTGTAGGATGCAGAGAATAATTTACTGGTTCTTTATTCTTGCATGTCAGAAGACAGTTGAAGATTTGCATTCCTGCATACAAATCTAGTGAAAATTGAACTTTTAATGGAACATCATCTCCATTAAATTTTGAATGTATCCCTTCTGCTGGTAGATAGACAGATTGCCCTCTTTTGCTTTTAAGGTAAATGCATACCTGTCAAGTTTTGGATTTGAAAATAAGGGAAATGTTGGCCACCCCCTTCTGTGGGTGTGGCCAAATCTGTGGGCGTGGCCAAATATAGCCATGTGACTTGCTGGGCTCTAGTCATGCCTGCCACATGGCCATGAAAATGTCTGCAAACACAGACAGCACTGGCTCTTTGGCTGTAAATGGAGATGAGCACTGCACCCTAGAGTTGGATACGACTGGCAGATTTTACTTTCTTAGGATCAAAGATATCTGCAGATGGTAATTGCAGCTGTGAAATAAAAAGGTGACTGATGCTTGGGAAACAAGCTATGAGAAACCTGGGGAACATAGTTAAAAGAAGAGGCATCACCTTGCAAACAAAAAATTGCATAGTCAAAGCAATGGTATTCCCGATGGTAATGTATGGGTGTGAGAGCTTGACCATTAGGAAAGCTGAGCGCAGAAAAATAGATGCCTTTGAAATGTGGTGTTAGAAATAGGTCGATCCAAAAGAAATCAACCATGACTGCTCATTAAAGGTCAAATAGTAAAAATGACGCTAATGAAAGTGTGGCGCCAAAATGGCCGCCGCGCTCTTTGCGGGGCCCCCACACCCGGACTCAGACATCCGGGTGAGTTAGGGGGCGTGGCCACCCCTCTATAAAAGGGGTGGCCATGAGGCAGCCGAGCTGCCATTTTAAAATAGCGACGGAGAGAAGAAGTTTTCTCCGTCGCTGTTTCTTCATTTCCCCCTTGCTCCTTCCCGGCTGGGAAGGAAGGATTTTCGCACTAACCCTTCTGGCTTGCTGGCTCCTCCGTGCCCCTTTTTTTGCACTCTTCGATCCCTGGAAAGGGATCCTGCTCCTTCTTTAAGATATGCCTCCCAAACAGAGGGCCTCGGCGACGAAGCCACGGCCAACGGGGAGGAATTTTGGCACTGCGCAACGCGCAGGACCAGGGCTGCGCCCCTACAGCAGGGCACGATACTGGTTTTACCCACCGATACCAGTGGAGAGGGGCAGGCTGGAGTATGCCCCTCAGCTCCCCAGCCTCAGGCCGGCCCTTCGGGGGCTCCGGCCCTCGGCCCGCAGTTGCTGGCCATGGGCCGGGACAATGGGGGAGGGTCTGGTGCTGGCACACTCCCCTCATGAGCCGGAGTTTGGGCATGGCCCTCTTCTGGCCTGGGCTCTCAAATTGGGGATCCTGGTCTAATGCTTAGCGTGCCGTCCGGCCCACCTGGCCCACTTTATACTGGGGGTTTCTGTGCGGTGCTGGAGGCATCCTGGGGATTACACACAAACCCGTGGGAGGGGGCCCTTCCTTATATACTGGGGGCCCTTCGTGCCCACCGGTTACCTCGACGGCCGCCACACTTCAACAGGCGGCTGGCCGGCTCGAGCTGCTTGAGACACTTCGGCCGTGCCTGCTGCTGTTTAGCAGCTCCCTGTTCGTCCTGAGCTACAGCCGGGGAGTGGTCAGATGTTGCTCCAGAGCTCGATTCCTGGTCACGAGCTCCGACACCCGCCATGGGCCGGAACCCCCAGTGGGGGCGGCTCACGGGGGTGCACCTAGTGAGTATGGTTCAAGTTAATGCACCCACATCACAGTCCACTTCCAGCGGCGGGGTTCAGTGGCCATGACCTCGCTAATTTGAGGCGAGTGGGCATCAGTTGCCAGCCTATCCCAGTGCCCCTTGGTTGCATACTGGCACGACATTGGGGGTGGGGGGTTTCCGCCCCCGGGGCAGTGCCGGGCATCGCAGGGGCTGGCCAGGTCCCGCTGCGTATGCCCCGTGTATCTCATGTGCCGGTCACGGCCTTGCCGACGGCTGATTATTCATTGCCCCTTGGTGATCAGGTGTCCTGGGTCATGAGGGACAAGATTTGGCGGGGGGAGTACGTGGATATATTCTCCCTATGAACCGAGAGCCCACTAAGGAGGGGAGAGACGGACAGGGTGACAGAGACATAGAGCTGTCCCGCCGGAGTAAGCCACCACGCAGGGGGGTGTCCGCCCCCGGGACAGTGCCGAGCATCGCAGGGGTGGTCCGGGTCCTCCTGTGGGTCCTCCTGCGTATGCCCTTTATACAGAATGTGCTGTTGATGGCTTTGCCGACGGCTGGTAATTACTTGCCCCTGGATGATTATTGGCCGCAGGTCATGAGGGGTAAGGGCCGGAGGGGGACAGGTGGATATTCCCCCTATTGAACTGTGAGCCCATTGCGGAGGAGAGAGAGGGACAGGACGACTGAGACAAAGAGCTGTCCCATCGTCATGAGCCACCACGCACCTTGGGCCAACTGGTTGGCGGCATACCTTGTATATATGGTGGTATCGCTAAGATTTACAGGGCGATGGTTGACTGGAGGGGCCCATAGCAGTTGTCTTATGGTGAGGAATGCGGATGAGGGTGGCTCTATACTCTGAGAGGAGGTGGGATGAGCACTGTCAGCAGTTGTGCTCGTGTACATCACTCCCACGTGACTGGTGCTTAGTGATAGGTACCATGGTGGTCATGCTGAGCAGCGGGCTGCTCAGACACAGGCTCCACGTAACTGGTCGGGCAGGGGGTTCCAGCCCGCCTGCTGTGTTCGACCTGCTCAGCTGGCGATGTGTGTGCTAAGCACCAGTGTCGTTACCGACTTGGTGTCACCTTTTGTGCCGGCCCTTACGCCGCCTCCGCGTGCATGCGGGTTGGTTGGTTACGGGGCAGAGGTAGGGGTGCACAGGGGCGATCAGAGCTCCGTCTAAAGAACTAGCCTTGACAAAGCTTCCCCCCCTCCCCGATTGGTGTACTCAGGCAGGAGAGATGGCAATCAGCTCATCCAAGAGGGGATGGGGCGGGGTACCTGCTGGAGGGTTTTCCATGGGGTTTTTGTATTCCATTAAGGGGTGTTAGGGGTCCCAGGATGCTACTAATCTGGTTCCCTTGAAGGGTAACGAAGAGGGGGCTCCACTGTGCACAGCTGAGGGAGTTGGGGCTGTGAGAGTAGCGGGGCCCATCTTGGAACCACCTTTCCTAAGTCGACTGTCTCCCCTATGAGGCTCATACCGAGCTAGGACCGGGGTGAATGTCATTAATCCTCCATTTATCTTACCCTGTGGGTTATCCATTCAGGGATGCCATTACTGATGACCTCGCTCAGTCAGGTACTCGTAGTTGGTTCGGCCCCTATGGGTGGCACGCTCACCCAGTCCTGGTGCTGTTCGGGCACAGTGCGATATGCACTCGGATTTCAGATTATTGCCAGTGCACCCAATGGATGTGCAGCTATTGGGTTTTTAGGTCCCGAGGGGAATTTTACTTAGATAAGGCCAACCCCTTCTGACTGAGTTAATACATGTTCAGCACTCGAACGATTCGGGATTTTCGTTCAGTGGGCCTTTTCCCATGGGTAGGGGTCTCGGTCTCTAGCCCATTACCTCGATGACTTTGGGTTCGGGGGTGAACGGGGCTTGGACATGTGCACGCGTCTCCTCATTACATTTCAGACACTCAGGTGGGAACTGGGTGTCCCCTTGGCGCCTGAATAGACTGAGGGCCCAGCTACTAAGCTCACATTTCTAAATCGACTCTGTCGCGCGGGCACCCGGGTTAACCATGAACAAGGTGGCTTGGATCTCCGCGGCGATTGTGGCATTGATTGCCAAACATAAAGTGTCCCCTTGTGAGCTACAGTTACTTCATGGCCACCTTACTTCGGCCTGCAGGGTGGTTCCGTCCGGCAGAGCATTGGCCAGGCGCCTGTGTGACGCCATGGCTGGCCTGTTACAACATCGACACAGGGTCCGGCTGATCAGGGGCATACGGGTGGGCCCTCTGGTCTGGCTCAAATTGCTCCTGGGTTTTAACGGGGTCTCTTCCTGGAGATCAGACCTGATGGTCTGCCCTAGATTTCAAGTACGGTCGGATACCTCCGGCTCCCTGACTTATGGGGGTTTACTCTGGGGGTGGGTGCACGGATCGCCTCCGCGAGCTTATCTTCCTTGCGTTTCTCCCCATTTTGGGGAGCACTACTGCTATGGGGCGATGAGTGGGCCTACTCAGTGGTCCAATTTAGGTGTGACAATGCGGCAGTGGTGCATATTGTCAACACCCAGACATGCAAATCCCCCAGGGTTAGGACATTAGTTTGTTTATTCCTTTTGAGAAGCCTACGCCTAAATGTGCTGTTCTGAGCCAGACATGTTCCAGGTATTAATAACGACATTGCTGCTGCTTTCTCCCGCCTGCAGATCCCCCGGTTCCGGGCCTTACTCCGGAAGCAGAGGAGTTCCACTCGCCACTCCCGGCCGATTTCGGACGTTTGGTGAGGAGAGGCGAACCGGGCATGTCATTGGCACCTCGCACGCGTAAGGCGTATCACCATGCGTTCATGCGTCGTGTTTGGGAGGGGCGGGCACGGGAACGTGTCCACCGCCCGTACACGCGTCAACCTAGTTCCCAGGTTTTTTGACCCACCTTGCACGAGGCTGGCATTACTTATGTTCAGATAGGTGTGAGGTGGCTCTTGGCCACGCAGCTACCACGGTAGCCTTTTTGGAGCGCTCCGCATCAGTGTGTGGGTGCCAGAGTTGGTACCACCTGTGTAAGGCGGATGTGTCTCGTAGGGCACTGGAACTCAACGATGTCTCTGTCACACATGAGTGGGCTCAAGTGGGGATACGGTCCTCACAGGTTGTTCAGCACGGCGTAGGCAGCGGAGTTAGACTGCTACGAAGTTTTATTGGAGACATCTGTCCGGTTGGTGCCCTACATGAATTTTCGACAGTGCCTGCTGCGCGCCCCAGCCGGTTTTTCTGCCACCAGGATAGGTCTACCCTTGCCGAAGTAATGTTACGGAGGGTGACTGGTGCCGCGCTTCGCGGTGTGGGGGCCCGTTTTGGCACCCATCTATTTAGGATAGGCGTCGCGTTGATCGCGGCTACGTTTGGAGTACTCGGAGGCCGACATGCGTGTACGCGCAATTTCTTATATGTACGTGCCCTCACTGTGTGAGTACCTAGTTATGACCTTAACCTCTTCTCCTCTTTTACAGATCCTGTGTGTCTCTACACACCGGTGGCAGTGGGGCTGGTGGGCCGCAGCTATGTACACTGGGCAGCAGTATATGCTGCGGCGACAGAGAGTGGACCCCGACTTGGGCTCTGTGCATCCACACGTATGCGATGGTATGGTATGCGCGGCACAAGGGGGCGGGAACTGTTGCCATTCCTGATGTCCGTCGGGGATGCTGGACCTCCCGATGTTCTTAATAGGCACCTCGGTGGCAACGATCTTATATGGATCACTGCTGTTACTAAACTGTCGAGGGGCTGTGACCTGGCGTTTTTATCACATATGGCTTACACACGGTTGCTATGGTCTAACATCGTGCCGAGACACCGATTTAGGGGAGACGTGGATCTCTGTGGTTCGGACTGTTCCGGCAGTCAGTGGACAGGGCTGTTGCTCAGTCCCTTCCTGAGCATGGCTGGGAGACAGCCATTGGACACCTGAGGATAGGCTTACAAAAATTTTGCCGGTAGGCAGGGGAAGGGGTCCACCTGTCGGCTGGAGGTATGTACCTCGTTCTGGGTGTGGTGCAAGCAGGCCTGGTGACTGAGCTGACGGTCTTGGGGGGGTAGGCAGTGAGTCATCATGGACGCCTCCCCGTGTGGCGGGTAGCACTGGTAAGGTAAATATTTATGACCCATTGGTATCCGGCAGGTTCGCAATTGACTGGCCAACACTTAGACAGGTACAGGTGTAATAACATTGACTGGTCAACGACGAACCAGGCAAGGGGTGATGGCAGGAGCTTTTCAGCATGCATCACCCCGTGATTTGATGGATACACGTCAGAGGGTGGGGTCAGTAGATAGTTTATTGACTACGGCCAACAATTTGTTTGTGTCAACAAACAAATTGATGCAAATGGATACATTGTAGCCAATTGCCGTTGGCAATTTTGGGAGGAACCTTACCAGGTTTACTGCGGCCTGCTTGCCTTAATTGGATGAGTACCAATTGAAAGTTATAATTCGGACTAGGGCATTATGCAATAAAAGTGGCCCAATGCCTTTATCCATATACCTTTATCCATATATCTGAGTCTTTCTTTGGGGGGTGCGCCTGCGAAGTACTTTGGACATCAAATGATAAGAGAGTAAGCCTTGATGCTGGGAAAGGTGGAGGACAAAAAAGGGGTGGCCAAAAATAAGATGGCTAGATGGTATTGTAGATGCAATGGGCACAAAGCTGTGTGGGCCAAAGAACCGTTTCCCATTTTCTTGGGGGACTTTTGTTTTGTTTTCTTTCTTGTTTACTCAGTGGCTTAAGTGACTAAGATGCTGACTGGGAGGCAGAAGGTCAGCAGGATGAAATGAGCTCCTGTCTTTATCATAGCTCCTGCCATCCTAGCAGTTTGAAAGCAAGAAATTGCAAGTAGATAAATAGGAACCACTTTGGTGGGAAGGTAAAAGCGTTCTGTGCACTCTGGTGTCTAGTCATGCCTGCCACATGACCACGGAATTGTCTGCAGATGCAGACAACACTGGCTCTTTGGCTTTGAAACAGAGATGAGCACTGAACCCTAGAGTCGGATATGATTGGCTTTTGAGCAAGGGCGACCCTTTACCTTTACCTAACTCAGGTCCCCTTACACAACCGTGCAAGCACACTGGATCTATGAGCTCTGATAATTCTCCCCGTGTATTTTGGATCTGCTCTCTTGTACAAAAAGCACCTTCTTGCTCTAAAAATTGGCTGCTGTAGGAATCTATGACTATGATGGCAAACCTTGGCACTCTAGATATGACTGCTTTTGAGCAAGGGAAACATTTACCTTTAGCATATAATGATCAAGCACCATCCCCCACCCCCACCCCTCCCAAGTTAACTCTAGAACAGAAACGGAACACCCCCCTCTCTCTCTTATATAGTGATCAAGAACCATTCCCCACCCCACGCCCTCCCAAGTTAACACTAGAACATAAACGGAACACCCCCCTCTCTCTCATATAATGATCAAGCACCATCCCCCACCCCCACCCCTCCCAAGTTAACTCTAGAACAGAAATGGAACCCCCCTCTCTCTCTTGTATAGGGATCAAGCACCATCCCCCACCCCCACCCCTCCCAAGTTAACTCTAGAACAGAAACGGAACCCCCCTCTCTCTCATATAGGGATCAAGCACCATCCCCCCACCCCTCCCAAGTTAACTCTAGAACAGAAACGGAACCCCCCTCTCTCATATAGTGATCAAGCACCATCCCCCACCCCCACCCCTCCCAAGTTAACTCTAGAACTCTAGAAACGGAAGCCTCCAGCCAGGAGGCAGGGCAGAAACAGCTCAATAAAGCATGAGAGTGAGAGAGAAGTCTCTCACTGATTTGCCCCTCCATATATGAAATATCATTCACCTCTAGAGTAGACTCCTGTCCCTCCCAGCGTGGTGGCTCCGACCACCTCAGCAGCAAAAACAAAGCCTCCATATTGGCCATGTGGTAGGAGGGAAATGAAAGAGAAACTAGAGAACGCCCCCCACCACCTTCTCTCTCTCTCCTTCCACAAGCGAAAGGCCTGCCACACAGTGACCTCTGGTGGCCAGAAAAACATACTGCAGCTTCACCTGTGAGGGCTCAGGTCAGGATTTTTTTTTAAAAATAAGGGATATCACGGGGAAATTAATAAAATGGGAGGGGGCGGGAAGAGGGGAAAAATAAGGGGTTTTCATGGGGAAAACAGGATACTTGACAGGTATGTAAATGTCAGAACATTGGATAGGTGTCCCCCCTGGAGTGTATTGCAGCTATATTAATTTCATTTGCATACCAACTTGGTAAAATGCAAGGCTTATTAATTGTTAGCAGAAACAATAGAAACAGTCCTTTATTTTCCACAAGATGTGTTTACAGCTACTGCTTCTTCTAAGGTTGCAAATTCCTCCTGAACAGAAACAATGACTTTCAAGCAGAAATGTTCATCTCAATAGTATTTGAACTGCAATTGGCACAGGCTATTCATGTGGCAAAAATAATGACACACTTTCTGAATTAAAGTGATAAGTTATATTTTAAGCATTTTAAGGATCAATTCCTGAAAAAAGAATAAATAAAATTTGTCATGGCTTCTTATGGGCATATTTAATTCATATACAGAATATAGCAAATGGAAAACTGGATTACATGTCTTATAAGGTAACAGTGAACACTGATGGATGAAAACACAAATACAGTGGTTCCTCACTTAAAAAACATAATGTGTTCCATGGGATTGTTCTTTAAGCGAGTTTGTTCTTTAAGAGAAACACGAATGTAAGTGACCAATTGTGACTTCTGGTGTGTGTGTGTGTGTGTGTGTGGGGGGGGGGATTGTGAACCCCAATTTAGTTGTTAAGTGAGTTTTTGGTTGGTTTTAGTTGTTAAGCGAGGTGACCATTCAGAGAAAATTCTCCTCTTTAAATGAGTTAGTATCTAAGCAAGGCACTCTTTATGCAAGGTTTTACTTTAATTCAAAACATGCATATGGCACCATTTCACTTGCAGAAACCATTTTTAATTATTTGAAATGTTTTTTGATGAAAGTGAAAAAAGAAAGTGCCAAAGAAGGGCTGCAGGTGAATATAAAAAAGACAAAAATCATAACTACTGAAGAACTACACAACTTTAATGTTGACAATGTTGAAATTGAAATAGCTAAATATTTTGTATGCATTGGCTCAGTCATCAATCCAACTGAAGACTACAGTCAAGAAAACAGAAGAATCAGAATGAGAAGAGCAACAATTGTAGGAATTAGAAAATATTACCAAGTGAAAAGATGGGTCAATGGAAATCATCCACACACTTGCATTTTCAATTACTATGTACTTGTATGAAAGCTGGATAGCGAAGAAATCTGTTAGGTCCTTGAACTTGGGAATGCTCCAGGGAGTTGAAAAATCCAAAAGCTAAAATAATAACAATAATAACACAACTATACACTGGGAAGTAAATTCCCTACATCACAAAAATAATGCTACCACCCTCCCACAAATTTCCAGAAATTGGATGAGGCAAAGACTGCCTTTAAATACCAGCAACTCTCCAGGATAAAACCTGAAATAGCTGTTTGAAGTATTGTATGTTTGTATTTTAGTAAAAGAAGGGAAAAAAGGAAAGAACACATAATGCAACAAATTGTATACAATCATAAAAGATTTCCCAAAAATAATGGAGACATTACAGAGACACAATAATGAACATTCAAAGGAAACACACCAGCAAATAAAAACAAATTACCTTATCTATTATACTTAAATGAAGTTCATCATTGTTCCTAGGCACACAGAGTGATATTCTTTCTATGTATCACCATAGCAGATGTGGAAAACACTAGTCTCCTGGAAGAAATACTTGAATAACTAACTAGTTTCATAATTTTCCATAATGGGCCATTCAATTTACAGTAGACCCTCACATAATGACGTTGCTTGGTTCCCCAAGTAGCGTCGTTATGCAGAAAACATCACTTTGTTGTTTTCTATGGGAGATCTCCCGCAGAATGTCAAAAAACCACCGTTATTCACAAAACGACGGTAAAAACCCTGTTGTTATTTGAATAACTACACTGGAAGAAGGGTTGAACGGGTATTGTACTGGGAAGAAGAAAAATCATTTCGTGGCCAGAGGCATGTATATAGACTGTTGTTTTGGACTTATTTTTGCTCAGATTGTTGCATTATATACATCTTGCTACTTTTTTGCTTTCTGGCCACAAATGGATTTTTCTTCTTCCCAGTTATTCGAATAACGACTTTTTTTGCCGTTGTGCAGTAGATCACATAGGGGCATTGGTAGCGTCGTTAATTGAAAATGACGCTATTTGAACACGTAATTAGTTGGGAGTTCACTGTAATTCACTAAACATGGTTAAATACTCCTGGGTAATTTTGACAGAAAGAGAACACAACAGTAATCTCTACTCCAGATACATGCCCCAGGGGAAAGAAATAAACAATTTTTTGAAGTCAAGAGGGGAGAGTCCCTCTCAGTCCTTCTCTCAAATTCTATTTGTCCTTGGGGGAAAATCTGTTTGTCCTTGAAAAAAATATTTGGAAGGATGCCTGATATAGGCAGCAATGGATGGTTTTGTGTCTGGCACAAGCTGGGTTGGGTTCCAATTCACAAATCACTTTTAGTCACATGCATAGAGTTCTGAAGGCATCTCATAGAAGAATTTTATATTTCATTTTCATTTATATTTCATTCAGGGATTGTTTTAATATGTCAACTTATTTCACTTTGCTTTATAATTCAGTGTATCGGGTAATTGGCTGTTAGGCCAAAAGTTCAATTCAGCACTGTGGCTCTCTTTAACTGTTTGTCTCTGTTTAATTCATGCCTTCAATCTGTGCCAGAAAATAGATGGGATATCCAACCAACTAATCAATATTCATTTTACCAACAGGCAAAATGAAGCAACTGCCTCAGACAGCAGATTCTGGGGCTGTTTTCATAGAGTCCTTCAAACATTCCCCTTGGTTGGAGGACAAACCTCTATGTGGCATAAAACCTGTACTGATTTCCTAAAATAGCCTACTTGCCTTCATATGTGGTGGAAGTTGCTGTTAGGTAAAGAGGCACTCTTATCTTCTCTGTGTAAAATGCAAGAGAGGTGCCTTTTATGTTTTCACCACCAAGCCTAATTAATAAACAGCCTCAAAAGATTTTGTAATCACTTCTCGCAACTAGCTACCCTGCTAAGAGGTTGTTCTAATTTACTTTGCAACCCTACAAATAAAAATGTTGGTGTAACTAATTTCATCAACTAGAAATTGAGTGGATTTTTTATATCTAACAGTCACCAAATAAATGTCTTTATCAGGGAATAAACTGGAGATATGATCCTAATTTATTTAAGGACCAAAAATGTAAGGAGCAAATTATAGAAAGCTGGATGGAAAGCTGGCAGTGGAACGATAATGAAGAGGTAAATTTTAATGTGGTCTGGGATGCCATGAAGTCGGTTTTTAGAGGGGAAAGTATAAAGTTGGCAAGTAACAAGTACAGAAAGTATAAGGTAGCACAGGATGAAAAAGAAAAAGAAATAAAGCAATTACAGGAAGAACATTCGAAAAAGAAGGATAAAAATTTTTTCGCCAAATTACAAAGACTGAAGGCAGAATTGATGGGTAAGCATATAGAAAAAGTAAAAAGAGATTTGATATATTTAAATAGAGAATATTTTGAATTCAGTAATAAAAATTCAAGATTATTGGCAAGAGCGGCCAAAGCTAAAAGGGAAAAAAGGGAAATTGGAGTTTTGGTTAATAAACAAGGGATAAGGTGTAATAAAGTTAGTGATAAATGTAAAATTGTGAAGGATGTTTACCAAACACTATATACAAAAAAAGAGATAGATTTGGGGAAGCTTAAAGGGATTTTGGAGAGGCAATTAGTGAGTGGAATAAAGCAGGAACATCAGGATAAAATGGAAGAACAAGTTTCCGAGAAGGAGGTAAAGGAGCTAATTAATGGTTTGAAGTTGGGGAAAGCCCCGGGAGATGATGGACTACCGACTGAGTTTTATAAGGAATTTAAAGATGTTGTGGTACCAAAGTTGGTAAAGTTATACAATCATATTTTAGATGGTGGACAAATCCCGACTTCATGGTATAGGTCTACAATTGTTCTGCTGCCAAAATTGGGAAAGAATTTGGAAAAAGTGGAATCTTATAGACCAATTTCTCTTATAAACCAAGATGCCAAGATCTTCACAGCAATATTGGCTAACCGTTTAAACAAATTTATGGGAGAATACATAAATGTCGATCAAGTAGGTTTTTTAAAAGGGAGACATATGGCTGATTTGACTAGGAGGGTGTTAGATTTAACTGATAACGTTAACCAAACGAAGCAAAAGGTGGGGTTAATATCTTTGGACATTTTCAAGGCATTTGACTCTTTACAATGGTCTTCGATCAAGGAAATAGTTAAAAGCTATGGATTTGCGGAGAGATTTAGAAGGGTAATTGATCAGAGTAAATGATGAAGTTACAGATGAGGTAAAGCCTGAGACAGGTACTAGACAGGGTTGTCCTCTGTCCCGTATTTTGTTCATTATGGCAATGGATTTTGGCTAAAAAGATAAGGGAAGATCCAAATATAGAAGGGATAATGTGTAATAAGGTAAGTATGTATGCAGATGATACATTGCTAATGGTGAAGCATCCGGAGGGGGTCATGGATAGGATTAAAGCACAAATTGAGGATTTTGAGGATATAACGGGACTGTTGATAAATTGGGATAAATCGGAAATGATGTTGTGTAACATGGGGGAAGGGGAGAAGGAAAAGATGGCGGGACTATCTAACATGCAAATCAAAGATAAGTTGAAATATTTGGGGATAATTATTTCAAATAGATTGGAAGAACTTAAAAGATTGAACTACGATAGCTTGAAAACAGAATTTAAGACTAGAATACAAAGTCTCCAAAAGCTGAAGTTGTCATGGTTTGGGAGGATTGCAATCTGCAAAATGATCTTGTTACTGAGAATTAATTTTCTATTTGATGCACTTGCAATTCAAATGAAGGAAAAGGAGATTAATGAGTTCCAAAAGATGTTCAATAATTTTTGCAATGGAGGTAAAAAAACTTAGATTATTAAAGAAACTGTGGTACCTGCCTCAGAAAGAAAGGGGTTTGGGAATGCCAAATTTATTAGCATATTATCGTGCACTTCAAATTAAGAACGTTGTGAAGATTTTGGCAAGAGAAAAAGTAATTTGGGAGGAGATCGAGATGAAAGATTATAGGACTATTGGTAAAATGATTTTTTTGGGAGATAAGGTTAAAATGACAGCTACCAGTAATACAATGATGAGGGGACCCGTGAATGTGTGGAAAAGATTAAAGAAGGACTTGGTCCCAGATGTCTCTCCAATTTTGGAATTGGCAGATATGGCATGTTTTCCGATAAAAATAGATAAAAAAATAAAGGAAATATTGGATAAAAATGAAGTTTCCTTAGTGAAAGATTGGTTAAGGACTTGCGGAGATGAAAATAATAAGAAAAAATTGTTTGAACAGTTAAAATTGGCTTGGTTTCAGAAAATGAAGGTCAATAATTGGAATAATAAATATAGAAGAGAATTACATATAGATAGAGAAAAGACGGAATTTGAAGAATTGGTTTTAACAATTTGAAAAGGAGATAAAAGCATTAAGGGTCTAGTAAGTAAACTTTATGCCTTAATAAATAGGGGGGGGGGGGGTGAACCACAGGAAGATTTGAAATTGAAGTGGGAACAGGATTTGAATATAAAGCTAGGAAATGATGAATGGAGAAATAAGTGGAAAAAGAGGATAATGAGAACCATGTTAGTAAGAATTAAGGAACCTAATTATAAAATGTTGTGGCAATGGTATCTGACACCACTGAGGTTACATCAGATCGATAATAAAAAGGATAACTTATGTTGGAGATGCAAAGACACTGTTGGAACCTATGAGCATATGTGGTGGGGCTGTAAAATGATAAATGATTTTTGGAGAAGAATAGAAAAAGAGGTTGAGGAAATAATGGGTAAGAAAATTAAATTGGTGTCAGGTACCATTATGCTAACAGATGTGGATGGTATGCATTTAAACAAGGAGGAAAAAGAGTTATTAGAAATAATGTTAACAACGGGCAGACAATGTATTGCTAGAAATTGGAAAAATGATGTAACTATACAGACGGGAGAGTGGTATAAAGAAATGTGGAATCTAGCATTGAATGATAAATTGACATGGGAGATAAAAGTAAAAAGGGACAAACTGAAGGAAAATAGATTTTGGAGTATTTGGAAGCCCTTTGTTGACCACTCCCTCATGGGCATGGAATGCTGTAGACCTGTACCATTTCAAAGTAGTTTTTGGAGACAATATTGAGACCGAACTCTCCGGGACAATGTAAATAAACACTGGGTGAATTGTAAGTGAAAATTAGATCTTGATAGTTGTACCTGAACTATAGTATTACTGAAATGTTTTATGAGTTGGTCATAGCTATAGTGTTAATTTCCAAGTGGATGCTTAACATTATGGGCAGCTACAATAGATAACAGTACAATTATCATGTATGTGGTTATTTCTTATGAAACTTATGTATTTTCTTACTTTTTATGATGTAACGTTTTGTGTATGTCTGTATATTTTTTGAAAATTAGTTAATAAAAATTATATTTTAAAAAAATGACTGTCTTTATCAAACAATGACTTCTCTGAAATGGAATCCATTCAAGATTGTATTAAACATACAATACACTCACCACACCCGTTTTTGTACTCTGAAAGTTTGTAGTTACCAAGTACAGTATCTGCTACCTGTCATCTGCCTGCTGGGAAGCAACCTCAAAAGGAAAGTTGTTCAAAGAGTTGCTTTTCTAGGACACTTCTTAATAGCACAACCTAGCCTAATATGCCAAGTGCACCTGTGGTGCAAACCCACTCAGTGTCAAACATTAGGGTTCTAATTGCCCTTAAGTACAGCCACTCTTTTAATGCTTTGACACTTGAGTTTTATCTGTCACCACCCACCACTATAGAGCTTTAATATCCATGGAAATGCACAATGAATTGGAGCTTGCAGTACTGGGATTTCTGTTACTGTTTTATGTGCATGATACTTCTGGGGATTTTTTTTTTTCAGATTTCAGCTCCTGAGCAATTATAAAACTGAGATGATTTTCTGTTTCCACATCATTGTATGAATTTCCTAGTTTCATCAACATTTCTTCATTTATCTGTTTAAGCCAGTTTGAGAAGCATAGGATGGAAGAAATCTGTCATTTTTGCTTTACCCGGGGGGGGGGGGGGATTTGTCATCAAAAACTCAAGTTCTTTCCATCAAATGTATAAGGAAATGTGCATATTTTTATAGGTTTCTTTTTTTAAAAAAATCAAAAATCAACCACTGGGTTAGCCAAAGATAATATTGTCACTATTCCAACCATGGAGAGAACCATTGTCTAATCCACTTCCATATAGTTATTGCATTTTGGAAACCTGTCAGAGAAGAAAAAGTTGCAACAGAAATTCAGCACAAAGACTATGACTGAAGATTCAAAAAAATTGAAAGCCAGACTTTTAAAAAGATAAGCATTCTAAACCCTTAATCTGGTTAAGCAAATCTGTCAGTTTCTCTTTCTAACACTTTGATTTTAAAAATATCAGTTTCTTTCAATCAAATTTATAGATCTTATTTTAAAATTATAGATAAATATTAAACAAAATTAAAAGAAAGTGGCATATAATAATGTTGTTCGGCTTGGACTTCTGGGAATTGAAGTCTAAGAACAGCTGGAGTGCCAAGGTTCACCATCATGGCCTTAGACTCTTCTCCTGTGTTTTGCTTAAAAGTCTGCTGGAAAAGTAAAGTCTTTGCAGGCGCACCCCCCAAAAAAGGACTCAGACACCGGTATAAGTGGATAACGGCATTGGGCCACATTTATTGATACATGCCCTAGTCCGAATTATAAATTTCAATTGGTACTCAGCCAATTATAATTCTTAAGGCAAGCAGGCCGCAGTAACACTGGTAAGGTTCCTCCCATATTGCCAACGGCAATTGGCTACAATGTATCCATTTGCATCAATTTGTTTGTTGACAACAAACAAATTGTTGACCGTAGTCAATCAACTATCTACTGACCCCACCCTCTGACGTGTATCCGTAAAATCATGTGGTGATGCATGCTGAATAGCTCGTGCCATCACCGCATTGCCTGGTTCGTCGTTGACCGGTCAACGTTAACCAACTTGTACCTATCTAGTGTTGGCCAGTCAATTGTGAACCTGCCGGATACCTGTGGGTCATAAATCTTTACCTTACCAGTGCTACCCGCCCATGTGACCAAAGTCAATAGCAAAGCCCCTATATCAAACCATAGCAACAGTGTGGGATGGGCAAAGGAGTGAAGACCTGGCTGGCAGGGCAGGTGTGGGGCCCGAATGGGACTATGGTGCCTGCCTGCTGGCTTTTATAAGAACTCTCTCTTCTTTCCTTTTGTATAGTAGGTGGGATGGGTGGGTGGGATATGGGTTTTTTAAAGGGGGTGGGATGTGGGTTTTTTATAACGTTTTTTATGTATTTTTGTTGTAATGCCACCCTGAGTCGGGTTCTGCCTGAGTGGGCGGCATATACAAATATGACTATAAATAAATAAAAAATAAATAAATAAAAAAGCCTAAACCAGGAAGCCAATTGTAGGTTCCAGCCAAAAATTCCCACCCGGCCCCGAAGCGACCAAAATATCACACTGTTCACTAGGGAGGGGGTGGAGGGAAAAACTTCTCCTCTCCGTCGCTTTCACAAAATGGCAGCTCGGATGCCTCGTGGTCACCCCTTTTATAGAGGGGTGGCCACGCCCCCTAACTACCCGGATGTCTGAGTCCGGGTGGGGGGGGGGCGCAAAGAGTGCGGCGGCCATTTTGGCACCGCGCTTTCATTGCAGGCGCACCCCCCAAAAAAGGACTCAGACACCGGTATAAGTGGATAACAGCATTGGGCCACATTTATTGATTCATGCCCTAGTCCGAATTATAAATTTCAATTGGTACTCAGCCAATTATAATTCTTAAGGCAAGCAGGCCGCAATAACACTGGTAAGGTTCCTCCCAAATTGCCAACGGCAATTGGCTACAATGTATCCATTTGTATCAATTTGTTTGTTGACAACAAACAAATTGTTGACCATAGTCAATCAACTATCTACTGACCCCACCTTCTGACGTGTATCCGTATAATCACGTGGTGATGCATGCTGAATAGCTCCTGCCAATCACCCCATTGCCTGGTTCGTCATTGACCGGTCAACGTTAACCAACTTGTACCTATCTAGTGTTGGCCAGTCAATTGCGAACCTGCCGGATACCTGTGGGTCATAAATCTTTACCTTACCAGTGCTACCTGCCACACGGGGAGGCTTAATAAAGACTCACCGCCCCCCCCCCGGACTGTCAGCTCGGTCAACAGGCCTGCTTGCACATCCTCCAAAAAGAGGTCCATACCTCTGGGCGACAGATGGACCCCATCCCCTGTGTAAAGGTCATAATTTTGGAGACTAATGTTGGGGTGTCGGATGACGCGCCCCAAACCCTTGTCAGCAAAGAACCAGGCCACTGCCCTGTTCACCGAGCGACGAGCGCAGTCCAGGGCCTGGAGGTTGATACCCCCCCTGTAAGCGTGACGCGGTATGATGTCCGACCATAGCAGAGTTGTGGCAGGCCACACATAATGCAAATAAGCCAGGTCGCTGCAGATCGTATGTTTTAAAGAAAGGCCAGTGACCTGGCCCAGGTCAATGCCCCCGAGGTGCAGCACCAAGACATCAGGCGGTTCAGCATCCCTGATGGAGAAAAGGAATGGCAACAGTTCCCGCCATAACATTCCGCGCTTACCATACCACCTGATACATGCGGATGCACGTAGTCCAAGCTGGGGTCCCCACTCTGTCACCGCAGCGTACTGCGCTGCCCAGTGCACATAGCTGTGGCCCACCAGCCATACTGCCACCGGTGTGCGGCGACACACAGGGTCTGTAAAGCAAAAAGAGACAGGACAGTGACTTATCTGGTACTCACATTTGAAGAGGGCGAACATATAATTCAAAACACTTTGATCCCCACCTCCCCATGTGGCATATATCAGCCTCAGAGTACCCAAATGCGGCTGCAGTAGAAGCAGCTCCTATTCTAAAAGAATGGGTGCCGTAACGAGCCCCGGGGAGGCCAACACTGGACAGCGCCTTACCGGTCACCTTCCAAAATTGAAATTTAGTAAGGGGAGACCCATCTTGGTGGCAGAAAAACGGGCCAGGGTGCGTACCACGCATTGCAATGAACTCTTGTAGGGCACCAACCGGACAGATGTCTGCAATGGAACATCGTAGCAGTCTAACACCACTGCCTACACCGTGCTGATCGACCTTTGAGGAACGTATCCTCAACTGAGCCCACTCATTAGAGATATAGACATCTTCGAGTTCCAGTGCCCTACGTGTTGCATCTGCCTTAGACAGTAGCACCAGCTCACTGATGCGGAGCGCTCCAAAAAAGGCCACCATGGTAGCCGCATGAAACAGAGCTGCCTCATACCTGTCAAAACACAGGTCATGCCAGCCTCGTGCAAGGTGGGTAAGAACCCCCGGGGAAATAGGGTGGCGAGTGTCTGGGCGACGTCCACGTTCCCGCGTCCACCCCTCTAAAACATGACGTATACGGAAATCGTTTGTGCTGTCAGCAGAACCCCTCACTTTGGCCATGAATGCCAGTGCTGACAGCCTGGATGCTATGGTGCGGGGAGCTAGACCCTGACTATGTAGGTAGACCATAAATTGGAGAAGGTGTGCAACCGGAATGGCCCACGCCTCAGGCAACCGGAGTTGCTCACAGAACATTCTAAATTGACCGAATGCGTGGTAATACGCCTTACGCGTGCGGGGCGCCAGCGACATGCCGATCGCCCGGTTCACCTCTCCTTGCCAAACGTCCAAATCTTGTCCGGAAGCAGCGAGGGTAACTCCTCTGCATCTGGAGCCAAGGCGCGGAACCGGGGGATCTGCAGCCGGGACAAAGCATCAGCAATATCGTTATTAATGCCTGGTACATGTCTGGCCCTAAAGAGCACATTGAGGCGTAGGCAACGCAACACAAACTGCCGAACTAACTCCATGACCCTGGGTGATTTAGATGTCTGGGAGTTGACAATGTGCACCACTGCAGCATTGTCACACCAGAAATGAACCACTGAATTGGCCCACTCCTCGCCCCATAGCATCAAAGCTCCCAGTATCGGGAAGAACTCCAGGAATGTCAGATCGCGTAGACGATCAGTGCCCCTCCAGGCTGGAGGCCATCGGCCGTAGGCCCACCTCCCTTCAAAGTAAATCCCATATCCGAGGGACCCCGAGGCGTCCGACTGAACCTGGAATCTAGGTGAAACCAAAAGGTCAGACCTCCAAAATGACACCCCATTGAAGTCCCTCAGGAATTTAAGCCAAACCAACATGTCAGCCCTCATGCCCTTGTTCAGTCGGACCCTGTGATAGCGCCTGGATAGGCCAGTCATCGTGTCGCATAAGCGTCGAGCAAAAGCTCTGCCAGGCGCGACCACCCTGCAAGCGAAGTTAAGGTGACCATGTAAAACCTGGAGCTCATGAAGTGACACCTTGCGTTTGGCCAGTAAGGCCAAAATCAACGCAGTGATCCGGGTAACCTTATCTGTGGGTAACCTGGATGCCTGCGAGACCGTGTCAATTTCAATACCCAGAAATGTGAGTTTAGTTGATGGACCCTCGGTCTTTTCGGGCGCTAAAGGGACACCCAGTTCCTACATTAGCGTCTGAAATGTATTGAGGAGACGCGTATACGTGTCCCAGCCCCGTTCACCCCCGAACAAGAAATCATCGAGGTAGTGGGCTACAGACCGGGACCCAGACCTGCGAACAAAGGCCCACTGGAGGAAAGTGCTAAAACGTTCAAATGCTGAACAGGAAATAGAGCAGCCAAAAGGCATGGCTTTATCGAAATAAAATTTTCCTTGGAATTTGAAACCCAGCAACTCAAAGTCACCCGGGTGCACAGGCAATAAACGGAATGCCGACTTAATGTTACATTTTGCCAGGAGTGCACCCAGGCCACAAGAGCGCACCATGTGCAGGGCCTGGTCAAATGATGTATACCTGACCGAACAAAGGTCAGCAGGAATGGCATCATGGACCGAATGGCCAGCCGGGTATGACAGGTGGTGAATCAAACGAAACTCCCCAGGGGTCTTTTTGGGCACCAACCCTAAAGGGGAAACCTTGAGATTGGTAAAGGGGGGCCTGGGAAAGGGGCCAGCTACCCTACCTGCTTTAACCTCCTTAGCAATACTAAGGGCGGCAACCTCCTCCCTACCCTTCAGGGAAAGTAGATTAGGGGCATCTTGTGTGCACCGCACCCCATTGAAAGGTATGCGAAAGCCCCGCTGGAAACCTTCCAGGAGGTACCTAGCATCCTCCCTCCTTGGGTAGGGTGAGAGCCATCGCTCCAACATAGCGTTAACCAGGGAGGGGGCCTTTAGAGTGACCACTTCCATCAGCGGCATGTCTGCCCACTCCTTGTCCACCTCTACCTCTGCCCCGTGACCCACCTGCTCGCAGACATGCAGCGGCGGCGTGGGGGCCAGCGCAAGAGGGACACTCGTGTTTGTATCTGCATTGTTTCCTATTGCATACACCATTGGCAGAGAAGCTCCAACACAGCAGGCGGGCTGGAACCCCCTGCCCCGCCAGCTGGCGGGGGGTCTGCGTTGGAGCAGCTCGCTGGACCGCATGTCCACAATGGTACCTCTCCCCAGGCGCCGGGCACGTGGGAGTCATATATAAAAGCCAGAGCTTCTGGCAGGGCTCATCCTACCTCATCTCCGGGTGTAAGGGCATTCTCATTCGGAATTCCTCGTCGTAAGCCAACCACGAGGGGCCAGGAAAATCCACCATTGCCCTGTAAATGTTGTCCAAATATTGGACCATAGGGATGGCCAGGTCAGGCCGCGCCCTGAGCTACACCGCCATATAAATGAGATATGCGGGTAACCAGTTGGCCCATGTGCGTGGTGGCTTGCGACGGCGGGACAGCTCTTTGTCCTTCTCATCCTGCCCCTCTTTCTCCTCCTTGGTGGGTTCCCTGTTCAATAGGGAGAAAATATCTACATACTCCCCCCCCGCCAAATCTTTTCCCTTGTGGCCTGGGCCAAATGATCCTCGAGGGGCAAGGAATACCCGGCTGTCGGGAGTGCCGACACCGGCACAGTGTTGGCACGGGGTATCGGGAGCAGAGCCTGGACCGCCCCTGTGACACCCGGTGCAGCCCCGGGGGCGGAAACCCCCCACCCAATGTTGCGCCAGCATGCGACCAAGCTGCACCTGGGTAGGCCGGGAACTGATGCCCCCCCACTCCGACATTACGAGGCCAGGGCCACTGGAACCCATCCCCAGAGGTGGAGTGTGATGTGGGCACATTAGCTTGAACCTGATACTCACTGGGTGCACCCCCGTGAGCCGCCCCCACCGGGGGTTCCGGCCCACGGCGGGCATCGGAGCTCGCGACTGAAATCGAGCTCTGAGGACACATCCATCCACTACCTGCCTGTAGCGCCTGATGCACGGGGAGTTGCGAGGCCGTGGCGGGCACAGGCCTGCACGCCTCCAGCAACTCGACCCGACTGGCAGCCTGTTGTAGAGTTGCAGCTGCCACGTTGGTAGGCTGGCAGAAGGGGGCCCCAGATGGCAAGGAAGCCCCCCCCCCCCAATGGGGTTACTGGTGATCCCCAGGGATGCCTCTAGCGCTGCCACGCGGGCCAATAAGGCATCCACTGTCGCTGATCCCCCTGCATAAAGGGGGCCAGGTGGGCCGGATGGCCCACCGGGCAACAGCCCAGGTCCCCCCACCTGCGAGCCCGGCCCCAAGTAGGGCCATGCCCAAAACTCCGGCCCCTGAGGGGCCGGGGGTGAGCCTTGCTGTGCAGCCGCACCAGGCCCTCCCCCCTGGTTGAAGCCCATGGCCGGTAATTGCGGGCCGGGGGCCGAAGCCCCAACCGCGCTCAGCCCTCCCCCCTGTTCAAAGCCCATGGCCGGCACTTGCGGGCCGGGGGCCAAAGCCCCTGTAGGGCCCGTCTGGGGCTGAAGAGCCGCGGGCCACGGCCTGTGCTGCCCCATCCCACCGATCCCAGTGGGAGCCTCCGGCTGGTGGTCCTGTTGAGGGGGTGCAGTCGCGGTCCCCCGACCCGACTGCTGCTGCCCCCTGCGCAGGCGAGCCTGCTTCGCCATAGCCTTCTTTCTGGGAGGCATAAAATGAAGAGCGATCCCTATCCAGGGATCCGAATTCGCTAGCTGGGAAGCCGAAAATCAAGCAGCCAAGACCGCTAAGGGGCTGCAGCCACCGAAAAGGCTTCCCTCCAAAAGACGGAGAGCGACGGAGAAAAAACTTCTCCTCTCCGTCGCTTTCACAAAATGGCAGCTCGGTTGCCTCATGGCCACCCCTTTTATAGAGGGGTGGCCACACCCCCTAACTACCCGGATGTCTGAGTCCGGGTGGGGGGGCCCCCGCAAAGAGCGCGGCGGCCATTTTGGCGCCGCGCTTTCATTGCCTGATGGAAAAAGCATAAGAAGAAGGTTGCAACCTTAGGTAATGGGGCATATATTAAGGCATATATTAACCCAAGCATCTTTGCCTTTGGCACTCAGTCACACCTTAATCATTACCACTGTAGTGGAATTAATCACCTCCTTTTGTTTGTTAAAGATCTGGGTTTCATTGTTGGTTAGAATAGGTATTGGCTGCTTAAAACTGTTACCACAATTTTAAATTGTCACTACTTTTACACTCTACTCAGCAACACAGTCACTTGATTTATAAGAAGAAGTATGATCAGACACACAAATGTCTGTGAAAAATAAAAGCTAGTTAGTCTTAATGGTGCTACAAGACTTCTGGTTTCTTTTATGCAGTGTATGTTGTGTCACTGGATTCAGACAAAAGATAGGTGAATGCATTAATTTTTAGGGGGAAAGGATTCACATTCCAGATCTTGAAGATGAATGGCTTACAGTGATATGCTGGATTTATTCAACAAAAAGTTGAAGAAACCCACACTACAGACTACTCTTTTGTTTTAAGGTAAAGGCAGAGGTCTCCTTTGATCGAAAGCCATTTATATCCAACTCTCCATTTATATTCAAAGAGCCTGTGTTGTCTGTGTCTGCAGACATTTCCGTGGTCATGTGGCAGTCATGGCTAGACACCAGAGCACACAGAACACTGTTACCTTTTCCTGCCAAAGCAGTACCTATTTATCTACTTGCAATTTCTTCTTTTAAACTGTTAGGACGGCAGGAGCTGGAACAGACGATGGGAACTCACTCTGTTGCACAGTAATTGGGTCTCGAATTGATAACCTGCTGACCTTCCAGTTGTCAAGCTCAGCATCTTAACCACATACTTTTTTTCCCTTACAAGCACCCAATAGACAGCTTCCAGCACCCACATAGAATGAGAGCCTCAAAAGGGAACGTGAAATTAACCTTGCTTGTATCAGCTTAATAAAGGTGCTCTTGGAAAATGCTAATTACAAATCATAAAGCTTTGATGCAGGTTATTAAAGCTGTTAAAATCTAATTTCTTGTTGTTGTCTTCTGTTGTAAAATTCTGGCCAGAATCTTATTGGCGGTTTATGCTTGTGAATCCTATGAGTTACAACAGCAAATTGACAATGCTGATCATGTGATTGAGGATATACCTAAGAACACAGCCAATCCTTCATTATTGAGTGGCAATTTGCTGCCAGGACGGAAGTGATTTTCTCTTTGCACACATATATCAATAATAAGATTTTGTCATCTTTGCAGATCTAAAGTTTTACCAGCTTTGATGTTCAATTACTTTTAAATAGCTGTACTTTGAAGTATAATAATATTTCCATGTCAGAAATTATTCTGGGTTGAAACTGTTTTTTGCTGGAGAAACTCTACTCAGAGAATGCCCGACTGAGGCTCCTTTCATGTCCCCAAGACGTGGGACAGACACAGTCGCTCAATCCATCATGTAGTACCTAGGTCTTGAACTGTTGCATTGCCGACCTTCCAGATAGCAAGGCAAGCTTCTTAACCACTGAGCCACTGCAGACCTTTTTCATTGAAGTAGAAGTATAATGACCTAAATAACAGTGCAGAATTCTTCTGATTGTAGCTATGAATGTTACTGTAAATAAAAAGAAACACAAAGTGCTTTCCTCCTGGACACTGATAGTGTCATTTTAAATTAATTGAGGTTTCAGTGTTGTGTGATTATTGAGGTGTATTCTGTTTATGGCTCATTATGCATTCCATTAAGGATAGAAAGGTCAGCATTTATGTGTTTGTCAATGAATGGCACTGGTCATTTTGTTGTGTTTTATGCTTGGCTGAATAAGCACACCGATGGAACGTTATAATGTTTTTCTCCTTTTGTTCCTAAATTCATTCATATATATATATATATATATATATATATAGGGTTGCTATGGTTATGCTACAGTGCAATATCCAATAGTATTCTGTTTGGGAATTTTCAGAGAAGGAGGTAAGAACAACAGTGAAATTAATATAAGTATAGAATTCTAGAATTATGTTCTGAAAAAATCTAGTTTTAATAAGCTTTATTTATTCTATTAAAATGCCTTTTTAAAGAATTATGTTGGGGGCTTAGGTTACTTGGCTATTATTAAAGAGGGCCACAACTTGAAGAATGTTGGGAAACACTGATCTATTTTTGCTGAGAAAATTGAGACCCATGATAAAGCTCTAGCAGATCTTCTGCCAGCTGACAATAAAGAATAGTTATTTTTTCTTTTTATTAATTTGATGACCATATCTAACCTATTTGATGTAGCCCTTTGAAGTAGAGAATTCAAAAATGTAATCACCTATGACTACTACCTACTTATAAAGTATAAAGTAACAAAAGTATAATAAAGTTCATTTCAAAGATGGGTGAAAATTTTTAGTTTACCTAGTCAAATGTTAATGGACAGCAACCAAAAAGTAAAAGACAGTACAATGTGCAATGCATCAAGTTACTTTGTTCAACAATGTAATGAGTAATGGAAACAACAAAAATGGAAATACCTTATGTCTGAAATAATGCAAAGATTGATGGGAATGAATTACTTTTAAAAATAGAAAATGTCCTTCTAAAAAGAAGGAAAGTACTTATGCCAGCTCCATGTCTGATTTAGCTTTCTCCCTTGCCTGGAACATGTTGTGAGAGTAAACAGTCTTGTGGTCAAGTGATTGCAGGGTCCCAACTGCCCCTCACATTATGTCCTTTTTCAAATTCTGCTACTGCTGGGCAAGATGCTATCACTAGGACAGAATATGAAGAGAGAAAATGGCTGCCCATAGACAAAGGTGTCAGACAAAAGTGGATTTTATCTCCTCAATTGTCCAATCAGGATGCTGATTATATCATACAGAAAGTCAGGTTAAATTCAAATGAAAAAAGAAAGCAAATTGGTGGAAGAAATATTAATAATTTACTGGCAGAATGCAAGCGCGGCGCCAAAATGGCCGCCGCGCTCTTTGTGGGCCCCCCCCACAGGACAGAGAATCCGGGTAGTTAGGGGCGTGGCCAGCTCCCTTATAAAAGGGGTGGCCACGAGGCAGCCGAGCTGCCATTTTACCTCAGCGACGGAGCGGAGAAGTCTTTTCCCCTGTGTCTCCGTCGCTCTTTAACTTATCGGGAAGCCTTTTGGCGGCGAATTTTCCTTTTTGGCTTCCCTTCACTCCGGTGGAGATGCCTTCGAAGAAGAAGGCAGCTTCGAGTGCGGCTCGCGCTGTTAGGAGGCGCAACCCGGGTCGGAGGACCGCGGTGCCGCCTCCCCAGCAGCCGCCTTTGCAGGCCCCTGCCGGGACCGGCGGAATGGGGTCTATCGCCCCTTGGCCCGGAGCGGGCGAACAGTTTGCGGGCGCAGTAGGGGCTCCGGCCCGCGGCCCGCGAGCGGTGGACACCGCTCCTGCACCCGCCCACCAAGTTGGGCCTGCTGCTCTTGGGTCGCAGCCTCTCCCGGGGCCCTCTAGCCTTGGGGGGTGGTGCGGCCCCCTGCCTTGGCAGGGTTCTCCACCGACCCTGCCGGGCTTCGTTGGCCAATGGCCATATTCGGGTCCTGGGGTACAGGGACCTGTACCCACGCCTTGGACCGTGCGGGCCGGCCGGCCCTTGGCCCCAGGTCAACGTGGAAGCCTTACTTGCCCGCCTGGCGGCCCTGGAAGCGTCGTTGGCTCGGGCCAGTCAGGCGGGGGCCCCCCTTTGGGGTTCCTTTTGAGGCGCTGCCGGCAGGAGGACAACAGCCGACAGGGAGGGTTGAGCTGCTGCAGGTGCGTGGCGCGGTTTCGCCCACTGCCTCGCAGCTCCCCAGCCAGCAGCCAGGTGCAGGTCAGGCCCCGGTGATGAGCTCTACGTCGGTCGTGAGCTCCGACGCCCCCAGTGGGCCGGAACCCCCGGTGGGGGCGGCCCGCGGGGGTGCAGCATGTGAGTATACGGTGTAAGTGAGCACATCCACACACATTCCCAATATGGGGGGGGGGCTTTTCAATGGCCTTGGCCTCGCGCGGGTGGTGCGGCGGTGCACCCGCTGACGCCTCACCCGGCGATGACAGCTAACACCCAGGGCCCCGTGGTGGGGGGTGTTCCCTACCCTGAGGGGAATGTTTTGGGTGGCCGGGTTGGTCCAAGCCCCTATTCCTTACCGCTGAGTGACTGCTTGGCACAGGCCGCCAGAGAGTAAATTTGGTGGGGGGAGTGCGTGGATATCTTCGCGCTCCTAAACAGGGTGCCCATCAAGGAGAGAGGGAGGGGCAGAATGAGAAGGATAGTGGCAGGCACGTTGTCACAAGCCACCAAGTATGTGGGCCAAATGGTTGCCGGCCTGCATCATATGCATGGTGGTGTACCTTAGGGCCCGGCCGGATCTGGCAATTCCGATGGTCCAGTATTTGGACAACGTCTACCGGGCGATGGTTTACTTTCCGGGCCCAGCGTGGTTGGCTTGTGACGAGGACTGCCGTAGGCGGATTTACCCGCACCCCGAGATTAGGCGGGATGAGCCAGGCCAGAGGCTGCGGCTTTTGTACGTGACGCCCACGCGCCCTGCGCCCGGGGAGATATACCATTGTGGGCATGCGGTTCAGCAGGCGGCCCCAGCATAGGTCACCTGCCAGGGGGCGGGGCGGGGGGGTTCCAGCCCGCCTGCTGTGCTGGACTTTCTTGTCCAATGGCTCCTCTAATGGGAAGACTTGCAATACAGACAGAAGTATCCCAACTGTGTTGGCCCCCATGCGGCCTATGCCTGTCCCAGGCCTAGAAGGATGCGGGGCAGAGGGTGGGGCAGACAGGGGGCTGGCAAGACTGCCGCAGATGGATCTAGTTCACCGAAGGGCTCCCTCCCCATTTAAGGTGGACATGTTGGAGCGTGGCTCACATGGTACCCGAAGGGAGAGGATGCGGGTTCTCTCCTTCAGGGTTCTAGGCAGGGGTTCCGGATCCCTTTCATGGGTAATAGGTCCCCTCAGGATGCCCCCAATCTTTTATCCCTTAAGGGGAGGGAGGAGGTGGCTGCTGCTAGCTTTGACAATAGGGTCTATGCGGGCAGGGTCGCTGGCCCTGTCCCTGCATCCCCGTCCCGGGGAGCATATTATTTCAATGATGCCATGCCTTTTGGCTATTCCATTGGGGCTCGGTATTCGAGCGTTTCACCACTTTCCTAGATTGCGCTTTTGTCCGCAGGTCAGGGTCCCGGTCTGTAGCCCATTCCCTGGATGGTTTTATTCGGGGCTGAACGGGGCTGGGACACGTACACACGTCTCCTCAACACATTTCAGACGCTAATGGAGGAACTGGGTGTCCCTTTAGCGCCCGAAAAGACCGAGGGCCCATCTCCACAGCTAGTATTCCTGGGGTGGAGAGTAACACGGTAGCGCAGGATTCTAGGTTGCAGTGGGATAAGGTCTCAAGGCTAGTGGCCCTTGTCCCGGTCTGGCTGGCCGAGCGCATGGCATCACTGAGGGAACTTTTGGTGCTACGTGGTCACCCCAGTTTAGCTGGCAGGGTCGTCGCACCGGGCAGGGCATTTGCTCTGCGCTGGTGCGATGCCATGGCGGGATTCTCCAGGCCCCACCACACGCTCAGATTTACCCGGGGTATCGGGGCAGACGTGCTTGTCTGGCCATAGATCCAGAGGTGGTTCAACGGGGTGTCATTTTGGGGTCTGATCTCCTGGCTCCCCCTTGCTTTCAGATGCAGTCCGATGCCTCAGGATTCCTGGGTTTACGGGATGTACTTCAATTGGAAGTGGGCCTATGGTGGGTGGCCACCATACTGGGCAGGCAAGGGTCGCCTGCATGGTCTCACGTATCTGGAATGTTTCCCTATCCTGGGTGCTTTGATGCTATGGGGCAAGGAGTGGGCAAACTCGGTTGTGCAATTTTGGCATGGCAACGCGGCTGTTGTCCGCATCGTCACTGCACAGATTTCCAAATCGCCCGGGGTTATGGGGCTAGTGCGTTGGTTTGTGTTATGCAACCTGTGCCTCAACGTTCCCTGCAGGGCCAGGCATGTCCCAAGGGTTGATAATGATATTGCTTCTGCTTTGTCCCGCCTGCAGATCTCCCGGTTCCGTGCCTCGGCCCCCGGATCCGGAGGAATTTTCCTCGCCACTCCTGGACGAGAGATGGAACGTTGGCTAGGAGAGGTGAACCGGGCGATTGGCCAGTCACTAGCGCCATGCATGAGTAAGGCGTATCACCATGCATTTAGTTCCTTCAGAGTATTATGTACCCGATTCCGACTTCCAGGAACCTGGCCGCTCCCAGTAGCCCATGTTCTGCGGTTCATGGTTTACCTGTATGCCCAGGGCCTTGCACCACGCACCATAGCATCTCAGCTGTCGGGTTGGCTTTTGTGGCCAAAGTGGGAGGTCGTGTGGACAGCACCAATGACTTCCGGGTGAGACATGTTTGGGAGGGGTGGGTGCGCGTGCGCGGGCGTTTCCCGGCCGACCGCCACCCCATTTACAAGGGGTCTTTTACCCAGTTGGCCCGGGGCTGGCCTGGCCTCTGTTTTGATAGATGAGGCAGCCCACTTCATGCGGCTACAACGGTGGCCTTTTTGGAGCCCTCCGCATCGGCGAGCTTGAGATGCTGAGTAAGGCGGATGCAAGATTTTCCCAGGATTTTTACCCAATTGGCCCGGGGCTGGCTTGGCCTCAGTTTCGATAAATGAGGCAGCCCACTTCATGCGGCTACAACGGTGGCCTTTTTGGAGCCCTCCGCATCGGCGAGCTTGAGATGCTGAGTAAGGCGGATGCAAGATTTACCCAGGGTTTTACCCAATTGGCCCGGGGCTGGCCTGGCCTCTGTTTTGGAAATGAGGCAGCCCACTTCATGCGGCTACAACGGTGGCCTTTTTGGAGCGCTCCGCGACAGCGAGCTTGAGATGCTATATAAGGCGGATGCAAGTTGTAGGGCACTGGAACTCGAGGATGTCTATGTTGCCAAAGACTGGGCCCAGTTGAGGATACGCTCCTCTAATACAGATCAGCATGGCGTAGGCAGTGGTGTAAGACTGCTACGGTGTTCTTTGGCAGACATCTGTCCGGTTGGTGCCCTACAGGAGTTCCTGGCACTGCGTGGCATGCACCACGGCCTGTTTTTCTGTCACCAAGATGGGTCTCCCCTTACTAAATTTTGGTTTTGGAAGGTGACAGGGAGTGCCCTCACCAGGGTGGGGCCTACCAGGTGCCCGTTATGGCACACATTCATTCCGTACTGGTGCAGCCTCTACAGCAGCTGCTTTTGGGTACTCTGGGGCTGACATACGCAGCATGGGGAGGTGGGGCTCGCAATGTTTTCAGTTTTATGTGCGCCCACTTCCGCCATGAGTACCAATCCAGTCACCTTCCCGTCTTTTTCCCAATTTTTCTCAATTTTCTTACAGACCCTGGGTGTCGTATTACACCGGTGACAGTATGGCTGGTGGGCCACAGCTATGTGCACAGGGCAGCGCGTTACGCTGCGGCGACAGAGTGGGGACCCCGACTGGGACTGGGTGAACACGCCAGTCTCACATGGCATGGTAAGCCTGGGATGTTATGGCGGGAGCTGCGGCCTTTCCTTTTTTCTGGCCTGGGTGCTGACCCGCCTGACATTCTCATCATCCACCTGGGGGGCAATGATTTGGGCCAGGTCACCGGCTTATCGCTTAAGCATGCGATTTGCGAGGACCTCGCCTACTTGCATTATGTCTGGCCTGCCACAACCCTGGTTTTGCGGACATTGTCCCGCGCCATTCTTATAGAGGGGGCGTTAACCTCCTGGCCCTTGACCGCGCTAGGCGCACGGTCAATAGGGTGGTGGCGCGGTTTCTTGCTGACAGGGCTTGGGGACGGGTCAGTCATCACCCCGCTGTTAGCCTACAAAATTATGACTTGTATGCAGGGGATGGGGCCCATCTGTCGCGAGGAGGTATGGACCTCCTGTTGGTTGATTGGCGAGCAGGCCTGTTGACCGAGCTGACGGTCTGGGGGGGGGGGCGTCAGGCCTTCTTTAAAGCCCCTCCGTGTGGCGGGTAGCACTGGTAAGGTAAACAGTATGACCCACAGGTATCCGGCAGGTTCGCAATTGACTGGACAACACTAGACAGGAATAAATTAGTTAAACGTTGTCCGGTCAACGACGAACCAGGCGACGGGGTGATGACGATAGCTAACCAGCATGCATCACCCCGTGATTTCACGGATACGCGTCAGAGGGTGGGGTCATGAGTTAGATATTGACTACGGTCAACAATTTGTTTGTCGTCAACAAACAAAGTGATACAAATTGATACATTGTAACCAATTGCCGTTGGCAATTTTGGGGTGGTACCTTACCAGTGTTACTTCGGCCTGCTTGCCTTAAGAATTATGATTGGTCGTTTTACCAATACAAATTTATAATTCGGTCTAGGGCATTGAATCAATAAATGTGGCCCGATGCTGTTATCCACTTTCAATGTTGGGGTGTGTCCGTTATTGGGGGGGTGCGCCTGCAATGCAAGCGCGGCGCCAAAATGGCCGCCGCGCTCTTTGCGGGCCCCCCCACAGGACAGAGAATCCGGGTAGTTAGGGGCGTGGCCAGCTCCCTTATAAAAGGGGTGGCCACGAGGCAGCCGAGCTGCCATTTTACCTCAGCGACGGAGCGGAGAAGTCTTTTCCCCTCCACCCCCTCCCTAGTTAACAGTGTGATATTTTGGTCGCTTCGGGGCCAGGTGGGAATTTTTGGCTGGGACCCACATTGGCTTCCGGGTCCTGGCTTTTTTGCCCATCCCACACTGTTGCTATGGTTTGATATAGGGGTCTTTCTTATGTTCCTAATGTTGACTTTGGTCACATTGGCGGGTAGCACTGGTAAGGTAAACAGTATGACCCACAGGTATCCGGCAGGTTCGCAATTGACTGGACAACACTAGACAGGAATAAATTAGTTAAACGTTGTCCGGTCAACGACGAACCAGGCGACGGGGTGATGACGATAGCTAACCAGCATGCATCACCCCGTGATTTCACGGATACGCGTCAGAGGGTGGGGTCATGAGTTAGATATTGACTACGGTCAACAATTTGTTTGTCGTCAACAAACAAAGTGATACAAATTGATACATTGTAACCAATTGCCGTTGGCAATTTTGGGGTGGTACCTTACCAGTGTTACTTCGGCCTGCTTGCCTTAAGAATTATGATTGGTCGTTTTACCAATACAAATTTATAATTCGGACTAGGGCATTGAATCAATAAATGTGGCCCGATGCTGTTATCCACTTTCAATGTTGTCTGTGTCCGTTATTGGGGGGGTGCGCCTGCAAAGCAGAAATGGCTTTAACTGACTTTTAATGAAAGTGAAAGAAGAAAATGTCAAAGGAATACTGCAATTAAACAATTAATGACAACAGAAGAAATAGATAAGACTGAAAATGGAAAAACACTTTTGAAACATTTTGTATAAATGAGTTCAGTCATCAATCTAAAAGGAGACTACAGCTAAGGAATCAGAAGAAAACTGATACACAGAAGAGCAGAAATGAATTAGAAAAGGTCATCAGGTGCAAGAATGTGTCACTGGAAACTAAGACCAAGATCATACATACTATTGTATTCCCAATCACCATGTATGGGTGCATAAACAGGACAGTTCAAATTGACTCATTTTAAATTTGGTGATGGAGGAGAGCTTTGCAGATACCCTGGGCTACCAGAAAGATGAAGATATGGTTCTTAGAACAAATCAAGGCTAAACTATTTCAGGAGTCAAAAATGATTAAACTGAGATTGTCCAGTTTTCAGCAAATCATGAGGCGGCTTAGATTCTCCAGGAAAGACAACAATGCTGGTAAAATTTGAAGGCATTGGGGAAATAAGGAGACCCAACACAAGATGGATTGACTCTGTGAGGGAAGCCACAGTCTTTATTTTACAATAGCTGAGCAGAGTTGTTGAGGATAGAATATTTTAGAGATCTCGCATTCATAGGGTCACATAAGTCAGAGATGGCATGATGGCACATAACAATAAAATATGGTTATCAGGCAGTGGGGACAGAAGGAAAGAATGAAAAATGGGAAAATTTTCAAAAAGAAAAAGAAGGAATTGCACGTGAAAAGTGAGCCATAGAAGATAAGAGCAAAAAAATGAACAGTAATCTTCTATGAAGATGGACTACTTGGTTGGAAACAACTCTACTCAATTGTGGTTTGTGATTCATCTAATGAAGCTGAGAGCTCTAAGTTATGCTACCACTTTCATGATACTATTAAGCCATGTCCTCTACTATATTGCAAGCAGGCTGTGGTAAAAGGACTTTATTTATGAACAGCAAATTATTCTCCCCTAACAACACTTTTTTATCTTTTAAAGAAGATTTTCCAAAATCCCTCCCTATTTAGTCTTTTTAAAAAATTATCTGTTTCACGCAGCCTGCTTTTACAAGGAAATATCAATATTTTCATTTTGACATATAAAGAGGTTTTTAGATCTCCACATCAAAAAAGACAGATCATTAGTTGCTTTATAAAATGTGTCCATACCATTCATCGGAGTAATGATTCTCAACACAATAAATGTTACAGTACCTGATAAATAAGCACAGTACTAAATTGGCAGCTTTCTTCTCATTTTCCAATGTATCTCTTGAAACAGCTATTAGAAAATTAAGTATCAAGTAGAAAGTAGATTTTCCATATTCAGAAGCAGCTTGCCCCTGACTTCTAAGTGTGTGGGGTCAAAAAGATGGAATCTGTAGAAGTGTAATAGTCTCATTTGGCTGCCCTTACATGGAGATGACATTCTCTGGATGAGGCTCTGTCCTATGAAGTGCCAAATAGCTGCTGAGTCAGCGGATCATTGCCTCCCTTCTACCTGGATCAAACCATAGGAAAAGTGCCAATCAGCATATGCCATTTGGCTGTGGGGAGAAGAGAATCTGGAGCCCCTTATAGGCTGCTCCCTTCCCTTCCCTGGTCTCTTTCTAAGGCACAAATGACTCGCCCACCTTTTTTGGGATTCAGCGTGAAAATAGCTGGTCACTTCAGGGCTGGATAGGAATTTTGGGCCCACCTAATCTGATTGGCATTTAAAGCTGGTGGGTATTTACTGTTTGCTCATGGAATCTTGCTGAGGCAATCAAAGGTGTGATCATATAAATAAGTCAATAATGGCTGTTAGTGAAAAGGAAGGTAATTTTTGTGAGTTCCCAAAGTATTTTGGGTGGAGACCCTAGGGCACTCAATACCTTGGTGACTTGGATGATGAAATTCAGTCCTGGAGTGGGGTGTGTACTGGTGGCTGTTTCAAGGTGCTGCCCACCATTGAAAAATGGTGGCTGGACGGTTTCACCCACTATTGCCAGCTGGGAGAATGCTGTTCTCTGTCAGCACCATCTCGGAGTTGGGAGTCACCCATGAGGTAAAGGGGTATCATGGTTTTCTTTGCCTCCAAACCTAGGCATCCAGACTACATCTGGTCTGCTGTAGGTTCAGGTGTTTTTCAACTCCAGTTAAACAGTTAATAAAGTTGTGGCCCTAGTTGAACTCCAAAACAGTTGTTCATCACTTATTCTGTGTGTGTGCAAGTGTGTGGTAGGCAAAGGTAGATGAAGTTACCCATAGCCCATAAGCATCTCAAGTTTAAGTTCTTCTGTAGAGAAGAAATTAACTACAATATATCAATCAGTCAAGACTGCCTCACATTCTTCTCATGAATCCATCTTCCAAATTCACTTTAAGGTAAAGGTAAAGGTCACCCTTGCTCGAAAACCAGTCATATCCAACTCTAGGGTTCAGTGTTCATCTCTGTTTCATAACCAAAGAGCCAGTGCTGTCTGTTTCTGCAGACATTTCCGTGGTCATGTGGCAGGGATGACTAGACACCAGAGCACACGGAATGCTGTTTACCTTCCCACCAAAGTAGTCCCTATTTATCTATTTGCAATTTCTTGCTTTCAAACTGCTAGGTTGGCAGGACCTTGGAGAAAGATGGGTACTCATTCCATCCTGCAGTATTCAGGTATTGAACTGATGACCTGCCACCTTCCAGTAAGTGTCTTAGCCACTTGAGCCACTGCAGTCCCATACTCCTAAAATGTTGGCAACTACTAATCTGTTTGAAAAGAAAGGGAATTTGTTCGAACATTTAGTAAAAAATAATAATGATGCACTGTTGGATCTTACAATTTAAACTGATGGAAGAGGAACTCCCTGATATTTTCTTTGGAAGCTATCCTTCAAATTCTTTCAGTTGCTACACATAAGAACAGCCTTGCTGGAACAGGCCACAGCCTGTCCGGTCCAGCATTCTGTCTCACACAGTGGCTCACCATTTGCTTCAGGGTATTATTCCCAAGCAGATGCCTACACCTGGAAATGGCATTGAGAGATATCCTGCCTATCTCTCCAACCTGGAGGTTGTTCTTAGGTATCCATAATTATAGCCATTGATACCCTTGTCCTCCATGAACTTGTCTAATCCTTTCTTGAAGCTGTCAAGACTGACAGCTGTCACCACTTCTTCTGGCAGGGAGTTCCATAGACCAGTGATCCTCTGGGTGAAAAAGTACTTTCTCTTATTTGTTTGAGAACTAGCACCCAAAAGTTTCATGGAGTGCCCCCTAGTTCTCGTGTTATGTGATAGGGAAAACAGTTTTTCCTTATCTACTTTGTCCACACCGTGCATGATTTTATAAACTTCAATCAGGTCACCTCTTAAACAGACACCGTCGTTCAAGAGTGGAGAGGCCCAACCGTTGCAGCCTCAGATGGTAAGGAAGGTGTTCCAGTCCCCTAATCATTCTGGTTGCCCTCCTCTGCACTTTTTCCAACTCCATAATATCCTTTTGGAGGTATGGTGACCAAAACTGTACACAGAATTCAGGGACTCCTCTCACTGGGTGGGTATTGTGGTATAGGTAATGATTCTTAAAAATCAGGTGAAGGAGTGTTTTAGAACAGAGCTCCACAATTACACAGCATCTCTGCTTGACTTTGAGATAGACCCTTATACCCCATTCATGATTTACAGAGAGCCAAGAAGGTTCTGTGGAAAGAAGCAAGCACAGAGTCTTTCTCCACTGCCACAGTTGTGTATACTCAACTCCAGATCCAAATTAGAACCCAGTTCATTGCATTTCTTGCCAATAGTTGGCTAGAAAGTTTGAATATTTCCTTCAAGTGACTTCTCCCCCATCAAACACACACACAGTATATGCATCTCTTCATAAGAAAATTAGTTGCCTGTAATGAGAGGTCACTGGCAGGATAAAGTTACATTCTGGCAGGATTATTTTCATAGGATCATGACATGTTTCCCCCCCCTCATAGTTGTTTCTTCATGGTCTTTGCAAGCAGAGCTCTTCATTAAAATGAAAAATGGGAGAAAAGAAGCTAGTTAATTCAGTTGTCCTAAACATACAGTGAAAAGAACAGTACAGTATTGAACTGAAGCTTTGGGGTGGAAGGGAACTTTTCCCCTGCAACTCATGGATATTGGCCATTGTTTACAACTATCTTGCCAACAAATCGTAGATCAAGCTTGTTGAGATTTATAGAAATGGTATTCCACCATATCTGTGTGTCTATTGTCCATATAATCTTAGATTCACTAGCACCAAGGTGAAGCAGCGCTAGAGTAGAATGAGCAGCTTGCTAAACAATGAGTTGATGCTCATGTTAGAATGGAGATATTTTGCTATGTAGTTAAAAGCAGAGGATACAGTCAGCATGGCAGAGGACACAGTTAGCACACTGTTAGAACTGAAGTCTCCTTTAGTGCTGCAAAATATCTGTTTGTCAGGGTACAGGTTCTTTTCATCTCTCCATTTTGAACAATAGTTTATTTTATTATGTGATCGGTCATGAAGAACTGCTGGATAGCTCAATGGCTTAGGTATATAGATACAAAGCCAGAGGTTGAGACTTTGATTCCTGATCATTCTTCTACAGGGGCTAGACCTGATGATCCCTAGGATTGCTTCCATTAATTAAATAGTTAATACTAATTAAATAGTCAAGTGCTCCAAAAGCTATGTGAAAGGATATGTGTACTCCTGCTTAATCCATGCCACTGATCATCCTAGATGGCTCATCCTTATGTTGATAACTTTAGAAGGTAATAGATTATACGGTTTGGCTCACTGATGCACTGCAGCAGGTTCTGTCAGGTTCTGCAGAACCAGTAGTGGAAATTCCTCCAGGTCATGCCCACTTGGCTGGCCACGCCCACCTCCATAGCCCATAATGCATGATGTTTGGCCATGATAACCTATTTGGCCCTGCCCACAGATTTGGCTCCTCCCACAGATTTGGCCAGCCCACAGAGTAGGTAGTAATTTTTTTTGCAGTGCATCACTGGTTTGGCTGCAATGGAGGCACTTTTTAAGGCTACCTTGTGGATCTCATTAAAGACTGCATACTTCCTACCCAGGGAGTGCAGTAGCTTAGTGGTCAAGATACTGAACTTGATGACTGGAAGGTCAGCAATTCAGCAGTTTGAGTCACAAGTACTGCATGATGGAGTGAGCTCCCATCTCTGTCCCAGCTCCTTCCAATCTAGCAGTTCGAAAGCAAGAAATTGCAAGTAGATAAACAGGTCCTACATTGGTGTGAAGATAAATAGTGTTCTGTCCACTCCGGTGTTTGGTCATGCCTGCTACATGCCTACGAAAATATCTGAAGACACAGACACACTGGTTTTTTTTGGCTATAAACGGATATGAGCACTTTGATGTTCGGGAATTGAAGAGAAGCAGCCAGCATAAAAGGGCCAAACACAACTTTATTGTAAGCAAACCGAACATGACATTGGATGTTGCAACAGCTCTTTATATACACTGTACAATGGATACATTTGGATGGGAAACAATATGATTGGTTAGGAGAGGAGTGGGGTGATCGTGGGGTTACCGGACCTGAGTGAAGACAAAATGAAGGCTCACCCCGATCCCATAATAACAATTACACAACATTACAGCAATAATTAAAATTACATACAGAACAAACACTGAACCCTAGAGTTGGATACAACTAGCTTTTGAACAAGGACAACCGTTACCTACTTCCTACCCCACCCCACAGTAATCTACTCATACCTCCACACATCCAAAGGCCCCTGTGGCATTGTATTTATTTGTACAATTACTTCTATTTTGTGTGATCAGTGATTAGCATGGAAAAAGACTGCAAGAAATTAAATGTCTGTTGAAAAGAGAATTCCTATGTGAATGTTGAGACTGGTCAAAATGCTGGGACAAAAAAATGTGAGTGACCAGGTACAAAGCAGGTGGGGGGACACTATTTAGATTTAAACCTGAATGTGTATACGCTCAAAGGATGGTGGTGACACAGAGAAACATTTGCATCTGAAAATCATGCAGACCTTTGCATGTGCTGTACAAGGTTGGGCTAGACTAGAAGCTTGGATATTAGTTTTAAAGATTACTTTGCAGGCGCACCCACCCAAATAAGGACACAGACACCAGTATTGGATTTAAGGCATTGGGCCACTTTTATTGAATAATGCCCTAGTCCGAATTATAACTTTCAATTGGTGTTTCATCCAATTATAATTCTTTAAGGCAAGCAGGCCGCAGTAGCACGGGTAAGGTTCCACCCAAATTGCCAATGTCAATTGGCTATTATGTATCAATTTGTATCAATTTGTTTTGTTGTCACAAATTGTTGACCGAAGTCAATATACTATCTATTGACCCCACCCTCTGATGTGTATCTATTAAAATATCAAGGTGATGCAGGCTGTGAAGCTCCTAGCATCACCCCGTTCATGGTTCGCCCTTGACCGGCCAAGCCTGTTTCCCCTGTACCTATCTATGTGTTGGCCAATCAATTGTGAACCTGCTGGATACCTATGGGTCATAAATTTTACCTTACCAGTGCGACCCGCCACACGGGGAGGCGTCCATGATGACTCACGCCCCCCCCCCCCGACCGACAATTCGGTCACCAGGCCTGCTTGTACGTCATTTAAAAAGAGGTCCATACCTCTTGCTGACAGGTGAACCCCATCTCCAGAATACAGGCTAAAATCCTGTAACCCTATCCCCGGATGACGAATGGCTGTCCCCCAAGCCATTCTCGATAAGGAACCAGGCAACAGCCCTGTTTACTGACCGCCGGGCACGGTCCAAACCACGGGGGTCAATGCCTCCCCTGTAATAGTGTCTGAACGATGTCTGAACATAGCAACCGTGTATATGGCCATAAATGGTGAAGAAACGCCAGGTCACTGCACTCGGAAGTCTTTAATGCCAGGCCAGTGATCTGTGCAAGATCACAGATCTTGCTGCCCCCACGGGGGGTTCCGGCCTCTGAGGGGCGTCAGAGCTCACGATGGAAGTCGAGCTCTGAGCCATCGAAGGTCCAAACCAGGTCACACCGGGCACTAGCAGAAGGCCCCACCGGGGAGGCCGCACTGGGAGCTGCGGAGCACCAACAGGCGTAGGTCTGATGGCCTCTGGCAGCTCGACCCGGCTAAGGGCCTGCCACAGAGCATGGGCAGGCAAAGGGGAAGCGGCCGGATGTGGCCCTGCCCTGGGGTCCTGAGGTGGTGAAGCAATTTTCTTTGAGGCTTCCAGGGCAGCAACGCAGGCCAAACGTGAATGATCGATCGAATCCGGCCCACCAAAATAATGTGGGCCAGATGCATCAGACAGCCCACATACAGCATATGCTCTAGAATGGCCCATGAGCTGTAGCCAAGCCCGTGGGCACCCGTGACCGCAGTAGGGCCAGTAATCCGGCCAGTGGGTGGAGGGGCAAGGGCGGTGCACGACCCCACGCTGGGCCGCACTGGGCCACCCTGATTTAAAGCAATCATCACACTCATATACCACCCCATAGCACTTAGTGCACTCTATCGGTGGCTACAGGTTAATTAGCATTTCGCCCCCAACATACTGACATTGGATGAACGAATCAACCTTGAGCCCGTCCAGGATCACACCTACAACCCTTTGGCTGCAGAACAGCAGCCTAACCACTACACCACCTGGGCTCTTACCGTGATCCAAGGTCCATGGGGCTTGAAGCCCCTGGGGAGCCAGACTGCCCCGCCCCCGCCCGAGTCTTCTGCCTAGACGGCAATTAGGCAAGTGCCCAAATGACCTAATAGGTGGCAGTTGGGGGTAAAAATAGGCCAGTTTGTTCGTTTCCCTGACAGAGATCACTCTGGGTTGAAATGATTTTTGCAGGGGACACCTGAATGAAAAAACCGGCGATCCAACCGTCATGCTGTATCCAGGTCTCAAGCTGCCGATTTGCCAGCCTGCCAGCTAACGAGGCGGGCTCCTTAACCACTTAGCCACCGCAGTCCTGACTCCTTTGAGCAAACTGGGCGGGTGGTTGGGCAAGCCCGTCCCCCGGCTTGGGACCGTGCGGCCTTTTGGGTGTCTTGGCCACCCAGCAAAAGCGAGCCGGCGGAGTGGGTTCCCCCACTCCAACGTTAGCTAAACTGCTTGCAATTCCAAGCAAGCAGGGAAAATAAGGGACGGAATGAACTTCTCCGCTCCATCGCTTTTCTAAAATGGCGAAGAGCCGCCTCGTGGCCACCCCTTTTATAAGGGGTTGGCCACGCCCCCTAACTACCCGGATGTCTGAGTCCGGGGTGGGGCCCCCCGCAAAGAGCGCGGTGGCCATTTTGGCACTGCACTTGTCTTGTTAATGTTAAATCATAATGATAATTCACTGCTGTTAATATTCATATGTTAAAAACAATGTTTTACTCATCATTATTAGCAGTGCTCAGATGTAAGATCTGAATCAAAGAGAAGACTTTACATTCCATCACTTGTGACTTTTAATGGTATTCACATTCAAAGTTATTTTGCCAAGAAAACTCTTAATTCTGAGCTGGACATGCTTACAGCATTTCTGTGTTCAGCAGCTCTGAGTAGGAAGTGTTGCTGTTGATGGAACTATTGTAAGCATGTTCAGCTGAATGTTCTTCTAGTGTCTCCAGAGACCTTCATGCTGAGCACAGGAAGACCTATGTGACCTCCAGGTGAAATGGGAATGTGGAGAGATTTGCACCTCCATTCCCTCCCACCCACTTTTTCAGTCCTACACACTTTCAGACTTAAGACGGAATACTGATAGAACAATTGTGGATATGATTGGCGGGGAGAAGAATTAAATATGCAACAGATGTCTACAGAGATTTCTTAACTTACATCATTTTCCTTCCAGAAGTTACACCATTGCAGGCGCACCCCCCAAAGAAAGACTCAGACACCGGTATATGGATAAAGGCATTGGGCCACATTTATTGAATCATGCCCTAGTCCGAATTATAAATTTCAATTGGTCCTCAGCCAATTATAATTCTTAAGGCAAGCAGTCCGCAGTAACACTGGTAAGGTTCCTCCCAAAATTGCCAACGGCAATTGGCTACAATGTATCCATTTGTATCAATTTGTTTGTTACGACAAACAAATTGTTGACCGTAGTCAATAAACTATCTACTGACCCCACCCTCTGATGTGTATCTGTCAAATCACAGGGTGATGCATGCTGAAGAGCTCCTGCCATCATTGCCTGGTTCGTCGTTGACCGGTCAACGTTATTAAACTTGTACCTGTCTAAGTGTTGGCCAGTCAATTGCGAACCTGCCGGATACCTATGGGTCATAAATATTTACCTTACCAGTGCTACCCGCAACATGGGGAGGCTTCAATAAAGACTCACTGCCCCCCCCCCCCAGACCATCAGCTCGGTCAACAGGCCTGCTTGCAAATCTTCCAAAAAGAGGTTCATACCTCTAGCCGACAGATGGACCCCATCCCCTGTATAAAGATCATAATTTTGTAAACTAATGGTGGGGTGTCGGATGACCCGCCCCAAAACTTTGTCTGCAAAGAACCGGGCAACTGCCCTGTTCACCGAGCGGCGAGCACGGTCAAGGGCATGGAGGTTAATACCCCCTCTGTAAGCATGATGCGGTATGATGTCCGACCATAGCAGCGTTGTGGAAGGCCACACATAATGCAAATAAGCTAGGTCGCTGCAAATCGCGTATTTTAAAGAAAGGCCAGTGACCTAGCCTAGGTCATTGCCCCCGAGGTGCAGGACCAGGACATCAGGTGGTTCAGCATCCGTGATGGAGAAAAGGAATGGCAACAGTTCCCGCCATAACATTCCACGCTTACAATACCACCTGATACATGCGGAGGCACGCATTCCAAGTAGGGGTCCCCACTCTGTCACCGCAGCGTACTGCGCTGCCCAGTGCACATAGCTATGGGCCACCAGCCATACTGCCACCGGTGTGTGGGGACACACAGGGTCTGTAAGATAAAATAGAGAGAACGGTGACTCATCTGGTACTCATACCTGAATAGGGCGAACATATAATTCAAAACACTTTGATCCCCACCTCCCCATGTGGCATATATCAGCCTCAGAGTACCCAAAAGCAGCCGCAGTAGAAGCAGCCCCTATTCTAAAAGAATGGGTGCCGTAACGAGCCCCAGGGAGGCCAACACTGGACAGTGCCTTACCGGTCACCTTCCAAAATTGAAATTTAGTCAGGGGAGACCCATCTTGGTGGCAGAAAAACGGGCCAGGGTGCGTGCCACGCACTGCAATGAACTCCTGTAGGGCACCAACCGGACAGATGTCTGCAATGGAACATCGTAGCAGTCTAACACCACTGCCTACACCGTGCTGATCAACTTTTGAGGACCGTATCCTCAACTGAGCCCACTCATTAGAGACATAGACATCTTCGAGTTCCAGTGCCCTACGAGCTGCATCCGCCTTAGACAGTAGTACCAACTCACTGATGCGGAGCGCTCCAAAGAAGGTCACCGTGGTAGCCGCATGAAAAAGAGCTGCCTCATACCTGTCAAAACATAGGTTAGGCCAGCCTCGTGCAAGGTGCGTGAGCACCCCTGGGGAAATTTGGTGGCGAGTGTCCGGGCGGCGTCCACGTTCCCGTGTCCACCCCTCCAAAAGATGTCGTATATGGAAATCAGTTATGTTGTCAGCAAAACCCCTCACCTTGGCCATGAATGCCAGTGCTGACCGCCTGGATGCTATGGTGCGGGGAGCTAGGCCCAGACTGTGTAGGAAACCATAAATTGGAGAACGTGTTCAACTGGAATGTGCCACACTTCGGGCAACCGGAGTTGCACACGAAATTGTTAAAATTGATTAAATGCGTGTTGATACGCCTTACGCGTGCGGGGCGCAAGTGACATGCCGATCGCCCGGTTCACCTTTCCTTGCCAAATGTCCAAATCTCGTCCGGGAGTGGCGAGGGGAATTCCTCCGCGTCCGGAGCTAAGGCGCGGAACCGGGGGATCTGCAGGTGGGATAAAGCATCAGCAATATCGTTATTAATGCCCTGGTACATGTCTGGCCCTAAAGAGCACATTGAGGTGCAAGCTGCGTAACACAAACTGGCGAACTAACCCCATGACCCTTGGCGATTTAGATGTCTGAGAATTGACAATGTGGACTACCGCAGCATTGTCACACCAAAAATGGACTACTGAATTGGCCCACTCCTCACCCCATAGCATCAAAGCTCCCAGTATCGGGAAGAACTTGAGGAATGTGAGATCGCGTAGACGATCCATGCCCCGCCATGCTGGAGGCCATTGGCCGTAGGCCCACCTCCCCTCAAAATAAATCCCGTATCCGAGGGACCCAGAGGCATCCGACTGGACCTGAAACCTAGGGGAGACCAAGAGGTCAGACCTCCAAAATGATACCCCATTGAATTCCCGCAGGAACTTAAGCCAAACCAACAGGTCAGCCCTCATGCCCCTGGTCAGTCGGATCCTGTGGTGGCGCCTCGATAGCCCAATCATGGCGTCACATAGGCGTCGAGCAAAAGCTCTGCCAAGCGTGACCACCCTGCAGGTAAAATTAAGATGACCATGTAGAACTTGGAGCTCACAAAGTGACACCTTACGTTTGGCCAGCAAGGCCAAAACCATCGCAGAGATCCGTGTGACCTTGTCCATAGGTAACCTGGATGTCTGCGCGACCGTGTCAATTTCAATACCCAGAAATGTGAGCGTAGTTGATGGGCCCTCGGTCTTTTTGGGCGCTAAAGGGACACCAAGTTCCTGCATTAGCGTCTGAAATGTAGTGAGGATACGCGTGCACGTGTCCAAGCCCCGTTCACCCCCGAACAAAAAATCATCGAGGTAATGGGCTACAGACCGGGACCCAGACCTGCGAACAAAGGCCCACTGGAGAAAAGTGCTAAAGCATTCGAATGCTGAACAGGAAATAGAGCAGCCAAAAGGCATGGCTTTATCTACATAAATTTTCCCCTGGAATTTGAAACCCAATAACTCAAAGTCAACCGAGTGCACTGGCAACAACCGGAATGCCGATTTAATGTCACATTTTGCCAGAAGTGCACCCGGGCCACAAGCACGCACCATGCGCAGGGCCTGGTCAAATGACGTATACCTGACCGAACAAAGGTCATCAGGAATGGCGTCATTGACCGAACGACCCGCCGGGTATGATAAATGGTGAATTAGACGAAATTCCCCAGGGGCCTTTTTGGGAACCAAACCTAAAGGGGAAACCTTAAGATTGGGAAAGGGGGGCCTAGAAAAGGGGCCAGCTACCCTCCCTGCATTTACCTCCTTGGCAATACTTAGGGCGGCCACCTCCTCCCTACCCTTCAGGGAAAGCAAATTAGGAGCATCCTGGGGTCCCCGCACCCCCTTGAATGGGATACGAAAACCGCACTGGAAACCTTCGAGTAGGTACCTCGCATCGTCCCTCCTCGGGTAAGTCGAGAGCCACCTCTCTAACATAAATATGTTAACCAGGGAGGGGGCCTTTTGACTGACCAGCTCCTTCAGCGGCAGTTCTGCCCGCTCCCTGTCCACCTCTACCTCTGCCCCGTGACCCACCGGCTCGTGGACACGCAGCGGCGGCGTGGGGGCCAGCGCAAGAGGGACACTCATGTTTGTATTGGCACTGTTTTCTATTGCATACGCCATTGGCCGAGAAACTCCAACACAGCAAGCGGGCTGGAACCCCCTGCCCCGCCACTTGGTGGGGAGCCTGCGTTGGAGTAGCTCGCTGGATGGCATGGCCGCAATGGTACCTCTCCCCAGGCGCCGGGCGCGTGGGGGTCATGTATAAAAGCCACAACTGCTGGCATGGCTCATCCCATCTCATCTCCGGGTGTAAGGGCACCCTCATCCTGAATTCCTCATCGTAAGCCAACCACGATGGGCCAGGAAAATCCACCATCGCCCTGTAAATATTGTCCAAATATTGGACCATAGGGATGGCCAAATCGGGCCGGGCCCTGAGGTACACCGCCATATAAATGAGATATGCGGGTAACCAGTTGGCCCAAGTGCACGGTGGCTTGCGACGACGAGACAGCTCTTTGTCTCTGTCGTCCTGGCCCTCCTTCTCTTCCTTGGTGGGCTCACGGTTCAATAGGGAGAAAATATCAACATACTCCCCCCGCCAAATCTTTTCCCTCGTGGCCTGGGACAAATGATCCCCGAGGGGCAAGGAATACCCTGCCGTCGGCAATGCTGACACCGGCACTGTATTCACACGGGGCATCGGCAGCAGTGCCTGTACATTCCCTGCGGTTCCCGGTACAGTCCTGGGGGCGGAACCCCCCCCCCCCCCCGCCCAATGTTGTGCCAGTAAGGGACCCATTGGCACCAGGGTAAGCTGGGAGCTGATGCCCACCCACCTCGACATGACGAGGCCATGGCCACTGAAAACTAACACATGAAGTGGACTGTGATGTGGGGACATTAGCTTGAACCTGATACTCACTGGGTGCACCCCCGTGAGCCGCCCCCACTGGGGGTTCCGGCCCACAGCGGGCGTCGGAGCTCGCGACCGCAATCGAGCTCTGGGGCCACATCTGGCCACTCCCCGGCTGTAGTTCAGGATGAACGGGGAGCTGCGAGATTGCAGCCGGCACAGGCCGGAGCGTCTCCAGCAGCTCAACCCTACTGGCCGCCTGCTGCAGAGTGGCGGCTGTCGAGGTGGCATGCGGGCTAAAGGGGGTCCCAGTCGGCAGTGAAGTCCCCCCCCCCCGAGGGGTTGTTAACGACCCCCAAGGATGCTTCCAGCACGGCTAAACGTGCCAGCAATGCATCAACAGTCGCAGAACCCCTGGTGTAAGGCGGGCAAGGTGGGCCACACAGCCCGCTGGGTGGTACACTGGGGACCCCCATTTGGGAGCCAGGTCCTGAATAGAGCCATGCCCAAAACTCCGGCCCATGAGGGGCCGGAGGCAAGCCCTGCTGGGTGACCGCACCAGGCCCTCCCCCATTGTCTGGACCCATGGCCGGCAATTGCGGGCCAGGGGCCGAAGCCCCTGCAGGGCCATCCTGAGGCTGGAGAGCCGAGGGCCATGCCCTTATCTGCCCCATCCCACCGGTAACGGTGGGTGCCATTGATGCGGGGCCCTGTTGCGGGGGCGCAGTCACGGTCCTCCGACCCGACTGCTGCCCCCTAGCAAGTGCAGGGCCAGGCAAGTGCCTCCCTCTTGGCCGCGGCCTTCCTTTTGGGAGGCATAGTTGCAAGAAGACGATCCCTTTCCGGGGATCAGAAGCGCCGAAATGGCTAAACAGCCGAAGACTGGTCTGGAGAGCCGCAGAGAAGCAAAGAGCGATGGAGAAAACTTCTCCTCTCCGTCGCTTCTTCTAAAATGGCAGCTCGTCTGCCTCGTGGCCACCCCTTTTATAGAGGGGTGGCCACGCCCCCTAACTCACCCGGATGTCTGCGTCTGGGTTGGGGGCCCCCCGCAAAGAGCACGGCGGCCATTTTGGCACCGCGCTTTCATTTGCATAACTGTGCAACATGATTTCAGCCAAAGAGTTCAAGGGTGGTAAGAGGCAAATAATATGTAATTACATAAATTTCATTTACTAAAATTATATTAAAGGTAAAGGTTTTCCTTGCTCAAATGGCAATCATATCCGAATCTAGGGCTCAGTGCTCATCTCTGTTTCAAAGCCGAAGAGCCAGCACTGTCTGCTTCTGCAGACATTTCTGTGGTCATGTGGTAGGCATGACTAGGCACCGGAGCGCACAAAATGCTGTTACTTTCCCAACAAAGTGGTCCCTATTTATATACTTGCAATTTCTTGCTTTCAAACTGCTAGGTTGTCAGTTGCTGGGACAAAGATGGGAGCTCATTCCGTCCTACAGTACTCAGGAATCGAACTGCTGACCTTTCGCCTCCCAGTCTGTGTCATAGCCACTTGAGCCAATTATACTTGCTTATTATTTCCATGGCTATTGCTTGATCCTGTTATGTATAAACATCGGTAGAACCTAGAGAAAGCTATATACCATGATGAAAACTATAACTTGTGATCTTGTCCGTTCATGCACATGACAACCCTTTCCACCTTTTCTTAAGTACAGAGCATGCAGAAGTGATTTACTATTCTCTTCTTCTGGGGGTGTTCTGGAACCATGCACCTTGCTGAAAGACTACAGAAAATGGATCATCTTCCAGGGAGACATGGTGAGGACACAAAGTCCTGTCCACATATTGCAAGCGCGGCGCCAAAATGGCCGCCGCGCTCTTTGCGGGGCCCCCCCACAGGACGAAGAATCCGGGTAGTTTAGGGCGTGGCCAGCTCCCTTATAAAAGGGGTGGCCACGAGGCAGCCGCGCTGCCATTTTACCTCAGCGACGGAGCAGAGAAGTTTTTCCCCCGTGTCTCCGTCGCTCCTTACGGGAAGCCTTTTGGCGGCGAATCTTCTTTTCGGCTTCCCTCTCCTGCGGTTGAGATGCCTTCGAAGAAGAAGGCAGCTTCGAGTGCGGCTCGAGCTGGGAGGAGGCGCAACCCGGGTCGGAGGACCACAGCTGCACCTCCCCAGCAGCCGCCTGTCCAGGCCCCCGGCGGAATGGGGTCTATCGCCCCTTGGCCAGACGCGGGGGATCAGAATGCGGGCGCGGCAGGGGCATCGGCCCGCGGCCTGCGAGCGGTGGACACCGCTACTCCCTCTGCCCATCCTGTTGGGCCTGCCTCTATTCCTCCTGGGCCTTTTAGCCTGGGTGGGTGGTGTGGCCCCCCACCTTGGCAGGTTCCTGCACCGACCCTACCGGGCTTCGGTATTGGGCAATGGCCCTATTTGGGTCCTGGGGTACAGGGACCTGTACCCGCGCCTGGACTTGGCGGGCCGGCCGGCCCTTGGCCCCAGATCGACGTGCAGGCATTACTGGCCCGCCTTGCGGCCCTCGAAGCGTCTTTAGCTCGGGCCAGCCAGGCTGGGGCTCCTTTTGGCGTCCCTTTTGCGGCGCCGTCGGCGGGAGGACAACAGGCGGCAGGCAGGGTTGAGCTGCCTCAGGCGGGTGGCGTGGCTTCGGCCACTGCCCCGCAGCTCCCCAGCCAGGATACGAGTGCAGGTCAGGCCCCGATGATGAGCTCTACGTCGGTCGTGAGCTCCGACGCCCCCAGTGGGCCGGAACCCCCGGTGGGGGCAGCCCGCGGGGGTGCAGCATATGAGTATGCGGTCCAAGCCAGTACACCTACACACATTCCTTCTATGGGGGGAGCTTTTCAATGGCCTTGGCCTCGCTCGGGTGGTGCGGTGGCACAGCAGCCAGCACTCCACTCGGCGACGGTAACTGCCACCCAGGGCACCGGGGTGGGTAGTTTTTCTCACAATCCGGGGAATGTACTGGGGGTGGCTGGGTTAGCTCAGGCCCCTTTCCCGGTGTCTGTGGTGCCTTTTTCGGCCTTACCAACTGCGGGGTACTCCTTGCCATTGGGTGACCACTTGGCACAGACAACCAAAGAAAAGATTTGGCGGGGGGAGTATGTAGATATCTTCTCACTCCTGAATAGAGAGCCCACCAAGGAGGAAAGGGAGGGACTGGATGAGAAGGATAAGGAGCAGGCGCGTCGTCGTAAGCCGCCACGTACCTGGGCCAACTGGCTGCCGGCTTATTTAATTTACATGGCAGTGTATTTGAGGGCGCGGCCGGAGTTGGCTAGTCCGATGGTCCAATATTTGGACAACATATACAGGGCAATGGTTGATTTCCCGGGCCCTTCGTGGCTTGCTTATGACGAGGAATTCCGTATGCGGATTCCACTCCACCCGGAGATGAGGTGGGACGAGCCGTGCCAGAGGCTTTGGCTTCTGTACATGACACCCACGCGCCCCGTGCCAGGAGACAGATACCATTGCGGACATGCGGTCCAGCGAGCTGTCCCAGCACAGGCTACCCGCCAAGCGGCGGGGCAGGGGGTTCCAGCCCGCCTGCTGTGCTGGGCTTTCTCGTCCAATGGTTCCTGCAATAAGAAGAATTGCAAATACAGGCATGAGTGTCCCACATGTTCGGGCCCCCACGCAGCCTCTGCCTGTCCCAGGCCTGGGGGGACACGGGGCAGAGGAAGGGGCGGACAGTGGGCTGGCAAGGCTGCCACAGATGGAGCTGGTTCACCGAAAGGCCCACTCCCCAATTAAGGTGGACATGTTGGAGCGTTGGCTTACAGTGTACCCAAAGGGGGAGGATGGGGAGTATCTCCTTCAAGGCTTTAAGTACGGGTTCCGCATCCCTTTCATGGGTGACAGGTCCCCTCAGGATGCCCCCAATCTTTTGCCCTCAAGGGGAGGGAGGAGGTGGCTGCTGCCAGTATCAGGAAGGAGTTGGATGCGGGCAGGGTCGCCGGCCCTTTCCCTTCACCCCCGTTCCCCAACCTTAAGGTGTCGCCCCTGGGCTTGGTTCCCAAAAAGTCTCAAGGCGAGTTTCGCCTTATTCATCATTTATCCTACCCAGCCGGCCAGTCGGTCAATGACGCTATCCCTGATGACCTTTGTTCAGTCAGGTATACGTCTTTTGACCACGCGCTGCGCATGGTGCGCTCGTGTGGCCCGGGTGCCCTGCTGGCCAAGTGCGACATTAAGTCGGCCTTTCGCCTCCTGCCGGTGCACCCGGGTGACTTTGAGTTGCTGGGTTTCAAATTCCGGGGCGAATATTATTTTGATAAGGCCATGCCTTTTGGCTGTTCCATATCATGCTCGGCCTTTGAGCGCTTTAGTACCTTCTTAGAGTGGGCTTTCGTCCGCAGGTCAGGGTCCCGGTCTGTAGCCCATTACCTGGATGACTTTTTATTCGGGGGTGAACGGGGCTGGGACACGTGCGCACGTCTCCTTAACACATTTCAGACGCTAATGGAGGAACTTGGTGTCCCTTTAGCGCCGGAAAAGACCGAGGGCCCATCTACCAAGCTAGTATTCCTGGGGGTGGAGATTGACACGTTAGCGCAGGCTTCTAGGTTACCGGAGGATAAGGTGTCCAGGATAGTGGCCCTTATCTCGGAGTTGATGGCCAAGCGCAAGGCATCACTGAGGGAACTGCAGGTGCTACATGGTCACCTGAATTTCGCTTGCAGGGTGGTCGCTCCGGGCAGGGCTTTTGCTCGACGCTTATGCGACGCCATGGCAGGGTTATCCAGGCCTCACCACAGAGCTAGACTTACCCGGGGTATCAGGGCAGACATGTTTGTCTGGTTACAGTTCCTGAGGGAGTTCAATGGGGTCTCATTTTGGAGGTCTGACCTCCTGGCATCCCCCAATTTTCAGATCCAGTCTGATGCCTCAGGATCCCTGGGTTATGGGATGTACTTCAATGGGAAGTGGGCCTATGGTGGGTGGCCACCGGCCTGGGCAGGCACGGATCGCCTGCGTGATCTCACATACCTTGAATTTTTTCCTATACTAGGGGCTTTAATGCTATGGGGCGAGGAATGGGCTAACTCGGTCGTGCATTTCTGGTGCGACAACGCTGCTGTTGTCCACATTGTTAATGCACAGACTTCCAAATCGCCCAGGGTTATGGACCTAGTGCGCCATTTTGTGCTGCGCTGCCTGCGCCTCAACGTTTTGTTCAGAGCCAGGCATGTCCCAGGGATTAATAATGATATTGCTGACGCTTTGTCCCGCCTGCAGATCTCCCGGTTCCGTGCCTTGGCCCCGGATGCGGAGGAATTTCCCTCGCCACTCCCGGACGAGATATGGAGCATTGGCAAGGAGAGGTGAACCGGGCGATTGGCCTGTCACTAGCGCCACGCACGCGTAAGGCGTATCAACAAGCATTTAATTCTTTCAGGGCATTTGCTGCTCAATTTCAACTGCCAGAGACCTGGCCTATCCCGGTTGACCATGTTCTGCGGTTCATGGTCCACCTGCATGCTCTCGGCCTTGCACCTCGCACCATAGCATCCAAGCTCTCGGCGCTGGCTTTTATGGCCAAAGTGGGGGGTCATGTGGACAGCACCTCTGACTTCCGTGTGAGACATGTTTTGGAGGGGTGGGTGCGCGAGCGTGGGCGTTGCCCGGACGATCGGCACCCTATTTCCCCAGGGGTTCTTACCCAGTTGGCCCGGGGCTGGCCAAGCCTCTGTTTTGATCATTATGAGGCAGCCCTTTTTCATGCAGCCACAACGGTGGCATTTTTTAGAGCGCTCCGCATCAGCGAACTTGTGATGCTGTCTAAGGCGGATGCAAGTTGTAGGGCACTGGAACTCGGAGATGTATATGTTGCCAAAGACTGGGCCCAGTTGAGGATACGTTCCTCCAAGTCAGATCAGCATGGCGTAGGCAGTGGTGTAAGACTGCTACGGTGTTCTTTGGCAGACATCTGTCCGGTTGGTGCCCTACAGGAGTTCCTGGCACTGCGTGGCATGCACCATGGCCCGTTTTTCTGTCACCAAGATGGGTCTCCCCTTACTAAATTTCAGTTTTGGAAGGTGACAGGCAGAGCCCTCGCCAGGGTAGGCCTACCAGGTGCCCGTTATGGCACACATTCATTTCGTATTGGGTCAGCCTCTACAGCAGCTGCTGTTGGGTACTCCGGGGCTGACATACGCAGCATGGGGAGGTGGGGCTCGCAATGTTTTCAGTTTTATGTGCGCCCACTTCCACCGTGAGTACCAATCCTATCACCTTACCTTCCCCTTTTTTCTTAATTTTCTTACAGACCCTGGGTGTCGTGTTACACCGGTGACAGTATGGCTGGTGGGCCACAGCTATGTGCACAGGGCAGCGCGTTACGCTGCGGCGACAGAGTGGGGACCCCGACTGGGACTGGGTGAACACGCCAGTCTCACATGGCATGGTAAGCCTGGGATGTTGTGGCGGGAGCTGCTGCCTTTCCTGTTTTCCAGCAGGAGTGCTGACCCGCCTGACATTCTCATCATACACCTTGGGGGCAATGATTTGGGTCAGGTCACCGGCTTATCGCTCAAGCATGCGATTTGCGGGGACCTTGCTTACTTGCACTACGTCTGGCCTGCCACAACCCTGGTTTGGTCGGACATGATCCCGCGCCATTCTTATAGAGGGGGCATTGACCTCCTGGCCCTTGACCGCGCTAGGCGCGCGGTCAACGGGGCGGTGGCGCGGTTCCTTGCCGACAAGGCTTGGGGACGGGTCAGTCGTCACCCCGCTATTAGCCTACGAAATTATGACTTGTATGCAGGGGATGGGGTCCATCTGTCGCAAGGAGGTATGGACCTCCTGTTGGGTGATTGGCGAGCAGGCCTGTTGACCGAGCTGACGGTCTGTGGGGGGGGGGGTGTCAGGCCTTCTTTGAAGCCCCTCCGTGTGGCGGGTAGCACTGGTAAGGTAAACAGTATGACCCACAGGTATCCGGCAGGTTCGCAATTGACTGGACAACACTAGACAGGAACAAATTAGTTAAACGTTGTCCGGTCAACGACGAACCAGGCGACGGGGTGATGGCGATAGCTAGCCAGCATGCATCACCCCGTGATTTTACGGATACGAGTCAGAGGGTGGGGTCATGAGTTAGATATTGACTACGGTCAACAATTTGTTTGTTGTCAACAAACAAATTGATACAAATTGATACATTGTAACCAATTGCCGTTGGCAATTTTGGGGTGGTACCTTACCAGTGTTACTTCGGCCTGCTTGCCTTAAGAATTATGATTGGTCATTTTACCAATACAAATTTATAATTCGGATTAGGGCATTGAATCAATAAATGTGGCCCTATGCTGTTATCCACTTTCAATGTTGTCTGAGTCCGTTATTGGGGGGGGTGCGCCTGCAATGCAAGCGCGGCGCCAAAATGGCCGCCGCGCTCTTTGCGGGCCCCCCCCACAGGACGAAGAATCCGGGTAGTTTAGGGCGTGGCCAGCTCCCTTATAAAAGGGGTGGCCACGAGGCAGCCGCGCTGCCATTTTACCTCAGCGACGGAGCGGAGAAGTTTTTCCCCTCCACCCCCTCCCTAGTTAACAGTGTGATATTTTGGTCGCTTCGGGGCCGGGTGGGAATTTTTGGTTGGGACCCACATTGGCTTTCGGGTCCTGGCTTTTTTGCCCATCCCACACTGTTGCTATGGTTTGATATAGGGGTTCCTTTCGTTTCTACTGTTGACTCTGGTCACATTGGCGGGTAGCACTGGTAAGGTAAACAGTATGACCCACAGGTATCCGGCAGGTTCGCAATTGACTGGACAACACTAGACAGGAACAAATTAGTTAAATGTTGTCCGGTCAACGACGAACCAGGCGACGGGGTGATGGCGATAGCTAGCCAGCATGCATCACCCCGTGATTTTACGGATACGAGTCAGAGGGTGGGGTCATGAGTTAGATATTGACTACGGTCAACAATTTGTTTGTTGTCAACAAACAAATTGATACAAATTGATACATTGTAACCAATTGCCGTTGGCAATTTTGGGGTGGTACCTTACCAGTGTTACTTCGGCCTGCTTGCCTTAAGAATTATGATTGGTCGTTTTACCAATACAAATTTATAATTCGGAATAGGGCATTGAATCAATAAATGTGGCCCTATGCTGTTATCCACTTTCAATGTTGTCTGAGTCCGTTATTGGGGGGGGTGCGCCTGCAATGCAGGTTGCTGAGCTATCCATACACAAATGGTGTGGAGAGTTAGATCTAGTAAAGATCCTGGTGGTAGCAATACCCTAAGAAGTATATTGGAAGACATTTGTATTTTGCCCTGTGTAGGGTGAGGTGGTGTATTAAGTGGCAATTCATGATGGAATTGTCACGCGTGTTTATCATTGGTGGTAATAGCACTGAGAGCACAGATCCAGTCTAAGATTCTTGTAAGAATTCCAGCATTCAATTTCCAGTCAGTCCATTGTGATCTATGTTCTGTTTGCTCCTGGTTTGGAAACAGTTATAGCACAATGAGATATTTTCTTTCCACTTTCATTTCAACAGGCTCCAGCTAAAAATACTCCACACCAAATAGTTGAATAAACGAATGGCTTAGATGGCTTTAGAAGTTATTTGACAAATTCATGGAGAAGAGGGCTTTTAAAGTTTCTTTGCAGGCAGCCCCCCCCCAAAGAAAGACTCAGACACCGGTATTGGATTAAAGGCATCGGGCCACTTTTATTGAATTATGCCCTAGTCCAAATTATCACTTTCAATTGGTGTATCATCCAATTGTAATTCATTAAGGCAAGCAGGCTGCAGTAACACTGGTAAGGTTCCTCCCAAAATACCAATGGAAATTGGCTACATGTATCTATTTGTATCAATTTGTTTGTTGACACAAACAAATTGTTGACCGGAGTCAATATACTATCTACTGACCCCACCCTATGACATGTATCCGTTCAATATCAAGGTGATGCAGGCTGTGACGCTCCTGACATCACCCCTTGCATGGTTCACCCTTGACCAGCCAATCCTATTTCCCCTGTACCTATCTACGTGTTGGCCAGTCAATTGCGAACCTGCCGGATACCTATGGGTCATACATCTTTACCTTACCAGTGCTACCCGCCAAAAGTGACCAGTCAACTTACCCCATATCTCAAACACTAGTGACAGTGTGGGATGGGCGAAAAAGCCAAGAACCAAAGAGCCAATTGTAGGTTCAAGCAAAAATTCCCACCCGGCTCCGAAGTGACCAGAAAATCACACTGTCCACTAGGGAGTGGGTGGAGGGAAAAACTTCTCCGTTCCGTTGCTTCCAAAATGGCAGCACAGCTGCCTCGTGGCCACCCTTTTAAAGAGGGTGGCCATGCCCCCTAACTCACCCGGATGTCTGAGTCCAGGTGGGGGGCCCCCCACAAAGAGCGCGGTGGCCATTTTGGTGCCGCGCTTGCATAGTGATGAAAATAAAGCAGGAATATTCCATGACTCACTGTTTTTCTTTAAGTAACAAACCAGCAATGTTCATTTAAGAAATGTTGGTTGAGGGGGCATTTTTGAGTATTACTTTTAATGAATGACTCCAAATAGTACTGAGAGTTTCCAAGAATAATATATGGTTTTCCATATTGCTGAGAATCATGTGTTATTCTTTGAAGCTAATGACTCGCACATTACTTTTTTGAAGAATGATTGCAACTCCTAGTAATAGTTAAGGAACCAGAGAAAGAAAAGCATATGGTGTTTATGCCTTGCTTGTGGGTTTACTGTTGGCTCTTGATGGGACACTATTGGAAGCAGGATGTTGGAGAGTCCTTTGGTTTGATCCAACAGGGTTTTTCTTTTGTCTGTATGAATTTCTCAGCAATATACATTACTGGAAAATGAGGTTTTGGAATCCAACTTTCTAATCAATATGCTGTTTGTCTCCATAGGGTAAAGGTAAAGGTTTCCCTTGCTCGAAAGGGTTCAGTGCTCATCTCTGTTTCAAGGCCAAAGAGCCAGCGCTGTCTGCTTCATAGTATCCATAGGATACTTGAGCCCAGTTTCCATAGACTTCAGTAACAGTCAAGAAGGTATCTCACATGTTAAAGAGAAGCATACTGGTCCAGTGAAAAAAGAAATAGAAGTTGTCTGGACATACAATGAAAAATAGACTTTTATTCCTATATTGACCATAGATTACATTGTGTTAAGTGAAGCAAAATAATATTGGGTATTAAAAGCTAGCGTCTGAACAGCATTAGCTTCATAGGAACTGAAATGAGTGCATATAACATTTGAGAGGGGAATAGTACCATGCAACAATTCTAAATAAAATGCAATTTGTTTGCTGAAAATGTCTGTTGCTTGTGCTTTTCCTTTATAATCATTCCTGATGGTAGATGTTCTTATCTGCAGTTTAATCTGCCAGCCTTTCTGAACATAATATACATCTTGTGATTCCCAATTTTACCACAAAAATAAACTTGCTTTATACTCTCAAAATGACATGAGGGGGGAACAGACTAAAATCAGTTCTTCATATTACTCCTGAGATTTCTCATGGCAGAGAAAACAATTTTGTTTTGTAACTAGCTGGGAGAAAGTGAAATATGCAGTGCAAGTGAAAGATTCCTCTGCCAGCACCACATACTCAGACATCCCAAATGTGATTACAGTAGCAGCTTATTGACAAGGAACAGAGAAACACATTCCCTAAAACAAAACAAAATAGCTTGCTCAGTATTTTGTGTCAGTTCTCTCTGCTGTGAGAAGGTTGCGATTTTCACAAATCAGGGTTTTTGTAGTACACTGCTGAAACTGGTACGTATGGCTTTAAACAGAACTGGGGTCTGAAATACAACAAGCCAATAGTACTGCACCTTAGAGTGCCTTGCTTGTTGATATTTTGTGATTCTGGTTCAGTATCTGAACACTGATAACTTGAGCTACATCTGTGCCTTCTGTCTTGCACAAGACTGGAGCTCAGTGGTAGAACATGTGCAAAAAAGCGCTGAAATTACATTAGTATCATCTTGAGAGTGGGCTGAAGAAATGCCCTGCCTGAAATTCTTAAGAGAGTTGCTGCTGCCTGTGCAAGCAGCCAACACCGAGATAGAGGGATGAATCATTTTATTGCTTGTAGGGTGACTTTACATGATTCTATGTTTGCTGTAGAACTGGAAAATGAGGTGTTTATTTCTCATATCTCACAATCCTTGACATACATTGGCAAGCTTTTGTTTGACCTGGATACAACACACTAACTTTTTTTCCCCATCAAAGGGAAAGACCAATTTGCTAGTAAGTAAAAAAATGATCATGTCATGCATGGATTCAATGCAACAAACGGATGCACACATGTAGTTTTTAAGTGAGGGTTGTTGTGAAAGTGGAAAGATACAGATGGCATGCAGTTATTCACACTGCCTTAGAAAGCTGCTATGCCTACTCTATTAAAAATGAGAGTTGATTAGTGTGTTCATCAGGATTTATGGGGGGAAATAAGCAGTTGAAATAAAATCCCCAGTGAATTTACTAAAGATGTTCAGTTTTACTTTCACTTACAACAAGGCTAAGAAGTCAGTGTAATTAACTGTAAGAGGAGATGACCTAGTCATAGTCTTTTTTCCTCCAACTTTCCTAAAGCTCTGTTAATATAACCCATTGCTACCTTTTTCATTGCAGCCACAAAGTCCTTCCATGACCTCTCATAATTACAGATATCTCTCTGTGCTGGGCAAAGCTGGGCAAAGCACAGAAATGAATGGAGATAGACATATTTTCATGTTTTGCTTCAGAGAAAGATTATATAAATACAAGCTAATCAATTCAGATTAGTGCCTTGCTACAGCACCAAACATTTGGCCTTTGCGCATCTACCCCCCGAGAAAGAGACGACACCTTATCTTGGATTCAGAACTGGCCACTTTTATTTCAGAACTCTCCAACTGTGGAATGAAAAAACAGTCTGCACTGCGGTCATAGCACGGGAAGGTAATTGCTTTATTCCAAAAGCCAATTTGTCAAGCTAAATTTATTCCTTACCAATTATCATTCTATTAAATATGTTTTATATCTTTTCTACCCAATACGAAGCTGTCAAGCTTTCGTAAGATCAATTAATAAGTGAATTTATACTAACAGTCCCTTTGGATCTTATTCCCTTATAGGTGGCCTGTAATGAAAATTACCTTACAAATTTGATATGATAATTAGCCAAATTATTAACCATTCTCATGCTACCCACACACAGAGGGCAGTACCTAACTGTGCCACACCCACCCCACCAGGCTGAAACCTTGGTCTGAATACAGCAGTGCAGAGCCTCCAGAAACAGTTGCATTCCATCTTCAGATAGATGGAACACCAAGGCCACAGCTCATCCTGGGCTGCTTCTCCCAGCCTGAGGGAAGGTAAAAGCAACCAGCCCCTGGCCTGCTGAGAACACCAAGGCCACAGCTGATCCTGGGCTGCCTCTCCCAGCCTGACGGAAGGTAAAAGCGGCCAGCCCCTGGCCTGCTGAGAACACCAAGGCCACAGCTGATCCTGGACTGCTTCTCCCAGCCTGAGGGAAGGGAAAAGCGACCAGCCCCTGGCCTGCTGAGAACACCAAGGCCACAGCTGATCCTGGACTGCTTCTCCCAGCCTGAGGGAAGGGAAAAGCGACCAGCCCCTGGCCTGCCGAGAACACCAAGGCCACAGCTGATCCTGGGCTGCTTCTCTCAGCCTGAGGGAAGGGAAAAGCGACCAGCCCCTGGCCTGCTGAGAACACCAAGGCACAGCTGATCCAGGGCTGCCTCTCCCAGCCTAAGGGAAGGTAAAAGCGGCCAGGCCCTGGCTTGCTGAGAACACCAAGGCCACAGCTGATCCAGGGCTGCCTCTCCCAGCCTGAGGGAAGGTAAAAGCGGCCAGCCCCAGCCTGCAAGGAACATCAAGGCCATAGCTGATCCAGGGCTGCCTCTCCCAGCCTGGGAAAAGGTAAAAGCAGCCAGCCCCTTGCCTGCCAAGAACACCGCCTTCGGGAGGGAGACTGGTGAGAACACCTGAGGCAGGGCGGCTTCTGAAATCCTGGTTGGGCTCCAAGGCTGCCGCCACCGCCTCCACTGCCTCCACCACCTCCACCACCTCCACCACCTCCACCGCCGCTTAGCCGGTCTCATCTTTGGGGGTGGAGGCCGTTGAGAACATTGGACATTTGTCTTCCGTCCCATGGCTGGTTTTGGAGAGGGGATATTTTCATGTGTTTTCCCCCTCTCTTGAAGGCACTTCTTTGCAGGCGCACCCCCCCCCCCCCCAAATGATGGACTCAGACACAAATGAAAGTGGATAACAGCATGGGCCACATTTATTGATTCAAGCCCTAGTCCGAATTATAAATTTCTATTGGTAAAACGACCAATCATAATTCTTAAGGCAAGCAGGCCGAAGTAACACTGGTAAGGTACCACCCAAAATTGCCAACGGCAATTGTTACAATGTATCTATTTGTATCAATTTGTTTGTTGACAACAAACAAATTGTTGACCATAGTCAATATCTAACTAATGACCCCACCCTCTGACGCGTATCCGTAAAATCAGGGGGTGATTCCAGCTGTCTAGTGGTAACCATCACCCCCTTGCCTGGTTCGTCGTTGACCGGACAACGTTTAAACAACTTATGCCTATCTAGTGTTGTCCAGTCAATTGCTAACCTGCCGGATACCTGTGGGTCATCAATGTTTACCTTACCAGTGCTACCCGCCAATGTGACCAAAGTCAACAACAGCACAGAACGACCCCTATATCAAACCATAGCAACAGTGTGGGATGGGCAAAAAAGCCAGGACTCAAGGGCCAATGCGAGTCCCAGCCAAAAATTCCCACCCGGCCCCGAAGCGACCAAAAAAATCACACTGTTAACTAGGGAGGGGGTGGAGGGGAAAAACTTCTCCGCTCCGTCGGTTCGCCAAAATGGCAGCACGGCTGCCTCGTGGCCAGCCCTTTTATTAGGGTGCTGGCCATGCCCCTAACTACCCGGATGGTTTCATCCGGTGGGGGGGGGGGCGCAAAGAGCGCGGCGGCCATTTTGGCAACGCGCTTCCATTGCAGGCGCACCCCCCCAATGATGGACTCAGACACAAATGAAAGTGGATAACAGCATGGGCCACATTTATTGATTCAAGCCCTAGTCCGAATTATAAATTTCTATTGGTAAAACGACCAATCATAATTCTTAAGGCAAGCAGGCCGAAGTAACACTGGTAAGGTACCACCCAAAATTGCCAACGGCAATTGTTACAATGTATCTATTTGTATCAATTTGTTTGTTGACAACAAACAAATTGTTGACCGTAGTCAATATCTAACTAATGACCCCACCCTCTGACGCGTATCCGTAAAATCAGGGGGTGATTCCAGCTGTCTAGTGGTAACCATCACCCCCTTGCCTGGTTCGTCGTTGACCGGACAACGTTTAAACAACTTATGCCTATCTAGTGTTGTCCAGTCAATTGCGAACCTGCCGGATACCTGTGGGTCATCAATGTTTACCTTACCAGTGCTACCCGCCACCCGGAGAGGCTTCAATAAAGGCTCGACGCCCCCCCCCAAGACCGTCAGCTCGGTCGACAGGCCTGCTCGCCAATCACCCAGCAGGAGGTCCATACCTCCTCGCGACAGATGGACCCCATCCCCAGAATAAAGCCCAAAATTTTGCAAACTAATGGCGGCATGATGACTGACCCGCCCCCAGCCCTTGGTCGAAAGGAATCGGGCCACCGCCCTGTTTACCATGCGCCGAGCGCGGTCCAGGGCCTGGAGGTCGAAGCCTCCCCGATAAGCGTGCCGTGGGACCATATCTGACCAAACAAGGGTTGTGGCGGGCCATACGTAATGTAAGTAGGCAAGGTCCGCGCAAATCGCATGCTTCAGCGATAAGCCAGTGACCTGACCCAAGTCATTACCCCCAAGGTGTATGATCAGGATGTCGGGCGGGTCGGCACTCCTTGATGAAAAGAGGAATGGCAAAAGCTCCCGCCACAACATACCGGGCTTACCGTGCCATGTGAATTGTGTGTATGCACCCAGTCCCAGTCGGGGTCCCCAATCTGTCGCCGCAGCGTAACGCGCTGCCCTGTGCACGTAGCTGTGGCCCACCAGCCATACTGTCACCGGTGTGATACGACACCCAGAGTCTGTCAAGGGAAAAAACAGGGAAGGAAAGATACATGGTGACTCAGAAGGTACTCACGGTGGGAGTGGGCGAACATAAAACTGGAAACAGTGTGAGTCCCACCTCCCCATGCTGCGTATGTCAGCCCCGGAGTACCCATAAGCAGCCGCAGTAGAGGCTGCCCCAATTCTAAATGAATGGGTGCCATAACGGGCCCCAGGGAGGCCGACTCTGGCCAGTGCCTTCCCTGTCACCTTCCAAAACTGAAATTTAGTGAGGGGAGACCCATCTTGGTGACAGAAAAACGGGCCATGGTGCGTGCCACGCAGTGCCTCCTGTAGGGCACCAACCGGACAGATGTCTGCCAATGAACATCGTAGCAGTCTTATTCCACTGCCTACGCCATGCTGATCTGTTTTAGAGGAGCGTATCCTCAACTGAGCCCAATCATTGCAAACATAGACATCTTCGAGTTCCAGTGCCCTACGACTTGCATCCGCCTTAGACAGCATCACAAGCTCGCTGATGCGGAGCGCTCCAAAAAAGGCCACCGTTGTAGCCGCACGAAACAGGGCTGCCTCATACCTATCAAAACATAGGTCATGCCAGCCTCGTGCCAGTTGGGTAAGTACCCCAGGGGAAATTGGGTGACGGTCGTCCAGGCTACGCCCACGTTCCCGCACCCACCCCTCCAAAACATGTCTCACACGGAAATCAGCGGTACTGTCCGCATGACCTCCCACATTGGCCATAAAGGCCAGCGCTGATAGCCTAGATGCTATGGTGCGTGGTGCCAGGCCCTGGGCGTGCAGGTAAACCATAAAACGGAGGATGTGGGCCACTGGGATCGGCCAGGTATCTGGCAAGCAATATTGGGAACAAAAGGTCCGAAATGAAATCAACGCGTGGTGATACGCCTTACGCGTGCATGGCGCCAGTGACATGCCTATCGCCCGGTTCACCTCTCCTTGCCAATGGTCCATATCTCCTGCGGTAGTGGCGAGGGAAATTCCTCCGCATCCGGAGCCAAGGCACGGAACCGGGAGATCTGCAGGCGGGACAAAGTGTCAGCAATATCATTATTCACCCCCGGGACATGCCTGGCCCTGAACAGTACATTGAGGCACAGGCTGCGCAATACAAACTGGCGCACAAGATCCATGACCCTGGGAGATTTAGAGGTCTGTGAGTTGACAATGTGGACAACAGCCGCATTGTCACACCAGAAATGCACCACAGAGTTGGCCCACTCCTCACCCCATAGCATCAAGGCCCCCAGTATGGGAAAAAATTCCAAATATGTGAGATCCCTCAGGCGACCCGTGCCTGACCAGGCTGGTGGCCATCCACCATATGCCCACTTCCCATTGAAGTACATCCCATAACCCAGGGATCCCGAGGCATCAGACTGGATTTGAAAGTGGGGCGAAGCCAGGAGGTCAGACCTCCAAAATGAGACCCCATTGAACTCCCTCAAGAACTGGAGCCATACGTGCAGATCTGCCCTGATGCCCCGTGTCAATCTCACCCTATGATGGGGCCTGGATAAGCCTGCCATGGCGTCGCACAAGCGCCGAGCAAAGGCCCTGCCAGGTGCCACCACCCTACAAGCGAAATTGAGGTGGCCATGTAGCACCTGCAATTCCCGAAGGGATGCCTTGCGCTTAGCCAGCAAGTCCGATATAAGGGCAACTATCCTTGCCACCTTGTCTGCGGGCAACCTAGAAGCGCTACCGTGTCAATTTCCACCCCCAGGAATATTAACTTGTCAGACGGGCCTTCGGTCTTTTTGGGCGCTAAAGGGACACCGAGTTCCTCCATTAGCGTCTGAAATGTATTGAGGAGACGTGTACACGTGTCCCAGCCCCATTCACCCCCGAATAAAAAGTCATCCAGGTAATGGGCTACAGACCGAGACCCTGACCTACGGACAAATGCCCACTGCAGGAAGGTACTGAAACGCTCAAAAGCCGAGCAGGATATGGAACAGCCGAATGGCATGGCTTTGTCGAAATAATATTCACCCCGGAATTTGAAACCCAGCAACTCAAAGTCACCCGGGTGCACGGGTAAGAGGCGAAACGCCGACTTAATGTCACACTTAGCCAACATTGCACCCGGGCCACATGAGCGCACCATGCGCAATGCCTGGTCAAAGCATGTATACCTGACAGAACAAAGGTCATCAGGGATAGCATCATTGACCGAGTGGCCGGCTGGGTAGGACAAGTGGTGAATCAGGCGAAAGTCGCCCGGTGACTTCTTGGGCACTAGTCCAAGCGGGGACACTTTAAGGTTGGGAAACGGGGGTGCGGGGAAAGGGCCGGCGACCCTGCCCGCAGCAACCTCCTTATTAATGCTGGCGGCAGCCACCTCCTCCCTTCCCCTAAGTGACAAAAGGTTAGGTGCATCCTGAGGTGACCTATCCCCCGTGAAAGGAATACGAAAACCCAGTTGAAAACCCTGAAGGAGGTACACAGCGCCTGCTCTCCTTGGGTACGATGCGAGCCAACGCTCCAGCATGTCGACATTAATTGGGGAGGGGGCCTTTAGGTGAACCCGCTCCCTCCATGGCAGCCTTGCCTGCCCCTTGTCTGCCCCTACCCCTGCCCCTGTATCCTCCTGGCCTGGTACAGGCGGAGGCAGCATGGGGGCCAGAATCAAGAGGGGCACTCATGCTTGTACTTGCAATTTTTCCTGTTGCAAGAACCACTGGACGAGAAGGTCCAGCACAGCAGGCGGGCTGGAACTCCCTGCCCCGCCACTTGGCGGGGTACCTGTACTGGGGCCGCTCGTTGGACCGCATGTCCACAATGGTATCTCTCCCCAGGCGCCGGGCGCGTGGGGGTCATATACAGAAGCCACAGCTTCTGGCAGGGCTCATCCCACCTCATCTCTGGGTGCAGCGGAATTCTCATTCGGAACTCTTCGTCGTAAGCCAGCCATGACGGGCCCGGGAAGTCAACCATAGCCCGGTAAATATTGTCCAGATATTGGACCATGGGAATAGCCAAATCCGGCCTAGCCCGGAGATAAACGGCCATGTAAATCAGGTACGCTGGCAGCCAATTTGCCCACGTGCGTGGCGGCTTACGACGACGTGCCTGCTCCTTATCCTTCTCGTCCAGCCCTTCCCTCTCCTCCTTGGTTGGCTCCCTATTTAAAAGTGAGAAGATATCTACGTACTCGCCCCTCCAAATCTTTTCCTTGGTAGACTGGGCCAAATGGTCCCCCAGGGGCATGGAATACCCTGCTGTTGGCAAAGCCGACACCGGCACCGAGGGAACTACGGGCAAGGTAAATTGAGCCTGAGCTAGCCCGGGGATCCCCAACACATTTCCCAGCACGTTGGGGACACCTCCCTGCCCCAAGCCCTGTGTCGTGGGCAAAGTCGCTGGGTGGGCCGGGGGCCATTGGGCCGCCGTGCCAGCCGAGCGAGGCCAAGGCCATTGAAAAGCCCCCCCCCCCGATGAAGTCAGTTGTGTGGGTGCATTAACTTGGACCGCATACTCACCCGCTGCACCCCCGCGGGCCGCCCCCACCGGGAGTTCCGGCCCGCTGGGGGCGTCGGAGCTCACGACCGAAGCTGAGCTCGTCGACGGGGCCAGACCAGCACCAGACTGCTGCAAATGTGGGGTGGGGAGCTGCGAGGCAGTGGCCGCCAACGGCCCGCATGCCTCAGGCGGCTCAACCCGACCCATCACCGGCCGTTGTTCGGCGGCCAAAGGGGGAACCTGGAAACCTAGAGGTACCCCTACTTGATTGGCCCTCGCCAAGGATGCTTCAAGGGCCGCAACCCGAGCAAGAAGGGCCTCCACGTCGACATAGGGCCCGGCCCCGACAGGGGGCAATTGGGCAACCGGCCCAAAATTCACGGGTACCTGACCAGGTCCCTGAGTCCCAGGGGCCAGATAAGGCCAAGAGCCCATGCTCGGCCCCTGGAAAGTCGTAGGAAGGCCCTGCGAGGGCAGGGAACCCAACCACCCTCCGTGGCTCACACCCCCCATGGGGAACTGCGCACCCGGGCAAGGAGGCCCTACCGGACGAACCATGGCAGAGGCCGTGTTCGTCGTTTGAGGGCCAAGGGCCGAGGCCCCGTCTGGGGCTGTGGGTATGCTCCGCGCACCAGGCCAAGGAGCTACCGATCCCATCCCACCGTCCCCGGTGGGATCCGCTAGAGGTGGCTGCGGAACGGGCGCAGTCGCGGTCCTCCGACCCGGCTGACGCCTCCGCGCTGATCGAACCAAGTTTGCGGCTGCCTTCTTCTTCGAGGGCATGGCCAATGTAGCTAAGGAGTCTAAAGGAAAGAGAAAGATGCCCGAAAAGGCTTCCCTCAAGAAGACACGATCGACGGAGGTAAGGGGGAAAAACTTCTCCGCTCCGTCGGTTCGCCAAAATGGCAGCACGGTTGCCTCGTGGCCAGCCCTTTTATTAGGGTGCTGGCCACGCCCCTAACTACCCGGATGGTTTCGTCCGGTGGGGGGGGGCCGCAAAGAGCGCGGCGGCCATTTTGGCGCCGCGCTTCCATTCTAAAAGTTTCACATGTTTGGTGGTGAGATGGGGGACAAAGATTAGTACCATGGCACTTCCAGTTTCCATGCTTACAGCCTCCAAGCCAGAAGTTTTCAGGTAGACTTCCAGAAAAATTATTCTACGCCAGTGGTTCACAACCTGGGACCCCCATATGCCCTTGAGGTCATTACAGCTCCAAGAAATCTTGACCAGTACAGCCAATAGTGAAGGCTTCAGGGAGCTGTACTCCAAGAATATCTGGAGACCCAAAGTCAGAACATACATGCCAGTAAACAAATGTTGGCATTTACCTGAAGAGAGAGTGTGTTTTAAAAGTGGCTTTCAGTTCCTAGCCTAACACTACACTCCTCAGACAGCTACTCTCCAAGATTACTATAATTGAAAACTGTCTCTTCCTTCTCCCCAACACCTGTCACTCCTCTCACTCATGACCCCTTGGTGGCGGCCTTGTTTCTCCCACTTTCTTTGATTCTCTCCTTATGAAACAAAAGGCAAACGCTGAAAATAACAAGCTGTACTTTCTTCCACTTTCCCTTGCGAACAATATTTAAGTGTGATTTGTTTTGTTGTTTGTTTGTTTGCTTGCTTATTTATCCAGAGAAATGTTAAAATGAAAGTTTGGAGGCAAATCCTGGTAAGCCTTACATCCTTGATATGAAAGCAGGATAAAGTGGGTAGAACTATTTCCCCATCTGGAAAACCCATAGCCCCTGTATTTGTATACTCTGCTTTTCACAACATTTTGCAGTCAGAATACTTCACAAAACCAAATATATGCAACAAAAGTAGCTATAATTATAGCCTAACATAGTATTAGCCAGGCGGTTAGGTGACCTACACCCAGTGGTGGGCATCAGCAGGTTTGCACCAGTTTGCCAGAACAGGCAGCAGAAATTCTGGGTGGCCCGGTCCATCCAAGTTTTGAAATAAAGTAGTCCTAATTCAGGTGCAACACAGGGCTTTTCCCTTGCCACGCCCACCATACCACACCCACAGTGTGGTAGAATTTTTTTTGGAGCCCACCACTGCCTACACCCCACTTCAACCACAGGCTACCCATATCAAACAAAGGACAAAAAATAAAATGAGATTACTGTGCCACACTTCAAAAAAAAATTGAGAAGCCAGCTTCACATTGGTGTCACATGTCCTGAACTAAGAAAGAAATGAGCAAACTTTCTTCATAGGCTCAATGATAGGAATATCACCCTCTTTGTGGCATGTGAGTTAGCTTTGCATTCTGGAATGTGAAGTGAAAAGTGTTGAGGTACTCATCTGTGATTCACTGCTCTCCTGCTGGACCAATTAATTTAGTAAAGAAGTATGTGGGATAACGGACTCCTGCATTATTCAGTTTTCACTTTCCACCCAGCAGCCATTTCCCACAGCAGGAGTCATAAAATAAGGGAGACTGGAAACTCTTGATGCATACCATGCAGTTCGCCAAGACTACAGACTCTCACTTGAGCAGGAAAAAGTATTCTTCAACTGCACTTGCAGGTGCTGACCTAGCCTTTATATGAGGCTCAGCTGCTACTTGCAAATGTGCTGAAAGCAAATGGCTTTACTCTTCCTCTCCTCTTCTTCCTCCCCCTTCTATGAAAGGTGAAGCACTGTCAGCTGGTCTTTTTAGGAGACTGGAAGTCAGCCAGCTCCTGGAAGCATCAGTTACAAGTAAGAATCCAGCTAGTGATTATAGACATCATCGGTTCTTTTTCATACTCGCTATTAGCTTAAGATGAGGGGGGTTCAGGAGGAGAACAAAAAAGGACCCTGTACTGAATATATTAGGTTGGAAATCAAAGTTAATCTCTTTCATTCTCAAGAAATTGTATTTGGTTATAGTAGCCATATTTAGCACTGTAGCTGTTATTCCACTTAACCTCTGCCAGATTGTTCCCACCAACCACAATAATTACATAACAGACTTATCTATTCTGTATATTTGCTTAACAACTTCAATAATTAATAATGCTTGTCAGTTGTTTCTTCGACATTGTTCTTTAGATGATAATCTCAGTTTCAGCTGGAAGACCGTCAGATTCTCCAGGAAGGTTTAAAAATTAGGCATTCTCTTGCTCATTCTATTATGATGTAGATGGCTTCCCAAACCTGTTCCACTTTTTCCCCCAATTTTCCTCCTCCTCCTTCTCCTCTTGCTATTCCACTTCTTTCTGGATGAGTTGATCTGCAACAGGACACACTCATTTCTGAAAGGTTTTGGCAGATGGCATTCTGTTATCCTCATTATTCCATTCTCATTTTTATTCCTTATCAAAAATAATATAGCTGTCATATTTTCAAAATATAATATTTCATAGCTGAAATATTAAGTAACTAAGCTTGGAGAATTTGTGATAAACCTAACCAGGACACACACACTCTCTCTCTCTCTCTCTGGATGTGGATGTGGATGTGGATGTGGATGGTGTGGATGTGGGTGTGGGTGTGAAAGGACTTGAAAACTAAATTTTGTCTTCTGGTGCCAAAGGGCCATAGTCTTTCCTTTGTAATCTAGAACAGTGGTTCACAACGTGGGGCCCATGCCCCACAGGGGGACTTCAATTTCCAGAAGTCTAAGTCAGTACATTGGCCGATCAATGCTTTGGGAAATTGACTTAGGCTTCTGGGAATTGAAGTCCAAAAACCAAAGGTTGGGAAACACGGATCTTGAGGTATCATGCTGATGATGAACTAATGATCTCTTCTTGAGCAAGGTTTTACTGTAGAATTCCTTCACACAGTATCTGTCCTATTTTATTTAGAGCCAGACTAAATTCACACTAAATAAATCATTGTGCATGCATACTTTTTTTTTTTAAAAAAAGCTAGTTCCAGTTTTTGTTTCACAGGAAGGTAATTATCAACACCAGAACATATGGACCGAGAGGACTGAATTCTTTGTCGGTGACCCTGGTAGTGGCCTCAGGGCCAGAGCACATATAACCACACATACACTGCCTGCTTTGGTATAAAATTTGGCCACAACTTTATTGATTACAGCTGCCAATAACTCTTGGTGCAGGCACAGGGAACAGATCAGCATTGACCACCCCACCTATGCCTGATGTAGATCAGGTAGACAGGTACAGAGGTAAATACATGGACATAGGCCACTTCATGGACTTGCTTGTCCCCCAGGGAGTGGGGGTTGCAGCAGTCTCCAAGCCAGACATACATGTGTGTCCACCTTACTCCCAACCCCTGGAGGGCATCCTGCACCAGCCGTGCCCAACCAGCTGCATGTGGCTCCAACCCCATGCTCCCAAACTGCCCTCAACAAACCTTTGACACAGATCTAAAAAAACATATTCCAACTCAGTATGGAGTAACTGTTTCCAAGTGGGAGCTGCTCATAGCAATGTGGTGAGACCTTGGAACAAATAAAGCTGCCACAATGGTGCGTGCCATTCTGATTCTTTTCAATTTTTTAGATGCCTGTGGAAAATCCCTCTTCTGGAGCTGCTACTTGTATTGACCAAAAACTCCTCATATGTGTCCTTTTAAAGAGGATGCACATGAAATGATTTTAAATAAATGTTCACATTAAATATGATGACTAGATCAAGATGCCCTTGGATGAAATAGACACCCTGGATCTATTTTGGTTTGCGTTAAAGCACAGAAAAGGAATTAATCACCCTGTGCAAGGAACAATAGAAGAAGTGTGTGATTTGGTTGGACCCTCTTGAACCCTCTGCCTCAAAAAAGAAGGAAAACACTATCTCTGGCTCACAGGGATGCAATGTAAATCTGCAACTGCTTGGAATTTTTCATTGTAAGTGTAGCCTAAACCATATGGGGTCCAATTGTTTGGATTAGGTTTTGATAAACATTGGTGATATGTTGGTGATAAAGTGTAAGAACATAGTAGCTCAACAGCTGGAGATATAACAATACTTTTGGTGGGATCACCTTAGCTTCAGAGCTTGCAAAGGGAACAGCTTACTTGTTACAAGATACCAATTATATGACTCAAGCTGGGCCATTATGAGACAAAATGTGACATGATGGTAGGTATCCTGTAACAAAATATTAAACAAGGTACTAGGGAATTCCTTTTTATGTGATTGATCACTATATTAATATTTAAAAGTAAACTAGCTACCACCAATTCATAATAAGCCCTTGCTTTTAAAATGTGCATGGCACCTATTAAGTTGGTTTTTCCCCCCCTGGGGAGAGGGATACTCTTTTTGTTTACATGGGAACATCACATAGGAAAGATTTTATCTATAGTGTAGGTTGGTATTAACTATATATAACTATAAAGGTAAAGGTCACCCTTTCTCAAAAGCCAGTCATATCTGACTTTAGGGTTCAGTGCTCATCTCTGTTTCATAGCTGAAGAGCCATCACTGTCTGCTTCTGCAGACATTTTTGTGGTCATGTGGCAGGCATAGGGTTGCCATAATTCTCTTCCACAAAACCGGGACAAAAGTAAAGGTTTTCCTTGCTCAAAAGTCAGTCGTATCCACCTCTAGGGTTCAGTACTCATCTGTTCCAAAGCCAAAGAGCCAGTGCTGTCTGCTTCTACAAACGTTTCCATGGTCATGTGGCAGGCATGACTAGACACCAGAGCACACGGAACACTGTTTACCTTCCCACCAAAGTGGTCCCTATTTATCTACTTGCAATTTCTTGCTTTTGAACTGCTAGGCTGGCAGGAGCTGGAACAGAGATAGGCGCTCATTCCATCATGCAGTACTCAGTTTTTGAACTTCTGACCTTTCGCCTCCCAGTCAGCGTTTTAACCACGTGAGCCACTGCAGTGAAAGGGTACTGGAAAACAGGGACATTTCTTCTGGCTTATATACAAATGTGCCCTAAGATCAGGAACCTTCATTACCTTCTGGGGGGAGTTTGGTGTGTTGGAAAAACAAATACAGGGATTAAATAGCTAGGAATCCTTAAGCATGAAAGCGTTATAAAAGATATGTTCCAAAAATCTATTTTGGAATGCTGCATTCCAAGGTTTACTTAGGAGTAAGATCCACTGAACAATGGGGCTTACTTCTAAAAAAATAGATAAAGGCTTCAGCTTTTGGCCTCACTCACTCGTCCACTCTAGTATGAGCAAAGCATACCCACAGAGGGGTCCCCCTCATTTCAATCGGAGCTCCCTCCCAATTAAAAGGGCACAGGATTTCAGCAAGGAAAAAGGCGGGAGCACAAAAGCAAGTAATCTCTTCTCTCCCTTCCCGTGGTTGCTTCTCTCTTCTCCCCCCACCCCATGACTCACTCAAGTCTCGCGCTCTTCCCTCCATGGGGCATGGGGCAGGAGGGAATTTGAGGGTGGGCGAACTGCTAACTCTGGCCACCCCCTGGCTAAGGCCCTGCCTGAAACTGGCACTCTCTCTCACACACATATATCTATTGGACTTCTGGAGACTTTCTATTTGCATTAGTTTACCCGATCTCCTCCTCCTCCTCCTTTGGCCACCAGGCTGCTTTGGCTGCTGCTACAGATGCTGAATAGTGGTTAAGCACAGACACCGCTCTAAGGCAGCAAGGAAAAAGCACTATTTTTCCCCTTCAAACTAAGAGCACACCCCTTGGTTTGATCTGGGAGTTTTTAATGATTTTTACGGAACCGGCCGGGACAGTTACAACCTGAGAAATTCCCTGTTTTCCATGACGTATGGCATCTCTAGGCAGGCATGACTAGAAACCAGAGTGCATGGAAGGCTGTTTACCTTCCCACTGAAGTGGTTCCTTTTTATCAACTTGCAATTTCTTGCTTTCAAACTGCTAGATTGGCAGGAGCTAGGACAAAGACGCAAGCTCATTCCATCCTGCAGTATTCAGGTATCGAACTGCTGACCTGCCGCCTTCCAGACAGTGTCTTAGCCACTTGAGCCACTGCAGTCCCTCATATAATATGTAATATTCTCTGCCTCAGTTGTAATAAATAAGCTCATGACATGAACATAATATACAATATTAACCCATACTTTCAGTGGGGTGTCACATATGCTGTTAAGTGAGATTTTCTCTCTGTGTTGCCAACACAGATTAGCCAGGTCTGGTGAGCTTTAGGTTCTTTTTAGGATTTCAGAGACAAAATCAGCACTTCTGTAGATAAAACAAAAGTTTTATTTAGGCAAATTTCTAAGCTTAACACAGCATATTTCAGAGACAGAGAGTACAAGAGCACATAAAAAAACAAGAGACAAGAATGCAAACAAAATTTTTCACATTTATCTAATGGATTTCCTCTGTCTCCTCTCTAGCCACATAGGAAGCTCAGGTTAGTTGGCAGGGATGCTGCTCGTACTTCTGATGTTCAGACAATTCCCAATTGTAGGACCTATGGCTCCTCCTTATATATTGTAAAATGCTGTGTCATCAGCCTTGCTCTACGCCCCTTTTGTTGTTGTTCAGTCTCACAGTCGATTCTGACCCTTTGTGACCCCATGGACCCTTGCCCGCCAGGTACCTCTGTCCATTTACTTCACTTTACACCCCTTTACTTGAAGGTTATCCAAAGGTCACCAACAACCACCTGGAGTAATTAATTATGCATCACTCTCTGCAGCTAGGGCCATTATATCAGCCCATCACTTCATTAATGGTCACTGTCTGCTTGAGAAAATAGGGAGAGACACTATGACCTGGCTCATCTCTCTTCCTTTGTCTGGTCTGGGATTTCCCACTCATCATACCTCCCAGGTGTTTTATCTTGAAACTAGCTGTTATCATCCATTCTGGCTTGCCAGTCCAGGACATGCAGATGCCTCACAGACATCAAATTTCTTCTTGCCTCGCCATCCCTGCCCCCCACAAATGATAGGACAATGACTGGAGAAAAGGTCATTTTATTTATGTCATAAAGTAACAGGCCCTATGCAGGGGCATAAGAGGCACAGAGGGAGATCCCAAAATTTTAGGGAGGAGCCCAACTAGGCCACGCCCCCTCCGGGGTGGGGCCTATGTACCCGGCCAAAATAAGACACATTCTGCTCCTCCCCCTACCTCCTCTCCCTTCTCCCTCTGCACCCTCCGCCAAACCGTACAAAACTTGCGCCACATAAAACCCCAAACTTATTGACAGCAGGTAGGCAAAAAAGGATCCGACAGGCCAATCACGAATCCCCAAAATTCCTACCCAGCCTGAGCAAAGTTCACAACCAGCTAAAGCTCCTTCGATGTTCAGGGTGGGTCGGAGGGTGACAAAATCCCAGCCCGCAATGACTACTTTGAACCACAGAACTATATAACCAAATTGAACCCACCAATCAGCAATCTCCATGTTTCTGTCCCATCAACCATAGCAACCAGGGGGGGGGGGGAGAGGCAAGGCAAAGACCCCTCGCTCTGAGCATGCACTGTCACGAAAGAACCCTTGCCTTGCCATCCCTGTCCCCCCCCCAAATGACAGGACAACGACCCGAGAAAAGATCACTTTATTTACATATAAAGTAACAGGCCCTATGCAGGGGCATAAGCAGCATGGAGGGAGATCCCAAAATTTTAGGGAGGAACCCAACTAGGCCATGCCCCCTCTGGGGTGGGGCCTATGTACCTGGCCAAAATAAGATGAATTATGTTCCTCCCCCTACCTCCTCTCCCTTATCCCTCCATACACTCCGTCACGGCCCGAGGGACATGAAGCGGCCCACGGCCCCTCCTATCCACCCAAGACCTAATGCCCCTGCAAAGATTCCTGGCAAAAATCTCCTTCCTCTTGCAGCTAAGTCTCCTCCCATCCCAGAAAAACATGAACGGGTTGAACCTATGGATTCCCAGGTGTGAAACCACCAGTCAAGAAGAGGTTGGCAATCCTTGCATTGACAACAAGCCGAGCACCCTCCATGGCAGCCATCCTGTCATCCTGTCTGCCAATCCCCTCCGACGACACCAACAGTGGCAGAATCTCTGAGAACATACAAAAAACATTGGGCCAGGCTGTCCTCAGTTGAACAACAACCCGACCCACCTTGTTAATGATCTGTTCTTCCTCCATCACATTTAAGTCATTCCAACCCAAATGAAAAAGCACCAGCGAGGGCACTCCAAAGAGACCCATGGTCCCCAGATCCTCCTCCACCCTTCCAAAACCTTTGCCATCCTTTGCTTCCCAATAAACATTGAACTTATAAAACCCAAGGTGATGACCTAAGCCCGACTGGGCTGCCCATCCTTCCACCCCTTCAGCGATTTCGTCACCAACAATCCAAATCGTCTCCCGCATCGTCATCTGTGAACCTGTAAAACAAAACTTAAAACAACAACTGACCCCTAATACACCTTAGGAAGCTCCCTCATGTACGACTTAAATTTGTTGGACGTCCACCTCCCCACCTTCTTAATCAACTCTTCCTTGTAGCCCAAGGCTGCCACCGTGGACACTGCCCCAATCCTAAAAGAATGCGATGCAAAGCACCAACCTACTACTCCAGCTTTCTCCAAGGCTTTCTGCGTGACAGACCAAAATTGAAATTTTGTCAATGGCTCCCCATTTCTCTGTACCAACAACTTCCCACCTTCCTTGCCTCTCAGCTGTAGGTACAAGGAAACAGCCCCAACTGGACAAATCTCCCCAATTTGGCAAGGACCTAGAACCAGACATTTCCTTTCCCCCGTTTGATCCATCTTAGAACACCTTATGAACATGAACACTTGCTCTGCCGAAATCACCACATCATCCCTCAGCAGTGGCTTGCATGAACTATCATTTTTGGACACTGCCACTAATTCACTAATTCGAAGGGCACCGAAAAATGCTAACAAGGAGGCTGCCCTAAAAAGAGCCGCCTCATATCCATCATTACATACTATGTCCCATGCTTGAGCCAATTTCACCAAAATCCCTGGAGAGAAAGGTGTCCGACTGTCCCTTCCTCCCCCTGCTACCTTGGCCCAGCCTTCTAATGCTTTCCTCACACGAAAATCCCCCATCTTATCCTCCATACCCTGCGACTTGGACCAAAAGGCTAGCACTGCCAGTTTTACGTTAATGGTTCTAGCAACTAATCCCTTCCCATTCAGGAAAACACAGAACTGTAACAAATGCTCCACTGGGATGGGCCAATTCTCATCCAAACCTGCAGCCTTTCTGAAATCCACAAACTCATAGCAAGCAGCTGCATAAGACTTTCTCATGCTCCCTGCTATGGATAGTCTGATAGCATCCTCTATTCCATCTCTCCAAGAGTCCAGACCTCTGCTGGAAACTCCACAGGAAACTACCGAGCCTCTGGAGCCAACTGCTTGAATCTGGCCATTTGCTGTCGGGACAAAGCATCCACCACCTCATTATTCATCCCAGGAATGTGCTTGGCTACAAACAACACATTATACAGCAAGCACTTTTTCGTGAAGGCCCTCACCAAGAACATCACTCTTCCAGAATTGAAAGAAAACTTATTAATAACCTGCACTACCACTTGATTATCGCACCAGAAGATGACTGTCCTATTCCTCCACCTCTCTGCCCAAATCCACAAAGCACCTACTATTGGGGAAAAACTCCAAAAAAGTGAGGTCCCTTGTCACCCCTTTCACCTCCCAACTGCCTGGCCACTTGCCACAACACCATTCTCCGTCGAAATAAATGCCAAAACCCAAAACACCTGGTGCATCTGTATGAACTTGAAAATCTGAGCGCAGAAGCAGCTCATCCCTCCAAAAAGAGTTACCATTGAACTGATTTAGGAAATCCTCCCAAACTTCCAAATCCGCCTTGATGCCCAAGGACACACACTTCCTATGATGAGATTTGCACAAACCCATCATCGCATCACATAGTCTATGGATAAAGGGTCTGCCCGGGGCCACAACCCTACAAGCAAATGTCCCACCAAAACTTGAAGTTCTAAAAGGGACGCTTTCTTCTTACCCCTCACCAAATCCTGAAGCTTACCCTCCGGGAGCCTAGAAAGCTGCCTCTCTGCATTCAACTCAACACCCAAAAATACTAAACTTTGAGCTGGACCTTCTGTTTTCTCCTGCGCTAGTGGCACTCCCAGCTCCTCACAAGTTTCTTGAAAAACTTTCAACAGAAACTTGCAAGAATCCAGGCCCTCCCCCAAGCACAAGAGAAAATATTCCAGGTAATGAGTTATGCCCTTAGATCAGACTTACGAGTAAAAACCCATTGAATGAACGTGCTGAAAAACTCAAAAAGAGAACAAGAAATGGAACACCCCATATGCAAAGCCCTATCCACATAAAAACCACCCTCAAAGCAGAACCCCAACAAGTAAACATCATCCAGATGAATCGGTAAAAGCCTAAACGCCGCCTTGATATCACATTTGACTATAAAAGCCCCTTTTCCTCACCGCCTGACTATAGCCACTGCAGAATCCAAAGAAGTGTACTTTACCGAGCATAATTCATCCAGAATGCCATCATTTACTGAACCCCCTACTGGATGTGACAAATGATGAATGAGCCTATACTCCCCCCCCCCCCCCTGTTTTCTTGGGTACGCCACCCAGAGGGGAAAGCTGTAGATTGGGAATAGGCTTCTGAGCAAAGGGACCAACAATTCTACCCAGTTTAATTTCTTTACACAATTTCTCTCTAACCTTGTCCTCATTACCCTTAACTGAACTCAGATTCTTAACTGCAGATGGACTCACTTGACCCATTACTGGAATTCTGAAACCATACAAAAAACCTTCCAACAACAATTTAGCATCTTGCCTTCTAGGGTATGCTCCAAGCCAGTACTTCAATGCAGCAATGTTAATAGGACCGGGCCCCTTTATTGCCAAGAGAGGCGGCACCCCATTGTCTGCGCTAATCTGAATTGTCCTGCCCCGTTGCCTTGCCTCTTTTTGGGAAAGCACCACTTGGATGGGGGCCCCCACACCCTGAACAGCCATGCTTGTATCTACATGGCTTTCTGGAACAATACCCATGTGAGTTGTATTCCCAGCAGACCAATCGGGGTTGAACCAACTGCCCCCCGCCTTGGCGAGGGGTGAAGTTTGAGCTGCTTCTTAACACCAAGTGCCCACTGTCATGCCTATCCCCAGACAGTGGCCTAGCAAAGTGGCCACAACAAAGAATGTGGCTCTTCCCATGTGATATCCCTTTGATGCTCCCATTTCCCCCTGAAAAAATCATCATAACATAACCATGACACACCCGCAAAATCTGTATAAGCCCTGTAAATGAAATCCAAGAATTTCAGCATCGGCAAAGCCCTGTGCGGCTCCTCCGCAATAATCACTCCCATGTAAATGAAATATGCGGGCAACCAACTACCCCAGTTCCGTAAAGACTTCTTTCTCTTAATCAAATCCTTATCCCTCTCATCCATGTTCTCAAGCTCTTGAACTTCCACTTCCCTGTTCAAAAGGGGAAACATGTCCACAAACTCCCCTTCTAGAATTTTTTCTCTCGTGGCTTTAGAAAAATGTTCCCCAAAGAGAGGCGGGCCCTTGTAAACCGGAGGCTGCTTTTCTGACAAAGCCACACCCGACCCCGATGACACACTTCCAGAAGACCCTGCCTCCACTTCTTTCCCACTCAAAGAAATCTCCACCCCACCACCAACCGTTTGATGAGGCCTAGCTTCTGGCAAGGGCCCTGCAGCCGCCATTTTGTCACCAACCACCTGCTGCTATGGCCTGTCCCCCGAAATTCCTTCCACCTCCCTTATGCCCACCATTCTGACCATCTCACCAGCTATTGTGGGCCCCAAAACCCCAGAGACCACACCCCCTTGCCTCTCCATAATGCCTTCTCCTGTTCCAATGTTCAAAACTTTGCTAACACATGAATCCCCTTGAGGCAAACTTTTCCTGGCATCCACCCCAGAATCCTGAAAAACCCTGTTCCCCACCAAGGAAAAAATGACCCCATTCCAGGCACCCATGAGTGAAGAGAAGGGACCCTAGGAAACGGAAAACCCAAGGGAAAACCAAATCCCCAAGGCCAGACAAAAGGAGGACGAGAGCCTGATCCCCCCGAGATCGGACCATACTCATCCCAGCTCGAAGCACCAACAACCCCCATCGAACCGGCCTGACTATGCCCTTGGGCCGCACCACTAGGCCCTGGTTCAGCAAACATGTGCTCCGCTCCCCTGGACAAATCCTCCTCAGCCCCATGCTCTTGAGAGCCTTTGCCTCTTACATCCCCTTCCGAAGAGACTCTGCTAGCCCCAGCCACTGATCCCTCGAACACGGGCACAGTAGGTGCCGGAGAAGAGCCAGCCTGCTCCACCTCCATTTGCGACAAGGGAATCATGGATCTCTGGCTCTCCAAAAAGGCAATCCTGGCTTCTATCTCAGAAAGCCTGTCCTTCACCTTTGCCTTTTTTCCTTTCTCCCCTTCCGCAACAATGAAAGGCTGTGAAAGCTCCACTGCCTCCCCTACCTCCAACTCCAAAGATTTTACTCTCTCCTCAAAAGGAGCCAAATCCTCCAAAATGTCCTCATCAGACGATTCAGAGACCAGCTCCTTCCCTGCTTTCTTTTTAGAAAGGAGAGAGCCCTCCCCCAAACCAACACTCTGTCCTCTCTTCCTCGACATTGCCAGGAAAAATTTTTACAACCTTCCTCGACAAAATCCCAGCCCGCAATGACTACTTTGAACCACAGAACTATATAACCAAATTGAACCCACCAATCAGCAATCTCCACGGTGCTGTCCCATCGACCATAGCAACGGGGGGGGGGGGGGAGAGGCAAAGACCCCTCGCTCTTAGCATGCGCTGTTGCGAAAGAACCCTTGTGTTCTTCTGACAAACATTCCCTTTGTCTTACTAGCTGATGAGTTCCATGGGAAGACATCTTCATTCAATTATCCAAAAAAACCACAACAATCCTCAAGATGCACAAGATGCTCGCCAAGCACTCTTAATACACACACACTAATTTTAAATCATTTTTAGAGATTAGAGGGGGAAATGGGGAATGTCTCTAACTTCACAAAATAACAATTTTTCTTCCACAATTAGCTCACGTCTAAGCATGAAATCCCTATTTGGACTGTTCTTGAGTAGTAGATATCTAAGTTCTAGGAGTCAGTCCATTCCATTGCCAAACATTTCTCACTGTTAGGAAATTCTTCCTAATTTTGAGTTGAAGTCTTCTGTCCTTCAATTTAAATGAATTTACTTCAGCTTCTAGCCTCAGGAATTGCATAAAACAAGCTAATTCCGTAGTCCATGTCTTTCAAATATCTGATGATCACTATCATACCAATAAAAGGTAATATGTCTTTATTTCTGATTAGTCACTGGAAGGTAAAAAGAAGCTTAATTTGCATGTTTGGTTGTGAAGATACATCTCTTTGAGAAAATGACATTCTGGAAGGGAATCAGTTAAATGCTAGAGAAAGCAGCTACATAATAAATTCTGTTTAACATCTAAGTTTGACCCTTAATTATTTTATCCCAATAAAATCAACAAGAGCCATTGAGAATAAGTGAAATCTATGCTCGTTAGATTAACACTGCCTTTTCAACATCTTGACAAAATATCAGCAGTGGGACAGATCTTTAGAAATCCATTTCTATTTCTGCAGAAGTTCTACACAGCTATTTTTAAATGCTGAGAAAATGGAACTCCCCGTTTTGATCAGCACTTATTTACAGTCATCTAAGCAGAATCAAATATATTGGGCAAAATGGTGTGAGGAATCTCTTTACAATTGCTGTCATCTGCAACAAAAATATTTCTTCTTCCCTGGAAAGTCCTTAGATGTGTCTTCTCCTTTTGAATCTTCAAATTAACCTGAGCATTTGGCTTGAGATAAAAAAAGATTCCCCATGATAAATCTTTCATTCAAGTTGAAAGAAGCATTATAATAATTTAAGACATAACCTTAACTTTTCTTCCAAGGTCACATGCCCTAATCACACATATGTCCAAAGAAAACAATATCCCATGAAAATAATGCCAAAGAGGATGAAAACATATGCCCTTAACATTTTTTTTGATCACTTGATCTGTGATCCTTTAAATAATATAGTTTTGCCTCACTATGTGATGAACTAATTTGCTTTAAATGTCACTTGAATTCTATCTAGTGTAGCCCAAATATTTCCCCTTCACCATACCTATTTCAACTAAAGAGGAAATTAAATTGCCTAGATTATCCTGCATTACTTATTCCATCATATATTGTGAATATTTAATTGGATCTGCAATAGAGAGAAATGTAAACAGTTTTGATTAGACAGTTCTATTACCTGTCACTCCTATTATAATGAATCACTGAATCCACTTTCTAGTTTTAATATAATAGCTATTGTCATCTGAAGTTCTTTGGATGAATTTCACAATGTATTTTGTGGGCTACTCATAGGCTTGCAATTCATAGTCCTTATTAGCTGTACACTGGTAGTAGAGAATATTTTTCTCCCTTTTTTAGCTGTTACAAAAATGAGTATGTTATGACTATGATTATGGCTATAATTATTTCTTGCAGCAGTACAACATACAAGTATAATAACATAATATAACAGAAGTTCTGCAAAAAGCCAACTGCAACTTCTAGCATGAATCTGCACTTGTTGGAAACCATGAAGGATAAAGGGTCATCAGTTCCTTGATGCAGTATGTTCCCTATTACACCATTTCATCACTCAATGATCAAAATAGAGAATGGATTGGAAATTATAATTGTGTTAGAGAGGTAAATTTTTACTACATATAGTGAGCCTCTGTCCAGTATGGCTTACACACACTAGAGTTCTGAAGAATTTTCTCAAAACTACTTGCTCTTAGCAAGATGTGCATTCACAGCACATTGAAAGGAATCATTGGACTTCATAAGATTTCTTACCTCCCCACAAGAATAAGACAACCAATGCTTCTTTCATCTGCTAGCATTTCTGAAATGCTTTGAAACTCATTAAAATTTAGGGGGAGATTAACACAGCAAACACAAAACTATACTGGAGTAACAGCAGACCAAATAGCTAATCAGTTGCTGCAGAATGGAAAAATGCAAGGCAAAAGGTTGTGCAAAAATCCATCCAACCAGAGGAACAAGGGTTTGGGGGGGATCTTAATTGCCCCTTTGTGGCATCTGGATTGGAGGAAGCTATAAACAGCATGAAAATGAGTAATGCATCAGATGTTGATGACATAAGAACAAAGCAGATAAAGCAGTTTGGTCCTCACACATTGGAATGGCTCCTGCAATTAATGAGCAACTGCATAAACAAAATTAAGATTCCTAAATTGTGGAGACAGACTAGAGTTGTTGTTTTATTGAAACCCAGCAAAGACCCAGATGACCTAAAAGCTACTGAGCAGTGTCACTCATTTGCCACCTTTAAAAGGCACTGGAACAGATGATTCACAATAGTATCTCTGAATTTATTGGTGGAAAGATCATGAAAGATCAAGCAAGCTCTAGGCCAGGCAGGTCAGATTGTGCTCAAATTCTTAACCTTACACAACACATTGAGGATGACTTTGAAAGAAAGGTAATTGCATGAGTGGCTTTCATTGACCTAACTGTAGTGTATGATACTGTCAGTCTCTCTCTCTCTCTCTCACACACACACACACACACACACACACACACATGATCAACCAGTTCCTGGCAATACAAAATTGCTCATCTATGTTGACAACACAGCAATAATTGTTCAACGAACAAGCTTTGATGAGGTAGCTGGAAATCTTACTGGAGCATTTGAAGAATTAGGACAGTATTATAATATCATCCACTTGAAGCCTAATTCAAGCAAGACACAAATTGTGCTTTTCATCTTTGAAACTGAGAGGCAAGGATTGAGTTGGAAGTTTTGTGGCAAGTGAACCAATTACATCATTGTCCAGCACCAAAATACCTTGGTGCGACACTTGATAGGGCACTATCTTTTAAACAGCAACACCTAAACACAAAAGCCAAAGTTAGTACAAGGAACAACATTATCAGGAAACTCATAAACTATAAATAGGAAACTCAAACCATTCATGCTGCATAAAACAGCTTTGGCCCTGAGTATCTCCACAGCAGAGTATGCTGCTCCAGTGTGGAACACATCCACACATGCAAAATGAGTTGCCATCACTGTTAATGAAGCCATGCATATAGTGACAGGATGCCTCAAACTTACACCAGTTGAGAAAATATACCCTCTTCTTGGTATTGCTCCAACTAAGATAAGGAGAGAAGTAACAGTGAACACCAAGAGAACTAAGCAAGAGAAGGACCCTTGACACCTTCTGAATAGATATAAGCCTCAAGTTCATCAGCTCAGGTCCAGGAAGAGCTTTATGGCAAGAACAAACATTCTTGAGGGTATGCAAGACAAATGGAAGCGTGGCGCCAAAATGGCCGCCGCGCTCTTTGCGGGCCCCCCCCCACCGGACGAAGCCATCCGGGTAGTTAGGGGCGTGGCCAGCACCCTAATAAAAGGGCTGGCCACGAGGCAGCCGTGCTGCCATTTTGGCGAAGCGACGGAGCGGAGAAGTTTTTCCCTCTTACCTCCGTCGATCGTATCCTTCCAGGGGAAGCCTTTTTGGGCAGCTTTTTTCTCTTCTTAGGCTTCCTAGCTAACTCAGCTATGCCCTCTAAGAAGAAGGCAGCTGCTAACGTGGCTCGATCGGCGCGGAGGCGCCAGCCGGGTCGGAGGACCGCGACTGCGCCCGCCCAGCAGCCACCTTTAACGGAGCCCACCGGGACCGGTGGGATGGGATCGGTGGCCCCTTGGCCCGATCCGCGGTGCGTGCAGGTTGCCCCGGACGGGGCCGCGGCCCTTGGCCCGCAACCGATGACCACTGCCCCCGCCAGGCTCCGTGCGGATGGGCCCTCTTGCCCGGGTGCACAGTTCCCCATGGGGGGAGCGAGCCACGGGGGGTGGTTGGGTTCCCTGCCTTTGCAGGGTGTGCCCACGGCTCCACAAGGGCCGGGCATGGGCTCTTGGCCTTATCTGGCCCCTGGGACTCAGGGGCCTGGACAGGTACCCATTACCTATGGGTCGGTTGCACATTTGCCCCCTGTTGGGGCTGGGGCCTTTGTCAACGTGGAGGCCCTTCTGGCCCGCGTTGCGGCACTTGAAGCATCCTTGGCGAGGGCCAATCAAACAGGGGTGCCTTTAGGATTCCAGGTGGCCCCTTTGGCTGCCGAACAGCGGCCGGCGACGGGTCGGGTTGAGCCGCCTGAGGCGCGCAGGCCGGTGGCGGCCACTGCCTCGCAGCTCCCCACTCAACAGGTGCAGCAGTCTGGTGCGGGTCTGGCCCCGTCGACGAGCTCAGCTTTGGTCGTGAGCTCCGACACCCCCAGCGGGCTGGAACCCCCGGTGGGGGCGGCCCGTGGGGGTGCATCGGGTGAGTATGCAGTTCAAGCTAGTGCACTCACACAACTGACTTCCCTGGGGGGGGGCTTTCCAATGGCCATGGCCTCGCACGGGTGGCCCGGCGGCCCAATTGCCCCCTGCCCACCCGGCGACTTCACCCCTGACACAGGGCCCGGGTTCGGGTGGCGCCCCCTGTGTGGTGGGGAATGTGTTGGGGATCCCCGGGCTGGTAAAGGCCCCCTTTGCTTTGCCCGCAGTTCCCTCTGTGCCGGTGTCGGCACTGCCAACGGCAGGGTATTCCTTGCCCCTGGGGGACCATCTGGCGAGGTCCAGCAGGGAAAAGATCTGGAGGGGAGAGTATGTAGATATCTTCTCCCTTCTTAATCGGGAGCCGACCAAGGAGGAGAGGGAAGGGCTGGACGAGAAGGATAAGGAGCAGGCACGTCGTCGTAAGCCGCCACGCAAGTAGGCAAATTGGTTGCCAGCGTACCTGATTTACATGGCCGTTTACCTCAGAGCTAGGCCGGATTTGGCCATCCCTATGGTCCAGTATCTGGACAACATCTACCGGGCCATGGTTGACTTCCCGGGCCCGTCGTGGCTGGCTTACGACGAAGAATTCCGCATGAGGATTCCACTGCACCCAGAGATGAGGTGGGATGAGCCCTGCCAGAAGCTGTGGCTTCTGTATATGACCCCCACGCGCCCGGCGCCTGGGGAGAGATACCATTGTGGACATGTGGTCCAACGAGCGGCCCCGGTACAGGTTCCCCGCCAAGTGGCGGGGCAGGGGGTTCCAGCCCGCCTGCTGTGCTGGACCTTCTCGTCCAATGGTTCTTGCAACAGAAAAAATTGCAAGTACAAGCATGAGTGCCCCTCTTGTTCTGGCCCCCATGCTGCCTCCGGCTGTCCCAGGCCGGGAGGATACAGGGGCAGGGGTAGGGGCGGACAAGGGGCAGGTAGGACTGCCACGGAAGGAGCGGGTTCACCGAAAGGCCCCCTCCCCAATTAATGTCGACATGCTGGAGCGTTGGCTCGCATTGTACCCGAAGAAAGCAGACACTGTGTACCTCCTTCAGGGTTTGCAACTGGGTTTCCGTTTTCCTTTCACGGGGGATAGGTCACCGCAAGACGCACCCAACCTTTTGTCACTTAGAGGAAGGGAGGAGGTGGCTGCCGCCAGCATTAATAAGGAGGTCGCTGCGGGCAGGGTCGCTGGCCCTTTCCCCGCGCCCCCTTTCACCAACCTTAAAGTGTCTCCTCTAGGACTAGTGCCCAAGAAGTCCCCGGGCGAGTTCCGCCTGATTCATCACTTGTCCTACCCAGCCGGTCATTCGGTCAATGATGCTATCCCTGAGGACCTTTGTTCTGTCAGGTATACATCATTTGACCAGGCATTGCGCATGGTGCGCTCATGTGGCCCGGGTGCACTGTTGGCTAAGTGTGACATTAAGTCGGCTTTTCGTCTCCTGCCGGTGCACCCGGGTGACTTTGAGTTGCTGGGTTTCAAATTCCGGGGTGGATATTATTTTGACAAGGCCATGCCATTCGGCTGTTCCATATCCTGCTCGGCTTTCGAGTGTTTCAGTACATTCCTGCAGTGGGCATTCGTCCGTAGGTCAGGGTCTCGGTCTGTAGCCCATTACCTGGATGATTTTTTGTTCGGGGGTGAACGGGGCTGGGACACGTGCACACGTCTCCTCAACACATTTCAGACGCTAATGCAGGAACTCGGTGTCCCTTTAGCGCCCGAAAAGACCGAAGGCCCGTCTAATAAGTTAGTATTCCTGGGGGTGGAGATTGACACTGTAGCGCAGGCGTCTAGGTTGCCGGAAGACAAGGTGTCAAGGATAGTGGCCCTTATATCGGACTTGCTGGCTAAGCGCAAGGCATCCCTTCGGGAACTGCAGGTGCTACATGGACACCTTAATTTCGCTTGCAGGGTGGTCGCACCTGGCAGGGCATTTGCTCGGCACTTGTGCGACGCCATGTCAGGCTTAGCCAGGCCCCATCATAGGACCAGATTGACACGGGGCATCAGGGCAGATATGCACATATGGCTCCAGTTCTTGAGGGAGTTTAATGGGGTCTCACTTTGGAGGTCAGACCTCCTGGGTTCACCCCAATTTCAGATTCAGTCTGATGCCTCGGGATCCCTTCGTTATGGGATGTACTTCAATGGTATGGTGGATGGCCACCAGCCTGGTCAGGCACGGGCCGCCTGAGGGATCTCATATATTTGGAATTTTTTCCCATACTGGGGGCCTTGATGTTATGGGGTGAGGAGTGGGCCAACTCTGTGGTGCATTTCTGGTGTGACAATGCGGCCGTTGTCCACATTGTCAACTCACAGACCTCTAAGTCTCCCCGGGTCATGGACCTCGTGCGCCATTTTGTATTGCGCAGCCTGCGCCTAAATGTACTGTTCAGGGCCAGGCATGTCCCGGGGGTGAATAATGATATTGCTGATGCTTTGTCCCGCCTGCAGATCTCCCGGTTCCGTGCCTTGGCCCCGGATGCGGAGGAATTTCCCTCGCCACTCCCGGAGGAGATATGGACCTTTGGCAAGGAGAGGTGAACCGGGTGATCGGCGTGTCTCTGGCGCCACGCACGCGTAAGGTGTATCACCACGCGTTGGTTTCCTTTCAGACTTTTTGTACCCAATCTCGACTGCCGGATACCTGGCCGATCCTAGTGGCCAACCTCCTTCGTTTCATGGTTTACCTGCATGCCCAGGGCCTGGCACCCCGCACCATGGCATCTAGGCTATCAGCACTGGCTTTTATGGCCAAGGTGGGAGGTCATGCGGACAGTACCGCTGATTTCCGTGTGAGACACGTTTTGGAGGGGTGGGTGCGGGAACGTGGGCGTAGCCTGGACAACCGCCACCCGATTTCCCCGGGGGTCCTTACCCAACTGGCACGGGGCTGGCATGACCTATGTTTCAATAGGTATGAGGCAGCCCTGTTTCATGCGGCTACAATGGTGGTCTTTTTTGGAGCGCTCCGGATCAGCGAGCTTGTGATGCTGACTAAGGCGGATGCAAGTCGTAGGGCACTGGAACTCGAAGATGTCTATGTTTGCAATGATTGGGCTCAGTTGAGGATACGCTCCTCTAAAACAGATCAGCACGGCGTAGGCAGTGGTGTAAGACTGCTACGATGTTCCTTGGCAGACATCTGTCTGGGTGGTGCCCTACAGGACTTCCTTGCACTGCGTGGCACGCACCATGGCCCGTTTTTCTGTCACCAAGATGGGTCTCCCCTCACTAAATTTCAATTTTGGAAGGTGACTGGGAAGGCACTGGTTAGGGTTGGCCTCCCTGGGGCCCGTTACGGCACCCATTCATTTAGAATTGGGGCGGCCTCTACTGCGGCTGCTTATGGGTACTCCGGGGCTGACATACGCAGCATGGGGAGGTGGGGCTCGCAGTGTTTCCAGTTTTATGTTCGCCCACTCCCACCGTGAGTACCGTTTTTAGTCACCACATATCTCTTCCTTACCTGTTTTTTCCCTTGACAGACCCTGGGTGTCGTATCACACCGGTGACAGTATGGCTGGTGGGCCATAGCTACGTGCACAGGGCAGCGCGTTACGCTGCGGCGACAGATTGGGGACCCCGACTGGGACTCGGTGCGTACGCAAGTCTCACATGGTACGGTAAGCCCGGTATGTTGTGGCGGGAGCTCTTGCCATTCCTCTTTTCGGCAAGGAACGCTGACCCGCCCGACATCCTGATCATACATCTCGGGGGTAATGATTTGGGACAGGTCACTGGCTTATCGCTGAAGCATGCGATTTGCAGTGACCTCGCCTACTTACATTACGTATGGCCCGCCACAACCCTTGTTTGGTCAGATATGGTCCCACGGCACGCTTATAGGGGAGGCCTTGACCTCCAGGCCTTGGACCGCGCTAGGCGCATGGTGAACAGGGCGGTGGCCCGATTCCTTTCGACCAAGGGCTGTGGGCGGGTCAGTCCTCATCCGGCCATTAGTCTGCAAAATTATGGGCTTTATGCAGGGGATGGGGTCCATCTGTTGCGAGGAGGTATGGACCTCCTGTTGAGTGATTGGCGAGCAGGCCTGTCGACCGAGCTGACGGTCTTGGGGGGGGGGGTGTCGAGCCTTTATTGAAGCCTCTCCAGGTGGCGGGTAGCACTGGTAAGGTAAACATTTATGACCCACAGGTATCCGGCAGGTTCGCAATTGACTGGACAACACTAGATAGGCATAAGTTGTTTAAACGTTGTCCGGTCAACGACAAACCAGGCGAGGGGGTGATGGTTACCACTAGACAGCTGGAATCACCCCCTGATTTTACGGATACACGTCAGAGGGTGGGGTCATTAGGTAGATATTGACTACGGTCAACAATTTGTTTGTTGTCAACAAACAAATTGATACAAATAGATACATTGTAACAATTGCCGTTGGCAATTTTGGGTGGTACCTTACCAGTGTTACTTCGGCCTGCTTGCCTTAAGAATTATGATTGGTCGTTTTACCAATAGAAATTTATAATTTGGACTAGGGCATGAATCAATAAATGTGGCCCAATGCCGTTATCCACTTTCATTTGTGTCTGAGTCCATTATTGGGGGGGGTACGCCTGCAAACCAAATTAGAAGACGATGTAAGGTGCTCAATGGACAAGGAACACCATTAAAGTAGGATATAGCTGAGGAACTCAACCTCCCATACATCACTTGGAGGACTCTGAATGAACTGAGGGCTGAAGTATCTAAATGTAAGACCAACATGCTCAAATTGGGACTACTGGTGGAGAACAAAACACTGTGTGAATGTGGAATGATACAGAATCTGTCTCTTTACTGATCTGCCAATTACTGCCAGAAACATGCACTGATGAGGACTTAGGTTTGGCCAACGACAAAGCAAAGAAAGTGGCTTCATTTTGGGAGTCCAGAGTTTGATCAGGACAAGAATGCAGAATTTCTGAAATTTGCAACTACAAAATCTCTGCAGAAGACTAGTGTCTTTTCTTTTTGTGAAACGACTGCACATCCAGCACAAGCACTGAAGGTGCACTTTCAATCAATAGGATGCAGGCAAGTCATCTTAGATCATCATAATGTCATCTACTCTTTTTAATAATAATAATAATAATAATAATAATAATAATAATAATAATAATAATAATAATAATAATAATAATAATAATAATAATAATAATAATAATAATAATAATAATAATAATGGTAGCAACAAATTGTTTAATTTAATTTATGCCATTTAAGCAAATTATCCAAAATGTGTAATTACTATCACCATCAACAAAGGCAAGTGTGGCGCCAAAATGGCCGCCACGCTCTTTGCGGGGGCCCCCACCCCGTACTCAGATATCCGGGTAGTTAGGGGGCGTGGCCAACCACTTTATAAAAGGGGTGGCCACGAGGCGGCCCTTCTGCCATTTTAGAGAAACGACGGAGCGGAGAAGTTCGCTCCGACGCTTTCGGTTTTCTCTCTTCTTTGCTATCCTGCAGTGGCTAGGGTGATAAAGACGCTGACGCGGAAGGTCAGCAGTTCGATTCCCATGTACTGCAGGACGGTTGGAGCTCCGTCGGAGAGGGGGAATCCTCTCCGCTACTCATTTATTCAGTCCCGCATTGGGACTCTGGTTGGGTGGCCATGGCACCCAAGAAGAAGAATGCTGCGGCCCCGTGGCCACACACACGGGGGGGGGGCTCGCCCTACCCCCAGACACACCTCTCCTGGTGCCACCTCAGGCCAGAGGGCTCATCCTGGGGCGAGGAGAGGGGTTGGAAGGGCTTTAGTACCCACTATCACCAAAAAGGGTGGCCAGGCCTCTGCCCCCCCCGGCCCAGTCGGAGGACTCATGTGGGGGTGGTGCTGGCCTGTCCACTGGGGGCCTCACCACCCATGGACTCTGGGGCACCCTGCTTGGCCACAGGGCCATTGGCAGGACATGCCACTGGGCAAGGTGGTCTGACTTGGCACAGTGGGGGATCGCGCCCTGCCATGGCCCCTGCACCCCACGGGCCAGACTATTTGACTTGGCCATACTGCGGCAGGGGGCTGGTGCAAGGCCTTGCCCCTCCACTCGCTATGGGCCTTGGGCTGGGTCGTGGACCTCCGCCCCATGCCGGGCAACATTTACCCGGCGGGCCATCTGGCCCATCCGGCCCACCTTATCCTGGTGGCTCGGATACGGTTGATCTGCTTCTGGCCTGCATAGCAGCCCTGGAAGCATCAATGGGGATCACCCCATCACCTATGGACACAGGGTTTGGGCCATCTACGGCTGCTACCCACATGCCTCTGCAAACCTCTCAGTGGGCCATGAGCTGGGTTGAGCTTCTGGAGGCCATCAGGCCCACGCATGGTGGTGCTCCGCAGCTCCCTGGGCGGCCGCCACTACAGGGCATCCCGTTGGTGCCGAGGGCTACTTGGACTGGAATGCCAGCGGCCCAGGGCTCGACCTCTGTCACGAGCTCCGATGCCTACCAGAGGTCAGAACCCCCATTGGGGGCAGCCCAGGGGGGTGCAACCAGTGAGTATAATGGTCAGGTTAGCACTCCATCCATGCTAACACAACATACTAGTTGGGTACAGTGGCCCTGGCCTCACAGGCTACTTCGGGTGGGCAGTTCCCTACTCAGTACCCTTTGACCAACTGGGCTCCTACCTCTTCACAGGTTGTGCCGGGGATAGCCACCCCATCTGTGCCAGCTCAATTTGGTGGGCAACAGGGTACATTATTTGCTCTCCCACTCCACTCTGTGCCGACTACGGCCATGCTAACAGCTGGCTACTTCCTTCCCCTGGGTGATCACTTGTCTCAGGCCACCAGGGAAAAGATATGCCGGGGGGAGTATGTGGACATTTTCACTCTCCTTAACCGTGAACCTACTAAGGAGGAGAAAGAGGGGCAGGATGACAGGGACAAGGAATTGTCCTGTCGTCATAAGCCCCCCCGTACCTGGGCCAATTGGTTACCAGCCTATTTAATATACATGGCTGTATATCTTAGGGCTTGTCCTGATTTGGCCATTCCGATGGTACAGTACCTGGACAATATTTACTGGGCTGTTGTCGATTTCCCTGGCCCGTCATGGTTAGCCTATGATGAGGAATTTAGGATGAGGGCGGCCCTTCACCCGGAGATGTGGTGGGATGAGCCCTGCCAGCAACTTTGGCTCCTTTATATGACCCCTACACGGCCGGCGCTGGGTGACCAATACCACTGCGGCCATGCCGTACAGCGGTCTGCCACTACACAGGTTCCCCACCAGCCTGCGGGGCAGGGGGTTCCAGCCCGCCTGCTGTGTTGGACCTACTCCGCCAATGGGGTGTGCAACAGGCGCCAATGTAAATTTTGGCATGAGTGCCCCTCCTGTGCTGGCCCTCATGCCGCCTCCGCGTGCCCGTGGGCTGGTGAATCCCGGGGTAGGGGAAAAGGATACCAGGGGTTGGCCAGAGCTCCCTCTGATGCCGCTACGCATTCAAAAGGCCCCCTCCCCATTTAATCTTAGTATGCTTGAACGGTGGCTGCATGTCTATCCTAGACAGGATGATGCGATCTACCTGCTTGAGGGTTTTACTTTTGGCTTCCGCATCCCGTTCAGGGGTGTTCGCGCACCTCAGGATGCCCCGAATTTGCTATCTCTCAGGGGTAATGAGGATGTTGCTGCGGAGAAGATAGCCAAAGAGGTTAGAGAGGGTAGGGTTGCTGGGCCGTTTGAGCCCCTCTGGGCTTAGTGCCTAAAAAATCCTCAGGTGAATTTCGTCTGATTCACCACCTTTCTTACCCTGCGGATTCCTCGGTCAATGATGCTATACCAGATGACCTTTGCTCAGTCCAGTATACGCCCTTTGACCAGGCCTTGCAGATGGTACGCTCATGTGGTCGCGGAGCGCTACTGGTGAAGTGTGACATCAAATCGGCATTCCGATTGTTGCCGGTGCACCCGGATGACTTTGAGCTTTTAGGTTTTTTTTTTTCGGGGCAAGTTTTATGTGGACAAGGCCATGCCTTTTGACTGCTCCATTTCGTGCTCAGCCTTCGAGCATTTTAGCTCCTTTCTTCATTGGGCTTTTGCTCGAAGGTCGGGATCCCAGTCCGTGGCACACTACCTCGATGATTTTTTGTTCGGGGTGGACATGACTCGGACACATGTGGACGCCTGCTTGCCATATTTCAGGGGCTTATGGGGGAACTTGGTGTTCCTCTGGCGCCCGAAAAGACAGAGGGCCCAGCCACCACCCTTACCTTTCTTGGTATAGACATTGATACCGTTGCCCAGACATCCAGGTTACCCATGGAAAAGGTGACTTGGATCTCAGATGCGATTTTGGCAATGCTTGTCAAGCGCAAGGTGTCTCTCCGGGAGTTGCAGGTCCTCCACGGTCACCTTAACTTTGCCTGCAGGGTGGTGGCGCCGGGTAGAGCCTTTGCCAGGCGTCTTTGTGATGCTATGGTGGGTCTTTCCAAGAAGCATCACAGGGTCCAGCTGACCAGGGGTTTACGGTATGACCTGTCGATTTGGCTCACGTTCCTATAGGGCTTTAATGGTGTCTCCTTTTGGAGGGCGGAGCATATGGTCAGCCCCCAGTTCCAGGTCCAGTCGGATGCCTCAGGTTCCCTAGGATATGGGATTTATTTTGAGGATAGGTGGGCTTATGGAAAATGGCCCCAGGAATGGCAAGGCATGGATCGCTTATGCGATCTTACGTTCCTTGAGTTTTTTCCAATTTTAGGTGCACTTATGCTCTGGGGTGACATGTGGGCTAACTCCGTAGTTCACTTTTGGTGTGACAATGCTGCCGTAGTGCATATTGTTAACACCCAAACATCTAAGTCTCCCAGAGTTATGGCCTTAGTGCGACAATTTGTCCTTAGGTCCTTGCGCCTTAATGTGCTCTTTAGGGCCAGACATGTACTAGGCATTGACAATGATATTGCTGATGCTTTATCCTGCCTGCAGATCTCCTGGTTCCGTGCCTTGGCTCCAGATGCAGATGAACTTCCCTCTCCACTTCCAGCCGAGTTGTGGACCTTTAGCAAGGAGAAGTGAACCAGGTGATCGGCTTGTCTTTGGCCCCGCACACGCGTAAGGCGTATCAGCACAAGCTCCTACAGTTTAGGGCTTTTTGTGGGGAGAGGCAGCTCCCTGCCACATGGCCGATCCCAGTTGACCATGTTTTGCAGTACATGGTACACCTTCGTAGTCAGGGTCTAGCCCCACGCACCATTGCCACCAGGCTCTCGGCATTGGTGTTTATGGCTAAGGCACGGGGCTTTACTGATTGTACGGGTGACTTCCGTATTCGCCATGTGTTGGAAGGTTGGACACGTGAATGCAGCCGCCACCCGGACACACGTCAGCCTGTTTCACCTTGTCTTCTGGCACACTTTGCCCGAGGCTGGCGTGGCCTGTGTCATAATAGGTATGAGGAGTCTCTTTTTCATGCAGCTACCACCGTAGCTTTCTTTGGAGCTCTGAGAATCAGCGAGCTGGTCCCACTTTCAAAGGGGAACATGTCCTGTAGGGCACTGGAACTGGAAGATGTGTCTCTCAACCAGGAATGGGCTCAGTTGAGGATTCGTTCCTCAAAGGCCAATCAGCAAGGGAAGGATAGTAGTGTGATGCTTCTACGATGCACGTTTGCTGACATCTGTCCGGTTGGTGCCCTACATGCCTTTTTGGCAGTCCGTGGTTCACGCCCTGGCCTGTTGTTCTGCCACCGGGATGGGTCTCCCCTTACCAAATTCCAATTCTGGAGGGGTTACTGGGGCTGCACTTCACAGTGCGGGGATCCCTGGGGCTCATTATGGTACCCATTCATTTAGGATAGGTGCCGCATCAACTGCTGCGGCATTTGGGTACTCAGAGGCTGATATACATAGGATGGGCAGGTGGGGATCTGTGCGCTTTTCTTTGTATGTTTGTACCCTCACTGCATGAGTGCCTCGTTATGCCCTCAATTCTCTCTCCTTCTTTTACAGACCCTGTGTGTTTCCGCACACCGGTGGCAGTGTGGCTGGTGGGCCAAAGTTATGTGCACTGGGCGGCACAGTATGCTGCCTCGTCAGAGTGGGGACCCCATCTCGGGCTTCGTGCATCCGTGCGTATGCAGTGGTATGGTGTGCGCGGCATGAGGTGGTGGGAACTGTTGCCATTCCTGATGTCCATCGGGGATGCCGGACCAGCAGATGTTTTGATTCTGCACCTCGGCGGCAATGATCTTGCACAGATCACTGGCCTTGCCTTAAAGATGTCGGTGTGCAGTGACCTGGCGTTTCTTCATCATTTATGGCCGTACACACGGTTGCTATGGTCAGACATCATGCTGAGACACTGTTATAGGGGAGGCATTGACCTCCGTGGTCTGGACCGTGCCCGGTGGTCAGTGAACAGGGCTGTTGCCCGGTTCCTTATCGAGAATGGCTTGGGGACAGCCATTCGACACCCGGGGATAGGGTTACAGGATTTTGGCCTGTATTCTGGAGATGGGGTTCACCTGTCAGCTAGAGGTATGGACCTCTTTCTGGAGGATGTGCAAGCGAGCCTGGTAACCGAGCTGTCGGTCGGGGGGGGGGGGGGCGTTGAGTCATCATGGATGCCTCCCCGTGTGGCGGGTAGCACTGGTAAGGTAAAATTCATGACCCATAGATATCCGGCAGGTTTGTAATTGACTGGCCAACACGTAGATACGTACAGGGGAAACAGGCTTGGCCGGTCAAGGGTGAACCATGAACGGGGTGATGCTAGGAGCTTCACAGCCTGCATCACCTTGATATTTTAACGGATACACGTCAGAGGGTGGGGTCAATAGATAGTATATTGACTTCGGTCAACAATTTGTTTGATACAAATTCATACATAATAGCCAATTGCCATTGGCAATTTGGGTGGAACCTTACCAGTGCTACTGCGGCCTGCTTGCCTTAAATAATTACAATTGGATGATACACCAATTGAAAGTTATAATTCGGACTAGGGCATTATTTAATAAAAGTGGCCCAATGCCTTTAATCCAATACCGGTGTCTGAGTCTTTATTTGGGTGGGTGCGCCTACAATGTGAATAATCAAATTTCACAGAAAACATCTTGATTAGAGATATAAAATTTCTTTGAATTACAAAGAACAAGAGAGCTGGAAAAGCAGGAGCTAGTGTTCCATGAAGGAAGATGAAGCTCTTGTCATCACTGTTTAAGCAGTACAATTTGAATATACTTGTGCATGAGGGACACCGGAAGGGAGAATCCTTATAGCGATCTTATGTATTTACATTTTATTTTAGAGTTTTAGACACTGTTTATCTATAGCTCATTCTTCTATGTTCTGCTATGGCTAATAAATATATCTTGGATTTTCTTCTCATTTGGTTTCAAAAAGACATTTGAATTCTTCATTAATTATTCAGGCAACTATGGTCTAGTGAAAGGAATTTGCTAGTCACTACATTGAGCAGTATTAAAGTATAACAAACAAACAAACTTGGGATGTATAAGCACAACATCAAATCAATCTTTATTAAAGTCCAAGACCAGTCTACATACAAGCAGGAAGGGGTGCTGCAATGCCTCAGTAGATCTTTCATGTCTGCACAGGAAAATATTCCCCTGGAAATAATCCTGTCATTCTCAACATTATATTAATGATAGCGGTCTCCAGTGGCCAGCTCTGGTAATGCACCTTGGCAATACATATAGACAGATAGGCAAACTTATTTTTAAACTGTGCAAGACTCAAACAAATAATGTCTGCCCGAAAAAGATGACATTTGACATATTGCAAAATGTTTTCAAAAGTGCAGGCAGATGGGCTTTTCAGTGCAAGAAATTCCAGAGTTTGGTATAACTTTTGAAAAAAACATCTGTATAAAAAGTGCTTTCACCATATTACAACCACACAGAAGTGTCTCTCCATAAAATCTGAACATAATATGATAGGTGAAAGCAATACTAAAGGACCTCTTCATCTTGGCCTAGGGACTTTATAAAGTCTGGAACTCTGACAACCCCACATTTGAAAAAAGTGGTTACTGTGTGTACCTTGGAATAGGAGAATAAGGGGAAGAAACAGAGCTCTGGCTATTTATCTATTATTCTGTATGCAGGTGGTGAAAATTATCCCAAACACTCTTGCTGTGTATCAGATGATCACATCTGAGTTTCTTCTTAACTTTTGTATCTTCTTTCTGGATAAATTGTTTCATTTCATTGCAATGTAAAGCTAACTTACATCATCCCTATTTGAACAGTGAATTGTAATGAACCATATCTTCTCCAAATTCACAGTCATAAAAGAGCTATCAAGATGATATATTGTTCTTTATCTTCAAAGCATGGCACACCAGGCAAAGCAGGCCGGTGTCATATTATAATAGGCCATAACAGCCAATCATCCATGCCACAATTCATAATATGACAAATGGAGAGGTGGATGGGATGACTAAAAGTACAGGATTAAAACATTTTCTTTTCAGTGTAGCATGAAATGTTAGAAACAAATGGTCAAAATGTGCTTCAGAGCAAGGTTTTAGTCAATCTGACAAAATGCTTCGCAAATAAAGAATTTGATTGACAAGGATTCTAAAATTACAATGGGCCTTCCTTTTGAATTGCATTGTGTAATTCTAATCAGGCAACTGATGGGTTACTACTGCTTCTCATATCAGATTCTGAGTACCTTCTACACCCATAACAACTAAAAATATAAAAGACATTTGTATTACTCCTTCACTCCACTCCAACTCTGGGATTTACCCAGCTCAATCTCTAGAGTAGTGATGGTGAACATTTTAGAGACCAAGTGCCCAATCAGAGGGTCAGTGCAAACTATGTGCTGGGGGGAGGAAGTGCTCCCATTGGGCTTCTGGGCAGAGGGGCAGGGTGAACTGTGTGCTGGGGTAAGGAGGAAGCACTACCATTGGGCTGCTCGGCAGAGGGGTGGAACAAACTCTGTGCTGGGACTGTGAGTGCCACTCTGGCACACATGCCATAGGTTCTCCACCACTGATCTAGAGGATTGTTGGGGAAAGTCTGCTAATATTTTCTATTAGCCTTCCCTTGTGAAGAAAATGTAAGGGACAATTTTATGTAGATTAATATGTACAATTAAACCTAAGTGAGCATTTTAGGGAAAAAACAATATAATCATGCTTTAGTGAATGGGCAAATGTGTACAGAACTGCATGCAGCAATAAAGGTTTCTGTGTGTCATGGGATAGTAATGGGGCCTGTGGTTTTTTTTTAATAGTGATGTGGATTTCTGTGTGCTGTTCATCAGGAGGAAGGTGGCAGTGTCACATTATGGGTCATTACTAGGCAGAAACTGCTTACTAGACTAAGCATTCTAACCTTTGTGTTCTTGGAAAATTGAAACCTGAAATGTGATAGACATGTAATACTGTGTAGTCATTGGCTGGACTCCTTCAGAGGAAGGCCCAAAGGGTGGAGCTTGTGGGAGGAGATTGTTGTTGTTGTTAATTTGGATTTATATGCCACCCACTCATAGATGCAACTCAGGGTGTCTAACAACAATATTACATCCAATACAATATAAAACAAGATACATACACTAGAGAACAAGACACAATTAACAGAATACAATTAGCATACAACAGTAAAAGTCACCCAAGTCAAAACATCCCAAAACAAGAATTAGAAAGATAAAGAGATAAAAAGGAAGGGATGAGGGAGGATGCTCTCCTTTGCTCTTCTTTCTTTCCATGCTGTGTAAGTAGTTCTCTGGAGTCTGCTCAGAACGTAGCAAAAACAGAGAAACCCCAATTTACGTAAAAAGTCAGTTCCTTAGGTTTTACGTAATATGTTTTTTTACATAAATTGAAGCAAACCCATAGGAAAAATGAACTTTTATGTAAATCAAAGCAAACCCATAGGAAAAAATGATTTTTAATGTAAATCAAAGCAAACCCATAGGAAACTGCATTATGTAAATTGGGACATTTATGTAAATCAGGACATGGTTTTAGCGCAAAATCATTACATAAGTTGAATTTTACGTAACTCAAGGCATACGTAAGTCAGGGTTTTACTGTATGTAGGCTTCTAAGCTAGAGAAGGGGCTCTCTGAGCTTCCAAACTTGGAATAGGTTTCATTATTTTTAATGTGCTTACTCAATTGAAAATGCTTCATTTGGTTAGAATTGTTTTGCTTCCTGAAACTAAGAAATATTTGCTTCCTGAACTTATGAAACTAAGAAATCTGTAACTGGCTTTACTACAATATATTTTTAAGAGACGTGATGATGACTTGAGTAATTTAATTTCCTATGTGCTACCTATATAACAGCCTGATTCAAGTCAGGATTTGTGTAAAGAATAGCTGAAATCCTGGATTGCTTAGCCACAGGGCATCAATTCAGATGTGGTTCCACTTACTTGTAGGACCAAGGGTCTATTCAGGAGCAACGGGTCTGTTACACTGTGTATATTAGGCAACATGTAAACAAAAATGTTGTGATTCAGAACAAGAATGTTTTTTTAATCTTTAAAGACCCCATCCACTTTTTTCATTGATCATATATCAATAAAGGGAATGTGATGTGTTTTCAAGTTTTGTGTGTCATGTTTTTATGTTTAAAAATAAAATAAAAAGGACTTTAGGAAATCAGGGTTCCAGATCAGGTGAATGGTGTATATCTTTGTTTCATATAGGTTTCCCACTACATGAAGGATTATTATTTTTTCAAATAGTAGACTGAGGCTAGAACACTTCCACCCAATGTGAGTCCACATAAAATGTGTAATGCCTGAACAAACCTGCAGTCTATGTTGGAATAAACCACTAGAAACAACATTTTTAGTTCACCAAGATCAAAGATGGAATTAACTGTATGAGAGGGTAGTCTGCCACCACTTTCTTCAAAAAGAAAGCCTTCATGTAATGCCTCAGATTGAATCTTCTGTCTTCACTCTGCCCTGTTATTTAGCTTATTTACTCACATTTATAATGTTATCAAGGTTTACCCTTTCCCTTTCATCTCTTGAATGACCTCTTCCCATCAACCTAAATATGGAAAGATATTAGAGAACTATTCTTTTAGTTATTGGAAAACATGCTTCTGAATAGAGAAAGTTTGTCCCCAGGATATAACATTCCATAAGTCAAATCTTCAAGGCTAGTCTGAGACATGTTGCTTCCAGAGAAAAAGTACAAAATGGTGCTGTTTCCATTTCATGTACAAAAAGTGACAGGATTAGAAGTTAGACTTGCAGGAGATGATTTTTTTTCCAACAACGGCATTCCATTTCTGCTTGAGTATAGCAGCTGCATTAAAGACTACTGTATATGGAACAGACAGCTTCAGCCTCCAAGATTAGGAAATGCCTGTGGCATAAGGAAGAAGTGGTTGAGAGTAGCCATTGCTGTTCCCTAGTATTTTCAACCTAAAGCAACTGCTCTCCTCCTCTGCATGGTAGACATAGTCTAGCAAATTTGGTAATGCATCATGTTTCATCAGCTTCATATTGGAATACTTTTCTTTGGTATATGACAACTTTCAAGATCAGTGACAAAATGTTCTAAGAGACTGAATTATTGCCTCAGGGGTGTATGGATGTTGCAATTTTAAATGTCTCAGATGTGACCTTAGATCTGGATATATAGAAACAGAACTGCTTAGCTTACATGATTGTTTGTGCTGTGCACAACACTGTGATAACCCCCAGTGCTGTATCATCAACTACTTGACTTCATGATCTTACTTCTCAGCAAAAATCTACCCAAATTCAGGGAATGCAGCAATCTTTGGCTCTATATAAACCAGGGGTTCCCAACCTATGGTCTGCGGGCCAGACTTGGCCTGAAACACCATTCCAACTGGCTTGTCACCATTTTCCTCACACCCAGAAGTAGAAGCAGGAGCATTTATGTCAGCCATAAAATGTGCCCACACCCATGCATGTGCAAATGCACCTGCAGCTGACAAATTTGGAAGTGAGTGTATTTACAGCTGACATAAATGCACCTGCTTCTGCGGGGCGTGGTCTGGCCTGCTCAGCTGTTCTGGGGCCATGGTCAGGCACACAGCGCAAAACGGTTGGGCACCCCTGATATAAACAGACAGTAACATGGGTTAGCTTCTGCTGACTCATCTGATTCCCAGATCCAGGATAAATTCTTCAACCATCTTGGAACTGAGCTTGAAACAGCATATGAGTATTCCTTGGCATTTTGCCTCCCTGCCTCTCCACCTCCTTGAGCCAGCCTGCTCGGAGGATTCGAAGGTGGGACGTTGAGACTTGGAGCCATCCTCCCAGTTTGGCACACTGGGGGGGGGAATGAGAAACACCTGCTCCAGCCCCCCCCCCCTTGCGGGGCATAAAGGACCTTCCGCAGACGCTGCCTCCCTGCCTCTCCACCTCCTTGAGCCTGCCTGCTCGGAGGATTCGAAGGTGGGACGCTGAGACTTGGAGCCATCCTCCCAGTTTGGCAAACAGGGGGGGAATGAGAAACACCTGCTCCAGCCCCCTGCAGGGCATAAAGGACCTTCCGCAGACACTGCCTCCTTGCCTCTCCACCTCCTTGAGCCTGCCTGCTTGGAGGATTCGAAGATGGGACGTTGAGACTTGGAGCCATCCTCCCAGTTTGGCACACTGGGGGGGAATGAGAAACACCTGCTCCAGCCACCCCTGCGGGGCATAAAGGAGCTTCCGCAGACGCTGCCTCCCTGCCTCTCCACCTCCTTGAGCCTGCCTGCTCGGAGGATTCGAAGGTGGGACGCTGAGACTTGGAGCCATCCTCCCAGTTTGGCAAACTGGGGGGGGGGGAATGAGAAACACCTGCTCCAGCCCCCTGCAGGGCATAAAGGACCTTCCGCAGACGCTGCCTCCCTGCCTCTCCACCTCCTTGAGCCTGCCTGCTCGGAGGATTCGAAGATGGGACGTTGAGACTTGGAGCCATCCTCCCAGTTTGGCACACTGGGGGGGAATGAGAAACACCTGCTCCAGCCCCCCCCCCTGCGGGGCATAAAGGACCTTCCGCAGACGCTGCCTCCCTGCCTCTCCACCTCCTTGAGCCTGCCTGCTCGGAGGATTCGAAGGTGGGACGCTGAGACTTGGAGCCATCCTCCCAGTTTGGCAAACTGGGGGGGAATGAGAAACACCTGCTCCAGCCCCCTGCAGGGCATAAAGGACCTTCCGCAGACGCTGCCTCTCCGCCCCTTTTGTTCTGCATTGCTTTTGATATTTGATTGTTGTCTTTTATACCTTTAATCTAAATTTTGTAACTATTGATTAATGATATTTTGATGTTGTGCCTTTTGTATTATTGTGGATTTTTGATTATTTATTTTGTTTATGATTAGATGTATTATTATGATATGGTAATTGTATGTGTATTGACTGTTGTAACCGCTTTGAGTCGACCTTGTGCTTGAGTGGAGCGGGGTATAAATCCAATAAATAATAATAATAATAACAGAGCAAGGATTAGGGAATTGGCATCTTCCCTACTGTAAATCAGTAAGAAATGTTTAGAACCTAAGTCACAGAGCTACTAATATCTGGCTGTGAAGCCAGAGGATGGGAGTTTGATTCCCCACTGTTCCTTTCTGGGAGAAGGGCCAGTTTATGCTATGGACAAGCTGTACTGTCCCAGAGCACACACTCAAAGTGAATAGTAAACCATTTGCATGTATTCTCTACCTAGAAAACCCTCAAAAAGTGCCACCACTCGTCAGAATTGACTTGAGATCAACTTATTGTTATTGTCATTTTATTTATGGAATTGCATCTGTAGCACCCCATACCACAACTGGACCACTGTTCTGATTTCTGAATCTTCAGTGAGCAGCAAAACACTGACAGATGCCAATGCATTATAGAGAAATGCTGGGTAAGGAGGGAACTGGAAGTACAATTCTAAAGCTATTGTTTATAAATGAAGAAGTTTAGCCATACAGTTATAACTAAGAGGGAAATATTTCTTAAAGGTGGGATGGGGAATGTAGTTTTAGCAATGTTGTTAGACTGCAACCTGCCTGAGGCCCAGCTAAGCATCAACAAATACTGGCAATTTTTCTCATCCTCAGTGAAAAAGGATATGTTAGTACTTGAATACACTCATCAAAAATGATCAATGACCACAAGATTTATCACTTGGGAGGTGCAGGAAAGGAACCTCTGGTTTGCTTCCATGGGGAGGGAGGCTGCTCTTCTATTTCATGGGCCACCAGACCCTCCAGTAAACCCCCAACCAAATCTTTTGGTGCACTTTCATTTTAGGTTTTCCTTTCATGCAGGCCCATGCTGGCCATTTGGGACACAAGGACAAGTCCCGGTGTGCCCCAGTTACTGGTGTCCCCCAGAGGTTGGCAGAAGTGTGGCACCTGGTGGCTACAATCCATGACATCATGCAGTACCTCCCTAGGCGCCATGCCCTCCCTCCCTGTCCAGAGCCCTTTTAGCGTAGCCAGCACACACCTGCTTTCATGTCTTTTACATTATAAATACTAGCAAGACAAAAAGAGGGAGGAGGAAGACTGAGGCTTGGAACAAAAGGGGGGAGGAAATTACAGAAGAGAGAAAGAAGGAGACTTTTCACCAGGTAGAAAACACGACAGGACAGTAAGAATGGGGTGAACAAAATTGTTTGTGCTGGTAAGGAAATGCCAGAAAAACAGGTATTGGGAAGGAATGTGGCTTGAATTGGGTAAAAAATATGACAGGAGACATAGAGGGGAGAAAAATGGGGTTTGCCCATGAAGGAAAAAATGACAGGACAGCAGTGAAGGAGGCTTGCAGTGAAGGAGACTTGATTTGACATTCTTGTTTCAATCTGCTTCATTTCGTTTTGTTCTCTCTACATCTTATTCTGTTTTATCTGTATGTACTGTAGCTAGGGATTTATTGTTAGGAGGTGGGGCAGAAATATGACTGTTAGCAGTGATAACAATGCTGATATAATTTATTCTTGGACAACTATGATAGACAAGAAGCAAAAGTCTAAACCTGGAAAGTATGGAAAATATGACATTGAAAAGTTGTCATGAAGATACAAAAACATTATCCATAATAAATTATTAACATTTCACAATCTAAAATCTTAATAGTCACTGAAAATTAATGTAATCTAAATTGTATTAATATTTAAGTACACCAGAACTATCTGATACAGTTGCTTGATTAGCTGGCAGTTCTGTCTTTGTGATACACGATGCTGCTAGTCTAAAATGAATACTTTTTCTAGCTTTCTTTTTTGACATACAGTAAAACCCCGCATAAAGAAAGAACTCCATTCCACAGAGCTCTACGCTATACATTTTTTTCATTATGCAAAACGAATTGGCGATACCCCGCATAACAAAAAAAAATCATTATATGGGGTTTAATTAAGCGAGGTATACCTCGCTTAACAAAACCCCATATAATGAAAAAAAATCATTATGCGGGGTATCACAAATAGCACACAAATGCTTTGTTGTACGGATTTTTCGTTGTACAAAGCATTAGTTATACAGGGTTCCAGTTGACACAGAAAACATTTTGTGAAGTCCTTGTTGAAGTGAGATGAACTTCAGCTCCATATTATTCCATACTTCCTAGAATTGTACATATCTGAACTTTCCACTTTGGTAAATAGTGATCAGGCTAAAAAGATATTGAAGTAAACTTGCAATGTTACTTTGAGGGGGGAATGCTTTAAAAACAAGAATTTCAAAGAGGTATAGAATTCAACAGATATGTTGTAGGAGACATTCTACTCTTCATGTTTGCATGCTCTCAATAATAAAATAAAAATTGGTATGGGTGGACAACTCATATTGCAAGTGTATGAAAACAAGCCTAGAACTTGTAAATCTTACTCATTTCTCCATTTTGTCTTTCACCAGTCAGTGATGGGATGTATTTTAAAATGCATCTCCTTGTTATCCATGTACTGTATAGCAAATTACACCTCCTTGGTAACCACATGAAATCATTTTCAATTGTGGGAAGCAACAACACTGACAGATGTCTCCAGTAACAGATATTTATTAAATTATTCTGGAATACTGAGGAAAATCTGATTTTAAAGACCCATAACAATGTGGGAAGTTCCCCTGAATTGCTCTGGCCTGTGAGAAGGTAATAAGCTTATGCCTAAAGCTAAAACATTCCCTTTAAAATTGCAAGTTATCGGACACAAAAACCAGACTCAATATACACAGTCTCTAATGGTTTGGAATAAGCAGAATTATTTTTGCCAGCACAGATTCCCTTATGCAAGTAATCCCATTGTGCTAATTAAACTTAGATCTGTCAGCATTGACAGACTGGCCAATAAAAATGCTGTGCTAGCTGGTATTGGTCAACAGAAGAGCCACAAGGAAGGCAGAGAAAGGGATGAGCTATGTAATTCCATATATAAACCTGTCTCAGCTGAAACTCACAGCCCCTCTATGCCAAATAGTTCAATCAGGGTCAAGGTAGCCTAAGTAATTTCCAACATCTCCAGGATGGGAGGGTTTTGGATTTAGCAGAATCTCAGCTGATCTAGGAATCATTCAAATGTTGATAATATTCCTGGTTGTTCTGGGTAATGCTTTTTTATTGTTATTGTTGCCAGTTTGCCTGGATCATCTTAATCTCTGCAGCCACAAATGAAAACATTACTTCTTGCAGGTGCAGCAGAACGTGCTGGTACAACCTGTCCATGTATGCCCATAATTGCTTCCCTCTATTCTGCTCCCCACACTGACCATGCTCTCCCTCTGCTCTCACCCTATCCTCTTTGCTGCCCTCCTGATTTATCCATCCTCCTTTCTCAAACTTTCACTTTTTGCCTTTCCAACTATTTCACCAGACCTTTTTGTTTTACATTCCCTCCCCCCTTTGAACTTTTACATCACATTATCAGTAGTTGTTTTAGCAGTAAAACAGCATCCTTAAGCTGTGAATGTGGAATAGCTTGAAGAATAGAAAGAGAAATGGGAAAGTGTTCTTGCATGACAATCCCAAAATGAATAAGGTAGTAACAGAAGATATCCTAAGAAAGCTTAACCAAAAATAAAATAAAATAAAATAAACAAAAACAAATAAGATGCAATGTCACTAATTTTCTGTATTGTAGTGCAGTATTCTGGCACTTTTAGATAAGAACCTAGAAGTAAATTTGTGTAATATTTTAAAAAGTCCTTAAAAGGAACAATCAGAAGGAAATCTGAAGACAGGAACAGCTGAAATCCCAAGAAAGGTAAGTAAATCAATAAATAAACAAGAGTGGTGCTAAGGTTCAAATATCTGGAGATTTATCAGCATGGGAAAAGGATAGGAGAACAGGATCTAATGACACATGCCCCAAAGGGGTACATCTACAAACTTTTTCAAGAAATCAATCAGCCAGTGGACACCTTAACAGCCCACATGGCAGAAGAAACTGTCCAAGCATGGTGGGAAGCAGAGGCCTAATATAGATCCACAGAGTTGCTTAGTGTTGTGTATGGAATGTAACTGCTGCACTATACCTTTCAGATGAATGTAACTACTTCAGGAAAGAATGTATCTTTAAGCAATCTGTAATAGAACACAATGTATCTCAGCTGCATAAGAATGCGAGCTTGCTACCAGAGATGGCAGCAGCGAGCATTCGGCTCACATGGTACACATTCCCCAACTACCTCCAGCCGCGGGAACTATTTCTGCCACACATACACCTGGTGAAGAAGGCGTGACCCCAAATGATTCAACAAGCAGAGAGGGACCAAACGTGGAATGAACAGCAAGAAGGAAACCGTTACCCTTGGCTAGTTAATAATGTGTTTAATTCAATAAATCAACTTTATGATAACAGATCCTAATTCCTTTCGATATATGAATTTTCAACTCTTCTTCAGGGATCTAAGTCAAAACAAATTGATAATGTCTCTGTCAGAACTTATATACATTATATACATAGTCTTGGATGCAACTCTGCCACTGTGACATAATACAAAGTTACTTGAACAATAATTAATAAATTAATTACCTGTGTATCCCAGTAAATGGTAAGATTTTTAAGCAATAATAATGTATTGTAGCGCGTCCCAGACCTCTATCATGAGTTCATTTAGTGTCGATGGACATTAGACTAATGGTGAGCTATGCTTGCATTTAAAGGAATACTGAACCACACAGCTGTGCTGCGAACAGAGATTATAAGAAACATGTCTAATCAATTTCCATGTTGAGGCCCGAAGGGTACAGGGTATTGAAGCGATGTCTTAAAAGACACTCTTTGTCTTAAAAATGTATCAATGTCTTTGCGGAAAAACGGATCTTGTTTATGGCTTGATGTATTTTATAAACTTGTTTTGCAGGACTTGACATCATGTGAAAAAGATAAGACTAGGTGGAGGCACAATTTAAGTATGGATGATATTCGGTTACTAGAGGAGATTTCGTCTGGTCAGGAGATTATCATTAAACAAGCTGACAAGGGTGGGGGGATTGTCATTTTGGATATATCTGAGTATGAGGGTGAGGCTTTCAGGCAGTTATCTAACAACTCTTTTTATAAGGTGTTAGATAAGGATCCGACTGATAATATCTTGAATCTTATTAGAAACCTTTTGTACAGAGTTGCTATGGGCTACATTTCTGATAAAACTCATGACTTTCTGTTAACAGCCCTAAAGTGCCCCTTTTACATCTGCTCCCCAAAATACATAAGGATCATTCCCCTGATGGCCTCATGCCAGGGAGACCTATAGTGGCTTCTATAGGTTCTGCCCTCGAGCCCACATCACAATTTTTGAACCACTACATTAGCCCGTTTGCTCTTGCCACCCCCTCTTATATTAAGAACACCACTGAATTCATATCCCAAGTAGAAGGGGTCCAGGTCCCCTTGGAGGGGGGTTTCATTACCATGGATGTCCAGGCTCTGTACACAAATGTGCCCCTGGAGGAGATCAAAGCCCTTGTGCACAAACATCTAGACACACACACGGAGCTCCACCCACCCATGCACTTTTTGATGGAATTATTAGATTTAGTTTTGGATTATAATTTTTTTAGGTTTGGCAAAACTTTTTATTTACAAATAAAAGGCATGGCCATGGGTAGCTCTGTAGCACCAAGTTTGGCAAATTTATACATGATTTCATTTGATAGAGGTCTGGGATGCGCTACAATACATTATTATTGCTTTAAAATCTTACCATTTATTGGGATACACAGGTAATTAATTTATTAATTATTGTTCAAGTAACTTTGTATTATGTAACAACGGCAGAGTTGCATCCAAGACTATGTATATAATGAATATATTGTATATAATGTATATAAGTTCTGACAGAGATATTATCAATTTGTTTTGACTTAGATCCCAGAAGAAGAGTTGAAAATTCATATATCGAAAGGAATTAGGATCTGTTATCATAAAGTTGATTTATTGGATTAAACACATTATTAACCAGCCAAGGCAAACTGTTTCCTTCTTGCTGTGATCCCAAATGATGTCACACCGACCGTAACCAATAGGCTACCGTGGTTCCACATTCAAATGTTTAGTCACTGTATAAAGGGAGCTGTATCATCGCCATTACCTCGTGTTCGTCATGTATACCATGCAATAAAGATTTGTTAATCTACTAAAGGCTATTTCCGTTGTCTTGACTACTGAACACCAAATTTAGGGTGCTCTCTTTCTGGGTCAGGGTAACCTTGTTTACAGACCAGAACACCAGACATCCATGTGAGTAGGCTGTGTACTAGAACAAATCAGAGCATCTCAAAATAAAAATACACCCCCTCCTGATAACAGAGTAGATATATTCTTACAGGACACAAAGGATTTTGTCCTATATTTCACCTGGTATTACATGGGCAATATGAAAAACACTCATCAGTGAAAGGAAGGGGCATGGGTGGCTCAGTGGTTAAGAAGCTCACCTTTTTAGCTGGAAGGCTGGCAAGTCGGCTGTTCAAGACCTGGGTACTTCATGATGGTTTGAGCGCCTGTCTCTGTCCCAGCTCCTGCCAACATAGCAGATCGAAAGCAAGAAATTGCAAGTAGATAAGTAGTGACCACTTCAGTGAGGAAATATCTTGGTGACATGAAAGGAGCCTCATTTGGATGTCCCCAGAGCAGAGTTTCTCCAACAAAAATCCTTTCAACCCAGAATAATTTTTTCATGAAATTATTAATATTATTTGTGAAGGGAAAGATAAACACAAGCTTAGTGTGGATGAGGATTTAATATTGATTCACGAAGCCTTTATCTTATTGTACTTATTTAAGATTGCAGCACTTGGCCTGTTGACACTGAGGCCTTCTAGGCTTGCCTCTTAAAGATGCAAAAAAGGTTCATATTGCTACACGGCCACAAAATCAGAGCTTAGAAAATTGCCTTTGCAAGGATTGCATCTCCAACAATATCACTGGTGATTGCAGCTCAGCAGTAGGTAGTCCCAAAAAAAAAAAATCACATATTGTGCATGAAAATCATTGTATTACCTTAAACAAATTCCTTATTTTTCTGATCCTCGCTGTCAAATTGGTCTGAGGCTAAAGTGAGATAAACCCCATAAATACCATTATAATCTCCTTAAAGGAAAAGTGGGTTATAAATCTCATAAATAATAACTTGAATCCTTTTAGTTTTTGCATAAGATTTCAATAACTTGCTGTAGCTAACTAGACTAATTGATGAGGTGCTGAAGCACATCTTACTTGTACAATCAGACACTCTTACTTGTCTTAGAATATAACAGGGTGGAAGGATAAACTGATTGGCAAGGCTTTTGTTATTTACAATCTTTTTGCATAAAATGCACAGAAGAAACCAGGGTGGTAAATCCTACAAGGATTTACTATATAGGAACCCACAAGATGAGTCATCACAACTACTAAGCATGGTGGTTGAGATTGATTGAAGTTAAATAGCCTTTGCAGATGTATGGTTCTCATTTCCTATCTTAACCTATAAAACAAAGGATTAACCATTGGAACTTGCTATAGGTTGCTATGCCTCACCCAACTTGCCTGCACTCACCCTTCGTGCACACGGCCGATCTGGGTCCGCAGGTCAACAAAGGATTGAGAAAACAGGCAGTGGGGCAACAGCCCCACAAATGCGAAAAAGGGAAACAACTTCATTTCCCAACATTCCTTGCGCCGTGCCATGCCAGAGCCAATCAGGCTGAGAGGCTCTCGCATGGCGCGATGCAAGGAACATTTGGAAACATGCCACAGCCAATCAAAAGAAAACCATTTTAAAAAAACACAGCACAAACACAAAGCACAAACCCATAACTACAAGCCCCAGCGTCCTGCGCGCCATGAGCGTGCAGAACGCTGAGGAAGCCGGCGTACAAAAATTAAAACAAAACAAAAAAACACTGGGAGAGCAAGTCCGCCAAAGCCCCCCTCCCCAATGGCACCTGAAGCTCCTAATCAGAGTTTCCCCTTTAATATCACTGGGTGGGGGGGTGTTGTGCTGCCCCTCTCTACTGGCTCCCCTGGGGTTGGGAGGGTTGGGGGTACCAAAGGAGTCTGTCTCCCCAACCATCCTGACCCCAGGGGACCTGGCAGAGAGGGGATTCCCCTCCCCCCCACACAACCCCATATTAAAGAGAAGAAACCAAGCTGTTACTTCTCTTTAAAAATGGAGTTTGGGGGGGAATCCCCCTCTCCGATGGCTCTCCTGGGTCCGGAAGGGTTGGGGAGACAAACCCCTTTTCTCCACCCAACCTTCCCAAACCCAAAGAAGCCAGCGGAGAGGGGGATCACAACCCCCCTGATATTAAAGGGGAAACGACAATTGAGATTTCCCTTTTAATATCAGAGGGTAGCCTGGATTCGATCCCGTCTCCTGGGTCCCATGAGTCTGAAAGGTTTGGGGGGACCAAAGGGGTCTGTCTCCCCAACCCTCCTGACCTCAGGGGACCTGACAGAGAGGGGATTACCCTCCCCACACACACACACACGTCCCATATTAAAGAGAAGAAACCAAGCGGTTACTTCTCTTTAAAAATGGAGTTGGGGGGGGAATCCCCCTCTCTGATGGCTCTCATGGGTCTGGAAGGGTTGGGGAGACAGAACCCTTTTCTCCACCCAACCCTCCAAAACCCAAGGAAGCCAGCAGAGAGGGGGATCACAACCCCCACCCCGATATTAAAGGGGAAACCACAATTGAGATTTCCCTTTTAATATCAGAGGGTGGCCTGGATTCAATCCCCTTTCCTGGGTCCCATGCATCTGGAAGGTTTGGGGAGACAAAAGGGGTCTGTCCCCCCAAGCCTTCCAGAGCCAGGGGAGATGGCAGAGAGGGGATCCCCCCCGTAGGACACCAAAAATCACAAAAACAGACAATTAAAAACATTCAAAAATACAAAAAACAAACAAAAATAACACCAAGAAACAATACAAAGTAAACAACAACAAACATTTCCAAACACACCCAGCACCCAACCAAACACCACAAAATCCAACCACCACCCCAAATAAAGAAAAACAGCCAACTCACCACCACACGACCTCACACCACAATGACTGGAAAAGAAATGAATAAAGAAAGAGACTACTTACTGGAAGAAGCTCCACCCAGAGGCCACAAGAGAAAAAACAGTCAAAATACAAGATAACCCCTACCAGCACTACTTGCTGCCCACAATAGTAAAAAAATTCAAAAAGACACAACAGCCCCACACAAAAGGCCCCAAGAGTAAAAACAAATAACACAAAATCACAATTTTACACAAATCAAAAACAGATGTCAATAAAATAAAATAAAAACTATTCAAAAATCCTGTGCTGAATTTTTACTCAATTAAAAAACAAAAACATCAATACACAGTTTAAAAATATTTATTGTGAAAAATATGTACTTTCACATTTTTTAAATTATTACCTACGGTACAACAATTTTAAAAAAAATACATACTAAAAAATATTGGGTTAAATAATTTTTTTGGGAAAAGTATATCATCCTTTATTCTTTTTTTCATCCACAAAACCAAAACACCAAACAAAACTCATCACAGTTTATAACAGGCCACCAAAAAAAATTGTATAAAAAAATTTCAATTATACACTAACCTGTTCTTTACAAACATTAACAACAACAACAAAAAAATCTTTCCAACACCATTTAAAACAGCCCGGCAATGCCGGGCAACCTCTGCTAGTACTAGAATAAGTCTCAGGATCTTCTAAAGTCAGAAGAGTTTCATAGCAGTTCAATTTGATATACAGGTATGTAGAAAACTACTGACCTACTTCCTTCCTACATTATTCTATCTCTCATGAGTTAAAAAAAATACTGTATCTTTGACTTCTTCCCAATTTTCACCTCCCCCTTGTTAAATACTCAGAGAAGTCAAGTAATGTGTCACAATTTTGATGCTGAAATCCCTCCTCCTTCTCATAATCTCCACTATGATTGGGTGCCCCCTTTACTGAATGCTTGCTAACTATTTCCTAGTACAGTATCCTCATTTCTTTCTCCCTACCAGGTGCTGCTGTTTTAATAAGTAGAGGCAGTGTTAATATGTTCAATGAGACAACATCAATCCTCTTTGAATTAATGTCATTTGGAATGTGTGTGTGTATCTATATCTACATACATACACACACACACACACACACCTCATTATTGAGCAAAACTTTTCTGAATATACAGGGACTATGCTGCATGAGCATGAAAACTTTTAGTTGGGGATCTTTAACAATGAAAATTGATGGAATTTTTGTTTCAAAGAAACAAAGTTTGTTTCCAGGCTGCAGTTCTGTGTTTTAAAAAAAATTAGCCTCCAGTGAATGTTTAGATCTGAGTTATAAATATCCAAAAGAAAAAAAAAACATTATGGTCTATAAAACTGCTGACAGATCTTTCTCTGCAAGTACACTAGGGAACATTGCAAAAATAATAGTAATAATGCATTATGCACTTTCTTACACCGGTATTTTTCCTTGCTGTCTGCAGAGTTTAAGGGCATTTTCCTCTTCTATTCATCACTACAATGACAGTGATAATCAAATCAAAATGTATACAATTGTCTTAACCATTCCTAAAAAATGAATACAAGTCCCTGCCCTAAAATTGGCAACAGAATTATTTTGAGACTCATCTGAACTGGTTATGACCAAAGATAATAGTAATATTTTATCTTTGTCAGTTCATATACCTTGATGTTATAATGATAAAATTACCTGGTAGATGGTCAACAGGTATCTAACCTACAGGTAGCATCTAATTTACATGTTAGGAATAAGCAAGAAAACAAAAACCTAGAAATTGGAGCAACCTGGCCTTCATTTATCATGTCTAGGAAAATAGAGGATTGCCTATCAGAGGCCAAGGGAGGAATGAAAACTCCAGCAAAAGACTATGAGGGAGATGATTGTCTCAGTGTGATAGGACAAACCAGAAAAATAGAGAGAGATAATGAGTAAGGAGGGAGTAATAGTTTTAGATATTTGTCTTCGGAGGGAAAATATGATCCAATGAATGGTTTAACCTTTTGAGATAATCAGGACCTGCCCCTTTTCTAATGTTCTGCTTAATGTTGTCTCCTCACACCAAGATCTAAATGCAAAGTCATGACAGAAAGTAACTATAGATGTTTATGGCTGACTGGGCACTGATAACATCATAGAACAACTTCCTATTAAAAAATTGAAAGCTAAAATTTGAGCAAAGGCACATAAACGGTGACTGTTCAAGCAACCCTCTCATTTCTAAGATGTCTTGCAAGGCCTGCATGCTCTGAAAGGTAAGTTGTAATGTTGCCATACACAATTAGGATCTTATCAAGACAAATACACCCTGCCATCTATTAAGCTGGCCCGCCATCTGTTCATCAGCTGCCTTGTCTCACTATAGCTGTGCAGAAGTCACTCTACCATATTTATGAGATGAGAAATAGGTGGGAACATTTCTCCGAGTGTCTGTAGGCAAAGAAGGAATGCTCCAGCAGTTCCTCTGATATGGGGCTCTGCATTAGTTGTAGTTGCAGCAGGCAGGGAAGTGTCCTTTCCAAGGGAAAATATGTTGCTTCTGTTATGTCATATTTTGTCCTCCAGTTTCCACATAAGAATATAAGAACATAAGAACAGACATGCTGAACAGGCCACAGCCCATCCAGTCCAGCATTCTGTCTCACACAGTGGCTCACCATTTGCTTCAGAGTATTCCCAAGCAGATGCATTCACCTGTTTAGGATTTCCTGGAAATGGCATTGAGAGATATCCTGCCTATCTCTCCAACCTGGAGGTTGTCCTTAGGTATCCATAATTATAGCCATTGATACCCTTATCCTCCATGAACCTGTCCATTCCATTCTTAAAGCTGTCAAGACTGACAGCTGTCACCACTTCTGGCAAGGAGTTCCATAGACCAGTGATCCTCTGGGTGAAAAAGTACTTTCTCTTATTTGTTTGAGATCTAGTACCCAAAAGTTTCATGGAGTGCCCCCTAGTTCTAGTGTTATGCAATAGGGAAAACAGTTTTTCCTAATCTACTTTGTCCACACCGTGCATGATTTTATAAACTTCAATCAGGTCACCTCTTAGACGCCGTTGTTCAAGAGTGAACAGGCCCAATTGTTGCAACCTCAGATGGTAAGGAAGGTGTTCCAGTCCCCTAATCATTCTCGTTGCCCTCCTCTGCACTTTTTCCAACTCCATAATATCCTTCTGGAGATATGGCGACACAGTATTCCAGATGGGGCCTCACCATAGATTTATAAGGAGGCAAAATGACACATGCTGACTTATTTTCTATATCCTTCCTAATGATCCCTAGCATTGAGTTTGATTTTTTCACTGTTGAGGCACACTGGGTTGACACCTTCATTGAGCTGTCCACCAGGACACCAAGGTCCCTTTCCTGGTTTGGCGCAGAGAGTTCAGACCCCATCAGTTTATAAATGTAATTGGGTTTTTTTGCCCCAACGTGCATCACTCTGCACTTACTAGTGTTGAAGCTCATTTGCCACTGTTTTGCCCACTCCCCCAGTGTCAAGAGATCCCTCTGGAGCTCCTCACAATCTCTCACAGTTTTCACTACCCTGTATAATTTAGTGTTGTCAGCAAATTTGGCTACCTTGCTATTTACTCCTACTTCTAGATCATTTATGAAGAGGTTGAAAAGCAGGGGTCCCAGTACTGAACCTTGAGGGACCCCACTCTTTACTTCCCTCCACTTGGAGAAGTGTCCATTTAGTGCTACCCTCTGTTTCCTTTCTCTTAGCCAGTTGCTGATCCAGGACATGACCTGTCCCTTTATTCCTTGACTGGTAAATTTATTCAAGAGCCTTTGGTGCAGGACCTTGCCAAAAGCCTTCTGAAAGTCCAAATAAACAATGTCAACTGGATCTCCCTTATCCACATGCTTGTTGACACTCTCAAAAAATTCCAACAGATTAGTGAGGCATGGTTTGCCCTTGCAAAAGCCATGTTGGCTCTCCTTTATCAGTGCCTTCTCTTCTATGTGTCTATTAATTCTATCTATTAGGATGGTTTCCATCACTTTACCTAGGACACATGTCAAAGTGACTGGTCGGTAATTTCCTGGATCACCCCTGGATCCTTTTTTGAAAATTGGTGTTATATTCACTACCTTCCAGTCATCAGGCACAAAGCCTGATTTGAGGGAAATATATATTTTGGCTAGGAGATCAGCAATTTCATCTTTAAGTTCCCTGAGAACTCATGGATGGATGCCATCTGGTCCTGGTGATTTGTTAGCATTTAGTTTAACAAGACATGCAAGGACCTCCTCCCTGGTTATTTCCATCTGGCTTAATTTTTCGGTTTCCAAAGTCTCATTTCCTGTGAATGAGAATGCCAATATGTGCCATTATATATTTTATTTATTTATTTCACCCTCATTCTCAGGGTCTTTAAATTTTCTTTGGATTTTATCTTTGAGATTTCTCTAATATTTCAAGGCGATCAGAAGCGCTATGTTGGTTTTTCTTATTTCTTTCAATGGCACATCTCTTCATCAGCTTGTGCTTTCTTTGGCTGTCCACAAGCAATGTGGAAGGAGGTGCAGTGGTACCTTGGGTTACAAATTCAATGCGTTCTTCAGGATTTTTTGTATCACGAAAAATTTGTAACCTGAGGTGCCACTGTTTTTTACATTACAGACAGTGGCTTCTAGTGTCCAGCTCTGGTAATGCCACAGTTTCCTGGGGGAAATTGCTTTGTATCCCCCCCAAAAAAAAGTCATAACCCAAGGCATTATTTTCGATTGATTTTCATTTGTAACCCAAAAATTTTATTTCCTGAGCCTTTTGTAACCACTACACCTGTTGATGTCTTCATGGGGCCGTAATGAAAAGCAGTCTGCTAGCAGCCACTGAGATGAAAGTTCTGTGGAAAAAGAAGAGGTGCACAAATACACCCCTGCCACATCCTAAGTAAGAAAAGCAAAAGAATTCTGAACTTCAGTAATGAAAGTTCCTCCAGAATTTCACATTTTCCCACTCTCCTCTCAAATTCAATGTGAATGGTCAACATTCTGATGGGAGAAATTTTCTTCACAAGTCTGATTTTTGCAACAAAACAAAACAAATAAAAATAGGGCTTGTCTATGAGGTGCATTGACCCCAACATGGACTGCAATGGGTTAGCAATGAAACATTGGGATGCACTCAGATGGCAATTACCATTCGGGTGCGCTTTGCCTTCTCCCCCTGGGGAGATAGAGCCAGGCATGAGCCTGGTGGGCGGGGTCACCTCCCACTCAGTTGAAAAAGGGGAAGCACGTCAAATTTAGCGGCGCTTTCGCTTTTTCCCCAGAGCGAGTTTGAGCCCTGTAGAGATCTCTTTCCCTCGGGCCTGCTGCCCTGCTCCTCCGCGGCCCTTCTCTTGCATGCCGCCTGCGCATTTTGTGGGGAAAGCACTGAGGTCTTTGGAGCCCCGATGGCTACGAAAAAGGTTGTGCCCCGCAAGTCTGGGGCTGCGCAGAGGAACACTCTGGGAGTGGCTTCCAGGCTTCTGTAGGCTGCCCCAATTAACCCGAGCACCCTACTAGAGCACCTAGCTGTGCTGGAGAGGGTGTCGGGCCTGGACCTGCTCCCGGCTACCCGCCGCTTGGCGCACATGGCGGCCCGGGAAGCTCAGGACCTCACCACCTTTGACTGGTGGGGCCTGCTCCCCTCCATCCAGCAATGGCTGGATCAACTTGAGGTGGCCCAACCTGAGCTACTGCCTGAGGCCAGACACGAGGCACCGTGTCAGGCCCTGAGGGGCCACTCTGCAGTGGCTGCACCCGTTTCGGCCCGAGGCGATGAGGTGGATGGGGATGACAGTGACTTTGGCGACCCCCCAGCTGGAACCTCCAGTGGAGGCAGTTGGCGGCCAGGGGCTTAGTGAGTATGTGGTCAATACAAACACTCATACCCCAGCCCCACCTGCACCACCTCAGGGGATACAATGGCCCTGGCTGCAGCAGGTGGCCCCTTCGGCCCCAGGTTCGTGGCTGGCGCCTCATGTCGCTCCTGCAATGCCTTGGCCCGCCCCCTTCCCACCACTTCTGGCCCCTGGTTTCCAGGGGGTCAGTGGGCCCACAGTGTACAGCTGGCCCTACCCACTTTTGGGTTTATGGGGGTATGCTTCTGTCCTGCAGGCGGCAATGCCATTCGGGGACCAATCTTTGCCATTAGTGGAACACCTAGGGACGACCAGGGAGAAGATTTGGCGCCAGGAGTACATTGACATCTTTGGCCTTTTCAATAGGGATTCCACCAAGGAGGAGATGGATAATCAGGATGAGAGGGATAAGGAGATTGCCCGGTGTAAGAAGCCAGCTCATACGTGGGCTAACTGGCTTCCGGCCTACCTGATTTATGTGGGTGTCTTGGTGTGAGCGCGCCCAGAGCTGGCCCTTCCACTTATTCAATATTTGGATATAATTTACAGGGCATATGTAGACTTCCCGGGCCAGGTGTGGTTGGTGTATGATGAGAACTTTCATATGTGCACGGCCATGTGCCCTAACATGCGGTGGGATGAGCAGAACCAACAGTTGTGGCTTCAGTTCATGATGCCATCTTGCCCGGCTTTTGGGGGTTGCTTTGATTGTGGTCACCTGGTGCAATGGCCTGGAACAGCTCAGACTCCCCACCTTCTGGTGGGGCAGGGGGTTCCAGCCTGCCTGCTGTGTTGGGATTACTCCTCGGACCATTGCACCAGGAAACCATGCCACTTTAAGCACGAGTGCTCAACCTGCTCTGGCCTGCACCCGGCCTACTCCTGCCCTAGGGCTGCTGGCTCCCGAGGCTGGCCCAGGGACCAACCCGGGTACAAGCAACCAGCTATGGATGCCCCCTGGCTCCCAAAGAGCCCCAGCCCGGCTCAGGTTGAGGTGCTCCGCTGGTGGCTCAGGGTTTACCCCAAGCAGGATGATGCAGTTTACCTTGACCAAGGGGTTACCTTTGGTTTCTATATTCCCGTTGTTTGGACCCAGGGGCCACAGGATTCTCCTAACCTCCGATCGCTCAAGGGCCTGGGACATATTGCTCAAGAAAATATATTTAAGGAGGTCAAGCCAGGCTGGGTGGCAGGTCCTTTTGCGCACCCTCCCTTCCCTGATTTCAAGGTTTCCCCTCTTGGGCTGATGCCTAAGAAGGCCAGTGGGGAATTCTGCCTCATACACCATCTTTCTTACCCTGAGGGCTCCTCCATCAATGACACGATTCCGGCTGAGCTTTGCTCGGTCCGTTACACGTCATTTGACGAGGCAGTCTGGATGGTCCACTCGTGTGGGCCGGGGACTTTACTGGCTAAGTCGGACATCAAGTCAGCTTTTTGCCTGCTCCCAGTCCACCTGGATGATTTTGAACTATTGGGTTTCTGCTTTGAGGGCCAATATTTCATTGATCGTGTGATGCCATTCAGTTGCTCTATTTCATGCTATGTCTTTGAACGGTTTAGTTCGTTTTTGCATTGGGCTTTGGTTTGGCAGGCTGGGACAGAGGCAGTGGCCCATTATTTGGATGGCTTCCTGTTTGGTGGGGCATCTGGGACGGACACCTGCTCCCACGTACTTCGTTGTTTCAGGATCTCATGGTGGAGCTGGCTGTTCCCCTGGCTCCTGAAAAGTCCAAAGGCCCGGCCACTACCTTCCTAGGCATCGAATTGGACACTGTAGCACAGTCCTTTCACCTACCGGTGGACAAGGTTGACTGTATTGTGGGCAAGATCCATACCCTCCTGGGTAAGCATACGGTTACCCTTTGCAAGTTACAATAACTCCATGGGCACCTCAATTTTGCTTGCCGGGTGGTGGCTCCTGCCGCGCCTTTGCTCGCCATTTCTGCAATGTGATGGCTGGTTTGACTAGGAAGTTTCACAGGACCAAGCTTAACTGGGGCATCCGAGTGGACCTGCAGGTCTGGTTATCCTTACTGTCCAGCTTTAATGGGGTGTCCTTCTGGCGATCTGAGGTCTGCCTTGCTTCCCAATTTCAAGTTCATTCTGATGCTTCTGGTACCTACAGATACAGGATTTACTGGGACGGGCGTGGTGTTGTGGTCCATGGCCCAGCACTTCGCATGACTCCGGTTTGGTCAGGGACCTGACCTTCTTGTAGTTTTTTCCTATCCTGGGTGCCCTTATGCTATGGGGGGATTGTTGGGTGAATTCCCATGTTGTTTTCTGGTGTGACAATGCAGCAGTAGTGCAGATAGTGATGAGTCAAACATCTCGCTCTCCCAAAGTCATGCAGCTGGTTAGGCCTTTTGTCTTGCTGGCCCTTAAGCTCAATATCGTTTTCAGGGCACACCATATGTCGGGCCTTGATAACTGTATAACTGTCTCCCTGTCCCACCTACAGATGTAACAGTTCAGGACATTGGCCCCCAAGGCTCGGGAGCACCTGTCGCTGCTCCCGGACGACATCTGGACCTATGGCGAGGTGAAGTGAACAGGGCTCTCGGCCTTTCTCTCGCCTCCCATACATGAAGGGCCTATGGTTTGGCATGTGATGATTTCGCTGCTTTTCGGATACAGCGTAATTTCCCCAAGTCCTGGCCACTGCCGGTTGACCACGCTTTGTCTTATGTGGTGCATCTCTACCAATCTGGCCTCGCGCTGTGTACCATCAAGGGCCAACTTTTAGCCCTCGCATTTGTGGCCAAGGCTAATGGTGTGCCAGACACTCTTGCTGATTTCAGGACACATAAGGTCCTGGAAGGGTAGTTCAGGGAGTGTGGCTCCTGCCCAGACTCCCATCACCTAGTGTTACCTGAGGTGTTGCGGCACTTGGCCACGGCTTGGCCCCGACATTGTGCCAATGTGTTCAAGTCAGCCCTCTTTCACGCTGCCACCCTTGTGGCATTTTTGGTGCTCTCCGGATCAGCCAACTGGCTGCTGTGTCATGGGCAGACATGTCCAGCAGGGCCCTGGCCTGTGCAGATGCAACCTTATCTGCCACTACTGCCCTTATAACTATCCGGAGGTCTAAAACTGACCAACTGGGTCACAGCATGACTCTGGAACTGCTCCGCTGCAGCACTGCTGAGATCTGTCATGTGGCAGCTTTGGAGGCCTACCTGCCTTTGCGGGGCGATGGCCCTGGCCCCCTTTTTGCTCATAAAAACAGTTCAACCACGGTGCAGTTACTGACCGAAGTTAAATCAGTTTAAAGTTAAAGTTAATAAAGTGGCCCATATTTTTTAACCAAAATGACCTGTATCTCTCTCCTTATTCTGGGGGTGAGCCCGATTCTAACCTCCTTAGTTTAAAAGTAGATCACTTGGAATGCAGTGTACTTCCAAATTAGCCATTGAGCCAATGGTCTCTGAACAGCTTCATATGTGTTCTTGATGCCTCATGAGTAAATTAAATGTATTCAACTTGAGAATTCTTCTCCATCTTGCTCTCTGAAATCTAATATTAACTGTTGTTAATTTATGTACAGATGCTAGTTTGGCAACAGTGAAAAATGTAACCCTGAACTAGCCTTAAGGTTTTATTGATATTCTTACTTCCTCTTTTTTAACTTACTTCATTTGTTTACTGCATTTCTTTCTCAGCTCTTGCTAAACTTGAAAAGATGAAAAGAATTGCTTTTGTGGAAAGAAGCAAGTATTGGGAGTGATTTGTTTCTTTCATTTTAAATTTGGTTGTGAAATGTAGTTTCCATTGCATATAAATGAGCTTCCTTAGGATAATGATTCACATTAGCAGGCATTTCTATGGCATCAAATAACATCAAATTTACTGGGAAGCATGGGCAACTGGAGAACAAACCACTGTACTGCTTCTACAAGTAAGCCAATTCTTTTGGTTTTTTTAAACCTGTGAAGATGAAACAAAGCAACGGACATTTTAAAAATTACTGTAAATCAAAATATCATAGTGCATATCTGTATTTAATTTAATTTAATAGTCATATTTATATATGCCGCCCACTCAGGCAGAACCCGACTCAGGGCAGCATTACAACAAGTTCTAAAAACACATAAAAACACTTTAAAAGACCCATATCCCACCCACTTTAAAAGACCCATATCCCACCCACCCACTATAAAAAGAAGAAGAGAGAGTTCTTAGTTGTTTATATAAGCCAGCAGGTGGGGTCCGTGTTCCCATTCGGGCCCCACACCTTCCCTGCCAGCCAGGTCTTCAATCCTTTCCTGAAGGGCAGCAATTCTCTTTGAAGTCTTAGATCTTGTATCCTAGCAATGGTTTGAGCATCATTGTTTTAGTAAAAATAAAGCTGTGAAATATAATCCCAGTTGCCTACTCACTCCTACCTCACAAAAGTCAGGACTGTAAATATGTTAAAAGACATGTTTTTGGAGATAATGAAATATTTAAACCTTGAAGATTTAGCAGTGTAAGCACATGAGGGCTGGATGTAGAGACTATTATAAGGAAAAGTAAAAAGTAAATGCATGCTCCTAAATTATCACTGCATGAGAGTGCAGTGGTCCTATTCTGTTGCAGAGGAAATCAACATTTGACAGTTCAGTTCTTAAAAATGGGGCACCCAAAACACAAAATATACAGATAACACTATTGGACATGTGCCCGCAGCCAATACTGCAGGCACTCCCCTTTGCCTCCCCCCTACCTGGAGGGAGGAAGACAAGATTGCACGAGCGCAATGTGGTGCGAGCAAGACCATTTAAAAGGGAATTGCGCAACTCACACCGCACTTTCTATTTCGGCAAGGTCAGGGCGCGTTTGTACCCTTCCTGGCCAACTTTCGGGACTGTGGTGCATCAGAGAGTGAAAGGCCTTTTTTTGCCTGCGCCCACAAGCAGTCCTACTCTCCTTCTTCTTGGAGCGGACAATGGCTCCAAAGAAGGGAAAGTCAGGGCAAAAGCGGCCTTCGAAGCCTGCCCCTGCACGGGTTTGTGCGCCTCGGAGGAGGTCAGCCGCTAATGGCGGCTATGTGGAGGAGGTCCCCCCTCTCGATCATAGATCCATGGTAGAGTGCATGGCTGCCCTGGAGAGGGCTTACGGGGTGGACCTCTTGCCTGAGACCAGGAGGTCAGCCAGGCAGTCGGCCAGGGGGTTGGCAGAACCCACCACCACTGACTGGCCCCAACTGGTGGCCTCTCTAAGGAGCAGGATCGCAGTCTTGGAGGCCAATCAGCCTCCCCCATTAGCCAGCTCGGTGGCGTCAGCCACTTCGGAGCCTAGGGCGCCTCTGGCTTCTGCTGTTGAGGCTAGCCTGTGAGACGAGGGTGTTGCCGGGATGGGCCCTACTTCCTTCCAGGGCTCCAACGCCCTCCAGTCTGAACCTCTAGTGGAGGCGACTGCACTGGGTGTACTGGGTGAGTATGGTCATCACACCAGTATGCCGCCTTTCCTCGCCCATTATTCTGGCCCACCTCAGTGGCCATGGCTCTGCTTGGCCTAGCGCTTGGCCCCCGTTGGGTCCCACAGTAGTTCCCTGGGTGAATCCTTATTATAATCATAGGCCAACTCAGGGTACGGACGGGGTACCCCATTACTCATTATGGTATTACAGCCCGCCTGCTAATCTGGGTTATCATTCGGTTCCATGCACTTCCCTACCTACCGGAGGGTTCTCCCTTCCTTTGGGGGATCACCTGCTCCCGGCTACCAGAGAAAAGATTTGGCGCCGGGAGTATGTGGACATATTTAGCCTTCTGAAGCGTGAGCCTATTAAGGAAGATAAGGAGGACAAGGATGAGCAGGACAAGGAGTTGCTGAGGCACAGAAAGCCACCTAGGATGTGGGCTAACTGGCTGCTAATGTTTCTTATTTATGCTGGGGTCTTAGTGTGAGCTCGCCCCGAGCTTGCTTCACAACTTTTTCAGTACCTAGATATTATCTATAGGGCTTATGTTGACTTTCCTGGGCTGGCATGGCTCGCGTATGAAGAGAACTTTCGTATGCGGGCTGCGCTTCACCCAGAAATGAGGTGGGATGAACCGCACCAGCAACTTTTTCTGCAATATATGGCCCCTTCTTGCCCCATGTCTGGTGACAGGTATGACTGTAGCCACATGGTGCAATGTCCTGGCCCTGCCCAGTTACCCCGCCAGCAGGTGGGGCAGGGGGTTCAAGCACGCCAACTTTGTTGGGACTTTTCCTCTACTGGGCGATGCAACAGGAAGCCATGCAGGTTTAGGCATGAGTGTTCAATCTGCTCAGGGCAACATTCAGCCAGCACCTGTTTCAGAGCCGGGGGACCACAGGGTAAACCCCGTGATCCCATCCCCCCCAAGTGGCCCGCCCAAGACACCTATCCAAATTCCAATGGGACCCAGCCCAATTCGGCTTGAGGTTCTGTCCCGATGGCTGCACGTTTACCCGAGGCGTGCCGATGCGGCCTATTTGGAACAAGGGTTTCACAACAGCTTTCGGATACCTTTTGTAGGTCCTAGGGCTCCCTAGACCACACCCAACCTCAAATCCCTGGTTGGTAAAGAGCACCAAGCCCATTCTGAAATATCCAAGGAAGTTTCCGAGGGCCGGGTAGCTGGCCCTTTTGATGCCCCTCCATAGCCAAACCTTAAGGTTTCACCTTTGGATTTGGTTCCCAAGAAATCGTCAGATGATTTTCGACTTAGGACCATCTCTCTTATCCAGAAGGTGCATCGGTTAATGATGCTATTCCGGACGAGATTTGCACAGTTCGGTACACATCATTCGATGAGGCCATACGGATGGTCCGTTCCTGTGGTCTGGGTGCCTTTTTGGAAAAGTCAGACATTAAGTCTGCCTTTCTCTTGCTCCTGGTTCATCCTGATGATTTTGAGCTCCTATGCTTTTGTTTTGAAGGGCAGTATTTCGTAGATAGGGCTATGCCCTTCAGGTGTGCTATTTTGTGCTCAGCATTCATGCGCTTTAGCACATTCCTACACTGGGCTTTGGTGCGTAGGTCTGGGGGGGACAAAATTGCCCACTACTTAGATTATTTTTTGTTTGGGGGTACAGGTGGTACCTCAGAGTGCCGACACCTCACCCATTTTCAAGGACTCATGGCAGAACTAGTTGTTCCCCTGGCGCCTGAGAATACCGAGGGCCCAACTATATGCCTTGTCTTCTTGGGTGTAGAAATTGATACTGTGGCCCAGGTCTCATGTTTACCTTTGGAGAAGGTGAGGCACTTAGTCAAAATGATTTCAGCTCTCCTCGCTAAGCAAAAAGTCACTTTGAGGGAACTTCAGGTGCTGCACAAGCACCTCAATTTTGCCTGCAGAGTTATTGCTCTGAGCAGGGCTTTTGCTCGGCATCTTTGTTGACACCGTGGTGAGTTTGTCCAAAAAGTTTCACCGGGTCAGTGTTTCACAGGACATGAAAGCCGACCTGAGGGTTTGGCTTTCATTTCTCACAGATTTTAATGGGGTGTCATTCTGGCACTCTGAACTGGCACTCTCTACACATTTTCAGGTCCATTCGGATGCATCTGGGTCTTTTGGATATGGGATGTACTTCGATGGGCAATGGTGTTGTGGCCCCTGGCCTCCTCACTGGCTCGACTCCCCCTTGGTTAGGGACTTGACCTTCTTGGAATTTTTCCCCGATACTGGGTGCCCTTGTCCTCTGGGGGGAACAATGGGCCAACTCCAAGGTTACCTTTTGGTATCATAACGCAGCGGTGGTCCAGGTCGTCAACTCCCAGACTTCCCATTCATGCACGGTTATGTTGCTGGTTTGGCACTTTGTTTTGCTGGCACTACGACTTAACGTCGTGTTTTGAGCCCGCCATATACCCGGCATTGATAATGGAATTGCCGATGCCCTCTCACAATTTCAGATGTCGCGGTTTAGATCCTTGGCACCAGAGGCGCGGGACTCCCCTTCAGTACTTCCGGACCAGATCTGGCAAATTGGCAAGGTGAGGTAGTTAGAGCTATGAATCTTTCTTTGGCCCCACATACCCGTCACATGTATTCAGCTGTGTTATCTTCCTTCACTGCCTTCCATTTGAGGGCTGGCCTATTGGATATTTGGCCTTTACCGGTTCTGCATGCTTTGCAATTTATGGTCAAAGGCACAGGCCTGTCACCACAGACTATACGTGCTCACCTTTCGGTATTGGCCTTTGCGGCCAAGGCCTCAGGCTATGAGGACACTCTTGGGGATTTCAGAATACAGAAGGTCCTGGAGGGCTGGACCAGGGACAGGGGACCACAACGGGATGCACAACATCCTGTTTCTCCTACCATACTTCTCTGTTTAGTGTCCCTCTGGCCCCTCTTGTGCTCAACCCACTTAGAGGCCATGTTATTCCACGCAGCCACCTCGTTAGCTTTCTTTGCGGTGTTGCGAGTCAGTGAACTGATCCCCCTTTCAAGATCTAATACCTCGAGGAAGTCACTCGAGGTTTCAGATGTCTCACTGACTCCAGGATCTCTCCAAATTTCTATCAGGAGTTCCAAGACCGACCAACTTGGTCGAGGGGAGGTTATAGTTCTCCTGCCCTGTGGCATTAGAGAGATATGTCCCTTACTAGCTTTGTCCTGCTTCTTGGATATTTGTGGACTCCGAACTGGCCCGCTTTTCTGCCATCAGGATGGACTCCCCCTGATGAAATATCAGTATTGGAAAGTCACTGGGGTTGCCCTGGGTAAGGTAGGATTACAGGGTGCCCGATAATGCACATACTCATTCAGGATTGGTGCTGCATCCACAGCTTCTGCCTTGGGGTATTCTGACCGGGATATCAGGCACATGGGGTGCTGGGCCTCTGGCCGATTTAAGTCTTACATGTGTTCCCTTTCGAGTTGACTGCTTTGCTGGCCGCATGTTGTCTTCTCTTTTACAGGAACCATGTCCAGGGCATCGATTGCCCGTGTCTGGATTGTTGGGCACATCTTCATCTGGTGGGCCACTCGCTTTGCGGCTTCCTCGTCTTGGGGCCTCCACCTTGATGTTCAGGGATCTGCCTACTTGATGTGGCAGGTATTCCGTGGGATGAAGTGGTGCCAGCTGTTGTCCTTTGTTGTAGCCTCCTGCCGATGTATTCCCCCAGATGTGTTTGTTATCCATCTGGGCAGCAATTATCTGGACCAGATCACGGGCCTCGATTTGATCATGTCCATCCGGTGGGATATTGGCATGATTCACCAGCAATGGCCAAATGTCCACTTTATATGGTCAAGTATGACCCCGAGGGCATCTTACCATGGGTGTCCTGATCCCTGCCCCATTTATTGGGCCCTCCGGGAGGTCAACCAGTCTGTGGCTGCTTACTTCCAACAGGAAGGCATTGGTACAGTGGTGGATCACCATGGAATCTGGCTTGAGGATGGCCACTTGTTCAGAGGAGATGGAGTGCACCTCTCCGGTGCTGGTTTGACCATGTTTTGACCGATCTGCATGCGGGCCTAGTGACTGAACTTTCGGTCTCTGGCGGGCAGTCAGCAGTAGGACTGCCTCCCGTGTGACGGTTAGCACTGGTCAGGGCAGAACTTAGATCCCAGAAATTCGGTTGGTACGCATTTGATTGATCAGCAGAATTAACAACAATCCATTGATGGGGTTTGGTGTCTTGCACGGAAGACAAAGAAGGAGCCGCAGTGAGGGCTAAAACACAGCTTTATTGCATGATGGTCAGGATGAACATGTGGTAATGGCGGAGGTACAGCTCATTTTATACTGCAACAATACATTTGAAAAGGGTTGCACGGTAGCTCATTGGCTGCTACCTGCGTGATGTCATTCTGAGTCACGCCCATCTTCTCCAGGTGTTCCTTGTGTGGGAAGGTTCCCGCGGCTGCCGGTGATTGGGGGAATTTGAACCATGTGAGCTGAACGCTCACTGCTGCCCTCTATGGGTAGCTGGCTCGCGTTCCTTTAACAGCTGGGTTACATTGTAATCATTGTCAGGTTACATTCATACATTCTTAAAGTGATACAGTTACATACACAACATGGGGGCTGGTTAATTAAATGCGGACCAGGAACCAGGGTACAGTGATACTTCATACAACATCCAAACTTGGTTCCACAAGTTTGGACTTTATACAGATTTGGACTTTGTATGAGGCATGCAAAATCCTAGCCACGATGCCTCATACAACGTCCAAATCCTTGCCGTGATGCATCATACAACGTCATTTTCATAGTTACATTGTACTGTAACAGCACAGACTTCAGGGCAAAGTCAAGGAAACAGACAGGAAACTGACAGAACTTTAAGAAATCATTGTCCAAAGGCTAAAGACATTACAAAAACATGTCAAACAACCCTGATTTTAGGGGACAAACCATCCTGTGGAAACCCCAAATGCTTCATACAAAGTCACGTGACTTTGTATGAGGCAACTTTTTTCAGGGAATTAGGCAATGTTGTATGAATTTTATGTTGTATGAAGTGGACTTTGTATGAGGTATTACTGTATTCCAATCTTGGCAGATTGGAAACCCTAACGGGTGTTCAATTGAATTATGTCAGGAATAAAAAGGACAAATATCATTCTGACTAGGGATCTAAGAATTTGACATTATAAATGGATAAAAGAAATATTTGACAAGCAAATTGAAAATTTTGGCTTAAAAGTTAAATTTCCCTTACCAGTGCTACATTGGCCTGTTGCAGACTAGTTGAGTTAAGCAAGTTACAAGTTAGTAAAGTGGCCCAATTTTTATAACCAAACAATTGTGTCTGACTCTTTACTAAGGGGGTGGGTGAGGCAATGGATGCGTGCCCACAGTCAATACTGTGGGCGCTCCCCTTTGCCTCCCCCTCCCTGGAGGGAGGAAGACAAGATCACACGAGAGCAACGAGGCGCGGGCGAGACCCTGTAAAAGGGAATCACACGCCTCACACCGCACTTCTATTTCGGCAAGGCCAGGGCGCATTTGCCGACCCTCCACTCCCTAACACCACAGTGTGACTATTTTGGTCACTTCGGGGCCGGATGGGAATTTTTGGCTGAATCCTGATTGGCCATGTGGATTCTGGTTGTTTTTGCCCATCCCACACTGCTGCAACAGGTTTGAGTGGGAGGTTTGTTTTCTTCTGATTGGCGGTTAGCACTGGTAGGGGCAGAACTTAGATCCCAGAAATTTGGTTGGTATGCATTTGATCGATGAGCAGAATTAACAACAATCCATTGATGGGGGCTGGTTAATCAAATGCAGACCAGGAACCAGGGTATTCCAACCTTGGCAGATTGGAAACCCTAACGGGTGTTCAACCAAATTAAGTCAGGAACAAGAAGAACAAATATCATTCTGACTAGGGATCCAACAATTTGACATTATAAATGGATAAAATAAATATTTGACAAGCAAATTGAAAATTTTGGCTTAAAAGTTAAATTGCCCTTACCAGTGCTACATTGGCCCATGCTACATCTCAAAGGTATCTATTTTTCTGCACTCAGCTTTCCTTATGGTCCAGCTCTCGCAACCATACATTACTACCGGAAATACCATTGCTTTGACTATGTGGACTTTTGTTTTTAAGGTGATGTCTCTACTTTTCACAATGTTCCCTAGGTTTCTTATAGCTTGTTCCCAAGAACCAGTCGCTTTTTTATTTCATGGCTGTATTCACCATCTGTCGTAATCTTGGATCCTAAGAATGTAAAGTCTGTCACTGCTTCTACTTCTTCCTCATCTATTTTCCAGGAAGTGATAGGGCCTGTTGCCCTTATCTTGGTTTTCTTGATGTTGAGTCTCAAGCCAGCTTTTGCAATCTCTTCTTTCAACCTAATCAGGAGCTTCTTTAGGTCTTCCTCATTTTCTACCATTAGGGCAGTATCATCTGCATATCTCAAGTTGTTTAAGTTTCTCCCATCAATTTTAATTCCAACTTGTGATTAATCCAGCCCTGCATTGTGCTTTATGTGCTCTGTATATAATTTAAATAAGCAGGGTGACAAAATGCAGCCTTGTCTTACTCCTTTTCCTATTCCAAACCACTCCGTCATTCCGTATCCTGTCCTGACTGTTGCTTCTGAATTGTGCTCTTTATGTTCTCAAATGCAATATAGTGCATATTTTCTGAAAGGAACATGTTCTATGTAAATAAAATGTTGATAACTTTTGGTTTTGTAGTCTCATGGCAGAGATTTTAAGATCAACAATGACACTAACTGGTGTCTGTATGTGTGTGTGTGTGTATGTGCATGCACAACTGTGTGCATACAAACACATGTGTGAGAGGATGAGGGAGAATAGAGAAAAGCTTTAGGCAAAAAAAAAAAGCAGGGCTGACTAGATTAATTGTGAAAGAATGAACACAAAGATGATTTAATTGATGGAATAGGGTGAAATATTTGACAGATTATGGTAAATGTTTTTCCAGAAAAAGACAAAGAAAAAAACCTGAGAGCTTTGATTTAACTCACATTGTTCACAGAAGTAAGAAGAAAATGTAGTTTGTGACAATATCTGTCTAGCAGACAGAACAAAGACGGTTGACAAAATTAATTGTGTCCACACACTAGTCCTCTTTCATATGAATATTTGAATAGCAAAAGTACTTACTGTGTAGCTTTTGGGAGAAACACAGTATGGAATTAAGTTACTAAAAACATAAAAAATAATCAAGACTAGATGCATGAACTCTGCTTACATGGCATCAGTGCCCGTACATGTCAAAAATTAACACATGTAATCTTACACAAATGGAGAGCTCCAAAGAATATTCCTTGTAATAAAATACTTGAAGATGCACTAAAATGGTCTAATCCTAACTTACTTTATTATGAAATAAACACTGAATGTAACCTACTTGCAATCTAAGTGTGCTTTACTTATACTGTAGAGTCTCAAAAGCACTGAGCTAAGTGCTCTCCGCCTTCTGAATGACAATATTCTTACCACAAGTGCTAATAATAGTAATTTCTCCCAGATCACCACAATATAACTTTGGTTCACAGTTCTCAGCACTATCAAATTCTAATTTAAAATTGCCATGTCATCTATAAAATATCACTAAATATCAGCTAATATAACAATTTGGAACCAGATGTCAATAAACCAAGTCATCAATCCATAGGAAATTAATAAAATTTTCTGAGGAATATGTAAAGATAAAGGTTGCCCTCGCTCGTAAGCCAGTCATATCCGACTCTAGGGTTCAGTGTTCATCTCTATTTATAGCCAAAGAGCCAGTGCTGTCTGTGTCTGCATATGTTTCCATGGATATGTGGCAGGCATGACTAGACACAGCAGTGCATGGGACATGTTTACCTTCCCACCAAAGTGGTACCTTGCATTTTCTTGCTTTCAAAATGCTATGTTTGCAGGAGCTGGGACAGAGATGGAAGCTCACGCTGGGGCCATTCAACAATTATGTGACCCAATTTTTGGGGAAAATTGACCCCCTCCCCCCCATGTAATCCAACTGTAATTTTCTCTTTGACAACCCCCCCCCCCGAAAATTACATAACCCAGAGCTTTTGTATCAAAACTCTAATTTTCAGAGCTTTTCACTATTGGTGCCTAATGCAGAACATATTGGTGAGGATTCAATAATCTCAAATCGGATCAAAATTCACAGAGATCATTTTTAAACCTAAAAAAGTGCCATGTTTCAAAAGCATAACAGTTCCAAATGGATTACGTAATAGTTGACTTGACACCCCACCCCAACATAATTTTCCATAATTCAGATGGCAGACCTCCTCGAGGATCACGTAATTGTTGAATGGCCCCTCTGTCATGCAGCACTCGGATCTCGAACTACTGAACATGCAATTAATCTACAAATATCCTCCAAATATCAACAGAAAATCACAGACAGTTTTGAGAATTTGGAGCTGCAAATTTAGTAATGTTTTGTTTTAATAGCATAAAGCTTTCCTAAAATTAGTTTGTTTTTATTTCTCATTGTTTATTTTAGAGGTAATAAAAAGAATGCTTAAATTTGAAGTACAGAGGCCACGATTTCTGCAGCTATGGAAAGCTGCCCTCTCCCACCCCCAGTGGCTAGCATGTGCAGCACTGAGTGGAGACTAGGGATTTGCCTGTCCGGACCAGTAAGGGTGAAATTGGCTTCCCTTTCTCCAGTGCCAGGCTATGCACTATCAGCCCCTCCATAGGTCCTGGGTGTGAAAATTTTAATAAACGTGGCCCGAGACTTTAACCACAATAGATTGCATCTTGCCTCTTTATTTCACGGTGTGGGTTTAAATTATTCAGTGTAATTATGTAGATTACTTCCAAAGTTACACAATTAACTATGTCTCTTTAACACAGGGCAAACAAAAACAAAACTACAGGAAATCATTATGGTGGCCTTTTTGTTTTATTAGACAAGTGACATTTTCAAATCCGTACTGAAGACTGTCCTGAAAAGCATAGAACACATATTTCCAAGAGAAATGTCAAAAATAATTATAAAGAAGTATGTGTCTCATACAAACATAAGTCAAAGAAAGCTGCTACTGGTTAGTTTCATAGGTTTCCAGAGTGAGTTTTTAAATTATCTGCATGTGAACATCAAAGCTCATTTCCTGCATTAAAATATACAAATGATGAAAAAGGTGTACTTTTCCACACCATCCTAAATCATAGCTAGATAAATGAATGGTTTTGATCCTATCTGGTAAACAAATTTCTGGAGGTGAACACCCAGCCTCTGCCATTAAAATCTTGGCTAATCCTATTAAATAAGTATTTTATTATATTATTCTCTCTGCTAGGACTAAACTAATATAAATTGTCAGTGGAAGGTGTTAACTGTTGTTTGTTGTTTTTAAATATGTTCTGCTACATATGGTGGTCCATTGTTCTTCTTCCATGTCTAAGATAGGCATGAATCTACCAAAATGAAGGCACCTTTTGGTGAGTTTATTTATTTACATTATTTTTATACCACTTTCCTCACCCAAGGGTGATCCAAAGCAGTTTACAAGTTAAATAAAAACATAAAGTAAAAACATCAAATAAAATTAAAAAACCCTATATAAAATTAGATTAAAAACCACATAAAAAACTACCTACTAAAACCACCCTCCACCCACACTAAAAGGACAGCCAGGACAAATTAACTCCCACACAAGCTAAACAAGCCAGCAGGATTGGGAAGTGGAGCCATTCATGCCCCACATCTGCTGGCATAGCCATGTTTTAAATGCTTTTCTGAAGGGGAGGAGCTCTGTCTGGAGGCACAGTTCAGATGGCAGGAGGTTCCAATGGACCGGGACAAATACCGAGAAGGCTCTCCTCATGGTCCCAGTTACATGTACTTCCTTAGCTGATGGGACCTCCATGGAGCCTCTCTGGTCTGCCCTCATAGGATGGGTTGAAAACCTTGGGGTGATGCGGTCTCTTAAGTATGCTGGTCCACTGCCATGTATGGCTTTAAAGGTAATAACCAGCACCTTGAATTGCACCCAGAGGCAAACTGGTAACCAGTGCAGTTCCCGAAGCAGGGGAAAGGTGGAGCATAATGACCACACCACATCAGCACCCAGGCAGCCACATTCTGGACCTACTGCAGCCTCCGAATGGTTGTCAAGGGCAGCCCCATGTAGAGTGCATTACAGTAGTCTGGTCTAGAGGTTACCAGAGCATATGTGACCATGAGCAAGGAGTCCCGGTCCAGGAGTGAGCACAACTGGCAGATCACCCGAAGTTGGGCGAAAACCCTCCTGGCCATGGCTGCCACTTGCTCTTCGAGCAGTAGTCGTGAGTCCAGGAGAACCCCCAAGTTGTGCACTGGATCTCTCTGGGGCAAACTAGCCCCATCCATAACCAAAGATGGTAGCTCCCGGGATAACACAGGGCCCCTAATCCATAGCCACTCAGCCTTGCCAGGATTCAGTTGTAGCCCATTGTCCCCCATCCAGACCCCAACATCCTCCAGCCACCAGGATAGGACTTTGACAGCATCACTTGGATCACCACAGGCTGAGATGTACAACTGAGTGTCATCAGCGTACTGATGGTACCTCACCCCATAGGAATGGATGATCCCACCCAACAGCTTCATGTAGATGTTAAATAGGAGAGGAGAGAGTACCGAGCCCTGAGCCACCCCATATTGGAGTGGCCTAGGGCTGCTCGTCTCGCTCTCCAACCACACCGACTGGGTCCGGCCCTTCAGGAATGAGGAGAACCAGGACCACACAGTGCCCTGGATCCCCAATCCCTTGAACCGGCCCAGAAGGATACCATGGTCAATGGTATCGAAGGCTGCTGATAGATCAAGGAGAGCAAGTATGGATATCAGCCTACACCAAAACCCAAGATAAATTCTTCCAATGGTTTCATTTAACTGCTAAATAGTTGTTTGTGAAAACCATTGTTTTGGTTAAGGCCTAAACGTATGAACCTCCTGCTCAATAGCCTCCCTTTGGAATCTGAACAAAAATAATGGTTTCCTGAGTCTTTATATATAGTTACCATCTGAACCTTTGCTGCCACCACCCCACACAGTTCAAATAAATGTCAGACACCAGTGCTGGTTTCAAACTAGGGCCACCTGTATTAAAATTCAATTCTGGAACAAGAACAATGACCCCTTCTCTGAGGACCTTAGGCAAGAGTCTTCCAAGTGCAATCTGGGTTGGGTTCTGAATGAATGTATACCCCTCCCATAGGCCCAGGAGGACCAGTTACCACACTACTTACCATGGGGACCTAAAGCAACAACTCACAGCAAAATGCCCAAATTCCCTTCCATGCACAATGGGACAGGTGGAAAAAACCCACACCACAGGACAACTTTGGTGTGAGCCAAAAATTCCTGTCTGGCCCTGAAGCAACCAGTTAAATCTCATCATGCACTTTAGGGTGGGCAGGAGGGTAATTGTAAAACCCGAAGAAACACACAAGGCTGTGTGGGGAAGCAACAGACATATATACTAACTGGAAACCCCACCCAAACACCCCATGTGAACCTGATTGGCTCTCATCTGGTGTTCTGACTCTTCTTGAAGAGGAGGGTGTGGCAAAGGGCATCCTGCTGTCATAATTTGTGGAGGCAAATGCCTGCCTTGTCATCCAGTCAGACCTTAACCACCAGCATTGCAATAAAATTAATAACTTTCTATTTTCTGTTAACGACTAAGGTTTACATTTTTAAGCAACCATTTGTTTCTTTTGGTACCAGCCTCAACCTACCAGGGGCTGAGACCTGTACTTGCAACTGCATGCAGCAAAACATTCAGGTTGTGTACATTCCAACAGGAAGGGGTTATAGTATGCATAACAATAATTAAGAAGAATATGTAAAGAAGGACAGGAATGCATTTCACCTGGTTCAGCTTGTCATGGTTTCCACATGCGACCTTGTCTTGATTATAAGGTGACATTTGATCCATATAATGTTAAGACACATATTGCAGTTTTCTTAGGCTTAGAAAGCCAGCTCTCATTTTAGAGCACATTGGAATGCCAGGCTGTTAGTCTGACATAACAATGATGTATATTTAGAAAAGTGAGTGTCCAGGACTGGATTCATTCCAAGTAACACCTGCAAGTACCGACAAGGGAACTGATTGACAGCTAGACCGGCTGACCACACCACGAGGGAGATGATGTCTCCACTCATGTCAATCAAATTATAATTGCCAGGACACCTGCAGAACAGAACTTTCCCAGAGAATGCAAAGGTGGGGACCACAGGTCAAACAGATGGCACTAGCACATCTCATTTTCATGAGAACACAGATGCTTTCCCATTAGATCACCACATTCCAAAGCACCTTTTCTCAATAAAAGGAGGCCAATTTGAGCACTCAGAAGGCACTTCGGGAGCAAGGGTGAAACCCTTGTCTCTTATCACCACGATCTTGATTGCAGCGGGAGCTCTGGTCTGCCAGCTCCTCAAAATGACTCTTTGGGGCTAAAACTAAGCCATGAGGGGCAGAACCGCCCCAAACCAGCAAGCGTGAACCTGCTAGGGAGCTAGCAAGATTTTATTTCATTTATTTGTTTTATTAGCTTGTGTTTTATGTAGTGTAGATTAATTAAAGATCTGTATCCAGTATTGTGTTTCCTTCAATAAATCTTCAAAAGCCAGCCATGTTTTGCCTGCCTTTGTAAAGAAGGAGAAGGAAACCCAGCAGAGCAGAAGTGACTCCAATTGTCCTCATCACTTCAACACCGGAAGCCTTCCAAAAGTAGGTGAGAGGGATTGCTCTGTCTGTTAAGGGGGAGAGGAGTAGCAAATCATAAGCTGTGTGTCATAGACCTCAGCACTAAGAAGCCTAGCTTCTGCCAAATGATCAATATTACCTGACATATGCAGAAGGCTACTCTGTCCCTGAACTCCAGTGAATCGGGCTAGGGAGAGGCGTGCTCATTAAGGCAGCAGGACGCTGGACCGAAGGTCCACCCTGCCAGGTGTTTCCAAAAAGAAAAATTGTGGGTGCCCAACAGAACCTTTGTGAGGCATTTTCCTCCCCCTACGTCCCTGATACAGCTGATATAGTTTGAATTTGCTTGAGGCAGATTCTAAAGCCATGCTGTTAGACTAATAATCATACAATTCACTGATTTTAAAACAGATCTCACAATTAGCTCTCAAACAGTGCATTTACTCTCTACACCATATGAAATTTTATTGAAACTGTCATGTTACATTTGCATAGCCTTAGAAAAAGACAACTGGTATAGGCACTTATATTGATTTGTCAAACCACTTTATTTAATGTTTGAGGGAGATAAAAGCAAGCCCACATATGGTTTTCATCAGGCAAATCTGATAAGCCTCTTATATCTGTATGAGGGAAAATCAGCTAGTGACTGATAGTCCAGGAATTTAGCCAGATTTAAAGCTGCAGCACTATGTATGTATGTATGTATGTATGTATGTATGTATGTATGTATGTATGTATGTATGTATGTATGTATGTATGTATGTATTTATTTATTTATTTATTTAAAGCATTCTTTGCCAATTAGGACATATAAATTATTCACAATGAATTGAAATAATTACAAACAGATTTAAAGTATCATGAAAAAACAGATAAGAAACATTGATTTTTTTTTAAAAAAATGCTAATTGGCACTATTATTGATTAAGATCCTTTCAGAAGAATTAAGTTTTTCTTTTTCTTTGGGAGTTCACCTGAGATGAAATCACCTTGACATTTCAGGTAGGAAGTTTCACAATTAAACTGCTACTTGCCTATCTACAAAATTGAGCATTGCATAATTTAAAATTCTGGATACTGTATATTTGAATTATATATAAAATTCAAAGCAAGTTCAAATGTTAAAATGATGTCAAGAAGTGGGCTATTTCAATAGCATTAACTCAACCACTTATTAGATCTTCTTTTGTACATGTGGTGGTGCATAAATTGCTTGCATCTAGATTCTGCATTGACTGAATTTCTTCACCTCACAGAAAATTTGTCCTGAATCCAAGTAACCTCATTTTGTTTAATTATTTTTGATCTTCCTTCTTCACTTCAAAAGCTATTAAGTGACTTCCAGATGGTCCAGCTAAAATGTTGCCCTGATAGAAAACACTCTTTGGCATTCATCCATTCAGCAAGTGTGTTGTTTATGCTATCCATGGGTTTAGCCTAGCCTATTCTTGTTTAATACTTAGAGCTTGAGAGATGTACAGAATACTTTCTTCAATTTTAGCATTGTCTCAGAATTCAGTGTCCATGAAGTTAATGGATTTGGTGCGGTATTACCTTGTTTCATTCATTATTTGCTAGCACCTCTCCATGTACTTCTGGAGAGGCCAATGCCAGCCAAATGATAGACTTTTTCAGTGAGGGTAGGTTTCAGATAGATAGGTATAATCCTGCATGAATCACTAAAAGCTATATCTGCTCATTTGGCATGTGCTGCTAAACTAAACCTATGGAGAGTATAAACAACACACTTGGCTGAATGCAGTGATGCACTGCAAAAAAAATTACTGCCCCCCACCCTGGGTGTGGCTATCTCTGTGGGTGTGGCTTACTCTGTGGGCCATTCCCACTTGGCTGGCCACACCATGGCCTGGGGAAGGGAGGTGGGTGTGGCTGGCCAAGTGGGCATGGCCTCGGGAAATTTCTGCTACTGGTTCCCGGGATCCAGTGGGGACCTGGAGCAGTACACCACTAGCTGAATGGATGAATGCCAAAGAGTGTCTTCCACCAGGACAAGATTCTGGCTGGACCATTTGAAAGTCAATTAATAGACCTTGAAGTGAAACACAAAGATAAAACAATAATAAAATAAAATGGGGCTTTTCAGACATAGTACACATTTTCTGTGGAAGTGGAGAAATCCAATCAATGCAGCATTTCTGTATACAAAATAAGATATATAAAAGGCTGAGATAATACTTGTGGTCAAAAACAACAAATTATTGTAACATTTTAATTTCTTTCAAATGTTATCTATATTTAATAAATGCCCATAATTTTAAAATCTGCAATCCTCTTATACAAAGAAATAATCTTGTCCTACATGTAGCTTCCACAGACTTTGAAGGATAGCACCTCATACAGAATGTTGCAATAGTCAACTCAGAGGTAAGTGAGGAATGGATCACTGTGACCAAATCTGGTATCCTTAGCCCTGCTAAGACACCAGTAGGAGCTGGTCAAGCCTCTCCAGCCCTATCAGCCATGTGGCTTTCCATGAGGACTGCTAGATCCAAGAGTACCACATCCTGTGGCTGTATACAAACTAGTCACATTTTAAAAAAGAGAATATCTATATTTTTTGTTAAGGTTGCAATCTGAAACATAGCCATTCTGGACTACATTGCACTAAGTCCACTGAACAAACTCACCGAAGATGCTTCTGTAAGTCAATATTACATTCTATTATCAAAATATTTACTCAGACAGACTTTAACAAAGTCCTCCTCTAGGTTGCCAAGCAGCAAGCGCCTCCTCTGAGTTTCCTGAAGTACAGGGAATGAAAAAGAGTGAATCGTGTCTGTTTCTCTTTCTGGCACCTTCTGCCTACTGCTGTGCTTTCACAGGATCTGAAGATAGCAAAAGTGAGCCTCCATACAGCAAGGAGTCATGGGTGCCCATCATCTGTTCTGAGAGTGGGGGGCCTCTTTGCAAGTCAAATCAGAGCAGGTTGGAGCCCAGCTTCCTGTTCACAAGGTTGCAGCCAAGTGAGGGTAGCACAACTCCGTTTAAATGGCTGGTGCACTTCCTTTTTTAAAAAGCACTTTTTAACTACAGTAAAACCCTGACTTACATAAAAATTCCATTCCATTGGCTTTTATGTAAATTGGGTTTTTTACGTAACTCAAAGCAAACCCATAGGAAAAATGAATTTTTTACGTAAATCAAAACAAACCCTTAAGGAAATGAATTTTATGTAACTCGAAGCAAACCCATAGGCAATTGTGTTATGTAAATTGGAACATTTAATTAAACTGGGACATGGTTTTAGCACAAAATCATTACATAAGTCGAATTTTACGTAACTTGAGGCATATGTAAGTAAGGGTTTTACTATAATTCAAATACAGAAAAAGACAAAACAATCACAACATCAACAACATCAGGCAATGACTTAGAATTTGCGCTCCTGTGCTCTGGCAATTGACTTGTCCCTGGGTCTTCCAAGTGGTAAATGGAGGGGTAAATGGAGGGGGCAAAGCTCATCTATGTGAACCTCTCTGCCCTATTACAGCCAATTGTCTCCCTTTTTATTATTATTTTCAGCATGCCTTTTAAAAATACTGTATTTGTTATGTCATTACTTTTGTCTGACTTAGTTTCTGCCATTGCTATATGATTTTAGTGTCTGTTTTCAGGTTTGGTGCTTGTTTTTTGATTTAGTTGTTTGACAGATTTTATATTGCTTGAATCATATGAATCATGTTGGGGCTCTTGGACTGAAGAGTAAGATAGACATATTTAATTGGTGGCTTTGGTAAATTTGTGTTTTCAGCGAGTCACATCATCTTTTATTATGTTTTTCTTCCATTTTATCTGTTTGGCAGAATGTGGGGATGATTTGCAATAGAAGATGTTTGGATCCTAATGGCAGAAAAAAGGATATTGTATTTTTTAGCTCGGGTGCAGGCCTTCACATTCCTGTGGGGCATTCTAGCAATGTTATTCATAAACTGTAAATCTGTTTTAATGAGGTTTAACAGCTTTGTTCTCTATGGTATATTTATTATGCTACATAAGAAAGCCTCTTGTGCACATTGAGATAATATTTCAAGATCTTAGACAGAATAACAATTGTATTTTTCCCCCAAGTAACTGGAGGCACTTCTAATATTCACAGGCTAGTGTCAAAGCGAGGAATTCCAGGTGTGCGAATTATCTTTCATAATGTAAAATTCAAAAGTAAAAGCCATGAGGTAAGCAACTCTGAGGAGTCTTCCTCTGGTTTTTGTGGCTGTTGTATGCCATTCTGTGCCAAAAACCTCCAGTTGTGAAGAATTTAAGTTCAATGAATTATCATGACTCTTGTTATAACAATAGTGATATAACAATCATTGTTTCAAGTAACATTGGTTTACTGTGATGCCTCTTGTAACTTGGTAAAGTAGGATTGAGCAACCTGCAGCCATATAAATGTTGGACTGCCATTCTTGTTAGCCATATTCAGCATAGCTAATAATGAGATGCCATGTAAGTTGTAGTCTAACAAATTTGTGGGGCCACAACTAGTTTGTTTCTGATTTGAAGGAAGTTCAGATAAGGAAGAGGATTTACTGCATAATTGAAAATATTGTTGTTCACTGTATCATGCTGGTCCCAAATAGCTGCTATGATCTTGCAATGTCTTCTGTATCAAGGGAAGTCAGTTTGCTGTGACCATAGCATGTGTGTGGGGAAAAATGCTTCCTTTAAGTTTTGGAAAACAAAACAAAAAAGAGAGATACAATATAGTACTAATAAACAAAGATGAAATCACAACATTACACCTTGGGGGGCGTGGTTTGGATGCTGCCTGAGTAGCACTTATCTCGATCAGCTCGTGCCTGAAATGTGGTAATAAACATGATTTTCTACTAAAAGTGGGATCAAAACCTTCAGAAAAGTGTTATTTGGAGCCTCGGACATAATGTTTTAACTTTTGGAACTTTATCAGAGTTAGAGTCTGACGAACGAGCGGTAAGTGCAGCGTGGCACAAGCTGTGCTAAACAAGCTGCTTGGGGTCGGACGGGACTCAGTTTTTCTCTTAAAAGAGTGAGGCTCTGTGGAAAAAAAAGAGGATTACCAAATATTTTGATGGCAGAGGACGGAACGATGAAATGAGTTTGGAGGGTGCGTGATGGGATAAGCAAACATGGAAAGGAGATCAGAAGCTGTGTTGGGAGAGGTGGTGGTGAAGGAGGAAAAGAGTAATGGCGGTGAGGCAAAATGGAATCAAAACTTAAGAGTTTCTATGAAGTATGGATGGATAAGTTTGGGAGCTGGGAAAAGCCGAAAGAGAGAAAATTTTGTTGAGAAAGTGGTTGATAAGGAGGAAGGAAGAAAAAGAAGGTAACGTGAATTCTGATTTTTTTTATACCTCTGGAAGTCTGTGAAAAGAGGAAGAAGCATGGGGGGTTCTTGTCAGATACTGCCGCCGCGGTTTGGATTCTATTGGTTTTTTACTTTGTGGTTTTCTTCTTTTTAAATTTTTAATTTTTGGTTCCGAATGGTTTAAATTTTTATTTGCCTGCTGATTTGATTATTACCTCTTTTTGCTTACGTTGGATTATTGTTTTTTGGAATACCGTCACTTTTTAACTCTAATATAGTAGTTTCTTTACCTCTTGCGCAAGTTTGTTTCATTGCGGAGAAGCAATTGTATCACCTCGAATCTGCCTCTCCCTTTGGGTGATCCTGGAATTACAGTGTTTTTTTTCTCTCTCTCTTCTACGTCTGTTGGATTATAAAATAAGAAGGAGGAAGGGTGGCGCAGAGTGGAAGTAAAGAGGGGAAGAAAGAAGAAGAAGAAGAAAGACTGGTACTTTGAGGATTGTGATTTATGAAGGACTGTTTCCTTTTTCTTCCTTGTTGTGAGCATAAATAATATATTGTTCATAGCGTGAATTTGCGGGAAAGGTACTATGGAAAAAATGGATGATCAAGTTAAGAAAGATGATGGGGAAAAGGTGGGAGACGATGACCCTGTGGTGAAACAAAAAAACAGAAGGGAAAAAAGAAAAGGAAAAGAGAGAAAATAGAGAAAGGGCAGGTAGTTCTTCCCTACAATTTGATGAAGTTGTGCTGATGACTGAATTTGGAAAATTGGGTAATAGATTGGAGAGGAAGGAAGCACATATGCAAAGAAGTGAGGAGACAAGGGCTGAGTCTCATAAAAATCTTGTAACGATGTTTAATGAATTTGTCCAGAAAGCTGATGCCAACTTTGATAATACGGGAAAAGCCATTGTATCCACCCAAGAAAATGTAAAAATGATTAAAATGGAGGTGAAAGAAATTCAGCAAAAACAATATGATTATAATGTCAAGATGGGTGTGCAGGAAAGGAGGGTGGACATGATGGAAGAGGCCATGAGAAAACAGAATTTGGTTATTAGAAAATTGTCAGAGAAAAAAACGGATCAGTTGAAAATCCGAGTTTTGGGTTGGTTGAATAATCTTAGTATGGGTAAAAATTTTGTGGCCGAGGACATAATTAATATATTTCGATTGGGTTCAAAGAGAATGGGCAAAGTTCGGAATGTTTTAGTTAAGTTTGCAAATGCCGGTGATAAATTGAAGGTGATGGCACATGCAAAGCAAAAGGGAACAGATGTTTTAAAAATTGATGGTGATGATGTGGAGGTTTACAACGATATTTCTGTTGAGGAACGAAATTGGAGGTATAAAATGAAACCCACAACAAAAATTCTTCGAGATCAAGGGATTAATTATTATTGGTGGTTCCCATTACAAGGGAGATTTTTTTATGCAAAAAAATCCACACAATTGATTTGGGAATGGACCCTTTGGAGTATTTTCAAATGATTGGTTTAATTAGAGATGGTACACAGGAATGGTCATCTCTGAGGCAAGCATTGTTGGAAACAGGGGCTATTGAGAAGACGCAGATTGAGGAAGAATTGGGTGGTGCAGCAGAAGGGAAAAGTCAGGGGGAATTGAGTGTGGTTGAAGTGACGGAGTCGGATGAGGGATGAATGTTTATAATTAATTATTGACATAGATACTCAGTTGAAATTAATAGAGAGTGTGCTTGAGTATGTAGCTGATACTTTAGGAACATTCCCGTGTCCCCCCCCCCTCTCTTTGGGAAAACTTATTTTTCGCAGAGGCGACTTTTTGGTAGGAAAGCAGAGGGGTGTAGAAGGCTAGATTTTTAAAAACTTTTTAGGTTTTTTTCTTTTTTCTCCTCTATTTTTTCTTTTCTTTCTTTCTTTCTTTCTTTCTTTCTCTCTTTTCTCTTTTTATATTTTTATCGTATTTTACTATTTTTGAATGTTGGGTTTAATTGGTATAGAATGTTTAGTTAAATGCACAGTCCATGAAGGTCATGAGAATAAAGAGGGTGTTTCTGCAGAAAATTTCCCATGAAGTTCATTAAAATATTGACGTGGAATGTGAAAGGTACTGGCTCTCATGTTAAACGCAAAAGATTAGAATCAGCTCTCAGAAAAGATTGACCAGATATAATTTTTTTGCAAGAAACACATCAAAAATCGGAAAGCATGAATAAATTATTCTTAGGCTGGACACAAATTTATGAAAAAGCTTATGGTACCTCGAAAGCAAGAGGGGTCGCAATATTAATTTCAACTAGAATGGGTTTCACCATAACAAAAAGTATTTCTGATCCGGAAGGTAGATTTTTGATTGTAAAAGGTATGATTGATGATGAAGAAATAACCCTTGTGAATATCTATGCTCCAAACGACCAACAAGACCAATTTTTAGAGAAGGTATATCATATCTTGAAAAAAGAGAAGACTGGAAAAATGATAGTAGCAGGTGATTTTAACTTAATTAGATCTAGCATGGACTGTACTAGTCTATCGAGATAAAAAATGAAAATATTAGATAATTGGATTAAACTTTTAGGTTTAAAAGATGTGTGGAGAGAAGTTAAAGGTTCAGAAAGAAGTTATACATATTTTTCGCAAGTCCATAATTCCTATTCTAGAATGGATTACTTTTGCAGGCGCACCCCCCAATAACGGACACAGACAACATTGAGAGTGGATAACAGCATCGGGCCACATTTATTGATTCAATGCCCTAGTCCGAATTATAAATTTGTATTGGTAAAACGACCAATCATAATTCTTAAGGCAAGCAGGCCGAAGTAACACTGGTAAGGTACCACCCCAAAATTGCCAACGGCAACTGGTTACAATGTATCAATTTGTATCAATTTGTTTGTTGACAACAAACAAATTGTTGACCGTAGTCAATATCTAACTCATGACCCCACCCTCTGACGCGTATCCGTGAAATCACGGGGTGATGCATGCTGGTTAGCTATCGCCATCACCCCGTCGCCTGGTTCATCGTTGACCGGACAACGTTTAACTAATTTATTCCTGTCTAGTGTTGTCCAGTCAATTGCGAACCTGCCGGATACCTGTGGGTCATACTGTTTACCTTACCAGTGCTACCCGCCAATGTGACCGGAGTCAACAGTAGGAACATAAGAAAAAACCCCTATATCAAACCATAGCAACAGTGTGGGATGGGCAAAAAAACCAGGACCCGAAAGCCAATATGGGTCCCAGCCAAAAATTCCGACCCGGCCCCGAAGCGACCAAAATATCACACTGTTAACTAGGGAGGGGGTGGAGGGGAAAAGACTTCTCCGCTCCGTCGCTGAGCTAAAATGGCAGCTCGGCTGCCTCGTGGCCACCCCTTTTATAAGGGAGCTGGCCACGCCCCTAACTACCCGGATTCTCTGTCCTGTGGGGGGGGGCCCCGCAAAGAGCGCGGCGGCCATTTTGGCGCCGCGCTTGCATTGCAGGCGCACCCCCCAATAACGGACACAGACAACATTGAGAGTGGATAACAGCATCGGGCCACATTTATTGATTCAATGCCCTAGTCCGAATTATAAATTTGTATTGGTAAAACGACCAATCATAATTCTTAAGGCAAGCAGGCCGAAGTAACACTGGTAAGGTACCACCCCAAAATTGCCAACGGCAATTGGTTACAATGTATCAATTTGTATAAATTTGTTTGTTGACAACAAACAAATTGTTGACCGTAGTCAATATCTAACTCATGACCCCACCCTCTGACGCGTATCCGTGAAATCACGGGGTGATGCATGCTGGTTAGCTATCGCCATCACCCCGTCGCCTGGTTCATCGTTGACCGGACAACATTTAACTAATTTGTTCCTGTCTAGTGTTGTCCAGTCAATTGCGAACCTGCCGGATACCTGTGGGTCATACTGTTTACCTTACCAGTGCTACCCGCCACACGGAGGGGCTTCAAAGAAGGCCTGACGCCCCCCCCCAGACCGTCAGCTCGGTCAACAGGCCTGCTCGCCAATCACCCAACAGGAGGTCAAACCTCCTCGCGACAGATGGACCCCATCCCCTGCATACAAGTCGTAATTTTGTAGGCTAATAGCGGGGTGATGACTGACCCGTCCCCAAGCCCCGTCGGCAAGAAACCGCGCCACCGCCCTGTTGACCGTGCGCCTAGCGCGGTCAAGGGCCAGGAGGTGAACGCCCCCTCTATAAGAATGGCGCGGGATAATGTCCGACCAAACAGGGGTTGTGGCAGGCCAGACATAATGCAAGTAGGCGAGGTCCTCGCAAATCGCATGCTTGAGCGATAAGCCGGTGACCTGGCCCAAATCATTGCCCCCCAGATGGATGACGAGAATGTCAGGCGGGTCAGCACTCAGGCCAGAAAAAAGGAAAGGCAGCAGCTCCCGCCATAACATCCCAGGCTTACCATGCCATGTGAGACTGGCGTGTTCACCCAGTCCCAGTCGGGGTCCCCACTCTGTCGCCGCAGCGTAACGCCCTGCCCTGTGCACATAGCTGTGGCCCACCAGCCATACTGTCACCAGTGTAATACGACACCCAGGGTCTGTAAGAAAAAGTGAGAAAAAGACGGTAAGGTGACTGGATTGGTACTCACGGTGGAAGTGGGCGCACATAAAACTGAAAACATTGCGAGCCCCACCTCCCCATGCTGCGTATGTCAGCCCCAGAGTACCCAAAAGCAGCTGCTGTAGAGGCTGCACCAATACGGAATGAATGTGTGCCATAACGGGCACCTGGTAGGCCCACCCTGGTGAGGGCTCTGCCTGTCACCTTCCAAAACTGAAATTTAGTAAGGGGAGACCCATCTTGGTGACAGAAAAACGGGCCGTGGTGCATGCCACGCAGTGCCAGGAACTCCTGTAGGGCACCAACCGGACAGATGTCTTCCAAAGAACACCGTAGCAGTCTTACACCACTGCCTACGCCATGCTGATCTGTCTTAGAGGAGCGTATCCTCAACTGGGCCCAGTCTTTGGCAACATAGACATCCTCGAGTTCCAGTGCCCTACAACTTGCATCCGCCTTATACAGCATCTCAAGCTCGCTGATGCGGAGCGCTCCAAAAAAGGCCACCGTTGTAGCCGCATGAAGTGGGCTGCCTCATTTCCAAAACAGAGGCCAGGCCAGCCCCGGGCCAATTGGGTAAAACCCTGGGAAAATCTTGCATCCGCCTTACTCAGCATCTCAAGCTCGCCGATGCGGAGCGCTCCAAAAAGGCCACCGTCGTAGCCGCATGAAGTGGGCTGCCTCATTTATCAAAACTGAGGCCAGGCCAGCCCCGGGCCAATTGGGTAAAACCCTGGGAAAATCTTGCATCCGCCTTATTCAGCATCTAAAGCTCGCTGATGCGGAGCGCCTCCAAAAAGGCCACCGTAGTAGCCGCATGAAATGGGCTGCCTCATCTATCAAAACAGAGGCCAGGCCAGCCCCGGGCCAATTGGGTAAAAAACCCCTGGGTAAATGGGGTGGCGGTCGCCCGGGAAACGCCCGCGCACGCGCACCCACCCCTCCCAAACATGTCTCACCCGGAAGTCATTGGTGCTGTCCACACAACCTCCCACTTTGGCCATAAAAGCCAACCCGAGAGCTGAGATGCTATGGTGCGCGGTGCAAGGCCCCGGGCATACAGGTAAACCATGAACCGCAGAACATGGGCTACTGGGATCGGCCAGGTTCCTGGCAGTCGAAATTGGGTACATAATACTCTGAAGGAACTAAATGCGTGGTGATACGCCTTACTCATGCATGGCGCTAGTGACAGGCCAATCGCCCGGTTCACCTCTCCTTGCCAACGTTCCATCTCTCGTCCGGGAGTGGCGAGGGAAATTCCTCCGCATCTGGGGGCCGAGGCACGGAACCGGGAGATCTGCAGGCGGGACAAAGCAGCAGCAATATCATTATCAACCCTAGGGACATGCCTGGCCCTGAAGGGAACGTTGAGGCACAGGTTGCATAACACAAAACAGCGCACTAGCTCCATGACCCCGGGCGATTTGGAAATCTGTGCATTGACGATGCGGACAACAGCCGCGTTGTCATGCCAAAATTGCACAACCGAGTTGGCCCACTCCTTGCCCCATAGCATCAAAGCACCCAGGATAGGGAAAAATTCCAGATACGTGAGACCATGCAGGTGACCCTTGCCTGCCGAGGATGGTGGCCACCCACCATAGGCCCACTTCCAATTGAAGTACATCCCATAAACCCAGGAATCCTGAGGCATCGGACTGCATCTGAAAGCAAGGGGGAGCCAGGAGATCAGACCCCAAAATGACACCCCGTTGAACTACCTCTGGATCTATGGCCAGACAAGCACGTCTGACCCGATACCCCGGGTAAATCTAAGCCTGTGGTGGCCTGGATAATCCCGCCATGGCGTCGCACCAGCGCAGAGCAAATGCCCTGCCCGGTGCAACGACCCTGCCAGCGGAACTGGGGTGACCATGTAGCACCAGAAGTTCCCTCAGTGATGCCATGCGCTCGGCCAGCAAGACCGAGACAAGGGCCACTAGCCTTGACACCTTATCCCGCTGCAACCTAGAATCCTGCGCTACCGTTTTACTCTCCACCCCAGGAATACTAGCTGTGGAGATGGGCCCTCGGTCTTTTCGGGCGCTAAAGGGACACCAAGTTCCTCCATTAGCGTCTGAAATGTGTTGAGGAGACGTGTGTACGTGTCCCAGCCCCGTTCAGCCCCGAATAAAACCATCCAGGGAATGGGCTACAGACCGGGACCCTGACCTGCGGACAAAAGCGCAATCTAGGAAAGCGGTGAAACGCTCGAATACCGAGCCCCAATGGAATAGCCAAAAGGCATGGCATCATTGAAATAATATGCTCCCCGGGACGGGGGGGCAGGGACAGGGCCAACGACCCTGCCCGCATAGACCCTCTTGTCAAAGCTGGCAGCAGCCACCTCCTCCCTCCCCTTAAGGGATAAAAGAGTGGGGGCATCCTGAGGGGACCTATTACCCATGAAAGGGATCCGGAACCCCTGCCTAGAACCCTGAAGGAGATAACCCGCATCCTCTCCCGTCGGGTACCATGTGAGCCAACGCTCCAACATGTCCACCTCAAGTGTGGAGGGAGCCCTTCGGTGAACTAGATCCATCTGCGGCAGTCTCGCCAGCCCCCTGTCTGCCCCACCCTCTGCCCCGCATCCTTCTAGGCCTGGGACAGGCAGAGGCCGCATGGGGGCCAACACAGGTGGGACACTCCTGTCTGTATTTGCAATTCTTCCCATAGAGGAGCCATTGGACAAGAAAGTCCAGCACAGCAGGCGGGCTGGAACCCCCCGCCCCGCCCCCTGGCAGGTGACCTATGCTGGGGCCGCCTGCTGAACCTCATGCCCACAATGGTATATCTCCCCGGGCGCAGGGCGCGTGGGCGTCACGTACAAAAGCCGCAGCCTCTGGCCTGGCTCATCCCACCTAATCTCGGGGTGCGGGGAAATCCGCCTACGGCATTCCTCGTCACAAGCCAACCGCGATGGGCCCGGAAAGTAAACCATCGCCCGGTAGACGTTGTCCAAATACTGGACCATCGGAATTGCCAGATCCGGCCGGGCCCTAAGGTACACCGCCATGCATATGATGCAGGCCGGCAACCATTTGGCCCACATACTTGGTGGCTTGCGACAACGTGCCTGCCACTATCCTTCTCATTCTGCCCCTCCCTCTCCTCCTTGGTGGGCGCTCTGTTTAGGATTGAGAAGATATTCACGTACTCCCCCCGCCAAATTTACTCTCTGGTGGCCTGTGCCAAGTGGTCATTCAGCGGTAAGGAATAGGGGCTTGGACCAACCCGGCCACCCAAAACATTCCCCTCAGGGTAGGGAACACCCCCCACCACGGGGCCCTGGGTGTTAGTTGTCATCGCCGGGTGGGGCGTCAGCGGGTGCACCGCCGCACCACCCGCGCAAGGCCAAGGCCATTGAAAAGCCCCCCCCCATATTGGGAATGTGTGTGGATGTACTCGCTTGCACCGTATACTCACATGCTGCACCCCCGCGGGCCGCCCCCACCGGGGGTTCCGGCCCACTGGGGGCGTCGGAGCTCACGACCGACGTAGAGCTCATCACCGGGGCCTGACCTGCACCTGGCTGCTGGCTGGGGAGCTGCGAGGCAGTGGCCGAAACCGCGCCACGCGCCTGCAGCAGCTCAACCCTCCCTGTCGGCTGTTGTCCTCCTGCCGACAGCGCCTCAAAAGGGACCCCAAAGGGGGCCCCCGCCCGACTGGCCCAAACCAATGACGCTTCAAGGGCCGCAAGGCGGGCCAGTAAGGCTTCCACGTGGGTACAGGTCCCTGTACCCCAGGACCCGAATATGGCCATTGGCCAACACCAAAGCCCGGCAGGGTCGGTGGAGAAACCTGCCAAGGCAGGGGGCCGCACCAGCCCCCAAGGCTAGAGGGCCCAGGTGGAGGCTGCGACCCAAGAGCAGCAGGCCCAACCGGGTGGGCAGATGCAGGAGCGGTGTCCACCGCTCGCGGGCCGCGGGCCGGAGCCCCTACCGCGCCCGCACTCTGTTTGCCCGCTCCGGGCCAAGGAGCGATAGACCCCATTCCGCCGGCCCCGGCAGGGGCCTGCAAAGGCGGCTGCTGGGGAGGCGGCACCACGGTCCTCCGACCCGGGTTGCACCTCCTAACAGCGCGAGCCGCACTCGAAGCTGCCTTCTTCTTCGAAGGCATCTCCACCGGAGTAAAAGGAAGCCAAGGAAAAGTCGCCGCCAAAAGGCTTCCCGGTAAGTTAAAGAGCGACGGAGACACAGGGGAAAAGACTTCTCCGCTCCGTCGCTGAGCTAAAATGGCAGCTCGGCTGCCTCGTGGCCACCCCTTTTATAAGGGAGCTGGCCACGCCCCTAACTACCCGGATTCTCTGTCCTGTGGGGGGGGGGGGGCCGCAAAGAGCGCGGCGGCCATTTTGGCGCCGCGCTTGCATTTTTGTTACAGATAATATACTCAAAAACATAGAGGAAATTGATGTTGGAATTTTTAAAGAGTCACATCATGCAAAAATGTTAATGCAAATAGGAGTTGGAATGAAGGCAGAGAAACGAAATAGTTGGAGGTATGATCCAAAAATGTTTGGGGATCCCAAAAACAAAGAAAATATAGAAATGATTTGGAATCAATATTGGCAATGGAATGATACAGGTGAAGTGGCATATAACATAGTTTGGGATACCATGAAGTCAGTTTTTAGAGGAGAATGTATTAAGCTGAACAGTATTAGAAATAAACAGTTAAAGGATAAGTATGAAGAAACTGAGAAAAAAATAAACAGCTTCAAGAGGAGCATATAAAACAGGGAAAAAAGAAACACTTGCAAATATACAGAGATTGAAAAGGGAATTAATAAGCAAAGATATAGAAAAGGTTAAAAAAGATTTGATATATTTAAAAAGGGAATACTTTGAGTATAGTAATAAAAATTCAAAGTTATTAGCTAGAGCTGCAAAAGAAAAGAGTCTTAGGAGAGAAATAGGTGTTTTGATAAATCAGCATGGAGTGAGGTGTAATAAAACAAAGGAAAAGGTAGAAATTGTCAAGGAGTTTTATCGATAGTTGTATTCCGAGAAAAATATAAAACTAGGGCGATTAAGGGAATATTTAGAAAATTGGAAGGGAATTAAAATTAGAGATGATCATAAAGATAGAATGGAAGCTTTAATAACAGAGAAAGAGATAAAAGAAGTGATACAGAAGTTGAAAACAAATAAAGCTCCAGGAGAAGATGGTTTCACAGCTGAATTCTACAAACAATTTAAAGAATCGGTAGTGCTAAGACTTTTGAAGCTGTTTAATTATATACTAGATGGTGGACTATTACCGACTTTGTGGTACAGATCAGTAATTGTTTTGATTCCTAAGCTGAGAAAAGATCTAGATAAGATAGAGTCATATAGACCAATTTCATTGATAAATCAGGATGCAAAATTTTTTACAGCAATATTAGCAAATAGGTTAAATGAATTCATGAAGGAATATATAAACAAAGATCAAGTAGGATTTATGAAGGATAGGTATATGGCAGATCTTACAAGAAGAGTAATTGATTTGGTAGATATTGCTGGGCAAAAAAGGGAAAGGATTGGATTACTGTCATTAGATATTTTTAAAGCTTTTGATTCTTGGCAATGGATCACAATTAAAGAAATTATAAGAAAATTTGGTTTTGGTACAAAATTTATAAATTTAATTGATCAGTTATATCAGAAAGGTACAACTAGGGTTAAAGTTAATGATGCATTAACAGAGGACATTAAATTAGAAGCGGGGACTAGACAAGGATGTCCATTATCACCAATATTATTTGTGATGGCTATGGAATTATTAGCAACATTAATAAGAGATGATAAAAAGATTGAGGGAATTGAAGGAATAAAAATTAATTTATACGCAGATGACACAATGATTATAATGAGAAACCCCGTGAGTGCAATGGAATGAATTTATACACATTTGAGAGATTTTGAGGAAATGACAGGATTGAAAGCGAACTGGGATAAATCAGAAGTGATTCTTTGTAATGTGGGTGATGAAGAACAAAAAAAGATTAGGGAAAAATATAATATACAAATTAAAAACAGTGTGAAATATTTAGGAATAAACATTACAAATAAAATTGAAGATCTTAAGAAATTGAACTATGATAAACAAATAACTGAAATTAAAGGGAAAATAAAGCAATATAGTAAGCTGAATTTGTCCTGGTTTGGTAGGGTTGCGTTATGCAAGATGAAGTTGTTGCCAAAGATAATTTTTTTGTTTGCTGTCCTCCCTCTTCAATTAAAGGAAAAAGATTTAAAGGATTTTCAGATTATAATAAACACTTTTTGTAACGGAGGGAAAAGACCAAGAATTACAAAAAGTTTATGGTATGTATCACAAAAAGAAGGTGGTTTAGGCCTTCCAAACATTAAACATTATTTATAGAGCTTTTCAATTAAAAAATATTGTTAAGATTATAGCCAGGTCAGAAGTTATTTGGGATGACATAGAGATTAAGGGTTTACAAGGAAGTGGCAATGCAATTTTTTTGGACAAAGATGTAAAGATAAAGACAAACAATCAATTGACAAAAGCAATGTTAGCAGTTTGGAGAAATATTAAAGGGAAATTTGCCCCAGGGATTTCTCCAATAATGGATATGGATGATATAAAGACGTTTCCCATTAAAATTGATAAAAGAATAAAAGATATAATGTTGAGGAATGATGTGTTTTTGTTGAAAGATTGGATAAAAATGTCTGACGATCTAGAACTGAGAGCTGAAATATTTGAACAAATGAAATTGAATTGGCTACAAGTAATTTTAATAAATAAATGGGAGTAGAATTATAAAGATGGATCTAATTTACAGAGGGATAAAACGGAATTTGAAGAGCTGATTTGTAAAGTAAGAAAAGGAGAAATGGGGATAAAAGGGTTAGTAAGTAAAATATACAAGATTTTAAATAAGGATGAGAACTCACAAGAGGTTTTGAGAAAATTATGGGAAGAAGATTTGAATCCCAATGGAAAAGCAAATGGAGGAGAAGAGTTATGAAGAATCTTGCAGTTAGATTAAAGGAGCATAAATATAAAATATTGTGTAGGTGGTACCTGACTCCAGTTAAATTATTTCGAATGGATAATAGTAAAACAAAGAATTGTTGGAGATGTAAAAGCGATCTTGGAACATATGAGCATATGTGGTGGAGCTGTAAAGTGGTAAATGCTTTTTGGAAAATATTCGAGAAAGAAGTATCTGATATTTTTAGAGTTGATTTTAAGCTGGACTCAGGTATCACCCTATTGACAGAAATGGATAATTGTAGGAATCCGATTCATGTAAAGATCTCTAATCAGCCTCATTAGCAACAGTTTACAGCCCCAGATAAACAAAGGAAGAGTTAAAAGCTAACGAAGTCCAGCTTCATTAGGCAAGGAAGAAACAGAGATAGAGAGAAAGCATACACACACGACTGCAGTATTGGCTGAACAAAGGATAATAATGGCGTCTCTTTATTCAAACAGAGTATATCAGAAACAAAACTTAAGGCACACACAGCCAATCAGAATGCCAGAACCAAATAAGGAGAAATAAGGAGAATTCTTCTCACTATTCTACGCATGCCCAACATCCAGCGTTGTCTCTCATGTAAACAAAGAGGCCTTTGTTTACAAAATGTGAAGGCAGACAGGAAGACAGAAACCAGATGCATTCCCACAGATAATATAAGTATGAGTACAAATAATAAAGAATTGCTATCTATAATGTTAACAGCTTTAAGACTGATTTAACATTGAAAATAGACGAATGGTATAAAGAAATGTGGGAAATAGCCTTGAATGATAAATTGACATGTGAATTGAATGTGAAGAAAGGTATTTTGAAAGAAAACAAATTTTGGGAAATATGGAGACCTTTTGTGAAACATGTTTTAACAAGTGGTAAAGGAGACAAACCAGTACCTCAACATATGAGTTTTTGGAGTCATTAAAACAAAACAATGATCTTCATGGCATGTATATATCACTGGGTGTTATTATTATTATTATCATTATCATTATTGTTATTATTATTATTATTATTATTATTTTTAATATAATAAGTTGAACCTTGTAAATGTTTGGAATTCTAGATAAAATATGTGACATATTGTAAAATATCTGATAAATACAAGGTTCTAGAGTAATATTGTTTTACAATACTATTATAACGGAATTTAAGTATTCCAATGAATATAATTTTGTTTCTTATGTTTATGTATGTTTTTTGTAATTTTGTCTTTTCTTTAAAATTAATAAAATTATATTAAAAAAAACAACATTACACCTTGAGGCATTAATAATTTTATAAATTTTTGTACTAATTTCAGTATCTAACAGGATCTCATACTAGAGTAAGGAGCTGTAAAGATGTGTATATAGTTTGCTGGGTTAGTATGATGTGAGGCTACTTTCTTTGCAGGCATTTTTTTCTTTTTTAATAGTAATGAAACTCCTTTTTTTGGAAAAAAAATTACATTTATATCCCAATGAAATAGTTACAAAGACAAGCCCTTTGTTTCAACTAAAAACTATTTGGACATGATATAACATAAATTACCTGTTTGGCATTTCCGAATACAAATCACGTTGTTTGTCTTTTCAGGTCAGGAGGGTTTTTTAACCAGTTGGGCAAGATGTCAGCCAAGGAGTCTTGCTCATCCATATATGAAGATGTAAAGTTTGTGCTCTGTCAGTGAACAGTGGTCACTATGCCATATTCTCCAGCCAGTACTGCTAACCACTCTTTTTGTGCATTTGCTACACTCTTAGCATCCTGAGATAGAAACCTAAATTAGTCACTGTTTAATCATGCCTGAGAGTTGAGTGAAGACTGAGCAAGTCCAGTGTCTTGGAAGGTACCCAAGGAGGGTGTTCCAGGGCTGCTGTGGGTGGTAGGAAATGGTGGGTATCCCCCATCTTCTCTCTCCTGTTGTTAGTCAGGCCAGGGGCAATGGGGCAGGAGTGGGACAGTGAAGCCCCACCCCTCCTTGAGCTCAAGTTATTTCTCCCCTTCTCTCCCCCCAAATAGATTTGGTGGAGGCTGCAGCACAGGCAAGATGAGGTCACAGCTAATCCAGGTTATGTATATTCAGTTTCAGCAGCTGCTTCCTGCACCTTATCTAGGCACTCCAGTAGGCACTGGGTACCAAAAGATGAGGCCACTTAAACTGCTAGTTGATTAACTAATGGCTTATCTTTTTTGCTCTTGAGTCTGAATGTCAGGTGCCAGATAGTGATCTGGTAGTTAGACTCAACTAACTGGGGACTGCAGTGGCTCAAGTGCCTAAGACGCTGACTGGGAGGCGGAAGGTCAGCGGTTCGATTCCAGAGTACTGCAGGATGGAATGATCTTTCGTCCCAGCTCCTACCAACCTAGCAGTTTGAAAGCAAGAAATTGCAAGTAGATAAATAGGGACCACTTTGGTGGGAAGGTCACAGTGTTCCATGCGCTTTGGTGTCTAGTCATGCCTGCCACATGACCACGGAAATGTCTGCAGCAGCAGACAGCGCTGGCTCTTCGGCTTTGAAACAGAGATGAGCACTGCACCCTAGAGTTGGATACGACTAGCTTTCGAGCAAGGGAAACCTAGTTAGGCTCTGTCCAAGTCATTTTGGCAGCAGTGTGTCCAGACTGAGCTTCACAGGTATTCCTGACTCATGAAGGAGTACATAGGTGTGTGGCAGAGACAGCCTCCAGATCCAAAGTGGATGTGGCAACAGAGCCTGCCATGTGTTTGAAGCCTGCTGGGTTGCTTAGACAGATGAGTATGCTGTTGAAGACACATTCAGGGTGCTGGTTTAAGGTGTAGATGAGAATGGCAGTCCAGATGCTCAGGTCTCCTGGGCATAATCTAGGGGTAGCTCCAATAATAGATTCTAGTAGTGCAATGTTAGTCTGGAGTGTGCCATATCCACAATGGACATTCCCTAGCCAATTTGCTATTTGCCAGTGGACATCCTCCAGGGGCTTTTTTGTAATTCCAGATACTGGAATAATTCTTTGCCTTGGACAGCTCTACTTTTGGCGATTAGACAATGCCAGTTGTAGATCATTTGTTGCTGACTACAAAGGAAAAATATGGTAAGATGAATAGGTTGATTTATTTGTCCTCTTAAACAGATAATCAGAAAAGAAGGAGAAGGATAGGGCAAGATGACAGGGAGAACGAATTAATGAGGTGGAAGATGCCAACTGGGTTAGCTCAAATGAAATGGAAGGGCTTGGTGTTGAAAATTTTGGAGGATGTTTTTACAGTTAAGGTCTGGTGGCCAAGTATACAAATGGTATGGTCCACAATGCTGCCTATGGTTTTGGGGGTAAATTGTGACCTAGATGCATGAATCAAGCCCAGAGAGATGTAAAACAGGAATTTGGCAAATTGATTTTGGGTGGTTTGGGTTCTGTGACCACCCATCCAAGAACATGTTGGAAGGGTGGACATTAACAGACATGGCAGGGTACACTTGGCTGATTTAGACTGTGACATTTTCCTGGAGGATCTGCATTGGGTTAGGCCCTTGCTGTGGCAGGTAGTGTGGCAGGGCATTTGCTAATGGTAAATTCTCACAGAAATCATGTGGTTAAAATGTACCCAACGTCCCAGTTACCCGGATCCTGAGATTCAGTGGCTGGAACAGGGTGGACAGGGGTGGTTAGCAGTGACTGTTCCCCATTTTAGGTTGCGGGGATTAGTGGCTGGTGGCCAGACAATGTCACCCAAAATTTTTGCTGGCCGGAAGTGTGCTTAACTTGAAGGAACTGCGGAACCTGCCTGTACAGGGTAGGTACAGACCTGTCCCAAATATAGCATAAATTTAAAAACTGATTTTATTGTATTTTGTTTGAATTCAAACAAATGTGTTTGTGGGGGTGTATTTTGATGATATTTCATGCACTTAAACCCTTTTTACTGCACTGGTCATAGAGCGTAATAAAGTTTGATTGATTGGGTAGGTGCAGGGGTATGCAGAATCCCCTGGCTCAGAAATCTGCACTATGGTTAGTCCCCACTGCAGGGTGAGATGGTTCACCAAGTTAAATAGTTAATAAAGTTGTGACACTAGTAGAAATTCCAACACTTGTGTTTGTCTCATTATTTCTGGGTTGGAGGCAGCAAAGTGTTTTGTACCATTTCTGCACTTTGTGAAATCCCACATAAAATGCTTCACCAGGCTTTCATTGCTTATTGTGCAGCTGCCATTATCTGGAGAAAAGTTTGATTAAGAGCCAAAATGGACAAGGTGGCAGCTTCATAAGGTGATGAACATTCTCTTTCTAAATAAATATCTTCAAAGCTTCTGTATCTGTACAATGAACATGAAAATGGACCCTTTGCTTATCTCCCCATGACTATTCACCAAACAGAAGTAAATTAATTTGCAGCTTGAGGAACTACAAGACCTTTTTTCTAGGAAAAACCAAATGCCCTTTGCAGGCGCACCCCCCAATAAAGGACTCAGACACCGGTAAAAGTGGATAACAGCATCGGGCCACATTTATTGATTCATGCCCTAGTCCGAATTATAAATTTCTATTGGTAAAACGACCAATCATAATTCTTAAGGCAAGCAGGCCGAAGTAACACTGGTAAGGTACCACCCCAAATTGCCAACGGCAATTGGTTACAATGTATCAATTTGTATCAATTTGTTTGTTTACAACAAACAAATTGTTGACCGTAGTCAATATCTAACTAATGACCCCACCCTCTGACGCGTATCCGTGGAATCACGGGGTGATGCATGCTGGCTAGCTATCGCCATCACCCCGTCGCCTAGTTCGTCGTTGACCGGACAACGTTTAACCAACTTATGCCTGTCTATTGTTGTCCAGTCAATTGCGAACCTGCCGGATACCTGTGGGTCATAATGTTTACCTTACCAGTGATACCCGCCCATGTGACCAAGTCAACAGCATCACAGAAACCCCTATATCAAACCATAGCAACAGTGTGGGATGGGCGAAAAAACCAGGACCCGAGAGCCAATTGTGGGTCCCAGCCAAAAATTCCCACCCGGCCCCGAAGCGACCAAAATATCACACTGTTAACTAGGGAGGGGGTGGAGGGGAAAAACTTCTCCGCTCCGTCGCTTCGGAAAATGGCAGCTCGGCTGCCTCATGGCCACCCCTTTTATAAGGGAGCTGGCCACGCCCCTAACTACCCGGATGCCTTCGTCCTATGGGGGGGGGCCCGCAAAGGGCACGGTGGCCATTTTGGCGCCGCGCTTGCATTGCAGGCGCACCCCCCAATAAAGGACTCAGACACCGGTAAAAGTGGATAACAGCATCGGGCCACATTTATTGATTCATGCCCTAGTCTGAATTATAAATTTCTATTGGTAAAACGACCAATCATAATTCTTAAGGCAAGCAGGCCGAAGTAACACTGGTAAGGTACCACCCCAAATTGCCAACGGCAATTGGTTACAATGTATCAATTTGTATCAATTTGTTTGTTTACAACAAACAAATTGTTGACCGTAGTCAATATCTAACTAATGACCCCACCCTCTGACGCGTATCCGTGGAATCACGGGGTGATGCATGCTGGCTAGCTATCGCCATCACCCCATCGCCTAGTTCGTCGTTGACCGGACAACGTTTAACCAACTTATGCCTGTCTATTGTTGTCCAGTCAATTGCGAACCTGCCGGATACCTGTGGGTCATAATGTTTACCTTACCAGTGATACCCGCCACACGGGGAGGCTTGCAAAGGCTCACCGCCCCCCCCAAGACCGTCAGCTCGGTCGACAGGCCTGCTCGCCAGTCCAGTAATCCAGAGGTCCATACCTCCCTGCGACAGATGGGCCCCATCCCCTGAGTAAAGCTCGTAAATTTGCAGACTGATGGTGGGGAGGCTAATGACGCATCCCCCGCCCTTGTCAAGGGAACCGGGCAATAGCCCCGTTCACGGAGCGTCGGCTCAGTCAAGAGCCCCGAGGCCGAACGCCCCCCTGTAAGCGTACCGCGGTATCGTGTCCAACGTGCGGATGCACCCTGTCCCAGTCGGGTACCCACTCTGTCGCCGCAGCGTAACGCGCTGCCCCATGCAGCGTAACGCGCTGCCCTGTGCACCTGGCTACGGCCCACCAGGCATACTGTCACCGGTGTAAAACGACACCCAGGGTCTGTCAAGTAAAAAAGGGAAGGGGGGGGGAGAAACAGTGCAGTGACTAAAACTGGTACTCACAGTTGAGGAGGGCGAAGACAAAACTGAAAACATTGTGATCCCCACCCTCCCATGCGGCGTATTTCAGCCCTGTAGTACCCAAAAAACAACTGCAGCAGAAGCCGCCCCTATGCAGAGCGAACGGGCGCCGCAACGAGCCCCTGAGAGGCCAACACTGTCTAGTGCCTTCCCACCACCCTCCAAATTGGGATTTAGGAGTAGAAGACCCACCTTGGTGACAGAAAAAACGTGCCATGGTGCGTGCCACACAGTGCACAGAAATCCTGTAGGGCACCAACCGGACAGATGTCTGTCGAGGAACATCGTAGCAGTCTACTCCACTGCCTACGCCATGCTGATTCGTTTTAGAGGAGCGTATCCCCAACTGAGCCCAATATTGTCCACACAGACATCTTCGAGTTCCAGTGCCCTACGACTTGCATCCGCCTTAGACAGCATCTCAAGCTCGCTGATGCGGAGCGCTCCAAAAAAGGCCACCGTTGTAGCCGCATGAAGTGGGCTGCCTCATTTATCCAAACAGAGGCCAGGCCAGCCCCGGGCCAATTGGGTAAAAACCCTGGGAAATTCTTGCATCCGCCTTATTCAGCATCTCAAGCTCGCTGACGCGGAGCGCCTCCAAAAAGGCCACCGTAGTAGCCGCATGAAATGGGCTGCCGCATCTATCAAAACAGAGGCCAGGCCAGCCCCGGGCCAATTGGGTAAAAACCCTGGGAAAATCTTGCAACCGCCTTACTCAGCATCTCAAGCTCGCCGATGCGGAGCGCTCCAAAAAGGCCACCATTGTAGCCGCATGAAGTGGGCTGCCTCATTTATCAAAACTGAGGCCAGGCCAGCCCCGGGCCAATTGGGTAAAAACCCTGGGAAAATCTTGCATCCGCCTTATTCAGCATCTCAAGCTCGCTGATGCGGAGCGCCTCCAAAAAGGCCACCGTAGTAGCCGCATGAAATGGGCTGCCTCATCTATCAAAACAGAGGCCAGGCCAGCCCCGGGCCAATTGGGTAAAAAAGACCCCTGGGTAAATTGGGTGGCGGTCACCCGGGAAACGCCCGCGCACGCACACCCACCCCTCCCAAACATGTCTCACATGGAAGTCATTGGTGCTGTCCACACGACCTCCCACTTTGGCCATAAAAGCCAACCTGACAGCTGAGATGCTATGGTGCGTGGTGCAAGGCCCTAGGCATACAGGTAAACCATGAACCGCAGAACATGGGCTACCGGGATCGGCCAGGTTCCTGGCAGTCGAAATTGGGTACATAATGCTCTGAAGGAACTAAATGCGTGGTGATACGCCTTACTCCTGCATGGCGCTAGTGACAGGCCAATCGCCCGGTTCACCTCTCCTTGCCAACGTTCCATCTCTCGTCCGGGAGTGGCGAGGGAAATTCCTCCGCATCCGGGGCTGAGGCACGGAACCGGGAGATCTGCAGGCGGGACAAAGCAGCAGCAATATCATTATCAACCCTTGGGACATGCCCGGCCCTGAAGGGAACGTTGAGGCACAGGTTGCATTACACAAACCAGCGCACTAGCTCCATAACCCCGGGCAATTTGGAAATCTGTGCCTTGACGATGCGGACAACAGCCGCGTTGTCACGCCAAAATTGCACAACCGAGTTGGCCCACTCCTTGCCCCATAGCATCAAAGCACCCAGGATAGGGAAACATTCCAGATACGTGAGACCATGCAGGCGACCCTTGCCTGCCCAGGATGGTGGCCACCCACCATAGGCCCACTTCCAATTGAAGTACATCCCATAAACCCAGGAATCCTGAGGCATCGGACTGCATCTGAAAGCAAGGGGGAGCCAGGAGATCAGGCCCCAAAATGACACCCCGTTGAACTACCTCTGGATCTATGGCCAGACAAGCACGTCTGCCCCGATACCCCGGGTAAATCTAAGCCTATGGTGGGGCCTGGATAATCCCGCCATGGCGTCGCACCAGCGCAGAGCAAATGCCCTGCCCGGTGCGACGACCCTGCCAGCGAAATTAGGGTGACCATGTAGCACCAGAAGTTCCCTCAGTGATGCCATGCGCTCAGCCAGCAAGTCCGAGATAAGGGCCACTAGCCTTGACACCTTATCCCACTGCAACCTAGAATCCTGCGCTACCGTGTTACTCTCCACCCCAGGAATACTAGCTGTGGAAATGGGCCCTCGGTCTTTTCGGGCGCTAAAGGGACACCAAGTTCCTCCATTAGCGTCTGAAATGTGTTGAGGAGACGTGTGTATGTGTCCCAGCCCCGTTCAGCCCCGAATAAAACCATCCAGGGAATGGGCTACAGACCGGGACCCTGACCTGCGGACAAAAGCCCACTCTAGGAAAGTGGTGAAACGCTCAAATACCGAGCCCCAATGGAATAGCCAAAAGGCATGGCATCATTGAAATAATATGCTCCCCGGGACGGGGGTGCAGGGACAGGGCCAACGACCCCGCCCGCATAGACCCTCTTGTCAAAGCTGGCAGCAGCCACCTCCTCCCTCCCCTTAAGGGATAAAAGATTGGGGGCATCCTGAGGGGACCTATTACCCCTGAAAGGGATCCGGAACCCCTGCCTAGAACCCTGAAGGAGATAACCCGCATCCTCTCCCTTCGGGTACAATGTGAGCCAACACTCCAACATGTCCACCTTAAATGGGGAGGGAGACCATCAGTGGACTAGATCCATCTGCGGCAGTCTTGCCAGCCCCCTGTCTGCCCCACCCTCTGCCCCGCATCCTTCTAGGCCTGGGACAGGCAGAGGCCGCATGGGGGCCAACACAGGTGGGACACTCCTATCTGTATTTGCAATTCTTCCCATTGTAGGAGCCATTGGAAGAAAGTCCAGCACAGCAGGCGGGCTGGAACCCCCCGCCCCGCCCCCTGGCAGGTGACCTATGCTGGGGCCGCCTGCTGGACTGCATGCCCACAATGGTATATCTCCCTGGGCGCGGGGCGCGTGGGCGTCACGTACAAAAGCTGCAGCCTCTGGCCTGGCTCATCCCACCTAATCTCGGGGTGCGGGGAAATCCGCCTACGGCATTCCTCGTCACAAGCCAACCACGATGGGCCCTGAAAGTAAACCATCGCCCGGTAGGCGTTGTCCAAATACTGGACCATCGGAATTGCCAAATCCGGCCGGGCCCTAAGGTACACCGCCATGCATACGATGCAGGCCGGCAACCATTTGGCCCACATACTTGGCGGCTTGCAACAACGTGCCTGCTACTATCCTTCTCATTCTGCCCCTCCCTCTCCTCCTTGGTGGGCACTCTGTTAGGAGTGAGAAGATATCCACATACTCCCCCCGCCAAATTTACTCTCTGGTGGCCTGAGCCAAGTGGTCACTCAGCGGTAAGGAATAGGGGCTTGGACCAACCCGGCCACCCAAAACATTCCCCTCAGTGTAGGGAACACCCCCCACCACGGGGCCCTGAGTGGTAAAAAGCTCCCCCCATAGAAGCAATGTGTGCAGGTGTACTGGCTTGGACTGTATACTCACATGCTGCACCCCCGTGGGCCGCCCCCACCGGGGGTTCCGGCCCACTGGGGGTGTCGGAGCTCACGACCGACGTAGAGCCCATCATCGGGGCCTGACCTGTGCTCGTCTGCTGGCTGGGGAGCTGCGGGGCAGTGGCCGAAGCCACGCCACCCGCCTGAGGCAGCTCAACCCTGCCCGACGCCTGTTGTCCTCCCGCCGACGGTGCCGCAAAAGGGACGCCAAAGGGAGCCCCAGCCTGGCTGGCCCGAGCTAAAGACGCTTCGAGGGCCGCAAGGCGGGCCAGTAAGGCCTGCACGTCGATCTGGGGCCAAGGGCCGGCCGGCCCGCCAAGTCCAGGCGCGGGTACAGGGCCCTGTACCCCAGGACCCGAATAGGGCCATTGCCCAACACCGAAGCCCGGTAGGGTCGGTGCAGGAACCTGCCAAGGTAGGGGACCACACCACCCGCCCAGGCTAGAAGGCCCAGGAGGAAGAGAGGCAGGCCCAACAGGATGGGCAGAGAGAGTAGCGGTGTCTACCACTCGCGGGCCGTGGGCCGGAGCCCCTGCCGTGCCCGCATTCCGATCCCCTGCGTCCGGCCACGGGGCGATGGACCCCATTCCGCCGACCCGGGTTGCGCCTCCTCACAGCTTGAGCCGCACTCGAAGCTGCCTTCTTCTTCGAAGGCATCTCAATCGGAGGAAAGGGAAGCCGAAAAGAAGATTCGCCGCCAAAAGGCTTCCCGCAAGGTAAGGAGCGACGGAGACACAGGGGAAAAACTTCTCCGCTCCGTCGCTTCGGAAAATGGCAGCTCGGCTGCCTCATGGCCACCCCTTTTATAAGGGAGCTGGCCACGCCCCTAACTACCCGGATGCCTTCGTCCTATGGGGGGGCCCCGCAAAGGGCGCGGTGGCCATTTTGGCGCCGCGCTTGCATTACGTGTAATGAGAACTCTGCATCTAAAGCCACAGCTGAGACATTTTGTTTTTCTACTCTCAACATATTTGTTTTTTTAAAATTTATAACCTTATGAAGGTTGTGTCTCCCACAAATGAGAGTTTAGAATTTCACAATGGTTTCAACAAATTGCTTGCCTTTTCATTTCACACTAATGTCTCCTGAATGAAGATGAAGTATCAAAAGCCCCCAGAAACTTCTGTAATGTCCAAAAGCCTTTAGGAGATTGCTATCTTATGGAATTGTCCTCTAAGTTGGATTACTTTCCTCACCATATAATTAACTGTCTATGTTACTGCTTCCCTGTAAGGAAGAAAGATTACCACTTCTAAGCATTTTCACAGCAGCTCTCAAAACAAGCTAAGAAACAGTTATAACTAATTCTAGCATCATGTCAAATGAAGAGGAAGATCAATACAATTACACACTGGACTCTCTTCCTCATTGCAAGAGAGGTTTGATAAGATCAGTACATTAGTTTGTTCTGCAGAGTATTTTTGATCAATTATGACAAATTGTCATTTTTTAAAAAAAAATATCTGAGCATCATTTAATTGGCAGGTCAAGACTACAGGAACACACCCAGCTCTAGACCTATGCCCAGCTCTAGACTCTGAAGCAAGTGCTAGACATCGGGGACTTGAACCGATATGTTGTGGTTCACACTGTAATTTGTTTAACTTTCTGGCAGATTACTATTGAAATAATAGTCAAGCGTAAATCAAAGACTGCCTCAAAGTTCTTTCTCTCAACAAGGTTTGCATTATTCAGTTTCCAAGTGGCTTCCTCACTTATTGCTGAATCTTCCAACCTTTAATCTCAGGGAGGCATGAAATGAATCATACTGATATACTTTTCATATAATTTCAGACAATGTGTGATAGTTATAAAAGCTGCATGATTCAGGAGGAAGTCAAACTAACTTTTAATTTGTAGAAAGTGACATGCCCCATTTTATACCTTTCCTTTAAAAATAGTAAGAGGATTAATATTTAATTTTAGAAAGTCAGCAAATCCATTATAACTTTAGAATTCTACTTGCTCATTAGTTCTAAAAAGTGCTACAAGTGTTTTTCACATTAGATTGGACCCATCTGATATAATCAATTCATTGAAAAGACTAGGGACACTAATTTTAGACTTTGTTTTATTGAAAGCTATTATTTTCTTATATTTTTAAAGTTTTTGTGATTTTGACCTTCTATATATTATTTGTTTACAATCACCAGATAAAATGACTACTTGTAATGTGAAGACCATCAATATTAGATTACCCTTCAGTTCCAGCCCCAGCTGCAGTTCATAGCAATCAAAAATGATCAGTTTATTTAGATATCAGAAGTGGAACATGTCACAAACAACTCTCCATGAAATTAAAAAAATACAGTAAGAAAAGATAATATTAGTAATAATATGCAAATCTTTCATCTCATCCTAAACTAAACCCTTTTCAGAGTTTGAAAAAGTTTTCTTAGGACTACAAATTTCAGAATCCTGCAGACCAGATAGTGAGTTTACTGGCTAAAATTCATTTCTATCCAATCCAGTTGGGAGGGGAAAATGTCTACAAAAATGGTAAGCCACTTCTGAGTAACTGAGAAACTCTGAATTGCCATAAGACCCTAGTTCACCTAAATTCTAGCATGCCATAAATCAGAATAATTCTGATGTTATACAATGACTATGATTAAATGATTGTGATTTACTTTACAAACTAGAGCTGTTTATTTGCAGGCGCACCCCCCAAAGAAAGACTCAGACACCGGTATATGGATAAAGGCATTGGGCCACTTTTATTGAATAATGCCCTAGTCCGAATTATAACTTTCAATTGGTGTAATCATCCAATTGTAATTCTTTAAGGCAAGCAGGCCGCAGTAATACTGGTAAGGTTCCTCCCAAAATGCCAATGGCAATTGGCTACATGTAACTATTTGTATCAATTTGTTTGTTGAAACAAACAAATTGTTGACTGGAGTCAATAAACTATCTACTGACCCCACCCTATGACGTGTATCCGTTAAATATCAACGTGATGCAGGCTGTAAACCTCCTGCCATCACCCCTTGCCTGGTTCGCCCTTGACCGGCCAAACCTCTTTCCCCTGTACCTGTCTACGTGTTGGCCAGTCAATTGCGAACCTGCCGGATACCTATGGGTCATTAATCTTTACCTTACCAGTGCTACCCAGCAAAAGTGACCAAAGTCAACTTACCCCTTTTCTCAAACACTAGCAACAGTGGGGGATGGGCAAAAAAGCAAGAACCAAAGAGCCAATTGTAGGTTCAAGCCAAAAATTCCCATCCGGCCCCGAAGCGACCAAAAACTCACACTGTTAACTAGGGAGGGGGTGGAGGGGAAAACCTCTCCGCTCTGTCGTGTTTCTAAAATGGCAGTGCGGCTGCCTCGTGGCCACCCCTTTTATAGAGGGGTGGCCACGCCCCCTAACTCACCCAGATGTCTGAGTCTGGGTGGGGGGTGTGCAAAGAGCATGGTGGCCATTTTGGCGCCGCGCTTTCATTGCAGGCGCACCCCCCAAAGAAAGACTCAGACACCGGTATATGGATAAAGGCATCGGGCCACTTTTATTGAATAATGCCCTAGTCCGAATTATAACTTTCATTTGGTGTATTCATCCAATTGTAATTCTTTAAGTCAAGCAGGCCGCAGTAACACTGGTAAGGTTCCTCCCAAAATGGCAATGGCAATTGGCTACATGTAACTATTTGTATCAATTTGTTTGTTGACACAAACAAATTGTTGGCCGGAGTCAATAAACTATCTACTGACCCCACCCTATGACGTGTATCCGTTAAATATCAAGGTGATGCAGGCTGTGAAGCTCCTGCCATCACCCCCTTAGCTGGTTCGCACTTGACCGGCCAAACCTATTTCCCCTGTACCTGTCTACGTGTTGGCCAGTCAATTGCGAACCTGCCGGATACCTATGGGTCATAAATCTTTACCTTACCAGTGCTACCCGCCACATGGGGAGGCGTCCATGATGACTCACGCACCCCCCCCCCCAGGCCGTCAGCTCGGTCACCAGGCCTGCTTGCATATTCTCAAGAAAGAGGTTAATACCTCTGGCCTACAAGAGGACCCCATCTCCTGCCTTGAGATCATAATCCTGCAAGCCTACCCTAGGGTGCCGGATGGCTGTCCCCAAGCCCTTGTCTGCCAGGAACCGGGGAACAGCCCTGTTCACCGAGCAGCGAGTGCGGTCAAGGGCATGGAGGTCAATACCTCCTATGTAAGTATGTCACGGCACCATGTCCGACCATAGCAGCCGTGTGGACGGCCATACGTAATGCAAAGAGGCTAGGTCCCTGCAAATCGTGAACTTTAAAGAGAGGCCAGTGACCTGGGCAAGGTCATTGCCACCGAGATGCAGGATGAGGACATCAGGTGGTCCAGCATCCCTGATGGAAAACAGGAATGGCAACAGTTCCCGTCATTTTATACCGCGCTTACCGTACCATCGCAAACGTGCGGTTGCACGTAGCCCGAGATGGGGTCCCCACTCTGTTGCCGCAGCATATTGCACTGCCCAGTGCACATAACTGTGGCCCACCAGCCATACTGCCACCGGTGTGTGGGGACACACAGGGTCTGTAAAAGAAGGAAAAAAGGAATAATGACATAACTGGTACGTACAATGCAAAGCGCATGGATCCCCACCTACCCGTCCTGCGTGTATCAGCCTCAGAGTACCCAAACGCAGCCGCAGTAGAAGCAGCGCCTATCCTAAATGAATGGGTGCCATAACGAGCCCCAGGGAGGCCCACACTGGTAAGTGCCATGCCGGTCACCCTCCAAAACTGGAATTTAGTAACGGGAGACCCATCCTGGTGGCAGAAAAACGGGCCAGGGTGCGTACCACGCACTGCCAAAAACTCATGTAGAGCACCAACCAGACAGATGTCTTCAATGGAACATCGTAGCAGTCTGACTCCACTGCCTACGCCTTGCTGATCAACCTTTGAGGACCGTATCCTCAACTGAGCCCACTCTTGAGTAACATAGACATCGTCGAGTTCCAGTGCCCTACAAGACGCATCCACCTTAGACAGTGGTACCAACTCACTGATGCGGAGCACTCCAAAGAAGGCTACAGTGGTAGCTGCATGAAAAAGAGCCAGCTCATACCTATCATAGCATAAGTTATGCCAGCCTCGTGCAGGGTGGGTAAGAACCTCTGGTGAAATCGGGTGACGTGTGTCCTGGCGGAAGCCACGTTCACGTGTCCACCCTTCCAAAACATGACGTATGCAGAAATCATTCACGCAGACAGCGAAGCCCCGCACTTTGGCCATAAATGCCAGTGCTGAAAGCCTAGAGGCTATTGTACGGGGGGCCAGCCCATGACCGTGAAGATAAACCATGTATTGCAAAATCTGTTCCACAGGTATTGGCAACACTTCGGGTAACCGTAGTTGCCCACAAAAGGTTCTAAATTGTATGAAAGCAGGTTGATGCGCCTTACATGTGCGAGGTGCCAAAGACATGCCGATCGCCCGGTTCACCTCTCCTCGCCAAATGTCCAAATCTCGGCCGGGAGTGGCGAGGGGAATTCCCCTGCTTTGGGAGCCAAGGCTCGGAACCGGGAGATCTGCAGGTGGGATAAAGCATCAGCAATATCATTATTAATGCCTGGTACATGTCTGGCCTTGAACAGCACATTAAGGCGTAGGCTTCTTAAGACAAATTGACGGACCAATGCCATGACCCTAGGGGATTTGGACGTCCGAGCGTTAACAATGTGCACCACTGCAGCATTGTCACACCAAAAATGGACCACTGAGTTGACCCACTTATCGCCCCATAGCATTAGTGCCCCCAAAATGGGGAAAAATTCCAGGAAAGAAAGATCGCGGAGACGATCCGTGCCCTGCCATGCGTGAGGCCATTGGCCATATGCCCACCTCCCCTCGAAATAGATCCCATAACCCAGAGAGCCAGAGGCATCCGACTGTACTTGAAATTTAGGGCAGACCATAAGGTCCAATCTCCAAAAAGAGACCCCATTAAACTCCTGTAGGTATGTGAGCCAAACCGATAGGTTTGCCCATATAGCCCTGGTGAGCCGGACCCTGTGGTGGCATTTTAATAGGCCAGCCATGGCTTCACACAGACGCCTGGCGAAAGCTCTGCCTGATGTGACCACACGGCAGGCAAAGTTGAGGTGGCCGTGAAGTACCTGTAGCTCACGAAGGGACACCTTACATTTAGAAATCAGTGCCCGAATCGCCGCAGAGATCCGAGCCACCTTGTCCATGGGTAACCTGGATGCCTGTGCGACAGTGTCAATTTTGATGCCTAAAAAGGTGAGCTTGGTGGCTGGGCCCTCGGTCTTTTCAGGCGCTAAGGGGACACCCAGTTCCCACATAAGGGCCTGAAACGTAGTAAGGAGACGCATACACGTGTCTGAGCCCCGTTCACCCCCGAACAAAAAGTCATTGAGGTAAAGTGCTACAGATTGGGACCCTGACCTGCGAACAAAGGCCCATTGAAGGAAAGTGCTAAATCGTTTGAATGCCGAACATGAAATAGAGCAGCCAAAAGGCATGGCCTTATCTACATAGAATTTTCCCCTAAAACGGAACCCAACAGCTCAAAGTCCTTGGGGTGCACTGGCAGCAATCGGAATGCCGATTTAATATCACACTTTGCCAGGAGGGCCCCGGGACCACAGGCGCGTACCATCTGTAGGGCCAGATCAAACGACGTATACCTGACGGAGCAAAGGTCATCCTGAATAGCATTATTGACCCAGAACCCGCAGGGTAGGAAAGATGGTGGATTAGGCGAAATTCACCTGGGGTCTTTTTCGGGACTAGCCCCAGAGGGGAGACCTTCAAGTTAGGGAATGGTGGTTCATTAAAGGGCCCTGCCACTCTCATAGCCTGCAACTCCTTAGCTATGCTTTGTGCAGTGACCTCCTCATTGCCCTTTAGAGAAAGTAAGTTTGGGGTGTCCTGCGGTCCCCGAACACCCCTAAATGGTATATGAAAGCCAAACTGGAAGCCTTCAAGCAGGTACCTCGCATCATCCCGTCTAGGATAAGCAGAAAGCCATTGTCCTAACATGGTGATATTAATTGGGGAGGGGGCCTTTTGCTTGGCCAGCACCATCAGAGGGAGCTCTGACCACCCCCTGCCGGTCCCTACCTCTGCCTCGTGACCCACCAGCCCGCGGGCATGCAGAGGTGGCGTGAGGGCCAGAGCAAGAGGGACACTCGTGCTGGAAATGACACTGACGCTTGTTGCACACGCCGCTAGCTGAGAAGCTCCAACACAGCAGGCGGGCTGGAACCCCCTGCCCCGCCGGATGGCGGGGAACCTGCGTTGCAGCCGCCCACTGCACGGCATGGCCACAATGGTACCTATCACCAGGCGCCGGATGCATGGGAGTCATATACAAGTGCCACAATTGCTGGCAGGGCTCACCCCACCTTATCTCAGGATGTAGGGCCACCCTCATCCTAAATTCCTCATCGTAAGCCATCCATGATGGGCCAGGAAAATCAACCATCGCCCTATAAATATTGTCGAGGTATTGGATCATCGGAATGGCCAGATCAGGCCGGGCCCTCAGGTATACTGCCATATATATAAGATATGCCAGCAACCAATTGGCCCAAGTACGCGGTGGCTTACGATGACGTGACAATTCTTTGTCCCGGTCATCCTGTCACTCCCTCTCCTCCTTGGTGGGCTCACGATTCAGGAGGGAGAAAATATCAACGTACTCCCCTCTCCAAATCTTATCCCTAGTAGCCTGTGAAAGATGATCACCCAGGGGCAGGGAATAAGCAGCCGTTGGCAGAGCCGCTGTTGGCACCTGTTGAATGAAGGGTATGCGCAGCGGGCCCTGAATAGCCCCTGCGACGCTTGGCAAACCCCCGGGGGCCGACACCCCTGTCCTAACCGAAGGGCCATTTGGTAACGAGGAATTAACAGGGCAGTGTGGAAGCAACTGCCCACCCACAGTAACCTGGCATGGCCATGGCCACTGTACCCCCCCAGTGTAACTGGACAGTGTCGGTGCACTAAATTGCACCGGATACTCACTAGTCTCACCCCCGTGAGCCACCCCCACCGGGGGTTCCGGCCCACGGCGGGCGTCGGAGCTCGCGACAGGCATCGAGCTCTGGGGCCACACCTGACTGCTCCCCACCGGCAAATTCAAACATGCGGGGAGCTGCGAGGCACCGGCTTGGGCTGGCCTGACGGCCTCAAGCAGCTCGACCCTGTTGGCGGCCCGCTGGAGAGTCACAGCCGACGTGTCTGAGACCGACGAAGGAGCCGTGATCGAAGCAGCAGCCAAACCCGCCTCGGGAGGTGGTTGGGCAATGCCCAGTGATGCCTCTAGCACTGAAATAGCACTGAAATAGCACTGAGCCCCCAGTATAAGTTGGGCCGGATGGGCCGGACAGCCCTGTGGCCAATTGCTGAGCAGGAAACCCAAATGGGGATCCAGGGCCTGAGTAGGGCCATGCCCCAAACTCCGGCCCATGGGGGGTCGGAGGAATGGTGGGGCGGAAACTGCCACCAAGTCCAAGTGGGCCACCCTGTCCTGAACCAATAAAATCCCGTCCAGGGGCAGGGATGCCCGAGGAGCCAGCCTGAGCCGGCCCAGCCTGGAGGCCTGTGCCGGGCTGACCAGTGGAAGCCTGCTCGGCCCCACTGGCAGCGGCGGGCAAGGCCATCCCACTGCCAAGCTGGGGGGGGGGTGCAGCCCAAGTCCTCCAACCCGATGGCTGCCCCCCAGTAGAGGGAGGGGGCGGGAAAGACCTTCCCCTCGGCCGCGGCTAGACCGCCGGGGTCTTGCGCTTGGGAGCCATGGCTCCCGAAAAGCTAAAGACGGATCCCTGGCCAGGGATCGGTTCCTGTGCCCTGAGTACCACCGGACCGAAGAGGAGCGGACTCCGTTCGAGAGAAAGGTACGAAGGGAGAAAAAGCAAGAAACGCGGCAGAGAAAACTTCTCCGCACTGTCGTGTTTCTAAAATGGCAGCTCGGCTGCCTCGTGGCCACCCCTTTTATAGTGGGGTGGCCACGCCCCCTAATTCACCCGGATGTCTGAGTCCGGGTGGGGGGGCTGCAAAGAGTGCGGCGGCCATTTTGGCGCCACGCTTTCATTGTCACTATTCTCAAAAAGTCTTACTATTCTTTTAAATTCTTCTCATTTGCTCTATATAACTTCATACAAGTCTGAGGTTCTGCTATATTTTTGTGAAACAAATTCTGACCAGAACAAGAGATAGATTACTTGGCTGCAACATTCTTCTACTATCTAATGTTTTCTTTATCCAACCAGAGAACTTTAAGTCCTTGGTATTACTTTGCCATCCAATTTATTTATTTATAAAACAACAACAAAGGCATTAGTTCTTTGCAAAGATTCCTTGCTTATTACTTTAGAAATATTGTCCACATGAGACCTTTGCCAGCCCACTTCCCCAATAAAGACACGGACACCAGTAGTGGATTTAAAACTTTTGGACCACTTTATTGATTATACTTCATTTTAACTTAGAACTTTAAACTTTAAACTTTCCTTAATGCTGTTAAGGCAAACAGGCTGGAAGAGCACTGGTAAGGAACCAACCTTAATTGCCAATCATATTTGGCTACTTTGTATCTGATTGTAGCAATTTGTTTACCGATGAAACAAATTGTTGACCCAAGTCAGGATGCTACTTGTTGCCTCCAGCATCTGACGTATATCCGGTAAAATATCAAGGTGATGTAGGCTGCATAGATCATAGCATCACCTTGTTCCTGGTTCGCCCTTGACTGGACAGCCCCAGTTTCCCTGTACCTTGTCCTTGGGTTGGCCAATCAACTGCGTACCTGCCGGATACCTATGGGTCATTGACTTTTTTCCTTACCAGTGCTACCTGCCACACGGGGAGGCGTCTCCAATGACTCACACCCCCCTCTCCCGTCAATTCGGTCACCAGGCCCGCTTGCAAATCCTCAAAAAAGAGGTCCATGCCTCTAACAGAAAGGTGTACCCCATCTCTATGGTACAGACTAGGGTTCTGTAACCGTATCCCTGGATGTTGGACCGATGTCCCCGAACCATGTTCGGCTAGAAAATGGGTCACAGCCCTATTAACTGACTGCCGGGCCCGGTCTAAATCACGAGGATCTATTCCTCCCCTGAAACAGTAACGTGGTATGATCTGGGACCATAAAAACCGTGTCCATGGCCACATCTGGTGCAAAAGTTCAAGGTCGCTGTGCACGGATATAATTAACCCCAGGCCTGTGATCTGCACAAGATCATTGCATCCCAGGTGTATAATTAATATATCCGGAGGGTCGGCGTCCCTAACAGACATAAGGAATGGCATCAGTTCCTGCCACCTCATTCTGCATAAACCATACCACCGAAGATTGCCATTGCACGTAAACCGAGATGGGGACCCCAGTCCGATGCTGCTGTATAACGTGCAGCCCAGGAAACATAGCTGTGTCCAACCAGCCATACTTCCACCGGTGCGCACATACACCTAGGATCTGTAAAAAGAACATAAGACAATAAAAGCCAGGAATATGTTCACATGAGCATAGGCCGAATATACAAACCAAAACATTCGGACCCTCATCTGCCCATCCTTCATATATCCACCTCTGAGTACCCAAATGCTGCAGCTGTCGATGCCGTGTCTATACAAAAGGAATGGGTGCCATAACGGGCCCCCAGGATTCCTAAATTAGAAAGGGCAGTCCCAGTAATCTTCCAAAATTGAAGCTTGGTGAGTGGGGACCCATCACGGTGGCAAAATAGCAGGCCTGGGTGGGAACCTCACGCTGCCACAATGGCCCATAGGGCCCTCACAGGGCAGATCTCGGTGAAACTACACTTAAGGAGTGTAACCAAACTACCCTTCCCTTGTTGGTCAGCCTTGGATGAATGAATGTTCAGCTGGGCTGACTCCTGCAGAAAAGAAACATCTGGAAATTCCAAAGCCCTACTTGACCCATCACGTTTTGAAAGAGCCACCAACTCGCTAATCCTAAGGGCACCAAAGAAGGCCACTGTGGTGGCTGCATGGAAAAGAGAAGCCTCAAAGTGATCATAACAAAGGTTAAGCCATGCCCTAGCTAGGCTTGCAAGCAGAACCAGGGAAACTGGTTGCCGTGTGTCCAGGGAGCGGCCATGTTCACGTGTCCACCCCTCCAAAACCTGGCGAATGTGGAAATCACCTGTGTTATCCAGGTAACCCCGTGCTCGTGAGGCAAAGGCCAGAGCTAAGAGCCAAATGCCAATGGTGTGTGGAGCTAATCCCTCACGGTGAAGATACACCATGTACTGGAGTATATGGTCAGCAGGGATTGGCCATATATCAGGCAGATGCTTGTCTCTGCAGAACACAAAAAAGGCTAGGTACGTTTGCTGATATGCCTTACGAGTGCGCACAGCCAGTGACATGCCGATCACCCGGCTCACTTCTCCTCGCCAAATGTCCACATCTTGGTCGGAAGTGGTGAGGGAAGTTCTTCGGCTTCTGGCCCTAAGACCCGAACCTGGGAGATCTGCAGGCGGGGTAAAGCATCAGCAATATCATTATTAATGCCTGGAACATGTCTGGCTTTGAAAAGTACATTAAGGCGTAAGGACCATAACACAAATTGTCTGACTAGGGCCATGACTCTAGGAGAATGGGAAGTTTGGGCATTGACAATGTGCACTATGGCTGCATTGTCACACCAAAAGTGTACCACAGAATTTGCCCATCTCTCACCCCATAACATAAGTGCACCTAGGATAGGGAAGAATTCCATGAATGTCAGGTCCCTTAGCAGCTCGGTGCCCGGCCATTTGTCGGGCCATCTACCATAGGCCCACCGGCCATGGCAATAAATGCTGTAGCTGAAAGCGACCAACACATCAGACTGGACATGAAATTGGGGTGTAGCAACCAGCTCCCTGCGCCAAAAGGAAACCCCATTAAATTCATTAAGGAAAGTGAGCCATACCGATAGGTCGGCTCTCATACCCCTCGTGAGTCACACCCTGTGGTGCTTCTTGGACAGACCAACCATTGCATTGCACAATCACCTGGCGAATGCCCTGCCCGGGGTGACAACCTGGCAAGCAAAGTTGAGGTACCCATGAAGCACCTGCAACTCACGAAGGGACACCTTACATTTAGCCAACATGACCACTATCACCTCAGAGATACGGGTTACCTTCTCTCTGGGCAACCAGGACGTTTGAGCCAGAGTGTCAATCTCTATGCCCAAGAACGTGAGAGTAGTGGCTGAGCCTTCCATCTTTTCCAGGGCGAGGGGCATCCCAAACTCAGACATAAGCTCCTAGAAAGTAAGCAATAGCTGCCCACATGAGCCCAAACTGTGACCACCACCGAACAAGAAATTGTCCAGGTAGTGGGCCACGGCCCGGGACCCTGACCTCCAAACAAAAGCCCAATGTAAAAAAGTACTGAAACGTTCAAAGGCAGAGCATGAAATGGAGCAGCCAAAAGGCATAGCCTTGTCGACATAATACTTCCCCTCAAAACAAAAACCTAGCAATTCAAAGTCGTCAGGGTGTACTGGCAACAATCTAAAAGCTGATTTAATGTTACACTTAGCCAGTAACGCCCCATGACCACATGAGCAAGCCATTTGTAAGGCTTGATCAAAAGATGTATACCAAACTGAACAAAGTTCATCAGGTATAGCATCATTGACCGACGAACCTTCCGGGTAGGACAGATGGTGAATTTAGCAGAATTCACCAGAGGACTTTTTAGGTACCAAGCCAAGTGAAGATACCTTCAAGTTAGCATATGGGGGGTGGTCAAAAGGACCCACAACCCTCCCTTCCTTGATTTCTTTAACTATCTTCTCCCTAGCTATATCTTCCTTGCCCCAGAGTGATCGCAAATTGGGAGTGTCCTGGGGTGTACGTACACCCATAAATGGAATGCGGAAACCACTTGTAAAACCTTCTAACAAATAAACTGTGTCGGCCCTTTTAGGGTAGACGCGCAACCATCTTCCAATATATTAATTTGAATTGGAGAGGGAGCTTTTTGTAGTTGCTGCCGCATCGGAAGAACCTCTGCCCGGCCCCTGCTGTCCACGACCCCTCCTGTGGAACCCTCCAGCCGGAGGGCAGGTGGAAGCGGAATGAGGTCCCGAGCATGTAGGACACTCATGAATTTACACTGCCTTTTGTTGCAGGTACCTGAGGATGAATAACTCCAGCACAGCAGGTGGGCTGGAACCCCCTGCCCCACCGCCAGTGAAGAACACTCCTCCTCAGAAGCCGTTAAGTGTGAGCAGGAGTAGGAGAATCCTGAGTTATTAGGTGTAGAGTCATTGTCCACAGAGTCTTCAGACATCAAGAAACCAGGGGACAATGTGAGTGAAGGCTGCCGTGAGACCACCATGTCCCCTGATGATTCTGAAGTCCCTTGTGATGTCCGGAAAGGTGAGAGTGAGAGTACAAATAACCTACTTGAAGTGGAAATGCACCTTGCTCTTCACCTCAGGAAGTACAAGTTAGCCTGCACAGTAGTTTGCAAGTTCCAGAGGAGTTCATCAGTGTTGGGGTTTGCTGGACTGGAGAGCAGCAGGTCTCCAAGGTCCATGCCAGGCAAGAGCCTAAGATTTGCCCCAACAGTTGTGCGGTCCAGTCCTTCGAGAGCGTCCAAATCCAGGGTCGCCGAAGTTGCGCGGAGGTTGGTTTGGGATCATCGGCCTCAACCCTTGTTTGGCATGAGTCTTTGCAATGTCTGCCAACCATCTGCTCCTAGTTACAGGCCCTGCAGGTCTGGTTGGAGTGTGGACCGGGTAACCTTTTCCCCGTGCTCAGCATGGTTATACTCGAGGTGCCATTTGACAGCCTCGCTGCGGAGTTTCCTCTTGTCGGGATCAGAGGGGGTAAGAACAATTTTCTGGTTCAGTGGTTCAAATCCCTAGAAGTCGCCTTATCAGGTGCTGACCCAAATCAGTGGGCCCCTAGTCAGGTTGGGTTGGATCTTGTCAAGGGGTTTTGGGGGAGTCCAGATGCAGATCCCTCAGTCAAGGCCGAAGTCAAAATGGCTTGTCAGGCACTTACAGAGCAAAAGAAATATTCGGAGACTGAACTTTACAAGAACTGTCCGGTGGCCTGGAAAGGACCTGATACCTCCAGGCCGGAGAAGCTGATGAAATTCGACTCAGTACAAGTTAATTGTGGAGTATCTGTTGTGTCTACTTATTGTGTCCATCTATCCATGGTTGCCCCTTGGGTTAGAAGTGGGTGGCCACCACCCCGAGAGTTTTGAAATTTAATAGGTTATTACAGGGACTGTAATAAACTGTTTGTCAAGGGTGAGAAAATTGCCTGGGAGGCCCTTAGGAGTGTGCCTCTGCAGTGAAAAAAAGCAAGGGATCATTAGGATGTGCATAGATAATAAGTCAGCAAGTGTCATTTTGCCTCTTTATAAATTTATGGTGAGGCCCCATCTGGAATACTGTGTACAGTTCTGGTCGCCATACCTCTGAAAGGATATTCTGGAGCTGGAAAAAGTGCAGAGGAGGGCAACCAGAATGATTAGGGGACTGAAACACCTTCTGTACCATCTGAGGCTGCAACGGTTGGGCTTCTTCACTCTTAAACAACAGCGCCTAAGAGGTGACCTGATTGAAGTTTATAAAATCATGCATGGTGTAGACAAAGTAAATAAGGAAAAACTGTTTTCCCTATCGCATAACACTAGAACTAGGGGGCACTCCATGAAACTTTTGGGTACTAGTTCTCAAACAAATAAGAGAAAGTACTTTTTCACCCAGAGGATTACTGGTCTATGGAACTCCCTGCCAGAAGAAGCGGTGACAGCTGTCAGTCTTGACAGCTTTAAGAAAGGATTAGACAAGTTCATGGAGGACAAGGGTATCAATGGCTTTAATTATGATACCTAAGGACAACCTCCAGGTAGGAGAGATAGGCAGGATATCTTTCAATGCCATTTCCAGGGAATCCTAAGCAGGTGAAGGCATCTGCTTTGGAATACCCTGAAGCAAATGGTGTGCCACTGTGTGAGACAGAATGCTGGACTGGATGGGCTGTGGCCTGTTCCAGCAAGGCTGTTCTTATGTTCTGGCAAGATCTTGGATCGCTTCGGAAACAGCAGGGGTACGCGTTTTCGAAGTGAGCAAGAAAAAAAGGGTTGTTCCTGGGAAAAGTGGGGTTTCCTCTATAAATAGTATTTTCATGTGCTCTGTACATGTGGCTCAGGTGTTCCAAGTGACAGGGTACCATCAGGAGTTTGTTAAAGTCTCGCCTCTTTGGGTTTCACACACCGGTGACGGGTGACTCCTCAATTCTGCGGTTGAAGATGCCCTCATTTATAGGTTCATTTTCAGAATGATATTGTGGTCCATGGGAACCATTCACATTTTTGCAGGTCAAACAGGTATTGGGCACCCCACCCCCAATAAAAATCCTGCCTAACCCAAGGCCTCCAGTGGTCCATTGGCACATTCCTTAGACCCTGGTTCTCCCATCCAACAACACCCTAAGACCTACCTTTAGTAGGGGCCCTAACCAACTCACCAGATCTTTTGTTTAAGTTGTGTTATTATGTTTTTACTGGGGGAGAGGAATGTTGTGTCCGAGCCTTAATTAATGTATTGCCTAGAGCAATTACGATCGAACTACTGCTGCATTGCACCCTCTTTGGTGCAAGGCACCCTGTTCATATATTGTTATCATTCTAGTTGATTCCGCACAGGTTTTTCTGCCCTTTATTTGTCTGGGCAAATGTATCCCTTTGACTGTGTTCCTGTAGTTATATAAGTGATACCTCGCCCTTGTTTTTTCTGTGTTCAATGGTCTGTACGTGGTCGGAGTTTCAGCCGACATGCATAACTCCTTTGCAGGCGCACCCCCCAATAAAGGACTCAGACACTGATTAAAGTGGATAACGGCATTGGGCCACATTTATTGATTCATGCCCTAGTCCGAATTATAAATTTCTATTGGTAATTGACCAATTATAATTCTTAAGGCAAGCAGGCCGAAGTAACACTGGTAAGGTACCACCCAAAATTGCCCACGGCAATTGTTACAATGTATCTATTTGTATCAATTTGTTTGTTGACAACAAACAAATTGTTGACCGTAGTCAATATCTAACTAATGACCCCACCCTCTGACGCGTATCCGTGAAATCTCCGGGTGATGCATGCTGTCTAGCTGTAGCCATCACCCCGTCGCCTGGTTCGTCGTTGACCGGACAACGTTTAACCAACTTATGCCTGTCTAGTGTTGTCCAGTCAATTGCGAACCTGCCGGATACCTGTGGGTCATAAATGTTTACCTTACCAGTGCTACCCGCCCATGTGACCAAAGTCAACAGCAGCAACAGAAACCCCTATATCAAACCATAGCAACAGTGTGGGATGGGCGAAAAAACCAGGACCCAAGAGCCAATTGTGGGTCCCAGCCAAAAATTCCCACCCGGCCCCGAAGCGACCAAAATATCACACTGTTAACTAGGAAGGGGGTGGAGGGGAAAAAACTTCTCCGCTCCGTCGCTTTGCAAAATGGCAGCGCGGCTGCCTCGTGGCCACCCCTTTTATAAGGGAGCTGGCCACGCCCCCTAACTACCCGGATGCCTTCGTCCGGTGGGGGGGCCCGCAAAGAGCGCGGCGGCCATTTTGGCGCCACGCTTGCATTGCAGGCACACCCCCCAATAAAGGACTCAGACACTGATTAAAGTGGATAACGGCATTGGGCCACATTTATTGATTCATGCCCTAGTCCAAATTATAAATTTCTATTGGTAATTGACCAATTATAATTCTTAAGGCAAGCAGGCCGAAGTAACACTGGTAAGGTACCACCCAAAATTGCCAACGGCAATTGTTACAATGTATCTATTTGTATCAATTTGTTTGTTGACAACAAACAAATTGTTGACCGTAGTCAATATCTAACTAATGACCCCACCCTCTGACGCGTATCCGTGAAATCACCGGGTGATGCATGCTGTCTAGCTGTAGCCATCACCCCGTCGCCTGGTTCGTCGTTGACCGGACAACGTTTAACCAACTTATGCCTGTCTAGTGTTGTCCAGTCAATTGCGAACCTGCCGGATACCTGTGGGTCATAAATGTTTACCTTACCAGTGCTACCCGCCACACGGGGAGGCTTCCCAAAAGGCTCACTGACCCCCCCAAGACCGTCAGCTCGGTCAACAGGCCTGCTCGCCAGTCCACTAACAAGAGGTCCATACCTCCCTGCGACAGATGGGCCCCATCCCCTGAGTAAAGCTCGTATTTTCACAGACTGATGGCGGGGAGGCGAATATCGCGTCCCCCACCCTTGTCGAAAAGGAACCGGGCAAGAGCCCCGTCCACGGAGCGTCGGCTCGGTCAAGAGCCTCGAGGCCGAAGGCTCCCTTGTAAGCGTACCATGGTATCGTGTCCGACCAATTGAGGGTTGTGGCAGGCCACAGATAATGTGACTAGGGCAAATCGCAAGCTTCCGCGCTAGGCCAGTGACCTGTCCCAAGCCATTGCCCCCAAGGTACATAACCAGGACATCAGGCGAGTCAGCATCCCTGATGTATAAAAGGAATGGCAACAGTTCCCGCCATAACATGCCACGCTTACCATACCACCTGAGACATGCGGATGCACCCAGTCCCAGTCGGGGTCCCCACTCTGTCGCCGCAGCGTAACGCACTGCCCTGTGCAGCGTAACGCGCTGCCCTGTGCAGCGTAACGCGCTGCCCTGTGCAGCGTAACGCGCTGCCCTGTGCAGCGTAACGTGCTGCCCTGCAGCGTAACGCGCTGCCCTGTGCAGCGTAACGCGCTGCCCTGTGCATGTGTCTATGGCCCACCAGCCATACTGTCACCGGTGTAATACGACACCCAGGGTCTGTCAAGGAAAAAAAAGGGGGGGGAGAAACAGTGCAGTGACTAAACTGGTACTCACGGCTGAAGAGGGTGAACACAAAACTGAAAACATTGTGGTCCCCACCCTCCCATGCGGCGTATTTCAGCCCCGGAGTACCCAAAAACAGCTGCAGTAGAAGCCGCCCCCATCCTGAATGAATGGGTGCCGCAATGAGCCCCAGGGAGGCCAACACTGGCCAGTGCCTTCCCGGCACCCTCCAAAATTGAAATTTAGTAAGGGGAGACCCACCTTGGTGACAGAAAAACGGGCCATGGTGCGTGCCACGCAGTGCAAGGAAATCCTGTAGGGCACCAACCGGACAGATGTCTGCCAAAGAACATCGTAGCAGTCTTACTCCACTGCCTACGCCGTGCTGATCCGTTTTAGAGGAGCGTATCCTCAACTGAGCCCAATCATTGGCCACATAGACATCTTCGAGTTCCAGTGCCCTACGACTCGCATCCGCCTTAGACAGCATCACAAGCTCGCTGATGCGGAGCGCTCCAAAAAAGGCGACCTTTGTAGCCGCATGAAACGGGGCTGCCTCATACCTATCAAAACATAGGTCATGCCAGCCCCGAACTAGTTGGGTAAGAACCCCTGGGGAAATTGGGTGGCAGTCGTCCAGGCTACGCCCACGCTCCCGCACCCACCCCTCCAAAACGTGTCTCACAGGAAAGTCAGCGGTATTGTCCGCATGACCGCCTACTTTGGCCATGAAAGCCAGCGCTGACAGCCTGGATGCTATGGTACGAGGCGCGAGGCCCTGGGCATGTGGGTGAACCATAAATCGAAGGATGTGGGCCACTGGGATCGGCCAGGTGTCTGGCAGCCGGAATTGGGCACAGAATGCTCGGAAAGAATTGAATGCGTGGTGATACGCCTTACGCGTGCATGGCGCTAGCGATAAGCCGATCGCCCGGTTCACCTCTCCTTGCCAATGGTCCATATCCCGTCCGGGAGTGGCGAGGGAAATTCCTCCGCATCCGGGGCCAAGGCGCGGAACCGGGAGATCTGCAGGCGGGACAAAGCGTCAGCGATATCATTATTGACACCCGGGACATGCCTGGCCCTGAACAGCACATTGAGGCGCAGGCAGCGCAATACAAACTGGCGCACCAGGTCCATGACCCTGGGTGATTTAGAGGTTTGTGAGGTGACAATGTGAACAACGGCCGCATTGTCACACAAGAAATGAACAACCGAGTTGGCCCACTCCTCCCCCATAGCATCAAGGCCCCCAGAATGGGAAAAATTCCAGATAAGTAAGATCACGCAGGCGACCCGTGCCAGACCAGGCTGGTGGCCACCCACCATAGGCCCACTTCCCATTGAAGTACATCCCGTAACCCAGGGATCCCGAGGCATCGGACTGTATCTGGAAACGAGGGGAAGCCAGAAGGTCAGACCTCCAAAATGACACCCCATTGAACTCCCTCAGAAACTGGAGCCAGATAAGCATATCTGCCTTAATACCCTGGGTCAGTCTCACCCTATGGTGGAGCCTGGATAAGCCTGTCATGGCGTTGCACAAGCGCCGAGCAAATGCCCTGCCCGGTGCGACCACCCTGCAAGCGAAATTGAGGTGACCATGTAGCACCTGCAGTTCCCGCAGTGATGCCTTGCGTTTAGCAAGCAAGTCCGAGATAAGGGCCACTAGCCTTGACACCTTATCCCCTGGTAACCTAGAAGCCTGCGCTACCATGTCAATCTCCACCCCCAGGAACACTAACTGGGTAGATGGGCCCTCGGTCTTTTCGGGCGCTAAAGGGACACCAAGTTCCTCCATTAGCATCTGAAATGTGTTGAGGAGACGTGTGCACGTGTCCCAGCCCCGTTCACAACCGAATAAATCATCCAGGTAATGGGCTACAGACCGGGACCCTGACCTGCGGACAAATGCCCACTCCAGGAAGGTGCTGAAACGCACGAATGCCGAGCATGATATGGAACAGCCAAAAGGCATGGCCTTATCGAAATAATATTCTCCCCGAAACTTAAAACCCAGCAACTCAAAGTCACCCGGGTGGACCGGCAGGAGTCGAAAGGCAGACTTAATGTCGCACTTAGCTAACAGCGCACCCGGGCCACATGAGCGCACCATGCGCTGCGCTTGGTCAAAAGATGTATACCTGACCGAGCAAAGGTCATCAGGGATAGCATCATTGATCGCTCTGCCGGCTGGGTAGGACAAGTGATGAATCAGGCGGAACTCACCCTGTGATTTCTTGGGCACTAAGCCCAAGGGTGACACTTTAAGGTTGGGGAACGGGGGTACAGGGAAAGGGCCAGCGACCCTGCCCGCATCAATCTCCTTAGCAATGCTGGCAGCAGCCACCCCCTCCCTTCCCCTAAGGGACAAAAGGTTGGGTGCATCTTTGGGGAACCTATCACCCGTGAAAGGAATACGGAACCCCAGTCGAAAACCCTGAAGCAGGTAAACTGCATCTGCTTCCCTCGGGTACAATGCGAGCCAACTCTCCAAACTGTCCACATTAATTGGGGAGGGGGCCTTTCGATGAACCAGCTCCCTCTGCGGCAGTCTTGCCAGCCCCTTGTCCACCCCTACCCCTGCCCCGCATCCCTCCAGGCCTGGGGCAGGCGGATGCAGCATGGGGGCCAGCACAAGAGGGACACTCATGCCTGAACCGGCAATTCTTCCTATTGCAGGAACCATTGTATGAGAAAGTCCAGCACAGCAGGCGGGCTGGAACCCCCTGCCCCGCCACCTGGTGGGGTGTCTGCGCTGGGGCCTCCCGCTGGACCGCATGTCCACAATGGTATCTTTCCCCAGGCGCAGGGCGCGTGGGAGTCATGTACAGAAGCCACAGCTTCTGGCAGGGCTCGTCCCACCTCATCTCTGGGTGCAGGGGAATTCGCATACTGAATTCTTCATCGTAAGCCAACCACGACGGGCCCGGGAAGTCAACCATCGCCCGGTATATATTGTCCAAATACTGGACCATCGGGATTGCCAGATCTGGCCTGGCCCTGAGGTAAACCGCCATGTATATGAGGTACGCTGACAGCCAGTTGGCCCACGTGTGTGGCGGCTTACGACGACGTGCCTGTTCCTTATCCTTCTCATCCTGCCCCTCCCTCTCCTCCTTGGTGGGCTCTCTGTTTAGAAGGGAGAAGATGTCCACATACTCCCCATGCCAGATCTTTTCCTTGGTAGCCTGGGCCAGATGATCCCCAAGGGGCAAGGAATACCCCGCTGTCGGCAATGCCGAGATCGGCACGGTGGGAACTGTGGGCATTGCGAAAGGAGCCTGGATAACCCGGTCACCCCTAACACGTTCCCCACTGAGCAGGAGGTGCCACCCAAAACAGGGCCCTGGGTGGGAAGTGAAGTCACCGGGTGGGACGTCGGCGACTGAACCGTCGCGCCACCCGTGCGAGGCCACGGCCACTGAAATGTTCCCCCCAAGGTAGCCAGGTGTGTGGGTGTACTAGTTTGAACCGCATACTCACATGCTGCACCCCCGTGGGCCGCCCCCACCGGGGGTTCCGGCCCACTGGGGGCGTCGGAGCTCATGACCGCGACTGAGCTCGCCGATGGGGCCTGCTCCGCACCAGCCTGTTGATTGGGGAGCTGCGAGGCAGTGGCTGACGCCGGCCCACGCGCCTCAGGCAGCTCGACCCGTCCCGCCGCCTGCCGGAGCCCGGCAGATGAAGCATCAACCTGCGCCCCAAAAGGGACCCCCGGGTGGTTAATAGAAGAAGGCCAATGGGCCATGCCAGGGGCAGTGGCCATTGCTTGCGTGCTGGGGGCCGCGGCCCCTGCCGGGCCGGTATGCGGACGGCCCGCCTCAGGCCAATGGGGCTATCCACCCCATCCCACCGGTCTCGGTGGGCTCTAGCAAGGGGGGCTGCTGAGGAGGCGCAGTCGCGGTCCTCCGACCCGGCTGGCGCCTCCGCGCAGAGCGAACCGCGTTCGCAGTTGCCTTCTTCTTTGAGGGCATCGCAGCTAACCGATGGGAAGCCGAAAAAGAAAATCAGCAGCCAAGAGGCTTCCCGGTGAAAGGCACGAGCGACGGAGGTAAGAGGAAAAAACTTCTCCGCTCCATCGCTTCGCAAAATGGCAGCGTGGCTGCCTCGTGGCCACCCCTTTTATAAGGGAGTTGGCCACGCCCCCTAACTACCCGGATGCCTTCGTCCGGTGGGGGGGGGGGGCCCGCAAAGTGCGTGGCGGCCATTTTGGCACCGCGCTTGCATTCTGTACTCAACTATAATAAACTACCTCTTGTTTAGCTTGAAGTGCTGTCGTATGCGATTCCTCTTCAAAACACAGCAGCCACTTGAGGCACGGCTCAAGTAGTAGGAACCTGAAAAATATAGGAACCTGAAAAATAAAGAAAATTACTTAAAACTGAATTTTGTGTGGACTTTTAGAAAGAAGCAACATTGAACTTCTCCAAGGGAACAATAAAACGTCTTTTTTCAGGAAAGAGAAATAATTTGATCTGAACAAAAGATTATTGGAAGCAAGATGTCTCTTGGGGCTTTTAAGAAAACTGTAAATATAAAAAAGTTTGCAATTTAAACTACCAATAGAGATATTTACAACATTCATCCCATGTGACTTTTCCCAAATTTAGGAGGAGAGTTCATGAATTACCACATTTCTGTAGGGTGTGTTTTCCCCCTAGAATATCTGTTAGCATCATTTCCTTCTCACTGTTGGATCCAAATTTGTTGATCTGTAGCTGTAGAATCTGGCAGCATAGCAGCCACTATTTTCCCAGCAGCCCCTGTGACCCCCTCCCACTTTCAGAAGGACTGGGTTGTGTGGTTAGATTTGCAAGTAAACCTGTTTTCCACTTTGGTCTATTTCTATGGGCCAGATCCAGTTTACCAGGTAGTCTGCTTTGATCCTTCTACCACCCATCTTCCATTAGTGTGTGTTGGTTATGATGCATTGCAATTCTGGGCATTACAATGTGCAATGTTCTTTGTTGGGGTAATTTTTGCTAGGTTGGGGTAATTTTTTTAGGCACAAGAACTGATCCAGGCAATTTAAGAAATGATCAAGCGGGTATATGACCCTCAAAGTTGGTTCCAAACAGAATCTCTGTTTGCATATGGCAAGTGGGACCACACAGTGGCATACACTCACATAATTAATTTGGGTTTCCTGTCTCCTTTGATAAGACCAGCCAACAGGCTGATCTGCTGATGTGGAACCCAGAATTAGTGAGGGCTGTAACCAATATATATATGACTTTTTCTTTCAAATTGAGTTTTGTTGCACTGGTATCTTTGAACTCACCTTACAATGCATTGCCAATTTGCTAAGTATTATTTCTTCAAAGATAACCAACATGCATTAACAAAATTGTGTATTTGGTAACACATAATATTTGACAAGATCAGTAGCCTGTAATGGAAAAGTGATCTGAAAAGTGACCTCATCATGACAGCCACAGGTGCATTTACCGCAGTGTTTTACACATGCATGGTATGTTTTACTTCCTCTTCCAGGAGCGGCAAGGGTGGCTAGGCTGGATGATTTGGCACCATGGGCCGGATATGTCCCATGGGCCATAGTTTGGGCATCCCTGGTCTAAAGGATGGCAAGACTACTCTACCTAAATACCAATGGGATGATTCCAAGGAAGCAATGTGACTGAGGGATTATTAATTTCTATTTTCCAGATGATATAATGGAGAGAATCACAATATGGAGGGGAAAAGAAATCTATTTTAACTTCTGGCTTCTCCTTTCCCAGTCCTAGAAATTTGCCTAGGGGATTCTAGATGACATGATCTGGGGCTGAATGTTCTGGAATTATGAAAACATCATTCTGGTCGTATTCATTGAATTAAAAATAGAACAGATGGAAAAGATAAGGGAAAGACAAGTTACAAAATACCAGTAGATCAGAACAAGAGATTTATAAACCATCTATATGGGTGATCTACAGATTTCCTCTGCCTTCTAATGCAATTCTCATCTAGTATTACAAATATTTTTTCAATAAGAAAAGCTAAATTCCTACTTTTAAAGATATACCTTATGCTCTTTTTAAAAATATACCTTAATTGTCAGTTGTATTTGTGAGCCAATTTCATTAATGGATTTTACATGATAACCCAAGAAAGGTCTGTTGGATGCCTAAGGTAGTGGCTGGGAATGGTTGGCTCACCCAGGAAGAGAGACAATTGCAGAGGTTAAGAAACCAGAGTCTGGAAAGACAGAGAAAGGGGACTTTGGAGAGGAGAAGTATTGTGCTGATGTGGGAGAGGTGCTGGTGCTCACCTACTTGGCCACATATTTCTTTGAGAATGTCTTCAAGAATGGCCTCTGGACTGGTGCCCTAGTGGGGCTTTGAGTGCATGAGGGGGCTGCAAAAGCACACATAGTCTAAAGACCCAGAAGACCTTAGCTGAAGCATTTGAACCATGGTCAGCAATGCCCTTCTTTGCCACCATTGCCCATCCCAACACCAACTCTCATGCAAAAGAGGTACTATAAATAACAGTGCCTAGTGAAGAAGATCTTTTTCAGCATCTGCAAATGCCCACACATGATAGTTTGGAATATGGTACAATCACTCACTGAAGGGAGCCCAGGAATCTGATCTGGGGCAAGGACCTTTGGTTGGCTCTACTGTTCTTTTTCCATTTCCCCCAGTGAGATCGACAGGAGACCATGAAGAAACAGAGCTTGTCCAGGACCTAGTACGAGGAACTTTGACCACCAAAGAGGAAACTCTGTGAGGAGGGGTGATTTACAAGTGAAGAAAATTCTTATCTTCTACTAAATAAAGTTGGAGTTTCCTCAACCTGCTGGTCTTGAGTGCATGAATGCAGGAGACAGATTGACACTAGCTTGATGCTTGGGACAGGCAGCAGTATTCAAATTATTATTTTGCAAATCAGTTTGCATCTTACCAATATGAAGAGACATGAAACACTTTGACCCCAGCAATCTTGCTTTGTAACTTTTCAGAGAGTTCACCAACAGTTGTGAAGATCTTTATTTATTTATTTTATTTATTTATTTTATCAAATTTATATCCCGCTCCACTCAACCCACGGCCGACTCCGAGTGGCTAACAACATATTAATATACATAATGGTACAAAACCACAATAATTAATCAATACAATTACAAAAAAGCAATAATCACAATGATACAATATCACATCACCAGTAACAAAACATCAAGACAAAAGGGAAAACCTCTATCCAGAGCCCCACATGTCCAGGTACAGCAAGGCCACCACAAAAATGATAAAGTCACAGTCACCCGCCCTAATCATCCTCCAGGTCGATAAAGGAACCAGAAGGACACAGTGGCTCACAGTAGTAATGTCCTTCGGAGCCTTCCGGGCCGCGGAAGGCTCCCTTTTATCTCCCTGCTGGTGGAAGGGGTGGGGAGAGCACGGCCACACGGGCAGCGGCGTCGGAGCCTTCCGGGCCGCGGAAGGCTCTCTTTTATCTCCCTGCCCATGGAAGGGGCGGGGAGAGCATGGCCACACCGGCAGTGGTGTCTTTGGAGCCTTCTGGGCCGTGGAAGGCTCCCTTTTATCTCCCCGCCGGTGGAAGGGGCGGGGAGAGCACGGCCACACCGGCGCCGGCATCTTCAGAGCCTTCCGGGCCATGGAAGGCTCCCTTTTATCTCCCCGCTGGTGGAAGGGGCAGGGAGAGCACAGCCACACCGGCGGTGGCCTCCTCGGAGCCTTCCAGGCCACGGAAGGCTCCCTTTTATCTCCCTGCTGGTGGAAGGGGCGGGGAGAGCACGGCCACACCGGCGGCGGCGGCCTCGGAGCCTTCCGGGCCGCAGAAGGCTCCCTTTCATCTCCCCGCCGGTGGAAGGGGCGGGGAGAGCACGGAAATAAAAGAACATGGTTTTATTTTGTTTTTTTTAAAAAAAAAACTAAATTCTGCAACCAGTATCACATTCAGTATATTTCTATATGATTTACAGCAACAACTTAAAGCCCTGCATAACCGGAAGCACCCTTTCACAAGCTACTAATCAGTAAAACCAGTGTCACTTAAAAGAACACTACACATGTTCCCTCAACCAAAGCCGAAACAACTTTGCTATTCCACTCAGAGTGAATGCCATTGTACAAATTGAATGGCATATTCAATGTGCATTATTTAGTATTTGTATTCTCAGCATTCCTCTCCTGAACAGCAATGCAAAGTTAATTAAAAACATTCCCCGTTGAGAAAACTTCAGTTTCATCTACAATTTCAAACAATTAATTAACTTTTGTAAGCTCTCAGGTAAGGCTTGGCTCTGCTATGCAGATCACTATGTGAAGACGGAAAGTCTTATTGGTGCCGTGGGAACATGTCCCACAGGCAAAGAAATGGGAAATACCCAATGTCTACTATGAAGAAGAATCAGCACACTTTAATGTAACTAAACCAATATTTCCTGTAATCCTGTGTGTGTGCTTGCAAGTCAATTCTTATTTATTATGACACTTTCCAGGGGTTTATAGGTAGAGAATACACAAAAGTGGTTTACCATTCCCTTCTGCTGGGGACATCCTTGCACCGTGCATTTTGCTTATGACTACACAAGGCTACTCTTCTCCTAGGAGGCACTGTAGGGAATCAAACTCCCAACCGCCAACTCCACAGCCAGATACCTAAAGCACTGAGCTATCCAGCTTGTGTAATCTTTATTATGCTACCACAAAAGCAGAGGAGTTTGGGTTTTCATTAAATTTCAAATGTCAACTGAACCTGTCTTATTGTCTCTTTCTGTTAAGATGAGAATTTAGAAGCAGTAGCTCAGTATGGCTGCTGCTTTGAGCTTCCCTAAATCATCCTTTGGAAGTCCCCAATACATGAATATCTCAAGATGTTTTAACACAGCAACTATACTCTCCAGAATGTTAATGTATGTAGTCCACTAGGGTGGCAATTAATGTTACATAATACCTAAAAGCCTGCATTAAAAGGCTAGCCAAGAAACAATATAACACTAGTGTCTTTCACTGCAAGTGAAATGCAATTATTAAATAGTTAATAGCTTTGCTGCTTTTCATGAGTGCCTTTTGCACACACAATCTGCTGCTTGAGGTGGCCTTTTTACATATATATGTTAGGGACATCCTTGTCTTACAAGGACTCATCACACATTAAGCACCAGCAGCTTTCTATTGGGGTACATAGAAAGAGCCTCCTCGAAGACTGTGGTATTTTTGAACCATTGTTGGGCATACTCTATTAACGGGAACCTTGTGTTGATAGCTAATCCTTCTTATCCTAGGTCAGGCAAGAAGCATATTGGCATTGTTTTAAATCACAATCTGGATAAGAGTCAATACTGCATTGCCGGACCCACTCCCCAATAACGAGATGGACACTTGTAATGGATTTAAAATTGGGCCACTTTATTTAACTTGTAACTTTCTTATTAAGGCAAACGGGCCGAAATAGCACTGATAAGGACTAGCTGCTACTACAGCTCTTAAATTAGCCAGATTGTATCAATTTGTTTACTTAATTAAACAAATTGTTGACCCCAGTCAGGAAGCTACTGATGACCAAAGCTTCTGACGTACATCCAGTGAACTTTCAAAGGTTTTGCAGGCTGTCTTGAGCTAGCATCACCTTGTTCATGGTCCACCTTTGATTGGCCAGCCCAACTTTCTCTCTACCTTGACCTTCAGGTGGCCAATCAACTGCGTACCTGCCGGATTCCTAGGGGTCATCCACTTTGCCCTTAGCATTGCTAGCCGCCACATGGGGAGGAGTCTCCACAACTCACCGCCCCCCCTAACCGCCAGCTCAGTCACCAGGCCTGCTTGCAAAGAAGCCAAAAATAGGTTGATGCCCTGTACAGAGAGGTGCACTCCATCTCTGCGATACAAACTGGCATCCTGTATATGGATCGAGGGATGCTGGACCACGGTCCCTAAACCATACCCCTCGAAATATCAAGCCACTGCCCGATTAACAGACCGCCGGGCCCGGACAATGCGACGAGGATCACCACCTCCCAGGGAAAATGTGTGTGGGATCATGTAAGACCACATGATCCTTACCTGTGGCCAACATTGGTGGATTAGGGCAAGGTCCCTGCGTATTGATTTGATTAGATCCAAGCCGGTGATCTGGCCCAAATCATTGCCACCTAGATGTATCAACAAAACGTCGGGTGGAATGTAGTTTCTATTAGAAAGAACAAAGGGAATCAGCTCATGCCACCTCGTCCCTCAAAATCCACACCATGTCAGGTGTGCAACGGCACGAAGCCCCAGGTGTGTGCCACACGTAGATGGAGCAGCATGGCGAGCAGCCCAAAATATATAACTATGGCCAACAAGCAACACCCGCGCCGGTGTGTCCAGGGGCTCAGGAGCTGTAAGAGAACAAACAAAAGCAAGTGCCAGAGGAATGCTCAATGAAACATGGGGTGAACATATGTGCGGAAGCGAGCAGACCCCCACCAGCCCATCCTCCGGATGTCATCATCTGAGTAACCAAAAGCTGCAGCCATGGAGGCAGCACCTATACAGAACGAATGGGTACCATATCTAGCCCCTGGAAAACCCAACCTGGCCAGTGTGGTCCCAGTGATCCTCCAAAACTGATATTTCGTTAATGGTAAACCATCCTAGTGGCAGAAAAGAGGGGCCTGTGCTGAACCCCGAAAGGCCAAAAATGATGTCAGAGCAAGGACCGGGCAAATTTCCTTGGGTGCTACAACTGAGCAGGGTTACCGTGCTGCCCCTGCCCAGTTGATCCACTTTTGAGTAATGAATGGTTAATTGGACCGATTCGTTAGAGATGTATACATCGTCCCAATCTAAGGCACTATGTGACCGGCTGTTCTGTGAAAGAGCAACCAGTTCGCTCACTCTCAATGCCCCCAAAAAAGGCCACTGTGGTGGCAGCATGGAAAAGGGCCACTTCAAATTGGTCGTAACAAAGGGCTGGCCAAGCATCCGCCAGGCTCAGTAGCAGGTCCGGGGACACCGGTTGCCACGAGTTGGGGCGAAGGCCACGTTCCCGAGCCCAACCCTCCAAGACTCTGTGGATATGGAAGTCCGCTGTAGTATCCTGGCAGCCACGCACCTTGGCTACAATGGCCAAAGCAGAAAGGTGTCTGCCAATGGTATGGGGAGCCAATCAGAGACTGTGCAAGTGTACCATGTATTCAAATACATGGTCAACCAGCACAGGCCACAAGTCCGGTAAAGGCACATTCCGACGGAACATAAGAAAGCCCTGATACATGTGTTGATACGCCTTACGGGTGTGGCCGGCCAAGGAAAGGGAGATTGCCCGGCTCACTTCAACTCGCCAAACATCTACATCTTGTTCAAGAGTGGAGAGAGAAGGTCCTCGGCCTCTGGAGCTAGTGCCTGAAAACGGGCAATCTGCAGGTGGGACAATGCAAGCGCGGCGCCAAAATGGCCGCCGCGCCCTTTGCGGCCCCCCCCCACAGGACAGAGAATCCGGGTAGTTAAGGGCGTGGCCAGCTCCCTTATAAAAGGGGTGGCCACGAGGCAGCCGAGCTGCCATTTTACCTCAGCGACGGAGCGGAGAAGTCTTTTCCCCTGTGTCTCCGTCGCTCTTGAGCCTACCGGGAAGCCTTTTGGGTAGCGATTCTGCCTTGCCGGCTTCCCTTTGCTTCGGTGGAAATGCCTTCGAAGAAGAAGGCAGCTTCGAGTGCAGCTCGCGCGGTTTGGAGGCGCAACCCAGGTCGGAGGACCGCGGTGCTGCCTCCTCAGCAGCCGCCTTTGCCCGCCCCTGCCGGGGCCGGCGGAATGGGGTCTATTGCCCCTTCGCCCGGAGTGGGCAACCAGAGTGCGGGCGCGGAAGGGGTTCCGGCCCGCGGCCCGCGAGCGGTGGACACCGCTCCTCCACCTGCCCATCCTGTTCGGCCTACTCCTCTTGGGCGCCCCCCGGCCTTGGCAGGTTTCTCCACCGACCCTGCCGGGCTTTGGTGCTGGCCAATGGCCATATTCGGGTCCTGGGTACAGGGGCCTGTACCCACGCATGGACCAGGCGGGCCAGCCGGCCCTTCGCCCCAGGTTAACGTGGAAGTCAGGCGGGGCCCCCCCCTCCTTTGGGGTTCCTTTTGAGGCGCTGTCTTCAGGAGGACAACAGCCGACAGGGAGGGTTGAGCTGCTGCAGGCGCGTGGCGCGGTTTCGGCCACTGCCTCGCAGCTCCCCAGCCAGCAGCCAGGTGCAGGTTCTCCGGGGATGAGCTCTACGTCGGTCGTGAGCTCCGACGCCCCCAGTGGGCCGGAACCCCCGGTGGGGGCGGCCCGCGGGGGTGCAGCATGTGAGTATACGGTGTAAGCGAGTACATCCACACACATTCCCAATATGGGGGGGCTTTCCAATCGCCTTGGCCTCGCGCGGGTGGTGCGGCGGTGCACCCGCTGACGCCTCACCCGGCGATGACAGCTAACACCCAGGGCCCCGTGGTGGGGGGTGTTCCCTACCCTTAGGGGAATGTTTTGGGTGGCCGGGTTGGTCCAAGCCCCTATTCCTTACCGATGAGTGACCACTTGGCACAGGCCGCCAGAGAGTGAATTTGGCGGGGGGAGTACGTGGATATCTTCTCATTCCTAAACAGTGTACCCACCAAGGAGAGAGGGAGGGGCAGAATGAGAAGGATAGTGGCAGGCACGTTGTCGCAAGCCACCAAGTATGTGGGCCAAATGGTTGCCGGCCTGCATCGTATGCATGGCGGTGTACCTTAGGGCATGGCCGGATTTGGCAATTCTGATGGTCCAGTATTTGGACAACGCCTACCGGGTGATGATTTACTTTCCGGGCCCAGCGTGGTTGGCTTGTGACGAGGGATGCCGTAGGCGGATTTCCCCGCACCCCGAGATTAGGCGGGATGAGCCAGGCCAGAGGCTGTGGCTTTTGTACGTGACGCCCACGCGCCCTGCACCCGGGGAGATATACCATTGTGGGCATGCGGTTCAGCGGGCGGCCCCAGCACAGGTCACCTGCCAGGGGGCGGGGCGGGGGGTTCCAGCCCGCCGGCTGTGCTGGACTTTTTTGTCCAATGGCTCCTCTAAGGGGAAGACTTGCAAATACAGACAGGAGTGTCCCACCTGTGTTGGCCCCCATGCGGCCTCTGCCTGTCCCAGGCCTAGAAGGATGCGGGGCAGAGGGTGGGGCAGACAGGGGGCTTGCAAGACTGCCACAGATGGATCTAGTTCACCGAAGGGCTCCCTCCCCATTTAAGGTGGACATGTTGGAGCGTTGGCTCACATGGTGCCTGAAGGGTGAGGATGCGGGTATCCTTCAGGGTTCTAGGCAGGGGTTCCGGATCCCTTTCATGGGTAATAGGTCCCCTCAGGATGCCCCCAATATTTTATCCCTTAAGGGGAGGGAGGAGGTGGCTGCTGCCAGCTTTGACGAAAGGGTCTATGCGGGCAGGGTCGTTGGCATTGTCCCGCACCCCCGTCCTGGGGAGCATATTGTTCAATGATGCCATGCCTTTTGGCTATTCCTTTGGGGCTCGGTATTCGAGCGTTTCACCATTTTCCTAGATTGCGCTTTTGTCCGCAGGTCAGGGTCCCGGTCTGTAGCCCATTCCCTGGATGGTTTTATTCGGGGCTGAACGGGGCTGGGACACGTACCCACGTCTCCTCAACACATTTCAGACGCTAATGGAGGAACTTGGTGTCCCTTTAGCGCCCGAAAAGACCGAGGGCCCATCTCCACAGCTAGTATTCCTGGGGTGGAGAGTAACATGATAGCGCAGGATTCTAGGTTGCAGCAGGATAAGGTATCAAGGCTAGTGGCCCTTGTCTCGTTCTTGCTGGCCGGGCGCATAGCATCACTGAGGGAACTTCTGGTGCTACATGGTCACCCCAGTTTCGCTGGCAGGGTCGTCGCACCGGGCAGGGCATTTGCTCTGCGCTGGTGCGACGCCATGGCGGGATTATCCAGGCCCCATCACAGGCTCAGATTTACCCAGGGTATCGGGGCAGACGTGCTTGTCTGGCCATAGATCCAGAGGTAGTTCAACGGGGTGTCATGATTTCCTGGCTCCCCCTTGCTTTCAGATGCGGTCCGATGCCTCATGATTCCTGGGTTTCTGGGATGTACTTCAATTGGAAGTGGGCCTATGGTGGGTGGCCACCATCCTGGGCAGGCAAAGGGTCGCCTGCATGGTCTCACGTATCTGGAATGTTTCCCTATCCTGGGTGCTTTGATGCTATGGGGCAAGGGGTGGGCCAACTCGGTTGTGCAACTTGGGCATGGCAACGCGGCTGTTTTCCGCATCGTCACTGCACAGGATTCCAAATCGCCCGGGGTTATGGAGCTAGTTAGTTGGTTTGTGTTATGCAACCTGTGCCTCAACGTTCCCTTCAGGGCCAGGCATGTCTCAAGGGTTGATAATGATATTGCTGCTGCTTTGTCCCGCCTGCAGATCTCCCGGTTCCGTGCCTCGGCCCCCGGATGCGGAGGAATTTCCCTCGCCACTCCCGGATGTGAGATGGACCGTTGGCAAGGAGAGGTGAACCGGGCGATTGGCCTGTCACTAGCGCCATGCATGAGTAAGGCGTATCACCACGCATTTAGTTCCTTTAGAGTATTATGTACCCGATTCTGACTGCCAGGAACCTGGCCTTTTCCAGTAGCCCATGTTCTGCGGTTCACGATTTACCTGTATCCCCAGGGCCTTGCACCACGCACCATAGCATCTCAGCTGTCGGGTTGGCTTTTATGGCCAAGGTGGGAGGTCGTGTAGACAGCACCAATGACTTCCGGGTGAGACATGTTGGGAGGGGTGGGTGCGCGTGCCCGGGCGTTTCCCGGGCGACCGCCACCCCATTTACCCAGGGGGTTTTTGACCCAGTTGGCCCGGGGCTGGCCTGGCCTCTGTTTTGATAGATGAGGCAGCCCACTTCATGCGGCTACAACGGTGGCCTTTTTGGAGTCCTCCGCGTCGGCGAGCTTGAGATGCTGAGTAAGGCGGATGCAAGAGTTTCCCAGGGTTTTTACCCAATTGGCCCGGGGCTGGCCTGGCCTTAGTTTTAAGAAATGAGGCAGCCCACTTTATGCGGCTACAACGGTGGCATTTTTGGAGCCCTCCGCATCGGCGAGCTTGAGATGCTGAGTAAGGCGGATGCAAGATTTTCCCAGGGTTTTTACCCAATTGGCCCGGGGCTGGCCTGGCCTCTGTTTTGGAAATGAGGCAGCCCACTTCATGCGGCTACAACGGTGGCCTTTTTGGAGCGCTCCGCGACAGCGAGCTTGAGATGCTGTATAAGGCGGATGCAAGTGTAGGGCACTGGAACTCGAGGATGTCTATATTGCCAAAGACTGGGCCCAGTTGAGGATACGCTCCTCTAAGACAGATCAGCATGGCGTAGGCAGTGGTGTAAGACTGCTACGGTGTTCTTTGGCAGACATCTGTCCGGTTGGTGCCCTACAGGAATTCCTGGCACTGCGTGGCAGGCACCACGGCCCGTTTTTCTGTCACCAAGATGGATCTCCCCTTACTAAATTTCAGTTTTGGAAGGTGACAGCCAGAGCCCTCACCAGGGTGGGCCTACCAGGTGCCCGTTATGGCACACATTCATTCCGTATTGGTGCAGCCTCTACAGCAGCTGCTTTTGGGTACTCTGGGGCTGACATACGCAGCATGGGGAGGTGGGGCTCGCAATGTTTTCAGTTTTATGTGCGCCCACTCCTGCCATGAGTACCAATCCAGTCACCTTACCGCCTTTTTTCACAATTTTCTTACAGACCCTGGGTGTCGTATTACACCGGTGACAGTATGGCTGGTGGGCCACAGCTATGTGCACAGGGCAGCGCGTTACGCTGCGGCGACAGAGTGGACCCCGACTGGGACTGGGTGAACACGCCAGTCTCGCATGGCATGGTAAGCCTGGGATGTTATGGCGGGGGCTGCGGCCTTTCCTTTTTCTGGCCTGAGTGCTGACCCGCCTGACATTCTCATCATCTACCTTGGGGGCAATGATTTGTGCCAGGTCACCGGCTTATCGCTCAAGCATGCGATTTGCGAGGACCTCGCCTACTTGCATTATGTCTGGCCTGCCACAACCCTAGTTTGGTGGACATTATCCCGCGCCTTTCTATAGAGGGGGCGTTCACCTCCTGGCCCTTGACCGCGCTAGGCGCACGGTCAACGGGGCGGTGGCGCGGTTTCTTGCTGACAGGGCTTGGGGACGGGTCAGTCATCACCCCGATATTAGTCTACAAAATTATGACTTGTACGCAGGGGATGGGGTCCATCTGTCGCGAGGAGGTATGGACCTCCTGTTAGGTGATTGGCGAGCAGGCCTGTTGACCGAGCTGACGGTCTGGGTGGGGGCGTCAGGTCTTCTTTGAAGCCCCTCCGTGTGGCGGGTAGCACTGGTAAGGTAAACAGTATGACCCACAAGTATCCGGCAGGTTCGCAATTGACTGGACAACACTAGACAGGAATAAATTAGTTAAACGTTGTCCGGTCAACGACGAATCAGGCGATGGGGTGATGACGATTGCTAACCAGCATGCATCACCCCTGTGATTTCACGGATACGTGTCAGAGGGTGGGGTCATGAGTTAGTTATTGACTACGGTCAACAATTTGTTTGTTGTCAACAAACAAATTGATACAAATTGATACATTGTAACCAATTGCCGTTGGCAATTTTGGGGTGGTACCTTACCAGTGTTACTTCGGCCTGCTTGCCTTAGGAATTATGATTGGTCGTTTTACCAATACAAATTTATAATTCGGACTAGGGCATTGAATCAATAAATGTGGCCCTATGCTGTTATCCACTTTCAATGTTGTCTGTGTCCGTTATTGGGGGGGTGCGCCTGCAATGCAAGCGCGGCACCAAAATGGCCGCCGCGCCCTTTGCGGGCCCCCCCCACAGGACAGAGAATCCGGGTAGTTAAGGGCGTGGCCAGCTCCCTTATAAAAGGGGTGGCCACGAGGCAGCCGAGCTGCCATTTTACCTCAGCGACGGAGCGGAGAAGTCTTTTCCCCTCCACCCCCTCCCTAGTTAACAGTGTGATATTTTGGTCGCTTCGGGGCCGGGTGGGAATTTTTGGCTGGGACCCATATTGGCTTCCGGGTCCTGGCTTTTTTGCCCATCCCACACTGTTGCTATGGTTTGATATAGGGGTCTTTCTGTGTTCCTAATGTTGACTTTTGTCACATTGGCGGGTAGCACTGGTAAGGTAAACAGTATGACCCACAAGTATCCGGCAGGTTCGCAATTGACTGGACAACACTAGACAGGAATAAATTAGTTAAACGTTGTCCGGTCAACGACGAATCAGGCGATGGGGTGATGACGATTGCTAACCAGCATGCATCACCCCTGTGATTTCACGGATACGCGTCAGAGGGTGGGGTCATGAGTTAGTTATTGACTACGGTCAACAATTTGTTTGTTGTCAACAAACAAATTGATACAAATTGATACATTGTAACCAATTGCCGTTGGCAATTTTGGGGTGGTACCTTACCAGTGTTACTTCGGCCTGCTTGCCTTAGGAATTATGATTGGTCGTTTTACCAATACAAATTTATAATTCGGACTAGGGCATTGAATCAATAAATGTGGCCCTATGCTGTTATCCACTTTCAATGTTGTCTGTGTCCGTTATTGGGGGGGTGCGCCTGCAAAGCATCAGCGATATCATTATTAATGTCCGGAACATGCCTAGCCTTAAAGAGGATATTGTAACGCAGAGAGCGTAATACAAACTGACGTATCAGGAACATAACCCTAGGTGAACGAGATGTTTGGGTATTGACAATGTGTACCACGGCAGCATTATCATACCAAAAGTGAACTACAGAATTTTTCCATATATCACCCCATAACATCAGTGCACCCAGAATGGGAAAAAAATTCCAAAAAGGTTAAATCCCGAAGCAGTTCTGTACCCTGCCATGCTTCGGGCCACTGACCACAGCACCATCAGCCATCGAAGTAGATGCCGTACCCCTGTGACCCCGAAGCATCAGACTGAACTTGAAATTTTGGCATAATAGAAAGTTCAGTCTGCCAAAAGGACACCCCATTAAAGTCGGCCAGAAAAGCAAGCCAAACCCAAAGATCAGCCCTCATACACCTCTTGAGTCAGACCCTGTAGTGCTTCCATGATAAACCAACAATAGTATCGCATAGGTGCCTGGCAAAAGCCTGGCCCGGTGTGATAACCCTGCAAGCAAAGTTGAGATATCCATAAAACACCTGGAGGTCATGGAGCGAGACCTTGCGCTTGGCCAACATGGCTCAGATTGCATCAGAAATTCGACCGACCGTTTCCTTGGGGAGCCTGGACGTCTGTGCTACAGTATCAATTTCGATACCCAAAAATGTTAATACAGTAGCTGGGCCCTCGGTCTTTTCTGGTGCCAATGGAACTCCCAGTTCAGCCATTAGCCCCTGATAAGTGACCAGCAGTTGTTCGCATGTCCCAGAGCCATGTCTCCCCCCCGAACAGAAAATCATCCAGGTAATGAGCCACGTTTTGAACTCCGGACCGGCAAACAAATGCCCAATGAAGAAAAGAACTAAAACGTTCAAAGGCTGAACAAGATACAGAGCAGCCAAACGGCATAGCCTTGTCGACAAAACATTTCCCTTCAAAGCAAAAACCCAGCAATTCAAAATCTTCTGGGTGCACAGGGAGAAGCCGGAAGGCGGATTTGATGTTGCATTTTGCCATCAGTGCCCCCAACCACAGAAATGGACCATCTGTAAAGCTTGATCAAAGGATGTATACCGCATGGAACAGAGCTCCTCTGGTATAGCAACATTGACCGATGAGCCCGCCGGGTAAGACAGGTGATGTATAAGATGAAATTTGCCTGAAGACTTCTATGGTACCAGGCCAAGTGGGGACACCTTTAGATTCTGGTATGGGGGCTCACTAAAGGGGCCAGCAACCCAGCCCTCCTTCACTTCCTTAAAAATCTTCTCCCTTGCCAAATTTTCCCTACCCCTCAGTGATTGTAAATTGGGCGCATCCTGTGGTGCGCGTGTACCTACAAAAGGAATGTGAAAGCCAAACAAAAAACCTGCTAGCAAGTAGGCCGCAACTGCCGGATTGGGGTAGATGCTAAGCCAATGCTGAAGGACTTCAATTTGAATTGGGGAGGGGGCCTTTAGCAGCTGTTGCCTGGTCTGAGGGTGCTCGACCTGGGTCCTGTTGTCCACGACCTCTACCTCGAGACCCACCGGATTGGAAGCAAGTGGTGGCCGAATGAGGTCCAGCACAGATGGAACACTCATGCTTGTACTTGCACTGCTTCCTTGTACAGCCGCCCGGGGATGAGAAGTTCCAGCACAGCAGGCAGACTGGAACCCCCTGCCCCGCCGGCTGGCGGGGAGATTGTGCTGAACCAGGTCATTGAACAACATGGCCACAATAGTAACAATCATCAGATGCAGGGCGAGACAGCATCATGTAAAGGAGCCACAGCAGCTGGTTGGGCTCATCCCAGCGCATCTCAGGGTGAAGGGTGGCCCACATACGGAATCCCTCATCACATGCGAGCCATGACTGTCCCAGAAAATCTATGTATGCCCTGTATATAATATCCAGATACTGGATCAATGGGATCTCCAGATCTGGCCAGGCCCTAATGGACACCGTGGCATACATCAAATAAGCCGGCAGCCAGTTCGCCCAAGTTTGTGGAGGTTTGCGATGACGGGCTAATTCCTTATCCCAGTCGTCCTCCCTCTCTTTCTCCTCCCTAATTGGTTCCCTATTTAGGAGACTAAATAAGTCTACATATTCACGGTGCCAGAACTTATCTCTGGTCGCCGGTAAAAGGTGATCCCCCAGTGGCAATGAGATACCAGCGTTTGGCAGTGCCGAGCTAGGGACCGTATGATAGGCTGTATTCGCAGGGGGGGGCATAAGCTCATATTGGATATGGCACAACTGGTCCTGCTGGCGGAACCCCAGGCGGTACTGGTGGGTACGGCACCCTCCAAGATGCAACTTGTGGGGCCGAAAACCTGGGCCCCTGCAATGAGACGATTGAAGCCGATTGCTGCGGCTATGGCCAATGAGCTGCGTAGGTTGTAGGCAATGAACCCATGTAATGTGAGCTAACTTGACCTCCATACTCACCAGGTGCACTCCCTCCAGCTGCCCCCACCGGGGGTTCCAGCTGGTGCAGAACGTTGGGGCTCACAGCCGAATTAGAGCCCGCTGTACCGAACACAGATGAATCCATGATGCCAGAGCCTTCCACCTGTGTGGAAGCGGGCCGGCTGGCCGGCGTGGCACCAGTTGATTGCAGGACCAGAGAGGGTTGTGCAGCCTCCAGTTGCTGCACCCTCTGATCGAGTGATGCAGACAACTGGGGCCAGTCCATGTTCACCTGGTTAAGGCCTTGCGAAGCAGGCTCCAGGCCTGCAGCCTGCTCCAAGGCCGCAATATGGGCCATGAGGGCCCCAGCATTGCAAGATGTGCCTCCTGTGAGGCCTGCTGTCGTGCCCCCCTTGAGGAGGGAGGAGAAACCCTAGATGTGGCAGCAAGGACCAGCACTGCCCCAGGGGGCGCAGACCCGGCCCTGGCCCACCCAGAGGCCTTGCTGGGGGCTATGCGTCCCAGCCTCACCCGAGCCCTACAACTAGGGGGAGGTCCGGACTCCGGCCCAGGAGTCCTCTCCCATCCCTTGCAGGGGGAGATAAAGGGCCGTGGGCCACTGGGCCAGGCCGAGGACTACCGCTGCCCCAGGACCATCGCCGCAGCTGCAAGGGGCCCCCACCTTCCTCTCCCATCCCTTGCGGGGGGAGAGAAAGGGCTGTGGGCTGGCAGGCCAGGCTGAGGACTGCTGCCGCCCCAGGACCATTGCCGTCTTCGGCTCCTTCCCATGGCTGCCTTGGCTCATGTTGAGACTGAGATGTGGACCTCCTTCCCCAAGTTGTCGGGGGAGTGGTAGCTCCTACGACTTTTCTCCAGTGGACATGGGGGTCTTGCTATGTTGGGTTTGCTGTAGTATAATTATATTTATTGTATTTTTATGACCTAATTATGTAGTGTAGTTTTTTGTATTATGATATTATGCTTATCTGGATTGTTTTCCATTTTGAATTTATTGTATTTCTGTATTATCGTTTTATTGTTACTTTGTTGGATTATGTTGTTAGCCGCCTTGAGTTGGCCTTGGCTGAGGAAGGCGGGATATAAATTAAACTGATTGATTGCTTGAACTGGGGCCCTAGCGCCTGATAGGGGCCTAGCTGGGGCCGATCCAGGCGGCCCAGTGTGGCGTGACCGCAAAGGCCCACCTGAGCAGGCCCCCCCTCTTTGGTGCCATGGTGCAGGGAGCAATGAAGGGGAATTACCTCGGATACCTGCGACCGGAGGGGCCCACACAAGGCCTTAGTCCGGTCGAAGGGCCTATTAGCTTCCGCTGCGCAGCGTGTGCAAGATTGTGGCCTAGGCGGCGGCCCTCGCTACCTACTAGGGCACTAAGCCCTAGCCAATCCACGGCCAAACACTGCCAAAATTGGCTCCGTTAGAGCCGAGAAATTGTCTGGGTAAAGGGAAACGTGTCCTTGGCCCAGTCGATTCAATTTTAAAGCCGGCAACGGCGCGCAGAGCCTGCCCTTTTAAAGGGGAGCTCGGCTCCACCCACTCGCTCGGCTGAAGTGCCCGGCTCTCAGGGGCGGGGGCGGCAAAGTGTGCGGTGGCCATATTGTTTTGCCGCCACACATCCCATGTGACTGCAAAAAAGCAAATGCTATTTCAGGCAGCATTAACAGATATACAGTCTCCAAAGTATGCACTCCATGAAACTTTTGGGTACTAGTTCTCAAACAAATAACAGAAAGTACTTTTTCACCCAGAGGATCACTGGTCTATGGAACTCCCTGCCAGAAGAAGTGGTGACAGCTGTCAGTCTTGACAGCTTTAAGAAAGGATTAGACAAGTTCATGGAGGACAAGGGTATCAATGGCTATAATTATGGATACCTAAGGACAACCTCCGGGTTGGAGAGATAGACAGGATATCTCTCAATGCCATTTCCAGGGAATCCTAAGCAGGTGAAGGCATCTGCATTGGAATACCCTGAAGCAAATGGTGAGCCACTGTGTGAGACAGAATGCTGGACTGGATGGGCTGTGGCCTGTTCCAGCAAGGCTGTTCTTATGAGGTACTATTCCCCTTCTCTTTGGTGCTAGTCAAACCACATCTAGGGTACTGTCTCCAGTACTTTAATAAGGATGCCAATCAACTTGAACAAGTTCAGAGGAGGGCAACAAAGATGGTCAGGGGGTTGGAAATAAAACTTATGAGGAAAGACTGGAAGAACTGGACATGTTTAGCGTTGAGAAATGGAGACGGAGGGGGATAATATAACGGCTGTTTTCAAATACTTGTAATGTAGTCATAAAGAGGAAGGGCAAGATTTGTTCTCAATTATCCAAGAGTGCAGGACATGCAATAATGTGCTAAAACTACAGAAAGACAGATATAGGTTGAATATGAGAGAAAACCTCTTAGCTCTTAGAACAGCACAACAATGGAACCAATTGCCTTGGGAGTTGGTGAGTGCTCCAACACTGGAAGCATTCAAGAGAAAGTTGCACAACTATTTGTCAGATCTGCTTTGATTTGGATTTCTGCATTGAACAGGAGGTTAGACTTGAAGGCATCATAGGCTCCTTCCAACTCAGTTATTCTATGATTAAAGTTCAGCCATAATATCTGGATTTCCTCAAGATTGTTTCTATAATCAATAGGCCCAGTCCCTGCTTGTCCCTTCTCTATCATATCACAAAAAATCCTCTCTTGGTTTCATGTCTGAACCTAAAATCACAGCACAAAGGATGTAGATGGCAACCCTGTCTTCTACACATGGCTATTTCTCTGTGGTATAACATTTATCAATGGCCTCCATGTACTATTGATGAATATGGTTCAGGAAATGTAGGGCCTAAAAATGCCCCCCCTGGATATTGACACAGGGGATGCAACTCTAAAACATGGAGGGCAAGTACAATATGTCGCTTCTGCCTGCTGCCCTGTGTTGAAGGTGACTCACCTGACAGTTGAATTTTATTTCAACACTGTCTTCTTTTGCACTTGAGAATAACAGGTTGAGACACACAGCCCTGTTCATGTCACTTCTACTCTCTGCAATTTGGCATCTGTAATATGCACAGAATCCCATAACTGCAGGATACATAACAAAGAAGGATTAGTATTATTATTAAGCTAGGTCTTTGTGTAGGGCATTATTCAGAGCAAATACCCAAAAATGAAAAACCCCTCTGAGAATGAATTTCCACTCTTAATAAGATGCAAATGTCTCCATACAGTTGCAAGTAATTGTCAATATGAGTATCATCTCTTCATGATATTTTTGCAATACTAGTGCAAGTTTGCTTCCTCTCTTGAATTTATTAATGTGCTGAGATTCCTCTCTCCCCCCCCCCCCTTGTAGGGTTGTGTATTAATGTGCATTTTAGAGAAGGGAAAATATAGCCCACTAGCTGACTAGAAATCTAATGCATCTGAAAAATAAGAGGAAATCCTCTTGTGAAGAATGGGTCTCAAAGGAGACATTAAATGCAAAGCAGAAATTGGTTTATATTTATTTGGGATCACTGTGTTCTGAAAGCTCCATTTGAAAGTGTACACTTTCTATTGGGAGGTCATAACACTTGCCATTAAGTACAGTTGTACTATATAAAATAATATTTAAGCCAGATTCACTTGATCAGCCAATTTGTGTGAAAGTGACTTGATCTGTGAAGATATTTGTAAGGCTTGATTTGCTGTATGTACCTTAAGGTCACAAGAACTGGCCTGTGGTGGTTGGTCAGTTCTCTCAGTGTACAGCAGGAAACAATGGAGTAACAAACATATCTTCATCACAAGCTGGAACTGAGTTTGCAGGACATTGATTGTAGAGACTGCTGTTAGATCATTTCATCAACGTCCAGAAAGATGGTCCATCTATCACAAAAATATTTCTTATTTCTCAGCATTGATGGTGCATGGGGACAGAAAAAGGGTCAAGCCTAAAATGTAGAAATCAAGTCCTAAAAAATTTGGAATGAAGTGACATGTTTGCATAATCACTGCATTTTTCTATTTAGGAAGCAAGTTAGCAGTTATTAGTGAGGTACACAGAAAGACCCTCCTCAAAGATTGTGGTATTTTTGAACCACAATCAGATGTACGCTGGTAACGGTAACCTCGTGTTGCTGGCTAACCTTCTCACACTAGGTCAGGCTAAAAGAAGTGCAGAATGAACTCACCAAAAGGTGTCTTCATTTTGGCAGTTTTATGTCTGGCCTAGATACAGGAGAAGAATAAGAACAAGAAGTTATTAGTTTTAAACTAGTAACTAAAGATTTTGGAAGAATTTTGCTTCCCAAATTTAGTATGAGGAGGAAGTTGACCTGATCTTCCATCCACATTTTTAAATTTATTGTCTTAATATTTGGTACTTGACAATTTCCTATGTTTTTGAGGCTGCTCATTGATGGAATGAGCTCTGCACATATGTCTCTGTGAAACTGCTTGCTGGGAGGAGGGACTTTACCTTTGTTCCATCTTGAGGCAGAAAAAGTAGGAATGCTCTAGCATCCTTCCTTGGATGCCTGTGGGGGCAGGTCCCTGTTGTGTCCAAACATTATCTACATATATTGCTTTAGGTTACGTTCACCATTAAGTCTTTGCTGTATTTGTGCCCCTTTCTGTGAGGCGGCTTATTCATATGTTTGCAATGTTCCTTGATTGGTTTACACAGGTTTCCGACGTTAAGTCCAGGCAAATGTATATCTGTAACTGCTGTTCCATCTGTATATATGCTGCTGCCTCATCCTGTTTTCCCCAGTCTGAAACTACTGAACTGAACTGAGCTATAATAAATCACTTATTGGTTAACCCCCAATCTGCTGTGGCATTGCATTTAATAATTGGTCTCAACAGTCCCCAAGGCCTCTCTTTGACCTAATTATGATGACCCACCCACCCTCCCAGTGGCTAGAGTATCAGGTTGCCTTCAGGGGTCAGATAGAATTTTTTTTAGTACATCATTCTGATTGGCTCTGGGTCAAGGGACAGTTATTTTACATGTCCCATTCTGACTCATGGGAAATTGGCACTCAATTAAATAGGTCACTTTTAGGCAAGTAGTCCTGGGCTAGGATAGTGTTGTGATCTAGCCCTCCTTCGATGATGAGCTGGATCAAGGGGCACTCCCTATGCCCAGTCCAGTTCTGCCTGCACCTGAGCCTGAGGATGACCTGAGGCAGGGATCTCAGTCGGCATCTGGCCCATGACTGTTTTCCCTGGAAGCTAACCTGTCAGATCAGGAGTCTGGTTCTGACAGTGATCAGCCCTCAGGCAGGGAGAAGTCCAGGAAAAAGCTATACCAGAGTCGCTGGCAGTCTAGAGCTAAGCACCAAAGAAGCATCCCAGCTGATACCGATTAGCTGGGAGGCTTATAAGCAAGCTTCTTGCAGCCTGCCAGTGTTGGTACAACTCTTGTGTGAAGACCGACATCCTGCTTGACTCCAGACTGCCTGCCATGACCCTGACTTCTCTGCCAACCCTGGTGATGCCCCTGGACACCCTTTGGGTTAGACTACTGACTTGGACTACTGGTAAACAGACCTTGGCTTACCTTTTGGACTTTGATATCTGTACTATCCTTGAACAAGACTCTCTGTGTAGTGCTACTGGGTGGTGACTGTGCCTACCTGGGTGGGTCAGCACAGGTGGTCAATCCCTTACGGCATTTTTTGGATTAGGTGAAACCTTAGTACCTGGCAGAAATTGAGAAAATTGGTTGGGCATGTGGGGAACACCATGAGACATTTGTGTAGAACATCCAACATAAGTTCATGCTAATTGAGTTGGAAATGAATGTGCAGATGTGCAACTTGGCCAGCCTGGTAGTAGTTGACAAAGTTCATCTCTGCACAGGGGCAACAGATTCATCCATCTGGTGTGGAGAGGGGACAAGATGTCTCTTAGTCCAGTATCAGGAACAGCACCACCAGCTGCTTCTAAGGTCAGGGGGAATTCAAATTAATAGAAGTGGCCAAATGCCTTATATCAGAAATGTATGTCTGTCTCTTTATTGATGGAGGATAATTTCAATTTCTATAAGGTAAGTTTAACTTTGTTATTTATCAAGATGTAAAATACTCAGCTTATTAAAGTTAGCTATTTTACCATACTTGTTTGTCCCAATGCTTCTTTTCAAGTGAAAAGTGGACAATCATCTGTCAGATGTCCTCCATTGAGGTGTCCACTGTGATGTCATTTTTTAACTTGAAGTACCTGAAATTTATAATGTAGAGTAGAAGGTGCAAGTAATCCATAAGATTCAGCTAACTCCTGAAAAACTATCTTTGAATCTTTGTTATGCCTTTACTAGCTATATGACTTCTGGAATTGTGATGGGCCCTACATATACTACTTACACTTACACTTTGCTTTGTAATTATTTTCTGATAGTATCTTGTGCCAGGACCTTGGATTGTGCATGCAGATCCTTCAGTTTTAACATGAAGATGATCTAATTTAAGCCACATATTCACTTGATGCTTATTGACATTTGTCACCCAGAAGGTAATAGGGATTCTCTCTATATTGTTGTTTCTCAAGCAATGCATCCCTGCACTGTTGGACTGGTGATTTTTTTAAAATATATTCTTTATTAAAACACTTAAACATAAAACATACAAATAAATCTTATAACACAAATCAATACAGTGTGTACCCATCACCCTGGGCTCCTTGTTTTTTATCTGCATTGTTTAAATAAACCAATTGTTCATTTATAGATATTTTATCCCCTATTTCTAAAATGGCATATATTGCTGACCTGGCTTAACTCCTTTAGATTGATCAAACACATATTCAATATATTTCCCCCAAATTTCTATACATTCATTTTTCTTTACTTACTTGGGTACTTAATTGATCCATGTTTCACATTTCAGGTTGAGGTGGTGGATCTAAGCATCATCTTCCACTGTTCCCGATCCCATGCCAATCTCATCCATGGCCTCGGGAACTTTGTCCTGAATTGGTCTTCCCATCTTGTTTCTGGCCTTCCTAGTGGCCACTTTATGTCAAGTGGTATCCATTCTGTGATAGCTTTGACCACCCGCCATCTTTGAAGCAGCACACATGCCCTGCACACTGATGCCTTGCAAACTCAGTCAATGTTGACACTTGTTTTGCACCTGATCTTATACACAGTTCTTCATTTGATATTCAGTGCAAAGAAATGGAGGAAAACAACAAAAGAGGCAGAACCAGAGACCTTTTCAAAAAAATCCGGGAAATCAAGGGAGCATTTAAAGCAAAAATGACCATGATAAGGGACAAAGACAGAAAGGAGGTAGCTGATGCAGAAGAGATTAAGAAAAGATGGAAAGAGTACACAGAGGAACTCTACAAAAAGGACCTCGACACTCCTGATAGTCACAATGATGAAGAAATTGAACTTGAGCCAGACATCCTGGAGAGTGAAGTCAGAAAGGCCCTAAAGAGCACTGCAAACAACAAAGCTAGTGGAGATGATGGTATCCCAGTTGAATTTTTCAATGATGGCATCAAATTACTGCATTCAATATGCCAGCAGATTTGGAAAACAAAACAGTGGCCACAGGATTGGAAAAGATCAGTATATGTTCCAATCCCAAAAAAGGGCAATGCCAAAGAATGTTCAAATTATCGAACAATTGCACTCATCCCACACGCCAGCAAGGTGATGCTCAAGATAATACAGGATAGACTTCAGCAGCATGTGGAGAGAGAATTACCAGAGGTGCAGGCTGTTTTCAGAAGAGGCAGGGGGACTAGAGACCACAATGGCAACATACATTGGATCATGGAGAAAACAAAGGAATACCAGAAACAAGTTTACTTTTGCTTTATTGACTACACTAAGGCATTTGATTGTGTGGATCACAACAAGATGTGGCAAGTGATTAAAGAGATGGGAATACCAGAGCACCTCATATGCCACCTCAGAAATCTGTACACGAAACAAGAAGCAACAGTTAGGACAGAACACGGAATGACAGAGTGGTTTGGAATAGGAAAAGGAGTAAGACAAGGCTGCATTCTATCACCCTGCTTATTCAACTTATACACAGAGAACATAATGCGCAATGCAGGGATGGAGGAATCACAATATGGGATAAAAATTGCTGGGAGAAACATCAACAATCTAAGATATGCAGACGATACCACCCTAATGGCAGAAAGTGAGGAAGACCTAAAGAGTCTCTTGATCGGATTGAAGGAAGAGAGTGCAAAAGCTGGCTTGAGACTCAATATCAAGAAAACCAAGATAATGGCAACAGGCCTGATCAGTTCCTGGAAAATAGATGGGAAAGAAGTAGAAGCAGTGACAGATTTTACATTCTTAGGATCTAAGATCACTGCAGATGGGGATTGCAGCCATGAAATAAAAAGGCGACTGATTCTTGGGAGACAAGCTATGAGAAACCTGGGGAACATAGTGAAAAGCAGAGACATCACCTTGAAAACAAAAATTAGAATAGTCAAAGCAATGGTATTCCCAGTGGTAATGTACGGATGTGAGAGCTGGACAATTAGGAAAGCTGAACGCAGAAGAATAGATGCCTTTGAAATGTGGTGTTGGAGGAGAGTTTTGAGGGTCCCCTGGACAGCGAGGAGAACAAATAGGTCAATCTTAGAAGAAATCAACACTGACTGCTCATTGGAAAGTCAAATAGTAAAGATGAGGCTAAAGTACTTTGGGCATCAAATGAGAAGGGAGGATTCACTTGAGAAGGCCATGATGTTGGGAAAGGTGGAGGGCAAAAGAAGAAGGGGAGGCCAAGGATGAGATGGATAGATGGTATTGTAGACACAATGGGCACAGAACTGGGAGGACTGAGGGGGATGGTGGAGGACAGAGGCGCCTGGAGAACGATGGTCCATAGGGTCGCAAAGGGTCGGAATCGACTGTGCGACTGAACAACATCAACAACCCATCATATGTGTAGCATCCTTTGCTCGATTGCTCTTTGTGTTACATCTATTTTTTGATGTCCACTTTTGTAGGCTTCACTGCCATATAATAAAGCAGGCAGAATGGTGGTATTGACGAGTTCAGCCAGTAATTTTCTCATTTTTGCTTCACCAAGCACATGCTGCTTGCCTCCTTCATGAAATTTCTTTTGTTATATCATGCCTTAGGTTAACCACTTGCCCACGGTATACATATTAATCAACTTCTTCTACTATCTCTCTTCCACATCTCATATCTATGACATTTGTGGAGGCTCTCCATATACATTTCATTTTTGACAATTTGATCTTCAGGCCAATCTTTTGACTTTCTGCATCTAACTCTTGGAGCATATTCTGTGCTTCTTATACTGATTCTAATATTAACACTATATCATTTTCCTTTATAACAGATTTTTCAATTTTAATTCATATGTCAGCTTATCATTTATAGCCATGGTCCACAGTTCTTTATACCATTCCTCCTATCCAGAATATCTATACATTTTCCATTTCCTGGCTATTAACAATTTTGCAGCTTTTATCATGTTAGTAATAAGATCTTTCTTATAGTTTTCCATGTTTACACTTCCCAATTCCATTAGTAATGCATCCCTAGGACACATTTGTAATCTAAGTGATAATACCTTATTAATATCATAAAAAAACTTTTGTCCTCATTTTATTCACTTCTTTATAGTCCCACCATAAATGAAAATAAGTTTCAGGACTCTCCTTACACCTCTGTTGAATTTGTGTTGATGTAACTTGGTTCTCACTTGCAAGTTGTAATACTATAAGTTGTTTATTATTTTCTGTTATAATACGATTAAGTGGAATTAGGCTAGGAGTTTCAAAGTTTAACTGTTTGCCCATACAGAGAATCATGAGTTGACAAGCCCATTCATGCCTGTGCTCCATGACAGAGGGGGCTCTGTATGTACCTTTGAATGATGGTGTCAACATTTTGACAGAAGGACTTAGTTTTTCTGTTTAAATTATCACAGTAACTGTACTTTCAGTTCATAATTCCAAGATAAATTTTTAATAATGGTGCAGTGGATAAACTGTGCTGTCCTGCAACAAAAAGTTTATGAATTCAATCCTGGCCAGGGCTCAAAGTTGACTCAGCCTTTCGTCCTTCCAAGGCGGTAAAATGAGTACCCAACATGTTGGGGGCAAAATGTTAATTAACTTGTTAACCTCCCAGAGAGTGCACTAAGAACTATGCAGTGGAATATAAGTGTGATTGTTATGCTATGCTTTATTTTTTCCCTCTGCATCTAATTCTCTTCTGACTATCACCTTCACTTTATCAAACAATTTAAGTTCCTTGTGATTAATATTGAGATTTTTGTGTATATCTATTCATAGGTTTTCTGTAACTTTTAGCATCAAAGAAAATCATCCTTAATGGCTTTTAGTCATTGTTCTTTCAGAATTTCCCTCTTTGGTGCAGTTAATAGCACATTCATTAACAACAAAATTAATTTTGATATCTGTACTGTGAGATTCAATGATGTTTAGAAGACTGTTCAGTTAATTAGGAGAGCATGCAAACAACTGAATATTGCCCATGTATATTAAGTGTGAAATATAGAGGTTATTTCTGTGATCGTTTTGCTTTTAACCCTTGGTGAAATCATTCAGTAGTCTAGATGGGAGTAGTTGTTTTTGTTCTTCTTGTTATTTGCTTATGTTGGATTTAGATGCCTTGCAGTTTAATGGATTTTTATAAATGCAAATAACAACCTTCTATCAAAGGGCATTAGCTGAACATAAAAACATTATATGTATATCTAACTGAGTTGGAAGTAGCCTATGAAATAATTGAGTCCAACCCCCTGCTCTATGGAGGACATCTGACAGATGATTGTCTAATTTTCTCTTCAATGTCTACAATTTGAGCGTTCAAGTGATGCTATATCGGTTCCAACTCAACTTACTTTCATACTTCCTCTGGCATAAAATAAACACATATTCTCACAAAATCAATACACTCACATGTGTGTACATGTATGAGCTGAATATAAAAACACCTGGAAGTGTATAGATATAAATACAGACGAGGATGTATATGTTTTTATATTTAGCTCATATACACAGAGAGTAATAGTATCACATAAATGCATACACAGCCATAGGAAGAAAATTCCACATCCCCGTATAAAACACTTGATTCCCTCTATAGCTATACTATATTTTGGAATACAAGAAAGCAAAAAATAAACTGAAGGAAGGAAATAAAAAGACAGCTGAAATAGCAGCTTCACATAGGTCATCTGAAGATTATCAGCATGAAGGAATATTCTGGCATCTCCCTGTATCAATTATACTAGCAATTTTTGCCTTGCCTTGCCGGGCAGGTATAATGTGTGTGTTGGTGGTTGGGGTGGTTTTGGGGGGTGTACACAGAGAGAGGGGGGAGGGGAGATCTGCATTTGGCCCATTGCCTGTCAGAGAATGGGTTGGATTTCTCCTACAGGCATGAGCGAAACGGAGCTACCTTGCCGGGCAGGTATTTATTTTGTTTTGGTGGAGGGATGGAGAACAGCTGACCCTGCAAGGGTGAGTTCACAGCCCACAGCCCTGAACCATGGGCCATCCTTGCCCGTGTTTGCTCTCCTGGTGCAGATCCCACCTCCTTTCCTCCTTACCCTCACAATGACGGTGGATCTCTTCTGCCTTCAGGGCTGTTGTCGATTCCCATGACGTGGTGGCAGTGGCGGTGCTGATGTAGTTCAGGCCCATATCAGATGCACCGACTGTGTCCTGGTCTCCCTGGACCTCACCCTTGCAGAAATGGCTGTTCTCCATCTCTTGGGCAGCCGCTGAGTTCTTTTTGCTGCTGCTGCCTCCTTGTGTATTTTCCCTCAGCTCCTGTGGCTGTTGGGCTGGCTTCCATCATGGCTTCCACTCTGCCTCTCCTGCACGCTTGTCCGTTGCCCTCCTGACTGTCGTGCACACTTGGGCTGGGCTCCCGACTGGCTGTTTCTGGCCGCAGAAAATGCTGGGGGTTGTAGTGTTTTTTTTGTTTCATGTTCATGGGGCGAACACCCCACCCTTGGCTTCCAGACCTTCATGGCAATGGTGTAATGGACAAAAGTTAAGTGTGGGCGGCTCGGTACAGGATGGTTGGGCCGGGTGTAGCCATGCATGCCAGACATGCGTGGCCCAACCCCCTTCTTATAGGTAAAGATTAGGAAGTATGTTGGTGATTTAGAAATCTCTGAGGCCTGTAGAACAGGTTTGTATCTCTGTGCACAATGATTGTGAATGTTAGATGCCCCCATATACAATTTTTAACATATTATCTTTTGTATTGACCACCACTATTTGTCAAATATGCCATTCCCCTCTTCCCCTCTTCAATCTCAATTGCACATTTTTCTCATGTAGAAATCAGTATAAGGTACTCGTCAGTTTGGGTTTATGCCAAATTATTTTCTTTGCCCATTTTAATAACACATTTTCTGATTGATTTCCCCCCAAAATCAAAATTAAATTGAGAGTGTATAAGTTACAAATAAAAAGCTACTTAAAAATAGAAATTCTTTGCAATTAATTTACATTATGACTATAACGTAGTACTTGGCTAAATCATTCTTTGACTATGTGGCAATAAGGCAACAGATTTTTTAAAAAATTGTACATTTATGGGAAAGTGCAAAAATGATTCCAAAATTGCACAAAATCTCTCTGAGATATGTACTGTTGCAACTTTAATAAGCAGCTGATGAGGTGAAAATCCTGTGGTAGAAAGGTCCAATTTGAAAGTACTGTAACAGCAAATGGTGATTTTCTTACATAGAAATAAAATCTCATTGGCAACAGCAAGTGGAATTGTTATATTAATAGACATGTAGTAGTTTCAAGTCTGCTTTGTCTCCACTCCAACTCATTCGACCCCCTCTTCTCAGGAAATCTTATTAGAAAATATGAGTAGTATTTAACAAGCTCTGTAGAATGGAATAAAGAGAATAATAGAGCAGCAGCCACCATATAGCAATGGTGTCATTCTGTCATAGAATCCTGGTGGTATAAATCATTAGCGCTTTGTTTTGCAAGGTTGCTTATTTGTTTGTTACTTTATAATATCTGGATTTTTAAGATCTACATCTACAATTCAGAAAGGAAGACAAAAAACATAAAAATAGAAACTTTGGGCTCCTCTGATCCTGTCCTACCTGTGTATTCTCTTTCAAGTTGCTAGCATTGACTGTTTTCCATGATACTTCTTAATGCAAATTTTGCTTTCCTGGGAGATAGGCACACAATATTTTTGGAACCGGACACATTTTTCCTGAGCTTAGAGAAAAATTTAACCAAATGCTACCATACAGATGCTCATAGTCAGTAACTATTTTTATGGAGTACCACTGAGATGCAAATGAAAATTTGTGGGTGAGTAACAGAAGTTCTCCCTTCTAAAATAACATGTCGGTGCTCTTTTGTGCTGTTGAGTCAGAACTGACTTATAGTAACCCTAAAAGAGCTTTTAAGATAAGTGAAATATTGAAAGAGTCACTTTACCAGTTCCACATCTTCAGGGAGTTTCAGTGGCTAAACAGACATCTGAGCCCAGACCTCCTGAGTCCTAGTCTGTCACTGTTTAATAGCTGAGAAAAGTTGTGTTCTTGTCACTATTCCCTTTTCTTCTAATAACACTATTTTGATAGCTGCTAGTGAGTCCTCATAATATAACGTGGGTGTCTGAGGGAAGAGAGAGAGATGGGGCCTTTATATCTTCCCTTCTCAGTCAGGATGCTGGGGGGAAAGCTGAAGAATTGAAGAATAGGTTGGCCATATTGACTTGTGAGAGAGAACTTAAAAGACTAACTGTTGTATTTTAATGTTAGCTTTCATGGATCAAGTCCACTTTATCAGACATTAGTATTTTAGATATGTCTCATTCTAACTATTGATCAGAAGTGAAATAGAAATATCTCCTCCTACACCCATGCAATCCATTTTTGTGTAGTTTACTGCCAATTTACCAGCTGGGAACATGAAGTACTCAAATGAAGTCAATAGCTTCACTGATTCAAAGTGCTTCATAAATAGTGTTGTAACAATCCTATGAACATAAGGATAGAAAATTGCACCTGAGTATCAAACCATAACAAGTTCTTCATTCTGTTTTCTTCAACAAAATTATCATTCTGTATGAGCTTTCCAAGCTTCACTAAAAAAAATGTGGAACCTGAAATTCTTACACTTAGCAGAGTAAAGCTGTTGGTCTTTGGCTCCAGGAAACATCTATGTAAAATGTTCTATGTTATACAAAGTTCATATCTGAAGTTGACTTGTGCTGCTATACAAAGAGAAAGGCAGCCTGGAAATCAATCAAACAAACAGTAAGACAGACAAACAAGTCAAACAAATGAACTTTCATCTACAACTTACATTATTTTAAAAAAGTTAGAAGTCTGGAACACCTGAGACAGAAATTATTCATCTTTTAGGGACCATGCATCATATATTTGTCATGTTAGGTATTTATAATCCTATGATCATGTAAAGCGAATAATATAAAGCTAATTGTGACCAATTGTGGAGGTGATGAGGTACATCTCAGTTGTGCAATCAGATGTATGATCAGATATGCTTCCAAGACATTCTCTAGAAACTCATCACTCTATATCTATAAAACAGAGGTGTGGTTCTTGCATGTGCTCTAAAGGAACCCACACCTCTGGACCAATCTCACTGAAAATTGGTACACACCTACCTTGGGCTTGCGAGATCAGCTCTGTAGGGGTCTCGAAACCCATTTGGGGATTAATGCCCCACAAATTGGAACACAAAGTGGACACTCCCACCAATGGGAGAGAAAGCACGTACCACCACTAAAAGGGGGGGATCCTTTTCCAAAGCCGAAGAATAAAAAAGTATTTAAAAGGAAAGAAACCTATTTTTATTATTTCCTTCAATGGGTTATTATTGTTAAAGTATCAGGATGGTGTTGGGATATTGTGGAACAGAGAAGGGAGGGAAATGGGGGACAAAATAGAATAGTAAACCACTGTGGGGTGGTACAATGGAATGGTCCGCTGTCCTCCGTTGGTTGGGAAGGAAAAAAAATCCACTGGAGCCTTTTGTTTGAGCCCTTAGAAGAGGGAGGAAAGAGGGCGATGGTTGAAGGGTGATGCTGGTCACTTTAGTATTGCCCCCTTCATCCCCTCACCCTTTTTTAGGATATTGTCCCTCTCATAATGGAAGTGCACACCCCTTTGCAATGTGTTTGGCCTTGGATTAAAGCTCAATTCAACTCAATGAGATTTGCTGGGCACATATCTCAGTTGCTTACCTCATGTTTGAGAAAGAAATCCTCAAAAAAAAAAACAGTGCTGATCTCGCAAGCTCAAGGTAGGTGTGTGTCAATTTTCAGCGAGATTGGTCTAGGGGTGTGGGTTCCTTTAGATCACATACAAGACCACACCTCTGTTTTATAGATATAGATCTGAATAACAACCAGAGATCATCTGCCATTACCAATTGTTTGAAGCCACATTGATTTGTATGCTAATCTGTTATGCTAACCAATCACTCTATACCTGATGTGTATAAATTGATGCCATGAAGCCTCACTCCCATGTATGATGGTGGACTTGATCCACAAAAGCTCACCTTGAAATTAACAGTTAGTTTTTAATGTGCTACAACATTTTTGTTTTGTTTTGTTTATTCTCTGATATGCCTGAAACACAGACTAACATGGCTAGTATTTAAAAAAATCAACTATCAGGATTTTATCAATGCTTAGGTAGGCCATGGCCCAAAAAAAGGTAGGGAACCACTGATCCATTTCAATCTAGCAACAGGTCTGGCTACAGAAAAGAGATAGTTTTTCTTGGTGAACAGTCTACGTTGGGAAGTGTGTCTCTAAAGATTCTGCTGGACCTCTCTGTGGTTTTTTTAATATCATCAATTATTATATTCTCTCAGGGTACCTTTCTGGAATAGATCTTGGAGGTACTGTTTTACATTGCAGGCGTACCCCCCAATAAAGGACTCAGACACAAATGAAAGTGGAGAACGGCATTGGGCCACATTTATTGATTCATGCCCTAGTCCGAATTATAAATTTCTATTGGTAATTGACCAATCATAATTCTTAAGGCAAGCAGGCCGAAGTAACACTGGTAAGGTACCACCCAAAATTGCCAACGGCAATTGTTACAATGTATCTATTTGTATCAATTTGTTTGTTGACAACAAACAAATTGTTGACCGTAGTCAATATCTAACTAATGACTCCACCCTCTGACGTGTATCCGTAAAATCAGGGGGTTATGCATGCTGTCTAGCTGTAGCCATCACCCCCTCGCCTGGTTCGTCGTTGACCGGACAACGTTTAAACAACTTATGCCTATCTAGTGTTGTCCAGTCAATTGCGAACCTGCCTGATACCTGTGGGTCATAAATGTTTACCTTACCAGTGGTACCCGCCACACGGGGAGGCTTCCCAAAAGGCTCACCGCCCCCCCAGACCGTCAGCTCGGTCAACAGGCCTGCTCGCCAGCCTACTAACAAGAGGTCCATACCTCCTCGCGACAGATGGGCCCCATCCCCTGAATAAAGCTCATAATTTTGCAGACTGATGGTGGGGAGGCGAATGACGCGTCCCCAACCCTTGTCAAAAAGGAACCGGGCAATAGCCCTGGAGCGTTGAGCTCGGTCAAGAGCCTGGAGGCCGAACGCTCCCCTGTAAGCGTACTGCGGTATCATGTCCGACCAAATGAGGGGTGTGGTAAGCCACACATAATGTGAGTAGGGACAGGTGACTGCAAATCGAAAGCTTCTGCGATAGGCCAGTGACCTGTCCGAAACCATTGCCCCCAAGGTGAATAACCAGGACATCAGGCGAGTCAGCATCCCTGATGTAGAAAAGGAATGGCAACAGTTCCCGCCATAACATGCCGCGCTTACCACACCACCTGAGACGTGCGGGTGCACCCAGTCCCAGTCGGGATTCCCACTCTGTCGCCGCAGCGTAACGTGCTGCCCTGTGCAGCGTAACGCGCTGCCCTGTGCAGCGTAACGCGCTGCCCTGTGCACATGGCACGGCCCACCAGGCATACTGTCACCGGTGTAAAACGACACCCAGGGTCTGTCAAGGAAAAAAGGGGGGAAGAAACACTGCAGTGACTAAACTGGTACTCACGGTTGAAGAGGGCGAACACAAAACTGAAAAACAATGTGATCCCCACCTTCCCATGCGGCGCATTTCCGCCCCAGAGTACCCAAGAGCAGCTGCAGTAGAAACCGCCCCTATCCTGAAGGAATGGAAGCCGAAACAAGCCCCAGGGAGGCCCCCAGTGGCTAGGGCTTTCCCATTCACCTTCCCAAATTGAAATTTAGTGAGGGGAGACCCATCCTGGTGACAGAAAAACAGGCCATGGTGCGTGCCACACAGTGCAAGAAACTCCTGTAGGGCACCAACCGGACAGATGTCTGCCAAGGAACATCGTAGCAGCATTACTCGACTGCCTACGCCGTGCTGATCTGTTTTAGAGGAGCGTATCCTCAACTGAGCCCAATCATTGCAAACAGAGACATCTTCGAGTTCCAGTGCCCTACAACTTGCATCCGCCTTAGACAGCATCACAAGCTCGCTGATGCGGAGCACTCCAAAAAGGACCACCGTTGTAGCCGCATGAAACAGGGCTGCCTCATACCTATCAAAACATTTGTCATGCCAGCCCCGTGCCCGTTGGGTAAGTACCCCAGAGGAAATTGGGTGACGGTCGTCCGGGCTGTGCCCACGTTCCCGCACCCACCCCTCCAAAACATGTCTCACACGGAAATCAGCGGTACTGTCCGCATGACCTCCCACCTGGGCCATAAAAGCCAACGCTGACAGCCTGGATGCTATGGTGCAGGGTGCTAGGCCCTGTGCCTGCAGGTAAACCATGAAACGGAGGATGTGGGCCACCGGGAATGGCCAGGTATCTGGCAGTCGAAATTGGGTACAAAATGGCTGAAAGGAAACGAATGCATGGCGATACGCCTTACACGTGCGTGGCGCCAGCGACATGCCGATCGCCCGGTTCCCCTCTCCTTGCCAAGGGTCCATATCTCCTCCGGGAGTGGCGAGGGAAATTCGTCCGCATCAGGGGCCAAGGCGCGGAACCGGGAGATCTGCAGACGGGACAAAGCGTCAGCAATATCGTTAGTGACCCCTGGGAGATGCCTGGCCTGGAACAGTACATTGAGGCGCAGGCTGCGCAATACAAACTGGCGCACCAGGTCCATGACCCTGGGCGATTTAGAAGTCTGTGAGTTGACAATGTGGACAACGGCCGCATTGTCACACCAGAAATGCACCACCAGGTTGGCCCACCCCTCACCACATAGCATCAAAGCACCCAAAATGGGAAAAATTCCATACATGTGAGATCTCTCAGGCGACCCGTGCCTGACCAGGCTGGTGGCCACCCACCATAGGCCCACTTCCCATTGAAGTACATCCCATAACCCAGGGATCCGGAGGCATCAGACTGTATCTGAAAACGGGGTGAAGTCAGGAGGTCAGACCTCCAAAAAGAGACCCCATTGAACTCCCGCAGGAACTGGAGCCATATGTGCCTGTCTGCCCTGATGCCCCGTGTCAGTCTCACCCTATGGTGGGGCCTGGACAAGCCTGTCATGGCGTCGCACGAGCGCCGAGCAAATGCCCTGCCATGTGCGATCACCCTGCAAGCGAAATTAAGGTGACCATGTAGCACCTGCATTTCCCGAAGGGATGCCTTGCGCTTAGCTAGCAAGTCCGATATGAGGGCCACTATCCTTGACACCTTATCCCCCGGCAACCTAGACGCCTGCGCTACCGTGTCAATCTCCACTAGCTAGGAATACTAGCTTAGTAGATGGGCCTTCGGTCTTTTCGGGCGCCAAAGGGACACCGAGTTCCTCCATTAGCGTCTGAAATGTGTTGAGGAGACGTGTGCACGTGTCCCAGCCCCGTTCACCCCCGAACAAAAAGTCATCCAGGTAATGGGCTACAGACCGAGACCCTGACCTACGGACAAATGCCCACTGCAGGAATGTACTGAAACGCTCGAAGGCCGAGCAGGATATGGAACAGCCGAAAGGCATGGCTTTGTCAAAATAATATTCACCCCGGAATTTGAAACCCAGCAACTCAAAGTCACCCGGGTGCACCGGCAGGAGACGAAAAGCCGACTTAATGTCACACTTAGCCAACAGTGCACCTGGGCCACATGAGCGCACCATGCGCAATGCCCGGTCAAAGGATGCATACCTGACCGAGCAAAGGTCATCAGGGATAGCATCATTGACCGAGCGACCGGCTGGGTAAGACAAGTGATGAATCAGGCGGAACTCGCCTGGGGACTTCTTGGGCACTAGTCCCAGTGGGGATACTTTAAGGTTGGGGAACGGGGGCGCGGGAAAAGGGCCAGCGACCCTGCCCGCATCAACCTCCTTATTAATGTTGGCAGCGGCCACCTCCTCCCTTCCTCTAAGTGACAAAAGGTTGGGTGCGTCTTGAGGTGACCTATCCCCCATGAAAGGAATACGAAACCCCAGTTGAAAACCATGAAGGAGGTACACTGCGTCTGCCGTCCTCGGGTACAATGCGAGCCAACGCTCCAGCATGTCCACATTAATTGGGGAGGGGGCCTTTCGGTGGACCCGCCCCCTCAGCGGCAGTCCTACCTGCCCCTTGTCCACTCTTACCCCTGCCCCTGAATCCTCCCGGCCTGGGACAGGCGGAGGCAGCATGGGGGCCAGAACAAGAGGGACACTCATGCCTGTACTTGCAGTTTTTTCTGTTGCAAGAACCATTGGATGAGAAGGTCCAGCACAGCAGGCGGGCTGGAACCCCCTGCCCTGCCACTTGGCGGGGTACCTGTACCGGGGCCGCTCGTTGGACCGCATGTCCACAATGGTATCTCTCCCCAGGCGCCGGGCGCGTGGGGGTCATATACAGAAGCCACAGCTTCTGGCAGGGCTCATCCCACCTCATCTCTGGGTGCAGTGGAATCCTCATGCGGAATTCCTCGTCATAAGCCAGCCACGACGGACCCGGGAAATCAACCATAGCCCGGTAAATGTTGTCCAAATACTGGACCATAGGGATGGCCAGGTCCGGCCTAGCCCTGAGGTAAACAGCCATGTAAATTAGGTATGCTGGCAACCAATTTGCCCACGTACGTGGCGGCTTGCGACGACGTGCCTGCTCCTTGTCCTTCTCGTCCTGCCCTTCCCTCTCTTCCTTGGTGGGCTCCCTGTTAAGAAGGGAGAAGATGTCCACATACTCGTCCCTCCAGATCTTTTCCTTGGTGGACTGGGCCAGATGGTCCCCCAGGGGCAAGGAATACCCCGCTGTCGGCAATGCCGACACCGGCACAAAGGGAACTGCGGGCAAAGCAAAGGGGGCCTGTACCAACCCGGGCACCCCCAACACATTCCCTACCGCATAGGGGGCGCCACCCGAACCCGGGCCCTGGGTCAGAGATGAAGTCGCCGGGTGGGCCGGGGGCGATTGCACTGCTGCACCACCCGTGCGAGGCCATGGCCACTGAAAAGCCCCCCCCCCCAGGGAAGTCAGTTGTGTGGGTGCACTAGCTTGAACTGCATACTCACCCGATGCACCCCCACTGGCCGCCCCCACCGGGGGTTCCGGCCCGCTGTGGGCGTCGGAGCTCACGACCGAAGCTGAGCTCGTCGAAGGGGCCAGATCAGCGCTGTGCCTGCTGAGTGGGGAGCTGCGACGCAGTTGCCGCCACCGGCCCGCGCGCCTCAGGCAGCTCTACCCGACCCATCGCCTGCCGCTGCCCGGCAGCCAAAGGGCCAACCTGGAACCCGAAAGACGCCCCCGCTTGATTGGCCCCCGCCAGGGATGCCTCGAGGGCCGCTACGCGGGCCAGAAGGGCCTCCATGTTAACATAGCCCCCAGCCCCGACAGGGGGCAAAGGGCCAGCCGGCCCACAATTCACGGGCACCTGTCCAGGTTCCTGGGCCCCGGGGGCCAGATACGGCCAAGAGCCCATGCTCGGCCCTTCAGGGGCCGTGGGCACGCCCTGCCAAGGCAGGGAACCCAACCACCCCCCATGGCTCGCTCCCCCCGTGGGGAACTGTGCACCCAGGAAAGAAGGCCCAGCCGCACGGGCCATGCCAGGGGCAGTGGTCACCGTTTGCGGGCCAAGGGCCGAGGCCCCGGCTGGGGCAGCCTGCGCGGACCACGCATCGCTGATCCCATCCCACCGGTCCCGGTGGGTTCCGCCAAAGGTGGCTGCTGGGCGGGCGCAGTCGCGGTCCTCCGACCCAGCTGACGCCTCCGCGCAGATCGAGCCACGTTCACAGCTGCCTTCTTTTTAGAGGGCATAGCTGGTCTAGCTGGGAAGCCCAAGAAAGGAAAAGCTGCACCGAAAAAGGCTTCCCCTGAAATGACACGAGCGACGGAGGTAAGAGGGAAAAACTTCTCCGCTCCGTCGCTTCGCCAAAATGGCAGCTCGGCTGCCTCGTGGCCAGCCCTTTTATTAGGGTGCTGGCCACGCCCCTAACTAAACGGATGCCTTCGTCCGGTGGGGGGGGGCGCAAAGAGCGCGGCGGCCATTTTGGCGCCACGCTTGCATTAGATCTGATCTTTCTGGATGGCTGAACTCAGGAGATGGCTGAACTCAGGAGATGATTTTGGGGAAGTACTGTTCAAAACCATGATTATTGGCCTTTAATGTTGCTCAAGGTTCAGTCCTCTCCCCAATACTATTCAACCTTTACATGAAACTGCTGGAGAAGTCTCTGGAGTTTTGAGGTTTGGTGCCATCAGTATGGATTCAATTTCAGGTTTTAGCTCTAGTTACCATTTGTCCCAAAGGAGAGTCTTCTGTGCCTAAATTAGTATTTGCTGTCAGTAATGGACAGGATAAGAGCTTTTTAGGGGTTAAATGTGTATATGTGGGGTGGGAGTATGTTGATAGTTTTGTATAGTTGTATTTTGTTTAAGTTTTGTTGGGTTGATAAGTGTTTTTCCCCCAATCTTATTGTTCTGTGCAGGACAATAAAGACACAATGACAATAAAGATCTATCTATCTATCTATCTATCTATCTATCTATCTATCTATCTATCTATCTATCTATCTATCTATCTATAAGGGATAACAAACTGAAATTTGATTGAGACAAAACAGTTGTGCTCTTGGTAAGTTGAAAGACAAATCAGCATGTAATGAGTGGTGTTGCACTCCCTTTACAAAAACAGGATTTGCAGCTTCGGTATGCTCCTGGATTCAACCCTGAGTTTGGATGCACAGGTCTCAGCAATGGCCAGGAGTCCATTTGTACAGTTAAGTTGGCACACCAGCTATACCCATTCCTTGAGATGTCTGAACTGGCCATGATGACACATACCTTAGTAACATCTCATTTGAATTTCTGCAATGTTCTGTATGTGGATCTTCTTTTGTATAATTTTGGAAATTTCAGCTGGATCAAATGCTGGAGCCAGACTGCTGACTGGTACTGGTTACAGGGAACATATAATGTCCTATCTACAATAGTGATACTGGTTGACAGTTAGTATATATAAAACTTTATACAGTTTAAGTCTAGGGTATTTGAAGTATTACAACACCCCATATGAGCCTTTTTTGTTTGTAAAGCCTTCTAGGGAGGCGCTTCTCTTGGTTCCACCACCTTCCCAAGCTGGTTTGGTGAAGAAGTGAGAGAGGGCCTTCTCAGTGGCTGCCTCTAGACTTTGAAAAGCCTCAAGAAGATAGTTTGTAACCCCCAGTCTTGTTTTTCCATTGCCAAGGAAAGGACTTCCTTATCAGGCAGGCATTTAAGCAATAGGTGGGAATTAAAAAGATAATTTGTTTATGAAATTCAGATATTTTAAAATGTTTTTAGGGACTGACTTATTTGAAATACAAGCTGAAGGCTGAAATCTTCCAGCCAATTATTTCAGAGTACTAGTGCTGTCTTTGGCAAGGTATTCTGCATCAGATAGTGGAGTGCAGCTCTATCTTCATATCATTTATTCTTATTGTGGCTTTCCCTATAAATAGCATTGATTAATAATTCCTTAAGAAATGCCTTCCTTGCTTGCAGATTTATGCAAATCCACAATTAGGTATGAGCCGATGAGGTTTTTTCAAATCAATCAGACATTGTTTCTATTTAAAGCTACAGTAGAAGTGTGATTTTATAAATGAATAATTAATGATTAACAAAAGACTGTTAATAAATGATAAGACACTTCTCTAGATAACTTTAAAATAATAATTTAGACATTATACACACTTCTTTATGTGACTTGCTAACAATCATTTCAGAGCTTTAACAAATCATTTCTTGTTCTCTTTGCTGTCTGTTGGATTAGTCAAGTGGGCTAAAGATCCTCCACACTATGTATCACTGAGCTCCCCACTGTGTATTATAAACTTTTATTGAGCTGCTGGCAGTCAGCAGTGGTTCCCTTGATAATTTTCCAGACCTTGGCAGATTACGTGAAAAAGGAATTTGTAAATGGATTAATCATTTCAAGTGCCATGGTGGTTATCATCCTTATTGTTACTGGACAAAATGCTACAAGCAGTTTCACTATGAAATTTGGTTACATTAATGATTACTGTCCTACCTGTGAACTAAAGAGGCAGGACATATATTTGTGGTATAAGGCTTGAACCATCTTTATTAAATAAATTGAATCACCTAACCTGTGGTGGGGCTGTTAGTGTGATTCCTGATACTGGAGCAAGAGACACCTTGTCCCTTCTCCAGACTGGATGGATGAATCCCTTGCCCCTGGAAAGTGCTATACCTTCAAAAGCTACTACCCAGACCAGTTAAGTTGGGGAAGTATCCCATGGGTGTTTCCAACTCTATTCACATGAACAGATGTCAGATGTAACTCAGAGATGATGTCTCCTAAGTGCCCATTTGATTCACCCAAATCATGACAGGAACCAGGGTATCACCTCATCCAATGGTGCCCTGAGGAATTCACTGCTACCACCCTAACCCAGCACTACCTGCCTAAATGTGACTTATTTAACTTGCCACGCTCCTAAGTCAAAATTTTCCTTTGGCCCAGAATGGGATAGGTGAAAAAAATATCCCTCTTCCACAAACCAATCCAGAAGATGGGCTAAAAAAAATGCCTATCCAGCCCCTGAAGGCAACCCTAGGCACAGAAAGTGCAGGCAAGCCATTGCAAATAAGCAAAGAGCCCCAATCAGGGCAGGGCAGGTCTTAAAAACAAGCCTCTCACCCTGCCCCACCCCATCTGAGCAGGAACGCTAGAGCATCCCAGGCTACTTTCTGTCTTTTCAGCCTTAATCCAGGCTGCACTTAGATTTAGACTCAATCGCCTCCTCTTCTAACTCAGAGGATTCCAGGCTGCATTGCAGGTAAATGTAGAGAGGGAAAAATAGCTTTATTTCCCAGCGTCAGAAAGCCCTCATCCTAAAATACCTCACTGGAACTCAATGTGGGCTATAGGAGTGTGGGCTCTGTGTAAGGTTTACAAAGTGTTCACGCACAATTTCAGGATGGTGAGCTGCTGGCCTTGTCACTACTTTTAGTTGTAGGAGTGCAAAAAATTGTTCAATAAACAATTGTCCAGAGTCTAAGACAAAACATATGTCATTACAATGTCAAACATAATGGGACATGATTTTAAATATCCATATGACTTATCCCAACAAAAAACAATGCAATCATTGTGTGAACAAATGATGCCAAGGATAGTGAGAGGAAAAGAAAAGGATAATGCAGCTGGCAAGAACACTAGAGAAAGAGTGGAAAAATGAATGCTTAATTAGCAGGTGGTTGTTGACACACAGCCAAAATTGATACAGAGTCAAATACAATGATTCATGTCATTTCGAAACTGCTTTATAAGTAACCATAAATGAATTTTGATCCCTCTACCTGAAAATTGTCCTTTATCGAGATGCCAACTGTATGTCAACCGACTTAATGCCTCTGGAATCCTATTTACTTCCCTTTAAAAACCTTGTTCCAAATAGTATTTTAGATGCATTGGTGATTTTTTTTTTGTTCAAATAAAGCAGACAACAGAATCAACAGATAACAGTACAGAAACAAGGTTGTGGATGTTTTGTCAGAGAAACTGTATTTTCTTTCTTTGCTGTCTATCATTTTTATACCCACTTATCTCTTCATCTAGTGCTTTCCTGTATTTCCTTTTCTCTCTTTTAATACAGGAATCCAATTTATTCACTTGATGAACAAGCGCTGCCAAAGCTCATATACTTTGATGCTTGAACACCTTTTGCCATAGTAATGAAAACTGCCACTTCCTAACTGATGTACTGTTAAAAAGAAAAATCCCAACACTAAAAGTATGGACTGCTGAGGTGTTAAATCAGGACAGGCATTTCATCTGTTTGTATATGAAAGACATTAATAATATTATGAGATGATTAGAGAAATGCTTACCTTGTTGTTCAGTCACACAGTCAATTCCGACCCTTTGCGACCCTATGGACCATTTGTCCTCCAGGCACCTCAGTCCTCCACCATCCTCCTCAGCCTGCCCAGCTCTGTGCCCATTGTGTCTACACTACCATCTAGCCATCTCATCTTTGGCCGCCCCCTTCTTCTTTTGCACTCCACCTTTCCCAGCATCAAGGCCTTCTCAAGTGAATCCACCTCTTTTGATGCCCAAAGTACTTTAGCTTCATTTTTACTATTTGACCTTCCAATGAGCAGTCCGGGTTGATTTCTTCTAAGATTGACCTATTTGTTCTCATCGCTGTCCAGGGGCCTCTCAAAACTCTCCTCCAACACCACATCTCAAAGGCATCTATTCTTCTGCACTCAGCTTTCCTAATGGTCCAGCTCTCACACCCATACATTACCACCAGGAATACCATTGCTTTGACTATCCGAATTTTTGTTTTCAAGGTGATGTCTCTACTTTTCACTATGTTCCCCAGGTTTCTCATAGCTTGTCTCCCCAGAATCAGTCGTCTTTTTATTTCATGGCTGCAGTCACCATCTGCAGTGATCTTAGATCCTAAGAAGGTAAAATCTGTCACTGCTTCTACTTCCCCATCTATTTTGCAGGAGCTGATGGGGCCTGTTGCCATTATCTTGGTTTTCTTGATGTTGAGTCTCAAGCCAGCTTTTGCACTCTCTTGTTTCAACCTAATCAGGAGTTTCTTTAGGTCTTCCTCACTTTCTACCATTAGGATGGTATCATCTGCATATCTCAAATTGTTGATGTTTCTCCCAGCAATTTTTATCCCATATTGTGATTCCTCCATCCCTGCATTGCACATTATGTGCTCTGTGTATAAGTTGAATAAGCAGGGTGATGAAATTTAGCCTTGCCTTACTCCTTTCCCTATTCCAAACCACTCTGTCATTCCGTGTTCTGTCCTAACTGTTGCTTCTTGTTTCGTGTACAGATTTCTCATGAGGCATATGAAGTGTTCTGGTATTCCCATCTCTTTAATTACTTACCACATTTTGTTGTGATAGAACACACAACAACCAAGGAATAGAAATTTTTGAAATCAGCAACATGGCCAGGCTTGTCAGTGTGAGCTTGGAACTTATAAGAGGGGGGGGGGGGATCAGTTGAATTTAACAACCTTATCAGGTACTATGACATGCCTCCTAAGAACTGAATCAAGCTCTCCTCAAAAAGCTATGTGTTTGGGTGGGAGAGGAATCTTCATGCAGATTCTGAAATATGAATTGCTGATATGCACACGGTTTAAACAATATACATAAACATACTTTATTCCTCTAGAAAAATGTACAAATGTATAAGGTGATGCCATAATGACTTTTAACTTAGCCTTTGAATCATCTTTTCTTAGAAATAAACAATACTTATATTTTTCTTATCATAAGATCCCCTAGGAGTGTATTTGGAGTGGCTTCATAATTCAGGAATGATTTTGAAATTCAGTTACAATTAATAAGAACAATTTTTCAACCCAGATTTTTTCTCCATATTTTTGTGATCTTAATCACCTCCCCATGATTCCAGGACAGCAGCGGTCCATAAACAATGTTCCATTCTTCATTTTAAAAATGTTGTCACGTTGTCTGTGACATTACTAGTTATTCCATTCCATTCAAGTGGACAAATAAAACAGAGATGGTTTCTGCATCTTCTACTTCTTCATTGTAAGAGTTTGACATTTATTCTTGGACCTTTAGTCTTACCTATGAAGTACTGAGTCTGTCAGTCTCCTCCCTTTGAAGCATTCTACTGACATGGACACAAAATGATACATGCCTGTCTGTCTATCAATCGATCAAACAGTCAAAGTGTATGTGTGTCTGCAGGGCCGCCATCAGGGCAGTACTACCAGTACTGCAATATAGGGCCCGGAGCTGACTGGGGTCCTGCCGCTGCCAGCCATAACTGTGACATTACTATGTGTGTGTGGGGGGAGGGGGGGCAATAGGATGGGGGCTAAGTATGGGGCCCAGAAATTTCTGATGGCAGCCCTGTGTGTCTGCACACACTGATATACATAAGGGGATTAGATTTTAAAACCCTAATAATAACAATTTTGTGTCAGAGATTACTCTGGGTTGAAAGGTTTTTTGTTGGAGAAACTCCACTCAGGGGATGCCTGAATGAGGCTCCTTTCATGTCCCCAAGTGTAGCTCTTGGGTATCAAAACCTGACCTTCCAGTCTTCAAGCTCTGCGTCTTAACCACTAAGCCACCGGGAAAAGATCTTGGGGGCGTGAAAGGAACCTCAATCAGGTGTCCCTGGAGAGGTGTTTCTCCAGCAAAAATCCTTTCAACCCAGAATAATTACTGACACAAAATTATTTTTAAACCCTCATTTTTTTATAATAACTAACTAAATAAAAATGGGGGTTGAAACTCATGGGAGTGGGAACACCCATTCAAAGTCCATTAATGTGTATATGTATTCTTTGGAACTAAGCAGATTGTCAACCCTGATTTGGAACTTATGCATGTTGCGCTGGTGAAGCTACTGCACCTATTTTCTTTCCTTACATTTTCTGAAAGAACTGAAGCTTCATTTTTTGTGCATCAATGTTTTGCTCATTCTCTAACCCTCGAAAGCCACTTAAAATAAACAGTGCTCATGTTTTGCCCATACATTGATTGACTTGCAACGTAAAGTACTGTCTTCCACTGGTTCTATCCCCAATATCATCCTGTTTGAAAAGAAAACATGAAGGGTTTGTCTGTGCATGCAACTGTATGTAAATACCTCAAACTGGAGAATCCCTTCTTCAAAAGACAGTGAGAAAAGGCTATAAGGGTAAAATCTCTGTAGGTTTCAGTTCCAAATATAGACTCTACATCTGTGTGGCTGTATGGATACAGATGCTGTCAAGCCTTACAAAGAATGGGACCTGGTAAGACCAGTGGAAACTTTGACCTTTCAAATTGCCAGTCTGTGCATGGCCATAATGTACAATTTCATGGGGTTTCTAATGGGCTGATTACTCAGTATTATCAATCCATTCTAACATCTGAATTTTCCTTTTCTTTAACTGTTTTTCCACATTTGCCCCACACCACCATGGGAACTCACTGGGATGTGGGACTGGTAAGTCCTCTATTTACCTGTATATATCTCATTTTTCTTGGGTCTCATTGGGATCAGTATAAATTGGTTCCAACTTTAAGGCACATAGCATAACAAAAATGGGCAAATATAGTGTAATAAATTCTTCCTTGAGGTCCTTGAAGAGAGGACAGTGCACAGATGTAAAAGGTAAGCAAGTAGATTATTTGGTTTGTGCTTGAAAAAAGCAGTTCCATTCATGCATATACTTTTCATTTAAGCACTGACTGAATGTAGAAATGGCATCTGTGAAGTCTGAAACCCTATAACCTCCTCTGCAGCTTTTTCTCAAAGGAGCAACTGAAAATCAGGATAAGTGAAAGCATATACGAATGAAAAATGAAACTGATATAAAGGTCTGTGAGTTATAAGCCTATAAAGTTAGACAAGTTCAGGTTGTAATAGCTATGTTTTAAAGATGTGGGGCATTTAAAGTGGCCTTATAGCTTAATGGTGTATAAGTTGCAAGATGATTTCCTTTTTTTATCTAGCAGAGGCTAGATACTGACAATGTCTCATTTGTATTAAAAGATTTATAGTTATGGAAATTAACTTGACTATATCAAGATGTTTGAAGAGATTGAATTTCTACTTTTCTAACATGATTAATAAAATAAGAAATTGAATTAGTTATGACATGCGCTGTTTTTGAATATCAGCTGTAGAATTTTAAAAGTAAAAAAGTCAATGTTTTATAATGGGATATTAATAGCTTCCTCTTTAAATGCAAGATCAACAGATGTAGACCTCTTTCACTAGATGCTGAAACACAGTGTGGTTATTTGACACCTTGTAGAACAATGTGTGAAGAATAAAGTTGTGAAGATCCCTACAGAATGGCCACTGTAGTCTCTTTGCTAGCAGAAAGGAATTCCTCTTCATCTCCCAATTAGAAAATACACTTCATCTTTCAGCTGGGCTTATGTAACCCCAAACTACAAATCTATGTATAAAGGCAGGTTTGCCTAAATTGTGCTTCCCAGACTATGGGTTCAAATTCATGCAAACGAATGTACATTGCTTTATGGCTGTCAAATAATAATAATAATAATAATAATAATAATAATAATAATAATAATAATAATAATAATAATAATAATAATAATAATAATAATAATAATAATAATCCAAAAATCCTACATAGGTTGTCCCCATATCCATGGTATCAGTATCCATGGTTATAGTTATTTGCAGGCTTTAAAATATTCATTCAATATCCATTCAATAAAATGGCACATTACCAGAACTGGCCACTAGAGACCACTGTCTGCAATGTAAAATATTAGGGTTCACTGTTATCCATGGTTTCAGGTAATCATGGTAGGTCGAGAGCACCCTATCCTAGTATAGTGATACCTCATACAACATCCAAACTTGGTTCCACAAGTTTGGACTTTATATGGATTTGGACTTTGTATGAGGCATGCAAAATCCTAGCCGTGATTCCTCATACAATGTTCAAATCCTTGCCGCGATGCCTTATAAAATGTCGTTTCCATAGAGATACATTGTACTGTAACAGCACAGACTTCAGGGCAAAGTCAAGGAAACAGACAGGAAACTGACAGAACTTTAATAAATTATTGTCTAAAGGCGAAATACATTACAAAAGTATGTCAAAAAACCCTGGTTTTAGGGGACAAACGATACAACAAGTTTTTAACTTTTGAAAACTTTATGAAGTGCAGGTTTAAAAGTTAACATGTCCCATCATGCAGCACAGTGTTAATCTGCAGCCATGCAGCCGATCATCCATTTTGTACAAGCTACTGTAAACAATTCCTGGATGGAAGCAAGGACAAAATGGATGCCAGCATGTCCCATCATGCAGCACAATGTTAATCACCCAAACAGCAGCAAACACCAAACAATTGCCAACCCCACCAAACAGTGCTCCCCCAAAAAAAGACCAACATAAGAAAAATTATGGAGCATGCAATCTGTTTTTTAAAACCACAGCAGCAAACACCAAACATTTGCCCACCCCACCAAAAAATTGCCCCCCCCCCATCCACCTCCCCACCCCAAGCCAATTGGAAACAGAAAATCTCATTTACCTACCTGTCTACTGTGCCAAAAAATGGTCCAAAAACCTGAAGAATGCTGCAAAAAATCCCAAGAATGCTTTCAAAAATTCAGAAAAATCCAAAATTGTGCTCAAAACCACTCCTAAACACTCCTCGCCTCATGCAAAACCCACAAGAGCAATGCATGCATGTGTCCTGCCTTTTATACTGCCCAGGCACAATGCAACCTGGGAAAAACCCCTATGCCTCATACAAAGAAGCAGTGACTTTGTATGAGGCACCTTTTTCAAGGAATTAGGCGATGTTGTATGAATTTGATGTTGTACGAAGCAGACTTTGTGTGAGGTATTACTGTATGCTTATAATTGGAATGAGCATATAAAAAATTTCAATAATTCATGTCTATGAAAATAAAAATAATATTTGCAGAAGCTTTAATCCATGTTTGGAATGCAGCCAAGTAGTGTGTACAATTTAAACCATGCTGACAGATCAGGATACATGGGAAATTGAGATGAGGGATATATTTCATCCAATGGGATGAGTCATAGTTTGGATGTAAATATAATGGAAGGGCTTCATGGCTGCAGGCTTTACTACTTGCTGTATACATTTAACTAACTAGAAGTGTTTAATCAGATCCACCCAGATCTTCCACACTGCACTTGGCATTATGGTGTCCATAACTTTAAGTGAACTACTCAGCTATTTGAATGAAGGTACATAGTAATTTCAAGATCCTCAGCATGGCATTCCTGGAGAGGGGTGGTTTTGCTGCAGGGCTGTCTGGGGAGAAGACTCACCAGACAGCCTAAGGAGGGTCACTTTCTACTGTCACACTTTACTGTATGGGACCAAAGACAACAGAACAGCCGAAGGGTTGGCTTAACACAGGTTTATTGCATGATGTTCCGGTGGAGCATGAGGTAATGGCGGTGATACATCTCTATATATACAGTAGCATTATACATTTGAATCTTGTAGCACGGTAGCTCATTGGCTGCTACCGGCGTGGCCTCGCCCAGGCACGCCTCTCTTCAATAGTTCTTTCTCCTGCTGCTGAATGCGGGGAAGGTTTTCCCGCGGCTGTCCGTGATTGAGCAATGTGAACCATGTGAGACTGAATGCTCGCAGCTGCCCTCTATGGGCTGCTTGCTCGCGTTCCTTTACAGCTGAGATACATTGTAATTGGAGTGGTTACATTCTTATCTTACAGTACAATGAGCATGCATACATAACACACACAATGCCACATGCTTGCAAATGGATGGATTGTGCCCATGATTTTCTTCCCCAGTCAGTTAGAGTTCTCTCAGCCCTAACTAGTCATCCTTTCTGATATTAAGATTTGCCACAGATGTTCAGCTGTGTTTTTGTCATATACATTCATCTGTAGAATTGCCACAGAAGCTCATCTAAAATGAAATATGAGACATATTGGGAGCTCTTCAGCTGAAGCATCCACAGGAATTCTTGAATAACATTAAAGAACTCCAATGAAATACAGATGTTTCATTTGTACAACCAACAGGGATAGATTTGCATCTTATGAATCTCAGCTCCTGCCTGTGATGAAAGTCACCTTTGAAATCAACACAAACTTCTGCCTTGGTGAGTTTGATAGGCTGTTTTAAAATCTCTGGCTTACTTCTTAGCAAGGTGCTAAAAGTGTATCTGGAATGTATTTTCTCAGGTTGAAAATGTATGTTCACATAATTCAGTCTGTGCCATCATGGGGAAAAAAAGGAGCAGTTGAAATGTTGCCATAACTAATTTTGTATGGGGATAGTCTGAGGATTTGTGAGCAGATTACAAGATAATGCATGCAAAATCCCTTTTTTAAAAACAGCATTTGGAAGTGTTATATAAATGCTGCATCATATTATCATTATAACCCTGACATAGGCTTACCGCCGCAGTGAGAATTATATCTCAGGTTAGAACAAGTCAGACAAATGCTGCTACTCAAGATGTTTCTGAGAATATGTGATTATAATCACATATGCCAATAACTTAAAATGGAAATGCCATTTTCATTTCAGTTCATTTATATGTGAATTTTCCAGGATTCATAAACTTCTTTGTATTCAAAATGGAAAGAACTTGAATATAGCATAGAATCACAGAGAAACCTAAAAGTGATAGAAAAACACACTGCGGTCCAGAATTTTAGGTGCTTAAAGATTCTTAAAGACTGGGCTTGAATCTATTTAACCAATCATGTAAGTGCTAACATTTCAAAAAAGAAGAAGTGGCTGTTCATATTTAAAATGTATATGGGTGGCATGTCTGAGGACAGCTGTACTGGTTGAATTATGCCAGGAAAGGTAGACAAAAGGTTTCTTTGACACAGAAAAAAATTACCAAACTTTGCAAATGCCATTTTCAGTGTAGAAAGAATTTACAGTTTTTGAAACTACAATATAGAAGAAAACAAAACTGGTCTATTTTCTCATGCCTATCTATGAGCCAGTAAGTCTGGTCAGGTTATCCTGCTATGGTAACAGAGTAGACCATACTGCCAGTGACTCAAAGTCGAATGTCAGGCAGCAGTTAACTAGCCTGACCATCCTGAGGACTAATGGATTTGGGTGCCAAACTTCATAGTGAAGGGTCTTGATGAAGAGCTGCTTCATCAATACTGGCCTGGGGCTGAGGAGGACTTTTCATGCCAAAAGGGCTCAGTACCAGAAAGTGACTCATGGAACAGGATCAGTGGTATGGGTTTCATGCTGCATGCAAAAGGCAGATGAAAGGCCACTGCATTATGCTCCCAAGACAGTCTTTATTGCTGACCATAATGATCACCAGAAGAAGAAGAATCTATGAGCCAGCACCTACTATACTGTCTGTGGTAAGGATATGAATCTCATACTTTCTCACTCTTGCCAAAATAACCAAATTTTTTTTTTAAAAAAAATCCATCCTTTCCCTACCTCTCATAAGATTTCTCTGAGTGAGGTTTGTTTGGCTTATTGTCTCAGGAATCTCACTGAATTTCTTGGGCATTTCTTTGTCCCCTGCCCCGCCCCAGAAGAAACACCAATCTGAATAGAATTGTCACAATTCCTGTGCAAAACTATCTTTCTTGAGGAAGATTATCTGGAAAGAGCATTGCACTATGAAGTATCTGGCAGTTTCTTTTGCAAAAGAACAGGCAAACAACACCAACGACAAAAGGAAATAGCTAGGGAATTTTACTGGTTCAGAGGGTAATCTCCGCAATTCCTGCCAAGACAGGAATTTTGCCCCAGTACTCTTCAATCCCTGTTATATACATCAGTCTTTCCATGTGGTGAAAATAACCCAAAATGCAATGCAGATGGAATATTTACTCAACCTACCATCTATGTTTGTGTTAAGAAGTTTTACAACTAAACGTTGTCCATTCTAAGATTTCAATATATACACACATACACTTTCTTCTTATATATGCATATATATTTTAATTAATGTCTATTAATAATTAGGAAGTATCTGGAAGAAGTGGAATTGGAATCAGAAAAAAAATGTATGGCTGATGGCCAGAGATGAAACATTCTTCTCAATTTCTCTCTTTTGATTTTCATCTGGCGCAGATTTCAGAGAGAAGATTATTTACAATCTTTAGTCTTGGTTGCCGTAATGATGAACAACAACATATGCACATCCATTCATGCTATCAATTTCCCCTCTATTTGGAGTGATTCCTGCTAAAAAAAAACATGCTCCAGCAAAAGTTAAGCAGTCTTAGGTCTTATTGATCCCGTATTGCAGTAGTGAGAATGCAAGCGCGGCGCCAAAATGGCCGCCGCGCCCTTTGCGGGCCCCCCCCACAGGACAGAGAATCCGGGTAGTTAGGGGCGTGGCCACCGCCTTGATAAAAGGGGTGGCCACGAGGCAGCCGTGCTGCCATTTTGCCTCAGCGACGGAGCGGAGAAGTTTTTCCCCCTGCGTCTCCGTCGCTCGTTGGTGCTACCGGGAAGCCTTTTAGTTCCGTTTACTAGCTAGCTTCCCTTTCTGCTGCGGTGAGATGCCTTCCAAAAAGAAGGCTGCTGCGAATGCAGCTCGGGTGGTTCGGAGGCGTAATCCGGGTCGGAGGACCGCGGTGCCGCCTCCCCAGCAGCCACCTTTGCCATCCCCGGCCGGGGCTGGTGGCATGGGGGCTATCGCCCCTTGGCCCGATCAAAGTGCGGGCGCGGAGGGAGTTCCGGCCCGCGGCCCGCGAGCGGTGGGCACCGCTCATCCTCCTGCTCAATCGGTTGGGCCTATTCCTGTTGGGCCGCAGCCTCTCCCGGGGCCCTCTAGCCTTGGGGGGTGGCCCGGCTCCCTGCCTTGGCAGGTTAATCCACCAGCCCTCCCGGGCTTCGGCGGTAGTCAATGGCAATATACGGCCCCTGGGGTGCAGGGACCTGTCCCCATGCAAGGATCAGGTGGGCCGGCCGGCTCTTTACCCATGGTTAATGTGGACTCCTTACTGGCACGTATTGCGGCCCTCGAGGCGTCTTTGGCCCGGGCCAGTCAGGCAGGTGCCCCTTTTGGGGTACCTTTGGAGGCGCTAACGGCAGCAGGACAACAGCCGGCGGGGAGGGTTGAGCTGCTGCAGGCGGGTGGCGCGGCTACGGCCACTGCCTCGCAGCTCCCCAGCCAGCAACCTGGTGCGGGTCAAGCCCCGGTGATGAGCTCTACATCGGTCGTGAGCTCCGACGCCCCCAGTGGGCCAGAACCCCCGGTGGGGGCGGCCCACGGGGGTGCAGCATGTGAGTATACGGTGCAAACGAGTACATCTACACATATTCCCAATATAGGGGGGGCCTTTCAGTGGCCTTGGCCTCGCTCGGGTGGTGCGGGGACCACCCCTCTGGTGCCCCACCCGGCGACAACGACTGCCACCATGCCCACGGGGGTGGGCCTAGGCTCTTACACTGCTGGCAATGTCTTGGGGGTGGCAGGGTTAGCTCCGGCTCCCTTTACCAGGCCTGTTGTCCCCTTTTCGGCTTTGCCGACGGCAGGGTATTCCTTGCCACTGGGCGATCACTTGGCACAGGCTACCAGAGAAAAGATTTGGAGGGGGGAGTATGTAGATATCTTCTCACTCCTGAACAGAGAGCCCACCAAGGAAGAAAGGGAGGGTCAGGATGAGAAGGACAAGGAGCAGGCACGCCGCCGCAAGCCACCGCGTACCTGGGCTAACTGGCTCCCCGCTTATTTGATATATATGGCGGTATATTTGAGGGCGCGGCCGGATCTAGCTATTCCCATGGTCCAATATTTGGACAACATATATAGGGCGATGGTAGATTTCCCGGGCCCCTCATGGCTAGCATATGATGAGGAATTCCGTATGAGGATTCCCCTCCATCCCGAGATGAGATGGGATGAGCCCTGCCAGAGACTGTGGCTCTTGTATATGACACCCACACGCCCTGCCCCGGGGGATAGATACCATTGTGGACATGCGGTCCAGCGAGCAGCTCCAGCGCAGGTTACCCGCCAACCGGCGGGGCAGGGGGTTCCAGCCCGCCTGCTGTGCTGGACTTTCTCGTCAAATGGTTCCTGCAATCGAAAGAACTGCAGGTATAAGCATGAGTGTCCCACGTGTTCTGGTCCCCACGCAGCCTCGGCTTGTCCCAAGCCTGGGGGGGCGCGAGGCAGAGGGAGGGGTGGACAGTGGGCTGGCAAGGCTGCCACGGAGGGAACTAGTTCTCCAAAAGGCACCCTCTCCAATTAAGGTGGACATGCTGGAGCGCTGGCTCGCATCGTACCCAAAGGGGGAGGACAGAGAGTATCTCATTCACGGTTTTAAGCAGGGATTTCGTATCCCTTTTATGGGTGTTAGATCACCTCAGGACGCTCCCAACCTGTTATCCCTCAGAGGAAGGGAGGAGGTGGCTGCGGCCAGCATTAAAAAGGAATTAGACGCGGGCAGGGTCGCTGGACCTTTTCCTGCACCCCCTTTTCCCAACCTTAAGGTTTCACCATTGGGTTTGGTTCCCAAAAAGTCCCTAGGTGAGTTTCGCCTTATTCATCATTTGTCCTACCCAGCCGGCAGATCGGTCAACGATGCTATACCTGATGACCTTTGTTCGGTCAGGTATACATCGTTCGACCATGCGCTGCGCATGGTGCGCTCGTGTGGCCCGGGTGCCTTGCTGGCCAAGTGCGACATTAAGTCAGCTTTTCGCCTCTTGCCAGTGCACCCGGGTGACTTTGAATTGCTGGGTTTTAAATTTAAAGGGGAATATTATTTTGATAAGGCCATGCCTTTTGGCTGCTCCATATCATGCTCGGCCTTCGAGCGTTTTAGTACTTTCCTAGAGTGGGCTTTTGTCCGCAGGTCAGGGTCCCGGTCTGTAGCCCATTACCTGGATGACTTTTTATTCGGGGGTGAACGGGGCTGGGACACGTGTGCACGTCTCCTCAATACATTTCAGACGCTAATGCAGGAACTTGGTGTCCCTTTAGCGCCCGAAAAGACCGAGGGCCCATCGACCAAGTTAGTGTTCCTGGGGGTTGAGATTGACACAGTAGAGCAGGCTTCTAGGTTGCCGGGCGATAAGGTGTCCAGGATAGTGACCCTTATCTCGGAATTGCTGGCCAAGCGTAAGGCATCCCTGAGGGAACTCCAGGTGCTACATGGGCACCTTAATTTTGCCTGCAGGGTGGTCGCACCGGGCAGGGCTTTTGCCCGGCGCTTATGCGACGCCATGGCAGGGTTATCCAGGCCCCACCACAGAGTTAGGCTCACCCGGGGTATCAGGGCAGACATGTTCGTCTGGTTGCAATTCCTGAGGGAGTTTAACGGGGTCTCATTTTGGAGGTCGGACCTCCTGGCTTCCCCCAATTTCCAGATCCAGTCTGATGCCTCAGGATCCCTGGGTTATGGGATGTACTTCAATGGGAAGTGGGCCTATGGTGGGTGGCCACCGGCATGGGCAGGCACAGGTCGCCTGCGGGATCTCACATACCTGGAATTTTTTCCCATTCTGGGGGCTTTGATGCTATGGGGCGAACAGTGGGCTAATTCGGTAGTGCATTTTTGGTGCGACAATGCTGCTGTGGTACACATTGTCAATGCACAGACTTCTAAATCGCCCAGGGTTATGGATCTAGTGCGCCATTTTGTGCTGTGCTGCCTGCGCCTCAATGTCTTGTTCAGGGCCAGGCATGTCCCAGGGGTTAATAATGATATTGCTGATGCTTTGTCCCGCCTGCAGATCTCCCGGTTCCGCGCCTTGGCCCCGGATGCGGAGGAATTTCCCTCGCCACTCCCGGACGAGATGTGGACTATTGGCAAGGAGAGGTGAACCGGGCGATTGGCCTTTCACTAGCGCCACGCACGCGTAAGGCGTATCAACAAGCACTCAGTTCATATAGGGTTTTTGCCACTCAATTTCACTTGCCAGAGACCTGGCCTATTCCGGTGGACCATGTACTGCGGTTCATGGTCCACCTCCATGGACAGGGCCTTGCACCTCGCACCATAGCATCCAAGCTCTCGGCGTTGGCTTTTATGGCCAAAGTAGGGGGTCATGTGGATACCACCTCTGACTTCCGCGTGAGACACGTTTTGGAGGGGTGGGTGCGCGAGCGCGGGCGTTGCCCGGACGACCGGCACCCTATTTCCCCAGGGGTTCTTACCCAGTTGGCCCGGGGCTGGCCAGGCCTCTGTTTTGATCATTATGAGGCAGCCCTTTTTCATGCAGCCACAACGGTGGCATTTTTTGGAGCGCTCCGCGTCAGCGAACTCGTGATGCTGTCTAAGGCGGATGCAAGTGGTAGGGCACTGGAACTCGGAGATGTCTACGTTGCCAAAGACTGGGCCCAGTTGAGGATTCGCTCCTCAAAAACAGATCAGCACGGCGTAGGCAGTGGAGTAAGACTGCTACGGTGTTCTTTGGCAGACATCTGTCCGGTTGGTGCCCTACAGGAGTACCTGGCACTGCGTGGCTGGCACCACGGCCCGTTTTTCTGTCACCAAGATGGGTCTCCCCTTACTAAATTTCAGTTTTGGAAGGTGACAGCCATAGCCCTCACCAGGGTGGGTTTTTCAGGTGCCCGTTATGGCACACATTCGTTCCGTATTGGTGCAGCCTCTACAGCAGCTGCTTTTGGGTACTCGGGGGCTGACATACGCAGCATGGGGAGGTGGGGCTCACAGTGTTTTCAGTTTTATGTGCGCCCACTCCCGCCATGAGTACCAATTCAGTCACCTTACCTTCCTTTTTTCTCAATTTTATTGCAGACCCTGGGTGTCGTATTACACCGGTGACAGTATGGCTGGTGGGCCACAGCTATGTGCACAGGGCAGCGCGTTACGCTGCGGCGACAGAGTGGGGACCCCGACTGGGACTGGGTGACCACGCCAGTCTCGCATGGCATGGTAAGCCTGGGATGTTATGGCAGGAGCTGAGGCCTTTCCTTTTTTCTGGCCTGGGGGCTGACCCGCCTGACATTCTAATTATCCACCTGGGGGGCAATGATTTGGGCCAGGTCACCGGCTTATCGCTCAAGCATGCGATTTGCGAGGAACTCGCCTACTTGCACTATGTCTGGCCTGCTACAACCCTGGTTTGGTCGGACATTGTTCCGCGCCACTCTTACAGAGGGGGCGTTAACCTCCTTGCGCTTGACCGCGCGAGGCGCGCGGTCAACAAGGCGGTGGCGCGGTTTCTTACCACCAGGGCTTGGGGGCGGGTTAGTCATCACCCCGATATTAGTCTGCAAAATTATGACCTCTATGCAGGGGATGGGGTCCATCTGTCGCGAGGAGGTATGGACCTCCTGTTGGGTGACTGGCGAGCAGGCCTGTTGACCGAGCTGACGGTCTGGGGGGGGGCGTCAGGTCTTCTGTGAAGCCCCTCCGTGTGGCGGGTAGCACTGGTAAGGTAAACAGTATGACCCACAAGTATCCGGCAGGTTCGCAGTTGACTGGACAACACTAGACAGGAATAAATTAGTTAAACGTTGTCCGGTCAACGACGAACCAGGCGATGGGGTGATGGTGATTGCTAACCAGCATGCATCACCCCTGTGATTTCACGGATACGCGTCAGAGGGTGGGGTCATGAGTTAGTTATTGACTACGGTCAACAATTTGTTTGTTGTTGACAAACAAATTGATACAAATTGATACATTGTAACCAATTGCCGTTGGCAATTTTGGGGTGGTACCTTACCAGTGTTACTTCGGCCTGCTTGCCTTAGGAATTATGATTGGTCGTTTTACCAATACAAATTTATAATTCGGACTAGGGCATTGAATCAATAAATGTGGCCCTTTGCTGTTATCCACTTTCAATGTTGTCTGTGTCCGTTATTGGGGGGGTGCGCCTGCAATGCAAGCGCGGCGCCAAAATGGCCGCCGCGCCCTTTGCGGGCCCCCCCCCCACAGGACAGAGAATCCGGGTAGTTAGGGGCGTGGCCACCGCCTTGATAAAAGGGGTGGCCACGAGGCAGCCGTGCTGCCATTTTGCCTCAGCGACGGAGCGGAGAAGTTTTTCCCCTCCACCCCCTCCCTAGTTAACAGTGTGATTATGGTCGCTTCGGGGCCGGGTGGGAATTTTTGGTTGGGACCCATATTGGCTTCGGGTCCTGGCTTTTTTGCCCACCCCACACTGTGGCTATGGTTTGATATAGGGGTCTTTCTCCATTACTACTGTTGACTTTGGTCACATGGGCGGGTAGCACTGGTAAGGTAAACAGTATGACCCACAAGTATCCGGCAGGTTCGCAGTTGACTGGACAACACTAGACAGGAATAAATTAGTTAAACGTTGTCCGGTCAACGACGAACCAGGCGATGGGGTGATGGTGATTGCTAACCAGCATGCATCACCCCTGTGATTTCACGGATACGCGTCAGAGGGTGGGGTCATGAGTTAGTTATTGACTACGGTCAACAATTTGTTTGTTGTTGACAAACAAATTGATACAAATTGATACATTGTAACCAATTGCCGTTGGCAATTTTGGGGTGGTACCTTACCAGTGTTACTTCGGCCTGCTTGCCTTAGGAATTATGATTGGTCGTTTTACCAATACAAATTTATAATTCGGACTAGGGCATTGAATCAATAAATGTGGCCCTTTGCTGTTATCCACTTTCAATGTTGTCTGTGTCCGTTATTGGGGGGGTGCGCCTGCAAAGCATTAATTGCATGATTTGCAGATTAATAAAGTTGCCTTCTAGAAGACAGAGTTTCTTGTGGAGTTGAGTGACATAATGAAAGCGCGGCACCAAAATGGCCGCCGCACTCTTTGCGGCCCCACCCCACCCGGACTCAGACATCCGGGTAGTTAGGGGGCGTGGCCACCCCTCTATAAAAGGGGTGGCCACGAGGCAGCCGAGCTGCCATTTTGTAAAAGCGACGGAGAGGAGAAGTTTTTTCTCCATCACTCTTCGTCTTTCGGAGGGAAGCCTTTTCGGTGGCTGCAGCCCCTTAGCAGTCTTGCCTGCTTGATCTTCGGCTTCCCAGCTAGCGAATTCTGATCCCTGGATAGGGATCGCTCTTCATTTTATGCCTCCTAGAAAGAAGGCTATGGCGAAGCAGGCTCGCCTGCGCAGGGGGCAGCAGCAGTTGGGTTGGAGGACCGCGACTGCACCCCCTCAACAGGACCTCCAGCCGGAGGCTCCCACCGGGACCGGTGGGATGGGGCAGCTCAGGCCGTGGCCCGCCGCTCTTCAGCCCCAGACAGCCCCTACAGGGGCTTCGGCCCCCGGCCCGCAAGTGCCAGCCATGGGCTTTGAACAGGGGGGAGGGCTGAGCGCGGTTGGGGCTTTGGCCCCTGGCCCGCAATTACCGGCCATGGGCTTCGAGCAGGGGGGAGGGCCTGGTGCGGCTGCACAGCAAGGCTCACCCCCGGCCCCTCAGGGGCCGGAGTTTTGGGCATGGCCCTACTTGGGGCCAGGCTCTCAAGTAGGGGGATCTGGGCCGTTGCCCGGAGGGCCGTCCGGCCCACCTGGCCCCCTTTATGCAGGGGGATCTGCGACAGTGGATGCGTTATTGGCCCACGTGGCGGCACTAGAGGCATCCCTGGGGATCACCAGTAACCCCATTGGGGGGGGCTTCCTTGCCATCTGGGGCCCCCTTCTGCCAGCCTACTAACGTGGCAGCTACAACTCTACAGCAGGCTGCCAGTCGGGTCGAGTTGCTGGAGGCGCGCAGGCCTGTGCCCGCCGCGGCCTCGCAACTCCCCGTGCATCAGGCGCTACAGACAGGTAGTGGATGGATGTGTCCTCAGAGCTCGATTTCAGTTGCGAGCTCCGATGCCCGCCGTGGGCCGGAACCCCCGGTGGTGGCGGCTCACGGGGGTGCACCCAGTTAATATCAGGTTCAAGCTAATGTGCCCACATCACACTCCACTTCTGGGGATGGGTTCCAGTGGCCCAGGCCTCATAATTTTGGGGCGGGGGGGGCATCAGTTCACGGCCTACCCGGGTGCAGCTTGTTTGCATGCTGGCGCAATATTGGGTGGGGGGGTTTCTGCCCCCGGGGCTGCACCGGGTGTCGCAGGGGCGGTCCAGGCTCTGCTCCCGATGCCCCGTGCCAACACTGTGTCAGCACTCCCGACAGCCGGGTATTCCTTGCCCCTAGGGGATCATTTGGCCCAGGCCACGAGGGAAAAGATTTGGCGGGGGGAGTACGTAGATATTTTCTCCCTATTGAACAGGGAAGCCACCAAGGAGGAGAAAGAGGGGCAGGATGAGAAGGACAAAGAGCTGTCCCGCCGTCGCAAGCCACCACGCACGTGGGCCAACTGGTTACCCGCATATCTCATTTATATGGCGGTGTACCTCAGGGCTCGGCCTGACCTGGCCATCCCTATGGTCCAATATTTGGACAACATTTACAGGGCAATGGTGGATTTTCCTGGCCCCTCGTGGTAGGCTTACGACGAGGAATTTCGAATGAGAGTGCCCTTACACCTGGAGATGAGGTGGGATGAGCCCTGTCAGAAGCTGTGGCTTTTATATATGACTCCCACGCGCCCGGCGCCTGGGGAGAGGTACCATTGTGGACATGCGGTCCAGCGAGCTGCTCCAACACAGACCCCCCGCCAGCTGGCGGGGCAGGGGGTTCCAGCCCGCCTGCTGTGTTGGAGCTTCTCGGCCAATGGTGTATGCAACAGGAAACAATGCAGATACAAACACGAGTGTCCCTCTTGCGCTGGCCCCCACGCCGCCGCTGCATGTCCGCGAGCCGGTGGGCCACGGGGCAGAGGTAGAGGTGGACAAGGAGTGGGCAGACCTGCCACCGATGGAACTGGTCACTCAAAAGGCCCCCTCCCCGGTTAACGTAGCTATGTTGGAGCAATGGCTCTCACCTTACCCAAGGAGGGAGGATGCTAGGTACCTCCTCGAAGGTTTCCAGCGGGGCTTTCGCATACCGTTTAAAGGGGTGGGGTGCCCACAAGATGCCCCTAATCTACTTTCCCTGAGGGGCAGGGAGGAGGTTGCCGCCCTTAGTATTGCTAAGGAGGTTGAAGCAGGTAGGGTCACTGGCCTCTTTCCCAGGCCCCCCTTTACCAATCTGAAGGTTTCCCCTTTAGGGTTGGTGCCCAAAAAGACCCCTGGGAAGTTTCGTTTGATTCACCACCTGTCATACCCGGCGGGCCATTCGGTCAATGATGCCATTCCTGATGACCTTTGTTCGGTCGGGTATACATCATTTGACCAGGCCCTGCGCATGGTGCGTTCTTGTGGCCCGGGTGCACTTCTGGCAAAATGTGACATTAAGTCGGCATTCTGTTTGTTGCCTGTGCACCCGGGTGACTTTGAGTTGCTGGGTTTCAAATTCCAAGAAAAATTTTATTTCGATAAAGCCATGCCTTTGGCTGCTCTATTTCCTGTTCAGCATTTGATCGTTTTAGCACTTTCCTCCAGTGGGCCTTTGTTCGCAGGTCTGGGTCCCGGTCTGTAGCCCACTACCTCGATGATTTCTTGTTCGGGGGTGAACGGGGCTGGGACACGTGTACGCGTCTCCTCAATACATTTCAGACGCTAATGCAGGAACTGGGTGTCCCTTTAGCGCCCGAAAAGACCGAGGGCCCATCAACTAAGCTCACATTTCTGGGTATAGAAATCGACACGGTCTCGCAGGCATCCAGGTTACCCATGGATAAGGTTACCCGGATCGCTGCGTTGATTTTGGCCTTACTGGCCAAACGCAAGGTGTCACTTCGTGAGCTCCAGGTTTTACATGGTCACCTTAACTTTGCTTGCAGGGTGGTCGCGCCTGGCAGAGCTTTTGCTCGACGCTTATGTGACGCCATGACTGGCCTATCCAGGCGCTATCACAGGGTCCGACTGAACAAGGGCATGAGGGCTGACTTGTTGGTTTGGCTTAAATTCCTGAGGGACTTCAACGGGGTTTCATTTTGGAGATCTGACCTTTTGGTTTCCCCTAGGTTCCAGGTTCAGTCGGACGCCTCGTGGTCCCTCGGATATGGGATTTACTTCGAAGGGAGGTGGGCCTACGGCCGATGGCCTCCAGCCTGGAGGGGCACTGATCGTCTACGCAATCTGACATTCCTTGAGTTCTTCCCGATACTGGGAGCTTTGATGCTATGGGGCGAGGAGTGGGCCAATTCAGTGGTTCATTTCTGGTGTGACAATGCTGCAGTGGTGCACATTGTCAACTCCCAGACATCTAAATCACCCAGGGTCATGGAGTTAGTTCGACAGTTTGTGTTGCGTTGCCTACGCCTCAATGTGCTCTTCAGGGCCAGACATGTACCAGGCATTAATAACGATATTGCTGATGCTTTGTCCCGCCTGCAGTGCCCCCAGTTCCGCGCCTTGGCTCCAGACGCAGAGGAGTTACCCTCGCCGCTTCCGGACGAGATTTGGACATTTGGCAAGGAGAGGTGAACCGGGCGATCGGCATGTCGCTGGCACCCTGCACGCGTAAGGCGTGTCACCATTCATTCAGTCAATTTAGAATATTCTGTGAGCAACTCCGGTTGCCTGAGGTGTGGCCCATTCTGGTTGCACACCTTCTCCAATTTATGGTCTACCTACATAGTCAGGGTCTAGCTCCCTGCACCATAGCATCCAGGCTGTCAGCACTGGCATTCATGGCCAAAGTGAGGGGTTCTGCTGACAGCACGAATGATTTCCGTATACGACATGTTTTGGAGGGGTGGACACGGGAACGTGGACGTCGCCCGGACACTCGCCACCCTATTTCCCCAGGGGTTCTTACCCACCTTGCACGAGGCTGGCATGACCTGTGTTTTGACAGGTATGAGGCAGCTCTGTTTCATGCGGCTACCACGGTGGCCTTTTTTGGAGCGCTCCGCATCAGTGAGCTGGTGCTACTGTCTAAGGCGGATGCGGCACGTAGGGCACTGGAACTCGAAGATGTCTATGTCTCTAATGAGTGGGCTCAGTTGAGGATACGTTCCTCAAAGGTTGATCAGCACGGTGTAGGCAGTGGTGTTAGACTGCTACGATGTTCCATTGCAGACATCTGTCCGGTTGGTGCCCTACAAGAGTTCATTGCAATGCGTGGTACGCACCCTGGCCCATTTTTCTGTCACCAAGATGGGTCTCCCCTTACTAAATTTCAATTTTGGAAGGTGACCGGTAAGGCGCTGTCCAGTGTTGGCCTCCCCGGGGCTCGTTACGGCACCCATTCTTTTAGAATAGGAGCTGCTTCTACTGCAGCCGCATTTGGGTACTCTGAGGCAGATATATGCCATATGGGGAGGTGGGGATCGAAGTGTTTTGAATTATATGTTCGCCCTCTTCAAGTTTGAGTACCAGATAAGTCACTGTCCTGTCTCTTTTTATTTTACAGACCCTGTGTGTCGCCGCACACCGGTGGCAGTATGGCTGGTGGGCCACAGCTATGTGCACTGGGCAGCGCAGTATGCTGTGGTGACAGAGTGGGGACCCCAGCTTGGACTACGTGCATCCGCATGTATCAGGTGGTATGGTAAGCGCGGAATGTTATGGCGGGAACTGTTGCCATTCCTTTTCTCCATCAGGGATGCTGAACCGCCTGATGTCCTGGTGCTGCACCTCGGGGGCAATGACTTGGGCCAGGTCACTGGCCTTTCCTTAAAACATACGATCTGCAGCGACCTAGCTTATTTGCATTATGTGTGGCCTGCCACAACCCTGCTATGGTCGGACATCATACCGCATCACGCTTACAGGGGAGGTATCAACCTCCAGGCCCTTGACCGCGCTCGTTGCTCGATGAACAGGGCAGTGGCCCGGTTCTTTGCTGACAAGGGTTTGGGGCGGGTCATCCGACACCCCAACATTAGTCTCCAAAATTATGACCTTTACACAGGGGATGGGGTCCATCTGTCGCCCAGAGGTATGGACCTCTTTTTGGAAGATGTGCAGGCAGGCCTGTTGACCTAGCTGACGGTCGGGGGGGGGGGCGGTGAGTCTTTATTAAGCCTCCCCATGTGGCGGGTAGCACTGGTAAGGTAAAGATTTATGACCCACAGGTATCCGGCAGGTTCGCAATTGACTGGCCAACACTAGATAGGTACAAGTTGGTTAACGTTGACCGGTCAACGGCGAACCAGGCAATGGGGTGATTGCACGAGCTATTCAGCATGCATCACCACGTGATTTTACGGATACACGTCAGAGGGTGGGGTCAGTAGATAGTTGATTGACTATGGTCAACAATTTGTTTGTTGTCAAAAAACAAATTGATACAAATGGATACATTGTAGCCAATTGCCGTAGGCAATTTGGGAGGAACCTTACCAGTGTTACTGCAGCCTGCTTGCCTTAAGAATTATAATTGGCTGAGTACCAATTGAAATTTATAATTCGGACTAGGGCATGAATCAATAAATGTGGCCCAATGCCGTTATCCACTTATACCGGTGTCTGAGTCCTTTTTTGGGGGTGCGCCTGCAATTGATTTGGCTTATAATATAATATTTCATCCTATAACTTTAGCATTTTTAAAAAAATAAGAGATATGTCTGTCATTTTCCATGATTTTCTGCACTGAAAATTTCCATGCAATAGCATACCAACTATTACTATTTCTACTGGAAATGTTGCCTTCTAGTTCACCAGTGTCCAGAACAGCAAACTGAGTTTTGCTTCTTATAAAATTGCAGTAGAAGATGGGATGCAATACAGTACTATGGCAGTTTAAAATGTGATTTCCATGGAGTTCACATTTCCTTGGAGCTAAACTGTGGTTTGATGTCTCCTGGTCAACACACGTACTGTGGATTGTTAATTAAAAAGATTTGTCCTACTCTATTAAGTCTCCCAGTAGACTAATTATTAAAGTGTTGTGGACCATCACAAACCTACATAACTTGAAACTCACAAAAAGGGACTTGCTTATTTTTATGAGCCTTCTATGCCCGGAAGATTTTTCTTCTGCTCTACAGAACATGCACAATGGGAAGTAGATTGCCTTCTCTATTGCTGTTAAGCCAATGAAGAAAAAAGAGGAAGAACAGGAAATTGCTAGAAATAGCATACATATTCATTACTGTTTCCACATCATTCTCATGTGTCAAACTTCCTACCGGTACAAATAGTCATCTTGTTGAATTGCTGTGGTGAATAAAATTCCCTTCCCTCTTTTTTTTAGCCTAAGTCAATGTTTCAATGACAGAGATCCCAACCTTAATACATACTTATTAAGCAAAAAAATTTGGGAAAGGTTTTTTAAAATACTAGTTAGGGGTAGGGATGCCATAATTCCCTCCCACAAAAACGGGACAGAAGTAAAGGTTGCCGTTGCACAAAATCCAGTTGTATCCGACTCTAGGGTTCAGTGCTCATCTCTGTTTCAAAGCTGAAGAGCCAGCACTGTCTGCTTCTGCAGATGTTTCTGTGGTCATGTGACAGGCATGACTAGAGACCGGAGAGCACGGAACTCTGTTTAACTTCTCGTCGAAGTGGTCCCTATCTATCTCCTTGCAATTTCTTGCTTTTGAACTGCTAGGTTGGCAGAAGCTGGGGACAAAGACAGGAACTCATTCTGTCCTACAGTCCTAGGGAATCAAACTGCTGACCTCCCGCCTTCCAGTCAGCATTAATTAACAAAATCAAACATTGACCCTATAGTTATTATTCAAAGTTTGTTCTCTCATGCTAAGGGCAGAGGTTTCTAAAGAAAAATGGGTGTATCTTCTGAAAAGTCAATAAGCATTTACCTCCCCCTCTCTCTCCCTCTCTCTTGGTAGCCTTGGCCAATGGGGGGGAAAGGGATGGGGGTGGAGGTTTCAGGCAGATGTTTGAAGGAACCAGCAGTGGAGATGCTCTGGAGTGACTGCGGGGAGAGTGGGTTGCTGTGCATGCATGTGTGTCTGTCTGGCTCCCTCTGTATCCCCTGGGGCTGCTGGTTTGCTCCCCGGTTCCTTCCACTTCCTCGTTCCTCCTCCCTCTCCCCTGTCCCCCCTCCCCACAGGCAATTGGAGAATGGGGGAGGAGGAAGCCCCGAGAGGCTGAAAGGGAGACTTTTCATCTTTTCTCCCTTGGATGCAAGAAAAAGGCCATTTTTTCCCTTTGAAAAGCGGGAATATTCAATGTTTTTAATAAGACCAGACAAGACAGTTAAAAGCCGTGAAGTTCCCAGAAAACCATGATGTATGGCATCTCTAGTTAGGGGTGAGTATAATAACAGAATTTTTGATTCTTTTTTTTTTTACCCTGTTTCTGGGGTCAAGAACAAATCCTTCCAGAGGCAGAGTTTTGAGGTAGGTGCAATGTAGTAATGCTAACTGCTATGCAAAGAAAGTGATTAAACTAGATATGCACTGAGAGGAAAAGCGCAATAATAACCTTTTTTCCCTTCAGAAAAACACAGCATAGTAGAAGCAGAGCTAGATGGAAACTTTGAGTAGCTTTGTAGTTACTGTTGCTAGATTCCTCATACTGACTTAGGCAATGGTGGTCAATAAGAAGAGGCCAAGAAAGGTGCATAAAGTCAAGTAAAGAGGTACAACCACTTTTTTGCAAGGCTATTAGCAAATTCCAGGAGCTGTTATCAAGGATGGATCCTGCTCCTACACTCTGCACTTCAGAGAATAATATTCAAGTTAAATCTGGTCAGTTACTTCTTCACAGTTATAAGCAATAATCTGCGACAAGGAAGGGTGAGGACAAAAAATGGCTGTATAGAAGAAAGGGCAGGTTGGCACGGGTTGAAGTAGACTGAATCAGGTGATGCCTCCTGAGGAGACAGAACCTGGGAGAGCAAAAAACTGTGCCAGCCCTAGGAAAACAACATCAGAACCTAGCTTATTCTAATACTAGCATTCTATTTGCCCGGCCCTGCTGGGCAGTTATTATGTGCAAGTGGGTAGTTGGGGTGGTTTTGGGGTGTGTGCGGAACCCCCCCCCCCCAAAAAAAAACCCACCCAACACACAGATAATAATTGCCAGGCAAGACAGGGGTGTTTTGTGTGTGTGTGTGTGTGTGTGTGAGAGAGAGAGAGAGAGAGAGAGAGAAGCAGTCCACGGGGGTGTGGGGTGTGAGTCAGATAGAGTGAGGTAGAGGGGGGAGAGAGAGGAGGCTGCCGTGTTGGAGACTGCTGTGTTGGAGGCTGCCGTGTCAGAGGCTGCATGTAGAAGGCTGTGTGTGGGTGAGTTGGTATGGAAGGGGTAGGTTGTTTTACCCCTTTCCCTGCCTGGGGTGTTTGGGGGGGAGTAGGGAAGTTGGGATTCGGCTTTTTTCCATTTCCCACTTTTCCTGCCTGGGGTGTTGGGGGGGGGGAGCAGGGATGGTGGGATGCAGATTTTTTTTGTATCCCACTTTCTCTGCCTGGGGTGTTTGGGGGGGGGGAGCAGGGAAGGTGGGATTCGGATTTTTTCCGTATCCCACTTTCTCTGCCTGGGGTGTTGGGGACGGGGGGAGCAGGGAAGGTGGGATTCGGATTTTTTCCATATCCCACTTTCCCTGCCTGGGATGTTTTTTTGGGGGGAAGCAGGGAAGGTGGGTTTCGGATTTTTTCCTAATCTGACTTTCCCTGCCTAGGGTGTTTGGGTGTGTGTGTGTGGCGGTTTCTCCAGTGCCCAGTGAGAATGCAGTGCTGAAGGATCCAGCCACGGCCTCCACCCCGGGCGAACGGGCAGGGTGCAGCAGCCTGGCAAAAGGTAAGGAACTGGGGGGCAAGGTGGTGGGGCAAGTTGGTGACTTGGTTACCGGGGCCATGCTTCCCCCCCACTCCCTAACCCCCACCAACCACACTTAGTTTTTGCTGGCTCCAGCTGGGTCTTTGAAAGTCTTTCCCTCCCGGTGCAGCCTTCTGAGTTTGGAGAAGCACTGGCCTGTCCTTCCTTGATGCCCGGAGGGATGAAGGACAGGCTGGTGCTTCTCCCTACACAGAAGGTCACACCAGGAGGGAAAGACTTTCAAAGACCCATCCGGAGCTGGCAAAATGTAAGTGCAGTCAGTGGGGGTTAGGGAGTGCGAGTGGGGGCTAGGTGGTGGGGTGGGGGGGGCAGCATGGTTACTGGGGCTGTGCTTCCCTAACCCCTACCAACTGCACTTACCTTTTACCAGCTGGGTCTTTGAAAGTTTTTTCCTCTCAGCACGGTTCTTTTTTTAAAACTGCTGTGCTAGCTGCACGTCTCCTCCGCACTCATGCCCTTCAGCCTCATTGGCTGAGGGGTGGTGCAGTGTGAAGGATGCTGGGCCTCATAGTTTTTGTTGTTGGCCACGTTCGTGGGGTGGTTTGCCCCACTGGCGACTGCCGGACCCTTGCGGTGATGGTTGGTTGGGGTAAAGGTAAGTGTGGGCTTACCTACAAATTAGTTCAGTTCTCCGCATGAAAATAGAACTAAAATCTATTGTGAATGCTCACAAGGTGGGAAAGAAGAAAAAACATTAGTGTTTCCTTTTCTTTAGCAGACTAAGTGTTGGATAGATGGTTGGTCAGATCCATAATACATCCATAAAAAACAGGGGAAGCAGGTACTAAGGAAGTTATACTCCATATTGAGAAGACTAAACCATAATCTTCACTAGATAGTTATGCTCTATAGAATTTGCATGGGAGAGGAAAAAATGGCATGCCTGTTTTCTAAAGAAACAGAAAAAATGTGAGACTGATGGACCTCTAAAAAGTACATGATGAAGTAGAGGTCAAAGAATCAAAAGATTCCATTATGCTACAATGATCAACATGACAATCAATTATTTTATTATTATTTTTCATTCCAGCTGTACATTTCCAAAATGAAATAGTAATGCAACTCTTGGACACATATTGAAATTAACAGATAGTATTATCAAAAACCATTTCCCATATTTTCTGTATTGTTGCATACTCCTACTATAAACAAATCCCTATCCAATTGGCTGACTGTGCGTATGTGAACATGATATGATGCATTTTATTTAATTTGCAATAGTTTACAAAAAATTCAAAAATAGAAAAAAGAATGCAAATATAAAAAACAGAATTAAAACATAAATTAAAAATACAAAATATTGTACATAGAAATAATATAAACATAATCTAAAACATTGCACCCACCACCAAGAACAATACAAATAGTATCATTTATATTTCAGTTTGATGACATTCCATATCACATCCAAAAGGACATGGGAAATTGGATCTTCCCCCTCACAAAGCATAATCTAAAAAAAAATATCCCATATCTCATGAAATACATTAGGGTACACCAGGAATGCCTGAACTATGGCCCAATGCCAGGTCCAGCCCACGGGACATCATCATCCGACCCACGGGTTGGGGGAAGTGCCCTGATGTCACTGGAAGTGCCAAAAGTGCTGCATTTTTGCACCAAAACACAGCAAAAAAATTCAAAAGCGGTGCCAAAATGTTCCTCCATTGTTCCCTCCTCCAAGGGAAGTGGCAGAGGAGGAAAAAACGCCCAGAAACATGGTGCAAACACTGCCAATGTCGCTGGAAGGAACCATGTGACCGGCGCACTCAGATGTTTGGGCACCCCTGGGTACACAGCAAGAGTCTCCTTGAAAACTGTCGTATTTTTTAACCACAATCGAGCATACCCCAGGCAATGACCACCTTGTGCTGGCTAATCTTTCTCAAACTAGGTCAGGTGAAATGAACTACAGAATGAATTCACCAAAACGTGGCTTCATTTTGGCAGTTTTGTGTCTAGCCTATAAATGGAAGAAAAAGAAGACAAATTACATTTTCTTTTCTTCATCCTTTTGTTCTTTTAAACTCACAGGCCAACTTATCACTCATTGCTATATCCCAAAATTCCGTGTACCATTCATTTAATTGAAATTCATAATTAATCTTCCAAATTCATTACTAACTGCAGTTACTAAATTAGTAGCTAATTGGTTTTTCTTTTTCTTTTTTGCTGAACTCCTTTGAACATCTTCAAAAACAAATAAAAGAGAAATGCTTGGCCAAACCCTTTAATGTTACACTTCATTCATTTTCTTTAAATAGCAATGCCCAAGTCCCTTTAACCTAGCCAAACCTGGCCATTTCTCCAGGATGGAGTCAAGCAATTAGAAACTTAGCCATTTTACCTTGTGCTAAATATTATCTCCATACCAATTTATAAATGTTTCCTTTTATTCTTACAGACATAGTACTTAAAATTATTTATTCCATAAATTCTTCCATATCTTGAACCTTATTTGCTTTCCCAAATCTGTTTCCCATTTTACTTTGAGAATCTCTTGATTATTCTCATCCTCTATTAATATCATATACTAGCATATTTGTGCCCGGCCAGCCGGGCAGTTTTTATTTGTGTGTGTTGTTGTTTTTGGTTTTTTTGTTAAGGGTGTTTTGCATTTGTGGTTTGTGACTTTTTTGGATCTATTTTATGAGATTTATTTGTGATTTGGATTTATTTCTTATTTTTCTGACTTGTTTTTACTCTTGTGGCCTCTAAGTGGGGCTGTTAGTAATAGTGTTGGATTCTCTTTTTGTTTCACTTGTTTTTTCTCTCTCCTGGCCTCTAGGTAGGGCTTCTTCTGGTAAGTAGTCTTTGTTTCTTCATTTCTGTTCTGGAGTCGTGGAGGGAGGACGTGCTGGTGATTTTTTTTAATCTGGGTTTTGTTTTTTGTGTTGGACTGGTAGGTGTTTCTGTTTCTTCTTTTGTGGCTTTTTTGGGGTTTTAGATGTATTTAAATGTTTTGTTTATTTCTAGTTGTTTCTTATGTTTCTGATTTCTTTTGTGATTATTTGTTTAATTTGTGGTATTTTTGTGGTTTGAGTTTGGTATTTTTGTGTTGTAGTTAGATATTTTTTCTGTGCTTTCATGGTATTTTGGGTGTTTTTGTTTGTGGGTGTTGTTGTTTATTGTTTTGTTGTTTAATGTGTTTATTTATTTATTTATTTGTGTTTTATAATTTTGGTGTTTGGCATTTTGGGTAAATGTTTAGTTTTGTTCTTGTTGTGTATTTTTGAAGAAGAACGGGCTGCCTGTCGGTTCCATTGCTGCTTTGAATTTTGGTTTTGATGCAGCAATGGGAAAAAAGAGGAGCCGGCAGTCAGTCCACTCTTCCCCTGGTAAGGTTCGTTAGGTAGGTCAGGGGAGAAGGAGGCAGAGAAGAGCTCTCTGCCTGATGATGGTTCTCTCCTCTCTGTCTCTTTTTTCTCCTGGCTTACCTAACTGAAGATTGGCAGGCAGTGATCCATAAGGGGTGGTGCTCTTCCTTGTGGATTGCTGGCTGCTGCTTTTGTATTACCTCCATTGGAAGTACAAAGGTAGTAGCCAGTCATTCGCCAGGGAGGGTGCTTCCCCTGATGAACTGCTGCCTGCTGGTGGTATTTTTTTCTACCCCAGCTCAACTGACCCTGAGGCCAGCAGTGGTCTTGCTGTGTCTTCAGCGGCATAGTGGGGAGGAGAGGGAGTCCGTCTTCTCCGCATTGCTCCAGGAAAGAAGGCTGGCAGTGGTCTCACCATGGGTTTTTGTGTGTGTTTGTTTGCGAGGGCGTGAGGCGCTGCATCCGGCTGCGGTGGACTTGTGCTCCGGTTGTGGGAGGCTGACATGTTTTTATTTTATTCTTCACGTGCCAAATTTTTCACCGTTCTGCACGCTCGCGCTCTTCAGCCTGATTGGCTGAAGTGCTCACGGCATGTAGGATGCTGGGACTTGGAGTTTTGTTTGTTTTGTTTGCGTTCGTGAGGCGGATTTTTTTCCTGCGGCTTGATTTCAATTAGGTGTGCCGCAGTTCCCAACGTTCTTTTTGCTCACGCCCCTCAGCCTGATTGGCTGAGGTGCGTCGTGGCACAGAGGACGTTAGGAATTGAAGTTGTTTCCCTTTGTTCCCATTCGTGGGGCTGCTGCCCCACTGGCGACAACCAAAACCCCGTGGTGCTGAGAAGGCTGGGGTTACGGTCAGTACAGAAGGCTAGGTTGGGGATGGTTGGGCTTGGTATGGGAGCCTTTGAACAAACCCAACGGTTGACCCCTCTTTTAATAGGTATTGATACAGTAATTTGTTTATTATGCCTCTCTTTATCTTTTTCATCATCCCTTGAGACCAGGGGTTCCTAAACTTTTTGTGCTCTGGGCCAGTCACATGGTTCCTCCCACTGTAAAATGTGTCCGCAGCTGTTGTAAATGCATTTATGACAGTTGTGAGTGCTTTTATGGCAGTGTTTATGCATGCACGGGTGTGATTTACTTCTGCTTCCAGTAGTGGTGAGGGCAGTGCAGGCTGGGTCAGGCCCACAGGCCATTGTTTGACCACCCCTGCTTTAGACTATAATTCTTTCATGTTTTGTCAATTCCCTACATTCACCATTTTCCCACCCATTCTTTAGTCCAATAATTCAGTTAAATCAGATTTATCTGGGTGGGGGGGAGGAGCCTGGAGGCCTGCTGATAAGATGCTCCCCTGTGTCTCTCCTTGGTCTGTACTATTATGAAATGTAAGATTGGACTCTATAATGGTTAAAAAACTATAATTACTCAACAACTGCATCTCTAATATGTTAATTTCTTAATATATATTCGGGCTTGTTGGATGATACTTGAAATAGTGTTATTGTTAGCTTTTCCAGTTGCTCTAGTGAGAGGGGTTTGGTGTTGAGCCATTGTGAAGCAGAAAGAGAAGTTCAGAAGAAAAAGGAAACATACAAAGAGTCCATTGATGAGACTTTCTGCGGCTAAGGTTGTTGTGTGGGAGTGAATCTTCCAGTTACAAATTATCAGACAGTAATTTGAGAGACAGTGAATGGAGTTTTTGAGAAGAAGTGAAAGATATCTGGATGCTTCTTTCCTAATTAAGGAAGCCTGCTGCAGCTCTTTATTCTTTCCTCAAGTCCCTTGGTCTTCCCTTGTTTGCTCTCAGAAATTACAGGCTGGATCTTCAGTCGTATTTAGGTTTTATCATTGATTTGAAAGAAGTGGAAAGGTCTGTGAAGAATGGATCTATGTGAATCGTTTTATGATTTCTGAACTGTTTCATGACCTTTTGTGACAAGCTTTATTGGGCTTACTCCATGTTAATGGTTGTGATAATTGCAATCTTTTGTCGGTGGAACTAACACTTATATGAGTGAATGATTATAGCTGTTGTGGGATTTTCACCTTTGGGGGTTTTTTTTTGGTGGGGGTGGGGGGTGAACCAGAAACTACAAGAGACTTAAGAAAAAGGAGTTGGATTGAATTAATAAAGAGACACTGCTTGTGATATCACCTGGAGCTTGTTTCCACAAGGTTCAACATCTATCCAAAAATACAGTTGAAAACTTAAAGAACTGTGAATAAGTGTTATCAACCTTGATAGTCCCGGGCGGATATAATCTATGAAAAAGAGGGGAGGGAAACATGAGACAATAACAGACAAAGTTTATCAATGTTTGGTTTTGCAGGAAGATGCTAAGAGAGAGATGAGGAGGGCAAAAATCACAATCCAAAGAAGAGTTTTCCTTATTGGACTTGAAGGATCTACTTTTAAATAAGTTGGAGGAGGTTAAAGAGGACTTAAGTGGAGAAATCGAGGCTTTGGAAGGAACTATTAAGGGGTTAACAACAAGGATACAGCATACTGAAGCAGAGGTTCATGAGTTAGCTAATAAAATGTTGAAACAGGAAGATAAAATTTATAATAACTTTAAGCAAATGATTAAAATACAAGATGAGTTTAGAAAAAAAAAATTAAGGGTGAAATTTCTCCCAGAAAAAAAGAGGATAATTGGCAAGCTAGTGTGATGGTATGGTTGAATACTTTTTAGTTGGAGGAGGGTTTAGTAGAGAAAAATGATACTGAGTCAATTTGTAGAATTGGTCCCGAAAATTGAATAAGCCACCACGAGATGTAATTATTAGTTTTGTTAGTGATCATAAAAAAGACCAAGTGAAGAAATATCTGAGAGAAAATCCAGACTCTGCCTTAAAGGTAGTAGGAGTAATGATACAGATTTATCAAGATTTCTGTGATGAGACCATATGATGGAGAAAGGAAATGAAACCCATCCCTGAAATATTAAGCAAACGTAAGATAAAAATATCAAAGGGGATTTCCTATTTTCTTGAAAATATTTTACGAAGGCAAAGTCTGAAGAGTTGAAGATTTGAAGGGGGCCATGAGACAGTTGGAGATGATGAAAATAATTGACATAGGAGATGAAAACTGAGAGATTCTGTTTAAGAGGCTACAGGTTAAGGACGTAGAAAAAAAAGAGGAAAGGAAGGTCCAGTCTAGGGGTGGGGGATAATAGCAGGGGAGGGAGCAGGGAGGGGGAGAAGTGAGAGGAAGAGATATACAGGAAGAGGCTGGTACTGCTATGTTAGGAGCTAGAAGAAAGAAAAAATAAAACTGAATATCTAAATGTTGAAGAACAGTTAATATTGTATAGAGATGCAGGTTAAAGAGTAATTAAAATGTTGTTATTATAATAATAGAATTCAATCATTAAGTGAGAAGAAGAGAAGGGATTTGAGAATGATGGAATTAAAAAGGGGGAGATGGGGAATAAGAAAAAAAATTAGAATAGAAGGGACAGGCTCCCCCCCCCCCCGCCACCCTTAATGGGAGTGACCAGATTATTGTATGGTCTGGAAGGGGGGAGGGGAGGTTCACATGTGGGTGAAACATTATTTTTCACTAATTGGGTTTGGGATATGTCTCATTTAATGTAGGTATGTATGTAAATATTTTTATTTGTTGTTGATGTTTCATTTTTGTATGTGTTTATCTGTGTTGTAAAAATTTAAAATATAAATAAATAAATAAATAAGATTTATCCAAAGTAATTTCTCTCCTAGTATTATACTAGTTTTTCCTTAATATTCATTTTTATTTCCTGTCTTCTAATCTAAGTGCTTGTTTCCTTTTTAATTTATTCTGCAAAATTCATTTTTAAATATTCTGGAAAGTCTTCTAACTTCACTGTAAGAATTATGGGGGGAATTAGTAGACTGAATGTGATATGATGTATTGCTGAGTCTCCCTTATGGGATTTGAGTGAAGTAGGTCACCGGAACTTCCTTCCCTCCTGTTTTGTACTTTACTTCTTTAATGTCAGTTGCTGGCTTTTTTCCCTTCAGTATCTGGCCTCTCCCACCACCCCTCCTTTTTTAAAGTTCTGTATACCTCACTCTCTTTGACTGTTGTAATGTATTTGCTTTGGCAGAGCACCTTTTAAAGAGTGTCATCCAAGAGGATTCTAGCTTTGTCACTGCTGCCACTTCTATGCTGTGATTTTGTAACATACAAAAGAAGTAGTTCAGCAAGCAGATATCCTCTTTCCCAATATTTTGTAGATTTTGGGATGGTGTCTAGGGAACTTTAATCTCAGAGAGAGAGAGAGAGGAAAGTCATATAGTATGAGAAAAAGTACTTATTTTCCATTGCCCCCTCTAAGTAAGGATGTGTGACATTCACAGGTTACAGGAGTTGCTTATGTTCATCCCTGGAACTCAGGGATCTTCTCTTTACATTTCCCAGTTTTAATATATATTCGAACCCAGGTTTCTTGAATACTAGTTTGTTACTCTGTTGCATCACACTGGCTCTCATAGACAGCACAGTAACTGGATTTTTAAAATGTGGTTTTAGTTTCTTTTATTTTTCACCATAAGAAGGCACACTGATCACCAACATTTCAATTAAGTTTCAGTATATCAGAAATGCTGTACTGACAACATTTACATCATTGGAAGCTGCTTTGAACTTCCATGGAAAAAGAAATAATGAAAAAACTTCTGGGGAATTAACTTCTTTCTCTCTTTCTTTCAGAATGAATGAATGAATAGTTTGGCTTTAATGGAGAAAGAAGGCATTTACTGCTCTAATGTCAACAGCAATATGCCTTGGACTGTCCCTGTGGGTGTTTGCAATGTCCCTTTTGAAGAGCTTGGGTCATAAATTGTTTAGAAATATAACTCCCAACAGCCAAAATAATTGGAGGATTCTGGGAGTTATAGTCAAGTAGAATAACATTTCCAACCTTCCTTCCCAATAAACAGGGCTCTAAATGACCTCTTCCTATGAGAGCAACTTTCAGCAAGACCAGATAACAATAACATAAAGGATAGGATAGGATAGGATTTTATTTGTATACCGCCTTACTCGACCCAATGGGTGACTCAAGGCAGTTCACAGGCATTTCAATATATAATATAACAAAATATAAAAATACAGTATTATAAAACACAATAGAATGCACAATATAGTATGGTACAAATTAGCAAAGTTACATAATTACATGTCAGAATAAATATATAATAATACCGTACAGATAATGGAGCCCTGGCTCGACGTACCCAATGGAGATCAGGGCTCAACGTACATGACTAATCAACAGTAATCCAAGTCCTAATTACAATTACAAAGTAACATATTTTTATTTATTTATATTTATAACTCAAATTTCTATGCTGCCCAATCAGGCGAACCCGACTCAGGGCAGCTCACAACAGGATTAAAACATACATATTAAAAACAATTAAAACCCCAACATACCCACCCACCTATTAAAAACTAACCACATTAAAACTGCCTGCATTAAAAAGATGGGGAGGCTTCATTTTATCAGCCAACAAGTGGGGGCCACTCTTCCATCTGGGCCCCACACCTGCCCCACCAACCAGGTTTTTAATTCTCTTCTGAAAGGCAGCAGCTCCATCTGCTCTCACAACTCTACTGGCAGGAGGTTCCACAAGGCTGGTGCGGACACTGAAAAGGCCCTCCTTCATATGCCATAGAGGCGAGCCCCTCTGGCAGATGGAACAATTAGAGAGCCCCTCTGGTCCGCTCTGATTGGACGGACAGACACTCTTGGGACGATACGATCTCTTAGGTATCCTGGCCCACTACCATGTAGGGCTTAAAGGTCAAAACCAGCACCTTGAATTGCACCCAGAGACAAACTGGTAAACAGTGCAGCTCCCGAAGCAATGGTGAGGTGCGAACATAACGCCCGCACCCCATCACCACCCGGGCTGCCACATTCTGCACCAGCTGTAGCCTCCGAATGGTCATCAAGGGCAGCCCCATGTAGAGCGCATTGCAATAATCTAGTCTGGAGGTCACCAGAGCATGTGTGACCATGAGCAGGGAGTCCCGGTCCAGGAGTGAATGCAACTGACGGATGATGCAAAGCTGTGCGAAAACCCTCCTGGCCACGGCCACCATACACATAATATCAAAAGGACAATATCAATCAACAATGTACCAGGGGGAAAAAACAACTCAGCATAACTCAGTTTTTGATCTTTGCATAGATGGACAGGCAAATTTTTGCTAAAGTTCATCTTAGCTGCTAGAAAACATAAGAACATAAGAACAGTCTTGCTGGAACAGGCCACAGCCCATCCAGTCCAGCATTCTGTCTCACACAGTGGCTCACCATTTGCTTTAGGGTATTCCCAAGGAGATGCCTTCACCTGTTTAGGATTCTCTGGAAATGGCATTGAGAGATATCCTGCCTATCTCTCCAACCCGGAGGTTGTCCTTAAGTATCCATAATTATAGCCATTGATCCCCTTGTCCTCCATGAACTTGTCTAATCCTTTCTTAAAGCTGTCAAGACTGACAGCAGTCACCGCTTCTTCTGGCAGGGAGTTCCATAGACCAGTAATCCTCTGGGTGAAAAAGTACTTTCTCTTATTTGTTTGAGAACTAGTACCCAAAAGTTTCATGGAGTGTCCCCTAGTTCTAGTGTTATGCGATAGGGAAAACAGTTTTTCCTTATCTACTTTGTCCACACTGTGTATGATTTTATAAACTTCAATCAGGTCACTTCTTAGACGCCGTCGTTCAAGAGTGAAAAGGCCCAACCATTGCAGCCTCAGATGGTAAGGAAGGTGTTCCAGTCCCCTAATCATTTTGGTTGCCCTCCTCTGCACTTTTTCCAACTCCATAACATCCTTCTGGAGGTATGGCGACCAGAACTGTACACAGTATTCCAGATGGGGCCTCACCATAGATTTATAAAGAGGGAAAATGACACTTGCTGACTTATTTTCTATACCCTTCCTAATGATCCCTAGCATTGAGTTTGCTTTTTTCACTGCTGAGGCACACTGGGTTGAAACCATCATTGAGCTGTCCACCAGGACACCAAGGTCCCTTTCCTGGTTTGTCACAGAGAGGTATGGCACTGACTTTAAAACATAATCATTAAGTAAAACAGTGGGGGTAGTATTAAAAACTAAATGGTACATTTAAAAAAATTAAAATGCCATACTTTTTAAAGGTGAACTGTGTTTTGAGTAGGACAATAAATAATGTGTCTTTAAGTGTGTTTTTTTTTGTATCAGATCTGATTAATGTACATGCAGAGTTTCAACAGTAAAAACAGCATGCCCTCAAATAGGAAAAAAGTGTTAACATCAGAAAGTTCATGCTGAGGGGGATGAGTCAATGACCGCTTACTGTGGAGTAGTTCCAATGAACCAGCAGGGAAAGAGGGTCAATAAATGCTTCCTTTAAGCCACAATTTCTGAATAACTAGAAAAGAGAGATCTGTGAAATTCTTTATATCCACACCATATCCTTAAATTCTTTGGAGTTCTGTTCTCTATGGATTTAGTAACTTTTCAGCTCATCCTCTTCTATAGCAACTTTGTTTTATTTCAATTTCAATTTATATTATAAATGTGAAAAGAGATGCTACTAGTAATAATTGTATGACCTTAGTAACCGATGAATTTGGCCGATGGCCTACTTTGAGAGGAAGGATAGAAGGTCAGATAAGCCTTAGCATCTGCTTCCACAGTAGCCCTCTAGCTTGTGTGGTCATTAACACTCCTAATGTCCACTCCTCTTTTTGATCAAAGTTCATTATCCAGAGAACAATCCTAAATTACAACAATTAGAAGAATTAGAAGCAGTAATAATGGAAGCACAGATATTTGTGATTGTTAAAATAAAGGGATTGTGCTACTGCTTCCCATGCAGTCAGAGTTGGCTACATGATGAGGTCTCTTAGGGGAAAAGGAAAAGAGTAAATGCTCAAAAACAAGACAGGGCAATGCAAATGAACAGTCCAGTATTTTCACATACAGGACTAAAAAGGAAAAGGCATTTTTCAGAAGAAAACACTATACTATGAGAAGCAGGTTCAGCTCAAGTATTGGTTCCAAATATTTGACATCCTGGTGGGAAATGAACAGTATATCCTAACAAGCTTCTGATGAGAATTTGGGCCATCTTATTCCTCCCAGTTTAATTTTCCCAGAATGGTTCATTCTCTTCCATGCAACCTTAAGTCTCATTACCTTCAGGAAACATTCAAAGAACTTGCCACTCCTTTTCAGTTACCAAAGTTTGGATGAACCAGCTCTTGGGAATAAAGCTTTTACGTTGTGGTTAAATGCAGCCTACTCCTAGTTTTGAGCAATTTCATCTTCTTATTAGGGGCCCTAAGAGAATTGAAAGAGCTATTTATATTTCTAATTAATCTTCTGGAAACCATGGTCACTAAAAATTCTTTCTGAAGTGAGGTAGATCAGTCCATAGGCTTCTAATGGTATCAGAGTTAAGATTTCAAAATAAACTGCCTCATTTTCTTTTGACATTTAGTCACAGTTGACTAAGTAAAGTGTGCCCTTCAGTTTAACTGGTTTGTTTGGCATTCATAGGTATGATTGTTTGTAACATAGGTCTCTTCCTTGAACACTTGAGATATTGAAATGGCAATAGGCATGCATGCGTATAGTAGCCACATGTCTTTTTTATATATATACAAACAACAGTCTTCCTTTTGAAGTGTTCCAAGAAGGTAACCCTTTTTGAAAGTATCCTCCATTTGAAAGGCTGTCATGTCTGCATCTCCAGACGGAGTTGTTGCCCTTTAGAAAAGAACTAAAAACCTGGCTGGTGGGCCAAGTTTGGGGTGCAGGTGGAGGGGTGGCTTTTGTTGGGTGGTTAATATAGGGGAGGATGCCTGCCCTATGGTTTCCTCAGTTCCTGCACCCCTCCCTTTTTAGGGGTGGGTTCTTATTGCTGGTCTTTATCTGTTTTTATTTGTTTTTATCTGTTTTTACTCACTGTGTGACCCGCCCGGAGTTGGCTTTGGCTGAGTGGGCAGTATAGAAATTTAACAATAAATAAATAAAATAAAATGCCTAAAACTAATTTTAAGATGACAAGCCAAAAGGATTGAAACCAGGGACCTTGAATTAACACATCCATGGTTAGACGAGGCCACATTGCCACTGCCTTTCTGAAAAGCCTTAAATGCACTGGAATTCTGTTTAAAGAATAACAATTCTTTCTAACTTTGCACCTGTACATATAAATTATGTCATGTTAAGTTGGAACCTATGTATAGTAACTCTTTCGAATTTCTAATTTCAAGGTAAGTGAGATATTTCAGGCATTGTTTACCAGTTACATACCCCACATCGAAACCAGGGCTCCTGAATTCTAGTCTATCCTGGTATACTACACTGAGAATCCCAATGTATAATTTAATACATGGATTTTATGCAAATCAGCACATTCTTCATCGGTGAGACCAGTGTAAATTTAAGTGGCCATCCTGTCAATGTAAGATCAGGATGCCTTAATTCATCTCCCCTCCCCCTCAGCATTCAAACACTAGATCAGCCCTTGCCCCAGTTTACCCAGAAGGAAGAAAAAGAAGTAAATACTGTACATTGCACATTAATATCTCTCTCTTCTTCTTCCATATCTAGGTCAGACGTTAAGCTGCTAGAATAAAGTCAACTTTGGTGAATTCCTTCCATAGTTCCTTTCACCTGAACTAGTGTGAGAAAGATTAGCTGGCACAGCAAGGTTACTGTTGCCTGGAGTATACCTGGTTGTGGTTCAAAAATGCATGAGTCTTCGAGAAGTTTCTTTCTGTGTCCCCCATCTCTGATAGTAAGTCATTGTTGTAATGAGATTTGGTATGGCAATTAGCATCATAGAACTGAAAGCCAGTGATCATGAGGAAGTTTAGTTCTATGCAAGCTTGTTTGTCTTTGTGGCAAATTTCACTGATCTGAGAAGTGCCTTAGACTGCAATCAGAGAAAAAAAGATTTAGTCATATTGGAGAGCTCATTTGCTAATTTGGCATAGTCCTCAGTTCAATGAAATTTTGTTAAATGTTATGCTGTTGTGGTGAACTGCCTTGTAAGATCAAAGAGAAGAAGAAGGAAATGAAATAGTATAAGCAAAGCACAAATAGGATGTTACATGGGGTGAGTGATGGTGCAGACACAAACTAGAACAATGCAAAGTGTGTTACCAGTCTTTCTTTCATTTTACATAATTTCTACTGTGCTAGAGCAAGTCTCTTACCAGGATATGGGAGAAGATAAAAACATAGCGTCAGAGAATATTCATTAAAAATTACTCAGAACAGTCTATTTTGATAGGGAAAAGTTAACATGTCTGATTTTTTTTCCATGTAAATGTCTACTGAGTAATTCTGTTCTGAGAATCCAGAGCATAATCTGGCTGCCAGCTTCTAGTGACCAGATGATGGACTCGATGGATCTTGATCCACTCCAGCAAAGCACTTCTCTCTTTCTAATTTTGTTGTGGTCTGCTAGTCAGCATTAAGACCTGGTCTCAAATTTCTGCTCAGTGTCTTTTAACTACTGCAAAGAATGGCTGAAACTAAAGAAAGAACTCTTTAGGGTACTATATACCAATATTTTAAAAATAATAAATAACTGAATTTCAGAGGCTGAAATCCAGCATTGTCTTGCTGAACATCCATCTACAGTAATGGAGTAGACTGTACAGCCAGTGACTCAACACTGAGTGTTGGGCGGTGGTAAATAACCTGACTCCCTAAAGGGACCAATGCCTATGGGCAGATGAGCCCCTTTAGGTGGGGTGAAGGTCCCCTCAGCAGAGGAAATGCCACTGGAAACCAATATATTGGGCCCAATGGCAAAATGAGCAGAGGAGGAAGCACTTTCTGATTTCCAATGGTCAGGGAGATGGAAGAGGCCATGCCAGATGGACTGGCTGTGAAGGTGCACCTTGTTAATATTCTCAAGGCTGTGGCAGTCCATTGCAGTCCCAGTGTTAAATCCTGCATGTCTCATTTCATAGTCTTATATGGCACAGGGTTTCAGCCAGAGCATGTAAACATTTTGTCTGATTCTTATTTCAAAATGAATGTGTTTGGTATTTTCTCAGAACAATGCACAGACAGGAATATATTTCTTCTTCAGAATTCACACTTTTCAAATCCAACTCCCCAGTTTTGCACAATTCTTGGCACATAAATATACCAAAATATATTCAGAAATGCAAATTTTAGGATAAACCATGTTGAGAAACACGCATATTTTTTAAAAGCAGATGAGCATTCAAGATTATGTATGTAAATATGTTTTTTAAACTTTTACCAAAAATCATGTTCTGGGTGTAAAACCAGTATGGAATAGGCAAAGACATGTAAAGCTGGTATAACTTAGAAACCAACCAACATACATCTCTAATTAAAATGCTGTAAGATGAGCAAATCTGTCATTTATGACTTTATCTACATTCAACTTCTTAAAATCTCAACAGCTTGTAATGGACTTCCCTCCCCCCCCCCCCAAAAAAAAAAGGTGCATTTGTTGATAAGTTTGTGTTAGATCTGCACATTAATGGCCTCTCAAAATTCTGCTCAGCATATTTGTTGGCAAATAATTTATCTACCTGCCTAGAAAGACCAAAATGATATTTTTGCTCATGCTTGCTCTAAATTTGGAGTGTCTTGAATTTAAAGTGATACTTCCTTGGATGTTATGTGGTACCTCCTATTTTTTCCAATCTCTTGTGGCCTTTTAAGTCAACATCAGTTCAAAGCTTGACTGAGTCACTATAAACCACCACCTGGTACTTTACATAAACTACATGGTAAATCATAGCAACTCTACCATGTTATTTCACAGTAACATGGTAAATAATCAAGATTATCATAAATCAGACTATTTCTGCTTGCAGAAATATCAGGAAAAACATCTCAGGTATAAAGTGGGGGTGGGCATTGGATCCTGGTTTTAACTGTGAAACTATTGTTGAGTTTTCAGGCTTGATTGCTGAATGTCAACATGTTCAAATAAAGACTGGAAGAAAAGCAGTCTGGCTTTCCACCTAAAGAACAGAGAAGCAGAGATGTTCTGAGTTGGCTGAAAAGGCAATATTTTGGAATATTGTCCTACTTCAAACTCTGTATCAGGGATTCTCAACCTGTGGCCCACGGGCCGGATGTGGCCCATGGTGCCATTTCATGTGGTCCCCCACTGCCTCCACCACACCCAGAAATCCCATGTAGTGGACAAAGGGTAAAATGGCCATCTGGCCCCCGAATCAGAGTGTGACCCAGCCCCCGCTTTTAATGGTTGAGAACTTCTGCTCCATATAATTCATACTCTCTATATAATGTTGTGGTGCTTGCAGGAAAAGTGTGGGGTATAAATGTAAATAAATAAATAAATAAGTAAATAAAATATTTGGGCATTATTTTGGATCAAATCCTGACTCACAGAAGACATTGCCTAAACATCAAAGAGAAAGTTGCCATACTTATGAAAGTGGATAGGTTACACTGAAGTGCACATTAAAAAAAACAAGAGTCACAGCTTTGTCCCTGTGCCACTCCACAATACAATATGCTAGTTTATAAACTGGTATAAATGAGCACATGGCAAACAAGTGAAGCTTTTAATGAATCATGCAGGATAATTAATGACTGCCTGAAACCTACCTACTCCCCACTAAAAAAAAAAAAGACTATTTGGCTGGCATTCCCACTCTAGAGGTGCTTCAAGAGGTGCTCATAAATAATGAATGAAATAAGATAATACAGCACCAAACCCATCTATTTTGACACAAGCCACTATATACAATGGTAAAATTTGAGGAAATGTTTTCTGCACACCTCTAGAGAATTCTACAATCTGTTTTATAATCCCGCCTCAATAAATTCAATGGTGTTGTAAATGTTTTATCTATATTCTGTTGTGTCTTCAACTATAATAATAACTTGAATTAAATATTTAACCAGAAAGGTCTTGGGGTTAAACCTATGAAGAGCAAAAACAGCACACCTTGCTGAATGGATAAATGGACAATATTCAAACTGGATGATTTTGAAGTCACTTAATGAACTTCAAAGCAAATTAAGAAGATCAAAGAATAATAACATAAAATACAGCTACTTAAATACAGGACAAATTTTCTGTGAGTTTAGAGAAACAAAATCAATGCTGCATTTACAGTGGTACCCCAAATAAAGTCCGATTCGGATAAAGTCCGGTTCGGATAAAGTCGCGGTTTTCATGCACACTTGATGCATTGCATAAAGTCCAAAACTGCTTAAAAAATAGACGTTATCTGAGGTATTTGGTATGGGAACCTCGGATAAAGTCCATTTTTGGATGTTATCCGATGCATCGCCCATTTGATTCGGATAAAGTCCAAAATCGGATAAAGTCTAAACTTGTGAAATGGAGTTTGGGCTTTATCTGAGGTTCTACTGTATGTGTATGCAATTTATAGCCTCGGCAGCAGTGTTGGCATTGACTGCTACTTGTATCTGTGTATAATCCCCGCCCCCCTGACAAACAGGAAAAATGCAATTGGCATGAATTTGTTTAAGGTGGGTCCCAGTTTGCCATGAAGTTACCCACACACTGTGATCATGGAAACATCTCTTGTGACACGAATGAAATGAGACATGCAGGATTTAACACTGTGACTGCAATGGACTGCAGACATGTGTTTTTATATCTTTCTGAAGACTTGATAGCTGCTTTTATGCAGATTCTAAAAAACTGGATAGAATCCACATACACGGCCATATTTTTAGATTTTGAAAGCTTCCACTAAATTATATTTTATTGATTGTCAGAAATGATATAGCTGAGATAAAGATACACAGGTCTTTGGAAATTTTGAGAAGATGTAGAAGACTGCAAGAATTGCATATCCATGTACACATATTTGGTGGTTGCAACAAATCTCAAAATTAGTGAATAATTAGTATTTAGAGACAGAAAAGATGCTGCTGGAGTGAGTTGGCTGGAGTGAGAGCAAGAAACACGTAAGATAATGTTCTTCAGCAGACAGAGCATGCATGTGGCACAAGAGTAGCTGAGTAATACTATTAGATTGCTGCCTAAGGAAAAAGAAAGGAAGCAAATTGGGAAATGTTGAGAGGGAGACTGGCCTTTTCAGGTCAAAAATACTGGTGGCAGTATCCACATAGTGTGCTACCTAAGGAGAGAGGAAAGAAAGGAGGCTGTTTTTCAGTGACCCATACAGTCATAGAAAGACACATAGGATAATTTTAGTTCCACCCACAGATAAGAACATAAGAACATAAGAACAGCCTTGCTGGAACAGGCCACAGCCCATCCAGTCCAGCATTCTGTCTCACACAGTGGCTCCCCATTTCCTTCAGGGTATTCCCAAGCAGATGCCTTCACCTGCTTAGGATTCCCTGGAAATGGCATTGAGTGATATCCTGCCTATCTCTCCAACCCGGAGGTTGTCCTTAGGTAGCCATAATTATAGCCATTGATAGCCTTGTCCTCCATGAACTTGTCTAATCCTTTCTTAAAGCTGTCAAGACTGACAGCTGTCACCACTTCTTCTGGCAGGGAGTTCCATAGACCAGTAATCCTCTGGGTGAAAAAGTACTTTCTCTTATTTGTTTGAGAACTAGTACCCAAAAGTTTCATGGAGTGTCCCCTAGTTCTAGTGTTGTGCGATAGGGAAAACAGTTTTTCCTTATCTACTTTGTCCACACCGTGCATGATTTTATAAACTTCAATCAGGTCACCTCTTAGACGCCGTCGTTCAAGAGTGAAAAGGCCCAACCGTTGCAGCCTCAGATGGTAAGGAAGGTGTTCCAGTCCCCTAATCATTCTGGTTGCCCTCCTCTGTACTTTCTCCAACTCCATAATATCCTTCTGGAGGTATGGCGACCAGAACTGTACACAATATTCCAGATGGGGCCTCACCATAGATTTATAAAGAGGCAAAATGACACTTGCTGACTTATTTTCTATACCCTTCCTAATGATCCCTAACATTGAGTTTGCTTTTTTCACTGCTGAGGCACACTGGGTTGACACCTTCATTGAGCTGTCCACCAGGACACCAAGGTCCCTTTCCTGGTTTGTCGCAGAGAGTTCAGACCCCATCAGTTTATAAATGTAATTGGGGTTTTTTGCCCCAACATGCATCACTCTGCACTTACTGATGTTGAAGCTCATTTGCCACTGTTTTGCCCACTCCCCCAGTGTCAAGAGATCCCTCTGGAGCTCTTCACAATCTCTCACAGTTTTCACTACCCTGTATAATTTAGTGTCGTCAGCAAATTTGGCTACCTTGCTTTTTACTCCTACCTCTAGATCATTTATGAAGAGGTTGAAAAGCAGGGGTCCCAGTACTGAACCTTGGGGGACCCCACTCTTTACTTCCATCCACTTGGAGAAGTGTCCATTTAGTGCTACCCTCTGTTTCCTGTCCCTTAGCCAGTTGCTGATCCAGGACAAGACCTGTCCCTTTATTCCATGACTGGTAAGTTTATTCAAGAGCCTTTGGTGTGGGACCTTGTCAAAAGCCTTCTGAAAGTCCAGATAAACAATGTCAACTGGATCCCCCTTATCCACATGCTTGTTGACACTCTCAAAAAATTCCAACAGATTAGTGAGGCATGATTTGCCCTTGCAAAAGCCATGTTGGCTCTCCTTTAGCAGCGCCTTCTCTTCTATGTGCCTATTAATTCTATCTTTTAGGATGGTTTCCATCACTTTACCTGGGACACATGTCAAACTGACAGGCCGGTAATTTCCTGGATCACCCCTGGATCCTTTTTTGAAAATTGGTGTTACATTCGCTACCTTCCAGTCATCAGGCACAAAGCCTGATTTGAGGGAAAGATTATATATTTTGGCTAGGATATCAGCAATTTCATCTTTAAGTTCCCTGAGAACTCGTGGATGGATGCCATCTGGTCCTGGGGATTTGTTAGTGTTTAGCTTAACAAGACATGCAAGGACCTCCTCCCTGGTTATTTCTATCTTGCTTAATTCTTCGGTTTCCCTCCCTACGAAGATAGGCTCTGTTTTGGGCATGTGGTCTCTGTCTTCTTCAGTGAATACTGAAGCAAAGAATTCATTGAGTCTCTCTGCAATCTCTGTTTCCTCTTTAATAACCCCTTGCCTTCCATTGTCACCTAATGGTCCAATGGCCTTCCTAGTTGGGTTCTTACTTCTAATGTACTTAAAGAAGTCTTTGTTATTTCTCTGAGTATTTTTAGCTATACGCTCCTCAAAGTCTTGCTTTGCTTTCCTGATTGTTGCCTTGCATTTGTTCTGCCAGAATTTATGTTTCTGCCTGCTGTCCTCATTTGGACAAGCCTTCCATCTTCTAAATGAGCTTTTCTTGCTCTTGATCACTTCCCGAACAGCTCCTGTAAGCCACATCGGAGTCCTCTTGGACCTGGCAGTGCCCTTTTTCCTTTTGGGTATGCATTCCAATTGAGCCTCTGTTATTGTTTTTGTAAACAGCCTCCATGCCTCTTGGAGTGTTTGGACTCTTTCAATTTTCCCTTTCAGTTTCTTTTTTACTAGTTTCCTCATCTTTGGGAAATTTCCTTTTTGAAAATATAAGGTCTCTGTGTTAGATTTTATCAGTGACTTGCGGTCTATGATCAAGTTAAACATAATTGAGTTGTGGTCACTGTTCCCTATTGGATCAGTCACATTAACATCTTGCACCAGATCCTGAGTATTACTCAGGATCAAGTCAAGGATTCTTGTACCTCTAGTTGGGTCTTCAACCATCTGTCCCAGGGAACAATCATTGAGCATATCGAGGAACTTTATCTCTTTATCATGTGCTGAGCAACAGTTCACCCAGTCTATGTGAGGGTAATTGAAGTCCCCCATTATAACCAGGCTTCCCTTCCTGGATGCCTCCTTTACAACATTCTCCAACTGCCAGTCTCCCTCAAGAGTTTGGGTCGGAGGCCGATAGTATATGCCTACTGTTAGACCATCCTTGTGGCCTGGTACTCTTACCCACAGAGCTTCTAATGGTGACTCCAAATCACCTAGATATTCCAATTCATACAATTTTATCACTTCTTTGACATACAAGGCTACACCACCTCCTGTTTGCCCCTTCCTATCCTTCCTGTACAGTTTGTAGCCTGGGATAACTGTATCCCATTGGTTATCATCCGTCCACCAGGTTTCAGTGATACCAATAATATCAATATTTTTATCTATTGCTAAGTATTCCAGCTCCCCTATTTTGTTACGGAGGCTTCTGGCATTTGTATACAAGCATTTATATATGCTTTCCTGATACAGTCTTTTGAGTCCAGTTGCATTGTTAGACTGCCTCTTGCATCCTTCTGCTAGAGTGCTGGTGACTAGCTCCTTGCTCTGCTCAGTAATTTTTGCATCCTCCTCACTACTCAAGTACACACTTTCCCGAACCGGATGCTGCCCAGCTCCTGTCGGCTTTCCCCCAGTTATCAGTTTAAAAGCTGCTCTGCAGCCTTTTTGATGTTGAGTGCCAGCAATCTGGTCCCATCATGGTTTAAATGCAACCCATCCCTCCTGAACAGATTTGGCTTGTCCCAAAATGTTCTCCAGTTCCTGACAAATCTGAAGCCCTCCTCTCGACACCACCGCCTCATCCACGCATTGAGGCTTCTGAGCTCTGCCTGCCTGGTAGGTCCTGCGCGAGGGACAGGCAGCACTTCTGAAAATGCTACCTTGGAAGTCCGGGACTTCAATCTTCTTCCTAACAACCTAAATTTGGCTTCCAGGACAGACCGCTTGGCCTTCCCAACATCATTAGTACCAACGTGTACCATGACAACTGGCTCGTTCCCAGTTCTCTCTAACAATCTATCTAGATTTCTTGTGATGTCTGCAACTTTTGCACCTGGCAGGCAAGTCACCATCCGGTCATCATGTGCATCACAAATCCATTTCTCTGTATTTCTAATTATTGAATCGCCTAGTACAAGGAGCCTCTCTCCTGCAATCTGTTCATCTACATGCACCTCATCAACCATATTAAGGGAGAGAACCTCAGTTTGTTCCTGTTGTTCATCTTCCTGGATCTCATCAAGTGTGATGAAGGAGAGATCATCAGGTGGAACCAGTTGTTCCTCTGTGTGTTCCTCATCAGGTGTGATAAGGGAAAGAGCCTCAAATTTATTCTGTAATTTCAGACTCTCAGAGTGATCCCCTACTCTTCTCCTCCTTTGAGTCACATTCCTCCAACCATCTCCCTCCTGAGTTAGTGAAGGGCCTTCTCCCTCAGAACTGTGTCCTGTCACAGTGCAGAAATGGCTCAGAGAGCACCACAAAGAAGAAGAGGAAGAAGAAGAAGAAAAGTATGTATTAAGGGTGCAGGGAGGCAGATACTAGCACACTAATTCTTACCTAGCGATTTGCAGGCCATCTATATAAAACAGAGGTGTTGTCTTGCATGTTCTGTATACAAATCCATACCCCTGCACTGATTGCGCTGAAACCTGACACACGCCTACCTAGAGCATTCCAAACCATCAACGTGGGGTCCAGCAGCCCATTTTGGGGGTTTTCCCCCTGAACAGGGGCCACTAAGCCCCCCCTCTCCAGTATTGCGCATGCGTGACCATCCACACGTACAACATGGATTCACCACCAATCCAGGCATCAATACGTGTGCGATGAAGCGCTTGTGGGGGTCTGCCCCAGAACAAGGGTCGCAATGGTGCCCACCACCCAAGTGGGACAAATGGCCGGATACGGCAGTTGGGTGCATGCATGACCGAGAGTATGTGCAACGCGACCTCACTGGCAGACCAGGTGGCGGCACGTGTGTGGCGATGCACATGTGGGGCCAGCCAGGGAGGTGATGCATGATGTGGCCATGATCAACATGGTGGAGGTAGTAATGGCAGAGGCCGATGGCTGTGAAGAGGCAGAGGTGGCAGTGGCAGGAACAATGGCGGGGCTAGCCTCTAGCAAGGGAAGACTGGGCAACACGCCAACCCAAAGGGAGCCCTCTGCTGCTCCCCTCATACAGCTCACCGGGCAGGAGCGGAGAGGGGTAACAGCGGTGTGCCAGGCCCAACCACTACCCCCCATCACCGCACAGCCGTACCTGATGTGATGACAGCGGTGTGGCCCCAGGCCCGGGCAGAGAATGCCTCAGCAACAGCACATGTGGACGGGGCAGCATGGGAACTGGACCACACCTAGCCAGGTAGGCACAGGAAGACAGACCCAGGCAACACTGGGCAATCAGCTAGCGCAAGATAAACTCTGGCACTCATTCATAGTCACATACATACTAATTGCTCTTAATAAATAACCTTACTAAGCCAGATATGTTAGAAAACAAGCAATTCTGGAATGCATGTTTTAGTCAGCAATGAGGAGAAGTCTTTCACTTCTACAGCTATGCAAAATCACTGCTTAAGAGGTTGCAAGGACATATATAGCAGGTGGTGTTCTCAGTCTGAGCCTTTCTCAGCACCTCAATGGATGAAGAGCTTGCACTTTATTTGGAGGCTCGGTTGTCATTTGCCCTTCTCTTTGAAACCAGCAGCTCAACTCATTGTTACCATTTGTTTTGTTTTTTCCCCTTGTCTTCATTAAAATTGCTTACCACCTTTGCTGAAAATCTGTTTTCATAGACCTTCAGGTATCGGGTAGAACATAAAGGATTTGTGAGAGCATGGCTTGTGATCAGAAAATGCTCTTTGCTGTGCCCTGTCACTACCTCAAAACTGCACAAATACCACAGATATCACCCTGGCACTTGCACATTTGTCTAAAGGCAACATTTCTCTGGATCAGGGTAATCAAAGCATCTTTAAAGTCCCCCAATTACTTTAACATTTCTGGTGGCCTATTTTCATACTGGGCCTCCAGTGGAGGAGCAGCTGAGAAACCTTTTCCCATGACTACAATTCACCGAGTGAACATAACATAGAATTATGCCTTATGTGCATTTTTGGCATGCTACTTTATTCCTGGCCATCTAAACAAAACCAAAAAAATCCCTATGTGTCATGATGCTACAAGGCGCACTATTGCTTGCGTGCTAAAGTATACAATGGTTTTTACTGGCTTGTTTTAGGACAGCATCTGACTGATTGGGCTGTTGTGGCTGCTGTGATGTGTTTTATTGCTGTCTGGACTTTGTTATTTTAATATCACAAAATTTTATGTATGCTTTCAATTACTCTGCATTAGCTGCCACAAACACTTTTTCACTGAGTGGCAATATAAACATTTCAGAATGAATAAATGTAAAGGAAATGTTCCTGGAATGGTGATGCTGGCAGATGCAAATGGATGATGCATGAGACAATGTACTTTTAAATACTGCACAGGAACGTGTCTTCAGGCATTTTCACATTCATCCCATAAAGCATCCAGTCCACACAGGAATTTGGCCACTGATATTAGGAAAGAAGTTCATCAAGAAAAAAAAACACTTATGCATATAGTTATCTTTGTATAGCTAAAAAGGAAAGATACAGCATAAAACAATACTTTCTTCTTGTAGTTTACTATCTCTTCATCTAATCGAAGTCCTTCTCGAGGTTATTTTCTAAATGTATTTTTTTCTGCCTTATTAATTGCTAAGCATGCATAGATTCAAGTGGTACCACTCAACTTTGCTCTGTTGCTCTTTTGGCAATCTGTTCTCATTTGCATGGAATGGGAATCTAGACTTTAATGTTGATTGCCTTGAAGAAAATAAACGTAGCATTATTTAAATGAAGGCATGCCACAAACACAGCAAGGAAAATGATGCAAGCCCTTGTGCCCAATCCTAATGCTGTTATGAGGCACAAATTCAAATGAGATGCTGCAAGCCTCTTTTTGTTCTCTGTGATGCTACATCAGCATCAATAATGAGGAATGAGAAGATAGATGCATAGGCATAGGCCTCTTTGGTAATGACTGGAGACTTAATTAAAATTAATGAAAATTAAAATTGATTAGTTAATTGAATTAATGCTTAAATAGGAGCTCTTTCAGCATCTAAGGAAAGTAATAACAATATAATCCCCCTGTTGTAGCAATCTTGGATGGGATTCACACCAGTTCTCAGTGGATGCATCCTTGTCTCAAGCATAAATTAATCAAATGACATTTCCAATTCTGTTTTATTTTAAGTGAGCATGAGACAGCAGAATTTAATGTCTAATATGTTCTGGGGGCTTCTTGGGCTCTTTTGATAATGATTTTTTATTCTTCATCAACTAGTGTTTTGAATGCATTTGCTCTGAGCTTAAACGTTAATGTCTCATTTCAAGGGCTTAGGAATATGAATACAAATGTTCCTCAACATCTACAACTTTGACCAGTATGTTTTCTGCAGTTTCAAAGTTCAACAAAGTCACTTCACAGAGTCTTAAGCAGCAACAATTATTTACAGGAACCCTCTTTCTAGCAGAACAAAAGCTAAAGCAGGGGTGCACAAACTTTTCAGGCTGTGGGCGTGTACAGGCACATTTTACTTCTGCTTCCAGGAGCAATAAGAGCTTTGTGGGACAGATGAATTGGCATCAGGGGCTGATTCTTGTCCATGGGATGTAGTTTGGGCACCCCTGGACTAAAGTTTCTCACTATTGTTTCTTGACTGAAAAAACACATCCATAGACTCGAACCACATCCCTCTCTTCCTTTACAATTTGTTGCCATCCCAATGCTCTCTTTTGTGCAGTTCAACCATGCTTAGGAACACAACAGCCTCTTTATCTTCCCTTTCCTTTCACAATCCCTTAAAAATAGCAGAGAACATGACTTGTGCTAGGATAGTGCCAAATGGTGTAACTGTTAGAAAATAAAAAAATAGGCGCTTCCTCCCAAAAGAAGTAGGAGACAGAAGCAAGGAGGGAGTTTTTCCTGTTGTTGTTGTTTTCTAATTTCCCTTTAAATGAAAGAGGTCCAAATAGAGTAGCTTGAGATGCACGTGAATGCAAGGATTGCACCAAACGGCATACCACACTTCTACATAACCTTAAGTGACCCAACTTAGCCTGTTCCAGCCCTCTCCAATTGAGTCCTGAAGCCGAGCCTCAAGTCTGTCTCAAAGAGTCTAAGATAGGAGTTTTCAACCTTTTAAAGCTAGGGGCTGGGTCACACTCCCTCAGACAATTCGGGGGGCAGACAGCTGTTTTGCCCTTCCTCCACCACATGGCACTTCCTGGTGTGGTGGAGGCAGTGGGGGCCCACATGAAATGGTGCCTGGTCTTAGATGACATTTTGATTAGCCAAGATTAGAAAGACAAGCACTCTTTTAACCCTATCCAAGCTTCACCAAGCACCTGTACAACTGACGTTTAATGTATTACTAAATATGGACATGACAAGTGGTTACCGATGTAATCTCAAGTTTTCCCCTCCATAAATGAAATAGTTGATTATTTTATATTTTCATACAAATGCCATTATCTTAATAGAATCAAGACAGCTGGATAGTTCTAATAAATAGGACTGCTAACTTCAGTTGGCTTAGGCCAGTGGTGGTGAACCTTGGCATGCCAAGTGTTATTGGACATTGTTGTGTTCCTAATACTATGCCTTTGCAACAATGTAACACCCATCAGCTGTAACACTGTAACCCTCTGTAATAGGATGCGAGCTAGTAACCACCAGGTGGCAATAGCGAGCGTCCAGCTCATATGGTTTCAATTACTCAAGAACTCCAGCGCGGGAAGATTCCCGCCACTACCTCACCTGGACAAAAAGGGCGTGACCAGGGATGACGTCACGTGGGCGGTAGCCAATGGGCTATCGTGGAGCCACATTCAAATGTATAGCCACTGTATATAATGAGCTGTTCGTCCGCCATTACCACATGTTCCCCCGGACCACCATGCAATAAAGATGTGTTAAGCCAATCCTTCGGCTGTTCCTGTGTCTTGGTTCTCATACACTAAATTGGCGACGAAGGTGGGATTATGGATTCCCACGAGATCAAGACACACGCCGGTTTCGACATCAACAAACCGGAAGATTGGGAGCTCTTCGAAATGGACTTCCAAGATGCGCTGGTGGTGTCCGACATTACGGACGAGGGAAAGAAGAGGGCCATCCTCACCAGGATGCTCGGGCATGCTGCCAAAAGAGTATTGGTGGACCTGGTATCACCGAAGAAGGTGAGCGAGTTGTCGGTCAAACAGCTCCTGAAAGCGATGCGCGAGCATTTCCAGCCCTCGGTTTCGATGTTGGAAGAGAGTTCAAGCTCCTGGTGAGTCCATCGCCGCCTTTGCAGCGGCCCTGCGATTGGCCGCCGGCCCATGCAAGTGGGAAAACCTGGAAATCGCCCTCAGGGACTGCATGGTGTGTGGCCTGTGGGACAAGGAGGTTCAGCGAAAGTTGATGAAACAGGAGCCACCCCCGACGCTGCGTGAGGTCGTGAAGGCGGTGCAGGCCACGGAAGCCACAAGGGCCGGAGTCAAGGGGTTCAGAGAAAGGCTTCCACAGTCCGACAAGGCAGCGGGCTCGGTGCACGCGGCCAGACGAACACCGAAATTCTCCATGGAGAGCAGCGACGACGAGGACGTCCGGAGGGTTCGGAAGGACGGCCGAGGCTGCGACAGCTGTGGAGCGGCCCATGACCCTCATCAAGTGCCTGTTCCGGAAGGCGGAGTGCCACAACTGCGGACGCTGGGGGCACATCGCCAAGGTCTGCAGACGGCGGCGCAAGGACCAGAAAAATTCGTCAGACCGCTCGCCGAGGACCAAGGAAGGCGCCCGGCCCACGAGGAAGCAGGACGGCGTGAGCCGCATCTCCGACGACAGCAGTGACGACACCACAGTTTACAGCGTGTCCTTGGGACACCCCCGTTACTTTGTTGAGGTACTGGTGCAAGGGGCCCCCGTTAGAATGGAGATAGACTCGGGTTCCTCCTATTCAATCATGTCCCAGCGGGAGTTTTTGGGAATTGCCCCCCACGTGCGCCCCAAGCTCAAAGCATTGAGGTCCACGCTGCGGGACGTGCAGGGAAATAGCATTCCGGTGTTGGGGGTTGGAAAATTCAAGGTCCAATACAAGCAACACGCCGCGGAACTTCCTCTGGTTGTTCTCAAGGGGGGAAGTTGCAGTCTCCTCGGGACTCAATGGTTTAAGCCCCTGGGTTTGTTCATTGGGGGGGGGTGCATGCCGTTGGGACTGACCCTATACAGGAGGTGCGTGACGCGCACCCCGAAGTTTTCAAGAAAGGACTCAGAAAATTCAAGGGACCCCCAGTAGCGTTCGACCTGGACCCGGAGGTCCGCCCAATCAGACTCAAGCCGCGCAGAGTGCCTTTCACACTAAAGGACAAGATAGAGGCGGAACTGGACAAATTGGTGGGCCAGGGGATTCTTGTTCCTGTTGATTCCGCAGAGTGGGAAACTCCGATTGTAACTGCGCTAAAGGCCAACGGGGAGGTTCGCATATGCGCTGATTATAAGTGCACCATTAATAAGGCGATCCGCCCAAATGCGTATCCGGTGCCAGTAGTCAGCCACCTGTTGGCCAGGTTACATGGGGGGAAGTGTTTCGCAAAGCTTGACCTGGCGCAAGCATACCAGCAACTCTCAGTAACCCCAGCTGCAGCTGCGGCGCAAACGATAGTCACTCATAAGGGGGCGTTCCAGGTGACGCGCCTACAGTTCGGCGTGAACTCGGCGCCTGGCATTTTCCAGTCGCTCGTGGAACACCTCTTAAAAGGGCTAGATGGGGTCTTGCCATACTTTGATGACGTATTGATAACGGGGGGAGTGAGGCAGAGTTGGCTGAAAGGCTAGACAAAGTACTGACGGTGTTCGAGAAGGCGGGGTTGAGGTTGCGGAAAGACAAATGCGTTTTCTTCGCAAAGGAGGTTGAGTTCTTGGGTTTCCGGGTAACCCCTGCGGGAATCAAACCCTCAAAGTCAAAGGTAGCCGCCATTCAAAATGCCCCTCGCCCCACCTCCAAGCCCAAATTGCAGTCGTTCCTAGGGCTCTTAAACTTCTACCACTCCTTCCTGCCTCGGAAGGCGTCGGTAGCAGAGCCGCTTCATAAGCTACTCAAGAAGGACGAGGCATGGAAGAGGGGCGAGAGCCAGGAGAGGGCATTCATTGAACTGAAACAACTCCTAGCGTCTGATGCCATTCTAACCCACTTTGATCCCAAGAGACCGGTGGTTCTGATATGTGATGCATCCCCAGTGGGGGCGGGGGCGGTGCTGTGCCACGTGCTGGAAAATGGGAGGGAGGCCCCGGTAGCATTCTACTCCAGATCCCTGTCCCAGGCAGAGCGAAACTACGCCCAAACAGACAGGGAGGCGCTAGCAATAATCGCGGGGACGAAAAAGTTCCACGATTTCCTCTACGGCCGCCCCTTCACCATAGTGACCAATCACAAGCCCCTGTTAGGCATTTTTACTGCAGACAAGCCCACACCTCAGATCCTGTCCCATAGGATGCTACGGTGGGCCATCTTCTTAAACGCGTATCAGCACGCGTTGGTGTACCGCCCAGGAAAGGAAATAAGCCACGCGGACGCCCTGTCGAGGTCTCCCCTCCCCCATGCCAGCAGCCTCGTGGGCGAGGAAGAACAAGACCGCCCAGTGCTCCTGATAGAGGTCTTAGATTCGCCTCCCATTGTACCCGCAGAAATCGCCAAGGCGACCGGAAAGGACAAGACGCTAGCTCTAGTCAGCTCCTGGGTGCAGAAAGGGTGGCCAGCGTCCTCCCCGGCGGCAGAGTTCGCCCCATTTTTCAGGAAGAGGCTAGAGCTGTCCATAGAGAGGGGGTGCCTTCTGTGGGGCCAGCGGGTGGTGATCCCCAAATCCCTGAGGCCGAGGGTGCTCAAACTGCTGCACGTCAGCCACCCTGGAATTGTCCGCTCCAAGGCTCTGGCCAGGAGCTACTTCTGGTGGCCCCAGTTAGACGCCGACATCGAGCACATGGTGGGCACTTGTGAGGGCTGCCAATGCTCCCGACCTGAAGAGGCTCGCCTGCCACACAGAGAATGGGACGCGGCGAAAGGGCCGTGGTCCCGGGTGCACATTGACTTTGCGGGCCCATTTAGAGGGACACTTTTTCTCCTCATGGTGGACGCTTACTCCAAGTGGTTGGAGGTAATTCCAGTCACGAACACCTCCTCAGCCACGACAATAAAGCACTTGCGTAGGGTCTTTAGCACGTTCGGCATACCCGACACTCTAGTTAGCGATAACGCTAGTTGTTTCACGTCTGCTGAGTTCGGGGCTTTCACCGAGATCAACGCCATTCGGCACATCACCTCCGCCCCTTTCCACCCAGTGACAAACGGCCAGGTAGAGCGCCTCGTGCGCACCACCAAAGACGCGCTGAGGCGCATGGGCCCCGGGGATCTTAACCTGCAAGTGTGTCAGTTCTTGCTTGGATACAGGGTGACCCCCCCTAGCTTCGGGGTACTCGTCCGCGGAGCTCCTTATGCGTAGGAAGCTGACTACGATACTGACCAGGCTAGACCCTACGAGGGTGGAGGACACAGGGAGGAACATCGGGTTAGCGGACATGAAATGTTTCGAAGTAGGTGCCCCAGTACATTGCAGGAACTACACTAGCGCGGGGCCAGCCTGGGTCCCGGGCGTCATCGTTGGGCAGATGGGTCCCGTGTCGTATTGCGTGGAGACCAGCACGGGTCTACTCTGGAGACGTCACGCAGACCAACTCCGGAGCCGAGTTCCTGGAAACCAGGGCGCGGACGGCGCGGAAAAGGATTCAGCGTTAGGGTTCTCCCCCACCCGTTCAGCCCAAGGGGGAGGAGAGGGGGGCCAGCGGTCCCCACCAAGGGGGGAGGGGAAGGAATCTGTCCTCATAGATATCCTGAGGGATGCCCCAAATGACGCCTCAGTAGATAATTTTGAGTTTCAGTTACAAAACCGGGGGGGTTTTCGGAGTGGTCCCCCACCCATCCAAGAGAGAAGCGGGGTTTTTCGTTAGCCCCCAGTGCCCCCGGTTTTTCCACAATGGAGTTTGTCCCTTCCCCAAAAGCTGCAGACCCGTGGCAAGTCACTAACGAGTCTCCCTCTCCCGTTGCAGGACAAGCGACCAGGGGACAGAGAAGCAGTAGCGCCCCCGGGACAAGCCAGCCAGCATCACGCCCAAAACGCACTTGCAATAAGCCATCTTGGATGAGAGACTTCGTCTCATGCTAGGGGGGAGGGATGTTGTGTTCCTAATACTATGCCTTTGCAACAATGTAACACCCATCAGCTGTAACACTGTAACCCTCTGTAATAGGACGCGAGCTAGTAACCACCAGGTGGCAATAGCGAGCGTCCAGCTCATATGGTTTCAATTACTCAAGAACTCCAGCGTGGGAAGATTCCCGCCACTACCTCACCTGGACAAGAAGGGCATGACCAGGGATGACGACACGCGGGCGGTAGCCAATGGGCTATCGTGGAGCCACATTCAAATGTATAGCCACTGTATATAATGAGCTGTTCGTCCGCCATTACCACATGTTCCCCTGGACCACCATGCAATAAAGATGTGTTAAGCCAATCCTTCAGCTGTTCCTGTGTCTTGGTTCTCATACACTAAAGACATCAATTCTCAGAAGCCCTGATCAGCACTCCTGGAGTTCCAAGTTTCACCACCAGTGGCTTAGGCAGTAAATGGATTAGTCAGTGATTTTGTTAACTAACTATCCTTTCTTTCCTTTCCTTTCTTGACTGATTAGTCATTAGACCATATCAGGTTAAAATGTGATAGAATACATTAGATAAAATATGATTATAAAAACAGATTAAAAGTAGAATGATACAACCACAATAAAACAAGGTATAAAATTTTCGCAATAAAATTCATTACCTTTACATTCAACCTCTATCTGATCAATAAAATGTCTTCTCTTTTGACTCTTATACTGCAGCTCTTTTGAAGTAAGCCCTTTGAAATAATTTGACTTGCATCTGAGCAGATACTCAAATATTTGCATTTTTAATCTCTTAACAACTAACATGACACCTCCAAGGCTAGGTAACAATCTTGTTGGGATGTGGGGGCTTGAGTGGTCTAACAAGGCAGTGTTGCCTATCTCTTGCCAATGATGTTAGGCTGGGACTAAAACTCACCAAAGAGTCTGCCGTTGGATCCCTAGGGCAAGGTGAAGGCGGAAGGCACACGTCGTGGTCTGCCTTCACCCTGGATGTGATATCTGAATGGCTAAGAACCACATACAGATGGACTTCATTTCTTGGGTACATTTGCATGTGTGAAATGTTGTCACAGAGATGTCTGCCAATATGCAGACTCATTGCTGAATAACAACTCCAAGGTATCTAAGTGTTGTGTATGTAACTCAGGTGTAATGATCCTCCATTTTTCCTTCTTCCTCTTGTGTAAATATCTCCTTTTGTGTAAATATTGCGGGACTTGTTTCCCGCCATAGCTGTAGTGTTAATTACATTGTAACCAATCAATGTGTTGTTGGCCTGTTGTTTACCGTGTTGTCCAATCACCTGGCTCCATGCCAGGTTTGAATCCTTACCTATCTATACCTATAAAATCAAGTGTTAACCGTTGGAACTTCACATAGGATCCTAAGCCAGGCCCTACTAGCCTGCACCGACCATTTGTGCACATGCCCAAACTGGGTCCGCAGGTCAACAAAGGATTGAGAAATGCCCCAAGCCACAACAACAAACAAAACTTTTAAAAATAAATAAATTATTTAAATAAAAATTCCTTAAAAGAAAAAACACAAAAAACAATCAAAAACATCCAAAAATACACAAAAGCAACCAAAAATAACACCAAAAAAACAATACAAAGTAAACAAAAACAAAAAAACCTTCCAACACCATTTAAAACAGCCCAGAAACGCCGGGCAACCTCTGCTAGTTGTATATAAGGAGGATAGCTCCACCATTGACCTCATGTTCAGATTGACTGCATCCCAATAAAGATGTGTTTGGCCCCCTGACTGCTGGCTACTGCGTATCAATCTGCAAACATCAAACTAAGGTATTGGAATTTTGGTGCTATGCAAATGTATTTAAATGCATTTACTGGTTAAATGATGGTGGTTAGTTATCTGGTCAGTGGACAATAGAAAATAAGGGACCAAAACATCTTTTTTGAAGGCAACTGAGCTTCAAATGGTAATCCTAATCCTATACTCAACAACATGGTAGTTATGTCTCATTGAGCTCAATACAATTTACTTCTAAGTAGGCAAACATAGGATTTTGGTGTTAGTGTTAGCAATTGTACAAAATCTACACTTTACACTTCCCAAGTATCTTCCAACTGTGTATATGTGGGAATTTAAGAAGTTTGGCATCGTTTTACCTCAGAATTAAGAAAACAAAATTCTCAGCCATCCCGAGGATGTACATAAATGAACCAGATTTCAGACTCTGGCCTTGGCTGGGGCGAAGAGGCCCTCTAGCCATGGGCACCAGACCCCTCCAGCTGCCGGTGCTCATGGGCCCCACCACTGGCTGGGCTTGAAAAGCTGCTACAGCAGTGAGTGGCAGGACCCACCGCCACTGCCCCTGGACTCTGACCTTGACTGGGGCGAAGAGGCCCTCCAGCCATGGGTGCCAGGACCCCCTCCACCTGCCAGCACTCCTGGAGCCCTCCCCTCTCCAGACTTGAAAAGGCCGTTATGGCAGCAGGACCTCACTGCCACCACCCTTGGAATTTGCCTGTGGCCAGGGTGGAGAGGCCATTATATTTTGTTCTTGTATATTACTTTGTTCTTGTATATTATTATATGCTGTTTTTGTAGATTGAATTTTGTATATTGTATTACTGTGTATTTACTGTGAATATTGTTTAATTATCATGTGAGCTGCCCTGAGTCGGTTTCTCTGATTGGGCGGCATACAAGTACAAAAATTAAATTAAAATAAAATAATTAATTGTCAATAGAATGCTTTGTTGAAAAAATCCAGGGGATAGTTGATATCAGAATACTTAACTTTGAAATAACACCTGTAGCCCCCAGCCATCACTTAGGTAACACATTTAAAGAGTTCCGTGCAGCGAGTTATTAAGTCTCTGTGCATGTACATTTTCCACCTAAATTATGGTTCCATAAGCAATCAACAGTCTTGGTTAAGTAATTGGGTCAAAGCAACAAGTGCAATGGTTATTATCACAGACAGTTATGCTAAGCAACTTCCTGGAAAATAAGGGTGAAAAGATTATGAGCTTTCCAAAAATTGCAGCTCCCACTTGTTTTCATAAACTTTTCATTAAACTTTATGTATACCCAACAACCATGCAGTGACAGCTTTTTTTCTTTTGTATATAGGAAAGTTATTAATATTTATGTACTTTCATTATTGCTGAGAAGCATACATCTCCTCAGTGGTCAGAGGAGGTTGTTTGCAAACTGTAGAAGATGCAACATGGGCTCATTTATTATTAATTCATCTCATAAATTCTCCTGGCACCCAAAATAGCCTTAAACAATTTCCATTAAGCATATTCTAACTTCTTGTTCCTGCTTCTAAAAAAGTGCTGGTCAACAATGAGGTGTCATCAGATTTGATGGGAAGATGCCTTTTCCCAATCCTTCTCATTTCTCTCAGTGAATGATAGAGTTTTATAGCCTAAAGGTACCTGAAAATATTATTATGCAACCATTTCCAGAGAAAGAGAGAGTAATATGGGGATTGTGTCTCTCCCCCCTCCCTCAAAAATACTCCAGATATGTTTCAATCATATGGTATATTAAAAACAAAAGTTTTAGAAATGCTTATGTGTTTCTATGGTGTCCTGCTTTCTTTACGATGTTCTGCACTAATTTCTAAATGTTGGGATAATACTCACATCATGCAATCTTTGCTTCTTACAACTCAGATGGCTGCTGACAGATGTATTTTGCTTAGACCATTGATCATCTGTCAGGTATCCTATCTTTGCAGATGCACCCCCCCCCCCAGTGAAGAGACATACCGTATTTTTTGGACCATAAGATGCACCTGACCATAAGACGCACCCAGTTTTCAGAGCAGGAAAACAAAACAAAAAATTAATACTGTATTTTGCACCAGCAACCAGCAGTGGTGCTGCAGAGGAAATGGTCATGCCAGGCCAATTGCACTGAGGAAGGAAGTGATACTCTAGCCTAGCATCTTGCTCTCCTTTCAACCAGGAAGCATGTTTTCCCTCTCCATTTTGCCCACGTGGAGTAGAGAAAAGGCATCAAGGTAAGTAAAACCCTTTCTTTTTAAGCACAGGTTTGGTTTCCCACTTAAATTCATTGGGAACATACAAACATACAAACAGAAAACTTTTTAATACAAGAAATTTATTTCCAATGCATTTAAATGGGAAATTGCGATTTTCGCCCTGTAGTGGCTACTTGTTTTTCATATGTTTTTTCTGCTTGCCCCTGAAAAGCTGAACAGCTGAGAGGTGGCAGCTGCAGTAGTAGTCTTTGGCCAGCTGCAGCTCTTGTAAAATATCCTTTTTCAACAGCCACAGTTGGCCGAAGACCAGCATTAGGACTATAAGACACACCCTCATTTTCTCCCCACTTTTGGGGGAGAAAAAGTGTGTCTTATGGTCCAAAAAATACGGTATGCTGTAGTTGGGTTAAACAATGGGCCACTATTGATAAAAGCCAAACAATGCACTGGGGCCAGGAGTGCGGGTGGGATGTAGAGAATTCAGGTAACTAATGACATTGGGAGAATGCAAGGGCGGCGCCAAAATGGCCGCCGCGCCCTTTGCGGGCCCCCCCCCCACAGGACAGAGAATCCGGGTAGTTAGGGGCGTGGCCACCGCCTTGATAAAAGGGGTGGCCACGAGGCAGCCGTGCTGCCATTTTGCCTCAGCGACGGAGCGGAGAAGTTTTTCCCCTGCGTCTCCGTCGCTCGTTGGTGCTACCGGGAAGCCTTTTAGTTCCTTTTACTAGCTAGCTTCCCTTTCTGCTGCGGTGAGATGCCTTCCAAAAAGAAGGCTGCTGCGAATGCAGCTCGGGTGGTTCGGAGGCGTAATCCGGGTCGGAGGACCGCGGTGCCGCCTCCCCAGCAGCCACCTTTGCCATCCCCGGCCGGGGCTAGTGGCATGGGGGCTATCGCCCCTTGGCCCGATCAAAGTGCGGGCACGGATGGAGCTCCGGCCCGCGGCCCGCGAGCGGTGGGCACCGCTCATCCTCCTGCTCAATCGGTTGGGCCTATTCCTGTCGGGCCGCAGCCTCTCCCGGGGCCCTCTAGCCTTGGGGGGTGGCCCGGCTCCCTGCCTTGGCAGGTTAATCCACCAGCCCTCCCGGGCTTTGGCGTTAATCAATGGCAATATTCGGCCCCTGGGGTGCAGGGACCTGTCCCCATGCAAGGATCAGGTGGGCCGGCCGGCTCTTTACCCATGGCTAATGTGGACACCTTACTGGCCCGTATTGCGGCCCTCGAGGCGTCTTTGGCCCGGGCCAGTCAGGCAGGTGCCCCTTTTGGGGTACCTTTTGAGGCGCTAACGGCAGCAGGACAACAGCCGGCGGGGAGGGTTGAGCTGCTGCAGGCGGGTGGCGCGGCTACGGCCACTGCCTCGCAGCTCCCCAGCCAGCAACCTGGTGCGGGTCAAGCCCCGGTGATGAGCTCTACATCGGTCGTGAGCTCCGACGCCCCCAGTGGGCCAGAACCCCCGGTGGGGGCGGCCCGCGGGGGTGCAGCATGTGAGTATACGGTGCAAACGAGTGCATCTACACATATTCCCAATATAGGGGGGGCCTTTCAGTGGCCTTGGCCTCGCTCGGGTGGTGCAGGGACTACCCCTCTGGTGCCCCACCCGGCGACAACGACTGCCACCATGGCCACGGGGGTGGGCCTAGGCTCTTACACTGCTGGTAATGTCTTGGGGGTGGCAGGGTTAGCTCAGGCTCCCTTTACCAGGCCTGTTGTTCCCTTTTCGGCTTTGCCGACGGCAGGGTATTCCTTGCCACTGGGTGATCACTTGGCACAGGCTACCAGAGAAAAGATATGGAGGGGGGAGTATGTAGATATCTTCTCACTCCTGAACAGAGAGCCCACCAAGGAAGAAAGGGAGGGTCAGGATGAGAAGGACAAGGAGCAGGCACGCCGCCGTAAGCCGCCGCGTACCTGGGCCAATTGGCTCCCCGCTTATTTGATATACATGGCGGTATATTTGAGGGCGCGGCCGGATCTAGCTATCCCCATGGTCCAATATTTGGACAACATATATAGGGCGATGGTAGATTTCCCGGGCCCCTCATGGCTAGCATATGATGAGGAATTCCGTATGAGGATTCCCCTCCACCCTGAGATGAGATGGGATGAGCCCTGCCAGAGGCTGTGGCTCTTGTATATGACACCCACACGCCCTGCCCCGGGGGATAGATACCATTGTGGACATGCGGTCCAGCGAGCAGCTCCAGCGCAGGTTACCCGCCAATCGGCGCAGCAGGGGGTTCCAGCCCGCCTGCTGTGCTGGACTTTCTCGTCAAATGGTTCCTGCAGTCGAAAGAACTGCAGATGCAAGCATGAGTGTCCCACATGTTCCGGTCCCCACGCAGCCTCGGCTTGTCCCAAGCCTGGGGGGGCGCGAGGCAGAGGGAGGGGCGGACAGTGGGCTGGCAAGGCTGCCACGGATGGAGCTAGTTCTCCAAAAGGCACCCTCCCCAATTAAGGTGGACATGCTGGAGCGCTGGCTCGCATCGTACCCAAGGGGAGAGGACAGAGAGTATCTCATTCAAGGTTTTAAGCAGGGATTTCGTATCCCTTTTATGGGTGATAGATCCCCTCAGGATGCTCCCAACCTGTTATCCCTCAGAGGAAGGGAGGAGGTGGCCGCGGCCAGCATTAAAAAGGAGTTAGACGCGGGCAGGGTCGCTGGACCTTTTCCCGCACCCCCGTTTCCCAACCTTAAGGTTTCACCATTGGGTTTGGTCCCCAAAAAGTCCCTAGGTGAGTTTCGCCTTATTCATCATTTGTCCTACCCAGCCGGCCGATCGGTCAACGATGCTATACCTGATGACCTTTGTTCGGTCAGGTATACATCGTTTGACCAGGCGCTGCGCATGGTGCGCTTGTGTGGCCCGGGTGCCTTGCTGGCCAAGTGCGACATTAAGTCAGCTTTTCGCCTCTTGCCGGTGCACCCGGGTGACTTTGAATTGCTGGGTTTTAAATTTAAAGGGGAATATTATTTTGATAAGGCCATGCCCTTCGGTTGCTCTATCTCATGCTCGGCTTTTGAGCGTTTTAGTACCTTCATAGAGTGGGCTTTTGTCCGCAGGTCAGGGTCCCGGTCTGTAGCCCATTACCTGGATGACTTTTTATTCGGGGGTGAACGGGGCTGGGACACGTGTGCACGTCTCCTCAATACATTTCAGACGCTAATGCAGGAACTGGGTGTCCCTTTAGCGCCCGAAAAGACCGAGGGCCCATCGACCAAGTTAGTATTCCTGGGGGTTGAGATTGACACAGTAGCGCAGGCTTCTAGGTTGCCGGGTGATAAGGTGTCCAGGATAGTGACCCTGATCTCGGAATTGCTGGCCAAGCGTAAGGCATCCCTGAGGGAACTGCAGGTGCTACATGGGCACCTTAATTTCGCCTGCAGGGTGGTCGCACCGGGCAGGGCTTTTGCACGGCGCTTATGCGACGCCATGGCAGGGTTATCCAGGCCCCACCACAGAGTCAGGCTTACCCGGGGTATCAGGGCAGACATGTTCGTCTGGTTGCAATTCCTGAGGGAGTTTAATGGGGTCTCATTTTGGAGGTCGGACCTCCTAGCATCCCCCAATTTCCAGATCCAGTCTGATGCCTCAGGATCCCTGGGTTATGGGATGTACTTCAATGGCAAGTGGGCCTACGGTGGGTGGCCACCGGCATGGGCAGGCACAGGCCACCTGCGGAATCTCACATACCTTGAATTTTTTCCCATTCTGGGGGCTTTGATGCTATGGGGCGAACAGTGGGCTAATTCGGTGGTGCATTTTTGGTGCGACAATGCTGCCGTGGTACACATTGTCAATGCACAGACTTCTAAATCGCCCAGGGTCATGGATCTAGTGCGCCAATTTGTGCTGCGCTGCCTGCGCCTTAATGTCTTGTTCAGGGCCAGGCATGTTCCAGGGGTTAATAATGATATTGCTGACGCTTTGTCCCGCCTGCAGATCTCCCGGTTCCGCGCCTTGGCCCCGGATGCGGAGGAATTTCCCTCGCTACTCCCGGACGAGATGTGGACTATTGGCAAGGAGAGGTGAACCGGGCGATTGGCCTGTCACTAGCGCCACGCACGCGTAAGGCGTATCAACAAGCATTCAATTCATATAGGGCTTTTGCCACTCAATTTCACTTGCCAGAGACCTGGCCTATCCCGTTGGACCATGTTCTGCGGTTCATGGTCCACCTCCACGCACAGGGCCTAGCACCTCGCACCATAGCATCCAAGCTCTCGGCGTTGGCTTTTATGGCCAAAGTAGGGGGTCATGTGGATACCACCTCTGACTTCCGTGTGAGACACGTTTTGGAGGGGTGGGTGCGCGAGCGCGGGCGTTGCCCGGACGACCGGCACCCTATTTCCCCAGGGGTTCTTACCCAGTTGGCCCGGGGCTGGCCAGGCCTCTGTTTTGATCATTATGAGGCAGCCCTTTTTCATGCAGCCACAACGGTGGCATTTTTTGGAGCGCTCCGCGTCAGCGAACTCGTGATGCTGTCTAAGGCGGATGCAAGTGGTAGGGCACTGGAACTCGGAGATGTCTATGTTGCCAAAGACTGGGCCCAGTTGAGGATTCGCTCCTCAAAAACAGATCAGCACGGCGTAGGCAGTGGAGTAAGACTGCTACGGTGTTCTTTGGCAGACATCTGTCCGGTTGGTGCCCTACAGGAGTACCTGGCACTGCGTGGCATGCACCACGGCCCGTTTTTCTGTCACCAAGATGGGTCTCCCCTTACTAAATTTCAGTTTTGGAAGGTGACAGCCATAGCCCTCACCAGGGTGGGTTTTTCAGGTGCCCGTTATGGCACACATTCGTTCCGTATTGGTGCAGCCTCTACAGCAGCTGCTTTTGGGTACTCGGGGGCTGACATACGCAGCATGGGGAGGTGGGGCTCACAGTGTTTTCAGTTTTATGTGCGCCCACTCCCGCCATGAGTACCAATTCAGTCACCTTACCTTCCTTTTTCTCAATTTTATTACAGACCCTGGGTGTCGTATTACACCGGTGACAGTATGGCTGGTGGGCCACAGCTATGTGCACAGGGCAGCGCGTTACGCTGCGGCGACAGAGTGGACCCCGACTGGGACTGGGTGACCACGCCAGTCTCGCATGGCATGGTAAGCCTGGGATGTTATGGCAGGAGCTGAGGCCTTTCCTTTTTTCTGGCCTGGGGGCTGACCCGCCTGACATTCTAATTATCCACCTGGGGGGCAATGATTTGGGCCAGGTCACCGGCTTATCGCTCAAGCATGCGATTTGCGAGGAACTCGCCTACTTGCACTATGTCCGGCCTGCCACAACCCTGGTTTGGTCGGACATTGTTCCGCGCCACTCTTACAGAGGGGGCGTTAACCTCCTTGCGCTTGACCGCGCGAGGCGCGCGGTCAACAAGGTGGTGGCGCGGTTTCTTACCACCAGGGCTTGGGGACGGGTTAGTCATCACCCCGATATTAGTCTGCAAAATTATGACCTGTATGCAGGGGATGGGGTCCATCTGTCGCGAGGAGGTATGGACCGCCTGTTGGGTGACTGGCGAGCAGGCCTGTTGACCGAGCTGACGGTCTGGGGGGGGGCGTCAGGTCTTCTGTGAAGCCCCTCCGTGTGGCGGGTAGCACTGGTAAGGTAAACAGTATGACCCACAAGTATCCGGCAGGTTCGCAATTGACTGGACAACACTAGACAGGAATAAATTAGTTAAACGTTGTCCGGTCAACGACGAACCAGGCGATGGGGTGATGGTGATTGCTAACCAGCATGCATCACCCCTGTGATTTCACGGATACGCGTCAGAGGGTGGGGTCATGAGTTAGTTATTGACTACGGTCAACAATTTGTTTGTTGTTGACAAACAAATTGATACAAATTGATACATTGTAACCAATTGCCGTTGGCAATTTTGGGGTGGTACCTTACCAGTGTTACTTCGGCCTGCTTGCCTTAGGAATTATGATTGGTCGTTTTACCAATACAAATTTATAATTCGGACTAGGGCATTGAATCAATAAATGTGGCCCTTTGCTGTTATCCACTTTCAATGTTGTCTGTGTCCGTTATTGGGGGGGTGCGCCTGCAATGCAAGCGCGGCGCCAAAATGGCCGCCGCGCCCTTTGCGGGCCCCCCCCACAGGACAGAGAATCCGGGTAGTTAGGGGCGTGGCCACCGCCTTGATAAAAGGGGTGGCCACGAGGCAGCCGTGCTGCCATTTTGCCTCAGCGACGGAGCGGAGAAGTTTTTCCCCTCCACCCCCTCCCTAGTTAACAGTGTGATTATGGTCGCTTCGGGGCCGGGTGGGAATTTTTGGTTGGGACCCATATTGGCTTCGGGTCCTGGCTTTTTTGCCCACCCCACACTGTGGCTATGGTTTGATATAGGGGTCTTTCTCCATTACTACTGTTGACTTTGGTCAAATGGGCGGGTAGCACTGGTAAGGTAAACAGTATGACCCACAAGTATCCGGCAGGTTCGCAATTGACTGGACAACACTAGACAGGAATAAATTAGTTAAACGTTGTCCGGTCAACGACGAACCAGGCGATGGGGTGATGGTGATTGCTAACCAGCATGCATCACCCCTGTGATTTCACGGATACGCGTCAGAGGGTGGGGTCATGAGTTAGTTATTGACTACGGTCAACAATTTGTTTGTTGTTGACAAACAAATTGATACAAATTGATACATTGTAACCAATTGCCGTTGGCAATTTTGGGGTGGTACCTTACCAGTGTTACTTCGGCCTGCTTGCCTTAGGAATTATGATTGGTCGTTTTACCAATACAAATTTATAATTCGGACTAGGGCATTGAATCAATAAATGTGGCCCTTTGCTGTTATCCACTTTCAATGTTGTCTGTGTCCGTTATTGGGGGGGTGCGCCTGCAAAGGACTATGGGCCAAACACACCAGAGTCCAATAATATGCCATGCAAAGTGGTGTGGATGGAAAGGCTTACCGATAATCCAGCACCAATGAAAGGTTGCTATAGGAGCCTTGGGGCACACCCCTAGATGATACCATTCTAGCTCCTGCAGCAACCAATGGGAATGCAGGAATTTGAATGGCTACCACACAGAGGAGAGAAATGAGCCCAACCCACCCCAGCCTGACCGATCGGATGGGGGGGGGGGGACTCCAGTGCAAAAAGAAAGGAAAAACCCAAACCCCCTAGGGGAAAGAAGCAGGATGACCTCGCAGGCCCAGAGAAGAAGAGAGGTCAGATTGCATGGAAGGAAGAGCCTGAGGAAGAATAATCAAAATAGAAGAAAAACGGTTATTAACAAAGCAATAGAAGGCAAACAAGTGCAAGGAGGAGAAAGCAGGAGGGGGCGGGGATGCTGGAGAAAAACATTCCTGTATTAAAACCCAGAGTGGATGTGGACCCACAGACCCAGGGGGACTTACAAAGCTTCAAAGCCGTGAAACCCACTGGGCCACTGCTGGCAATCGAGCAGCAGCAGAGAGCACAGGGGCATGAGCATTGGCAGCGAGCAACGAGGGGCAGGATGGGACAGCATGGGGGCACCCACATAAATAGGCAAGGCAGGAAACCAGGTGCTCCATGTATGAGCATCTTGTGCTGGACCGACCCAGTAACTGGGTCACCTAGCATAAAAAAAGTTAGTGGGGCAGCCATGGTTGAGAAGAGCAAAAGGTAATATACTCATTCCACAAATGTAATACCCGACGGGCCTGCAGGGGGTAACCCGGTGGGGGCAGCATCATAAGGAGGAAGGGCAGCGTGGTGGCATTACTCCATCTGACCGCAGAGTGAAGCCATGGGGCCAATGGAGTGAAGCCATGCAAAAGTAGCCCCTTGCGACACAGAAGACAACCAGGGGGCCATTTGGCCCTGGGGAGGCCAGGGCCAGGAAGGCTGGTGGGGGGGAAAGAACAGGGCGCTGGGCAAGGGGGAGTGTATTGAAATGCACCATGTACTCACGTGAGCCCAGAAATTGGGCCAGCAGATGGAGAGAGAGTGGGGAAGAAGGTACATTGGTTGCATGGCAGAGATGATTCTGGGTGGAAAGGATTTAGCAGGGGATCTCCGAGTGAGGAACCTTTCATGTCCCCTATAGTGCAGGTCTTGGGGACTCAAACCCACCATTTCACTCTCCGAGTCTGGTGACTTAACCACTATGACACAGTAGGAGCAGGTGAGGGTAGAACTGATGCAGGGAAAAAAGGCAGGGGGAGGAAGGGATCACCCGAGGGGGCCCACAGGGCAGTTGGCAGGGTTTAGTGTATGAGAACCAAGACAATAGAAACAGCCGAAGGGTTGGCTTAACACATCTTTATTGCATGATGGTCCGGGGGAACATGTGGTAATGGTGGATGAACAGCTCAATATATACAGTGACTATACATTTCAAAGTGGCTCCTCGATAGCCCATTGGCTACTGTCTGCGTGACGTCATTCCCCGTCATGCCCTTCTTGTCCAGGTGAGGTGGAGGCGGGAATCTTCCCGCGCTGTAGTTGTTTGGGGGATTGGAACCATGTGAGCTGGGCGCTCGCTATTGCCCCCTAGAGGTCACTAGCTCGCGTCCCAATACAGAAGGTTACAGTGTTACAGCTGGTGGTTATTATATCCACTCATTCGAGTGTTACATTACTTAAAGGTATATTCTTTCAGACACAACATCCCTCCCCCCTAGGATGAGACGAAATCTTTCATCCAATATGGTTTATTGCAAGCGCGTTTTGGGCGCAAGGTTGGCTAGCTTGTCCCGGGGGTGCTATCGCTTCTGTGTTCCCTGGTCTCTTGTCCTGCAACGGGAGAGGGAGACTCGTTAACGACTTGCCACAGCTCCACAGCTTTTGTGGAAGGGGTAAACTCCATTGTGAGAAAACCGGGGGCACTGGGGGCTAACGAAAAACCCCTCTTCTCGCTTGGATGGGTGGGGGACCACTCCGAAACCCCCCCCGGTTTTGTAACTCAAATTCGAATTCATCTACTGGGGTATCTGTGGGGGCATCCCTCAGGATATCTATGGGGACAAACTTATTCCCTTCCCCCCCTGGTGGGGGCCCTTCCCCCCTTGGTGGGGACCACTGGCCCCCCTCTCCTCCCCCTTGGGCTGAACGGGTGGGGTAGAACCCTAACATTGAATCCTGTTCTGCACCGTCTGCGCTCTGGTTTCCGGAGACCCGGCACCGGAGTTGGTCTGCGTGCCGCCTCCAGAGTAGACCTGTGCTGGTCTCTACGCAATACGACATGGGACCTGTCTGCCCAATGACTACGCCCGGAACCCAGGCTGGCCCTGCGCTAGCGTAGTTTCTGCAATGAACCGGGGCACCTATTTCGAAACTCTTCGTGCCCGCTAACCCAATGTTCCTCCCAGTGTCCTCCACCCTCGTAGGGTCTAGTCTTGTCAGTATCGTAGTCAGCTTTCTGCGCATTAGGAGTTCCGCGGGCGAGTATCCTGATGCTAGGGGGGTCACCCTGTATCCCAGCAAAAACTGACACAACTGCAGGTTTAAATCCCCGGGGCCCATGCGCCTCAGCGCGTCTTTGGTTGTACGCACGAGGCGTTCTACCTGGCTGTTCGTCACCGGGTGGAAAGGCGCGGAGGTGATGTGCCGGATGGCGTTGATTTCGGTGAATGCCCTGAATTCGGCGGACGTGAAACAACTAGCGTTATCGCTAATAAGGGTGTCGGGTATACCGAACGTGCTGAACACCCTGCGCAATTGTTTAATTGTTGCGGCTGAGGAGGTGTTCGCAACTGGGATAACCTCCAACCACTTGGAGTAAGCATCCACTATGAGGAGAAAAAGCGACCCTCTGAAAGGGCCCGCAAAGTCAATGTGCACGCGGGACCACGGACCCTTTGCCGCATCCCATTCCCTGTGCGGAAGTCGAGCCTCTTCGGGCCGGGACCTTTGGCAACTCGCCCAAGTGCCCACCATCTGCTCGATATCGGCGTCCAACTGGGGCCACCAGAAGTAGCTCCTGGCCAATGCCTTGGAGCGGACAATTCCAGGGTGGCTGACGTGCAGCAGTTTAAGCACCCTAGCTCTCAGGGATTCGGGGATGATTACACGCTGGCCCCACAGGAGGCACCCCCCTCTCCAAGGACAGTTCTAGCTTTTTCCTAAAAAATGGGGCGAACTCCGCCGCCGGGGAGGACGTTGGCCACCCTTTCTGCACCCAAGAACTGACCAGGGCCAACGTCTTGTCCTTGCCTGTCGCCTTGGCGATCTCTGCAGGCACTATGGGGGTGAATCTAAGACCTCTATCATGAGCACTTGGTGGTCTTGTTCCACCTCGCACACGTGGCTGCTTGTGAGGGGGAGGGGTGACCTCGACAGGGCGTCCGCGTTGCTTATGTCCTTTCCAGGGTGATACACCAGCGCGTTCTGGTACGCGTTTAAAAAAATGGCCCACCTGAGCATCCTAGGGGACAGGATCTGTGGCGTGGGCTTGTCTGCAGTAAAAATGCCTAGCAGGGATTTGTGGTCAGTCACGATGGTAAAGGGGCGGCCATAGAGGAAGTCGTGGAACTTTTTGGTCCCAGCAATTATCGCTAACGCCTCCCTGTCTGTCTGTGCGTAGTTTCGCTCTGCCTTAGACAGGGACCTGGAGTAGAATGCCACCGGGGCCTCCTGCCCGTTTTCCAACACGTGGCACAGAACCGCCCCCACCCCCACTGGGGATGCATCACATATCAGAACCACTGGTCTCTTGGGGTCAAAATGGGTTAATATGGCGTCTGAGGATAGGAGTTGCTTTAGCTCATTGAATGCCCTCTCCTGGCTCTCGCCCCATTTCCACGCCTCGTCCTTTTTTAGTAACTTATGAAGCGGCTCTGCTACCGATGCCTTCCGAGGCAGGAAGGAATGGTAGAAGTTTACGAGCCCCATGAACGACTGCAATTCGGGCTTGGAGGTGGGGCGAGGAGCATTTTGAACAGTGGTCACCTTTGATTTGGAGGGTTTGATGCCTGCAGGGGTTACCCGAAAACCCAAGAACTCAACCTTTTTTGCGAAGAAGACGCATTTGTCTTTCCGCAGCCTTAACCCCGCCTTTTCGAATACCGTCAGTACTTTGTCTAGCCACTCAGCTAATTCCGACTCGCTCCCCCCGTTATCAACATGTCATCAAAGTATGGTAAGACCCCCTCTAGGCCCTTTAAGAGGCGTTCCACGAGCGATTGGAAGATGCCTGGCGCCGAGTTCACGCCAAACTGTAGGCGCGTTACCTGGAACGCCCCCTTATGAGTGACTATTGTCTGCGCAGCAGCTGCAGCTGGGGTTACAGAGAGCTGCTGGTATGCCTGCGCCAGGTCAAGCTTTGTGAAACACTTCCCCCCATGTAACCTGGCCAACAGGTGGCTGACTACCGGCACCAGATACGCATTTGGGCGTATCGCCTTATTAATGGTACATTTGTAATCAGCGCATATTCGGACCTCCCCATTGGCCTTCAGGGCTGTTACAATCGGAGTTTCCCACTCCGCAGAATCAACAGGAACAAGGATCCCCTGGCCCACCAATTTGTCCAGTTCCACCTCTATTTTGTCCTTGGGCCTTTTCACTCTTGAACGACGGCGTCTAAGAGGTGACCTGATTGAAGTTTATAAAATCATGCACGGTGTGGACAAAGTAGATAAGGAAAAACTGTTTTCCCTATCGCACAACACTAGAACTAGGGGACACTCCATGAAACTTTTGGGTACTAGTTCTCAAACAAATAAGAGAAAGTACTTTTTCACCCAGAGGATTACTGGTCTATGGAACTCCCTGCCAGAAGAAGTGGTGACAGCTGTCAGTCTTGACAGCTTTAAGAAAGGATTAGACAAGTTCATGGAGGACAAGGCTATCAATGGCTATAATTATGGCTACCTAAGGACAACCTCCGGGTTGGAGAGATAGGCAGGATATCTCTCAATGCCATTTCCAGGGAATCCTAAGCAGGTGAAGGCATCTGCTTGGGAATACCCTGAAGGAAATGGTGAGCCACTGTGTGAGACAGAATGCTGGACTGGATGGGCTGTGGCCTGTTCCAGCAAGGCTGTTCTTATGTTCTTATGTTCTTATGAGTGCAAAAGGCACTCTGCGTGGTTTGAGTCTTATGGGGCGGACCTCCGGGTCCAGGTCGAACGCAACTGGGGGTCCCTTGAATTTTCCGAGTCCCTTCTTGAACACTTCGGGATGTGCATCACACACCTCCTGTATTGGGTCAGTCCCGACGGCATGCACCCCCCCAATGAACAAACCCAGGGGCTTAAACCATTGAGTCCCGAGGAGGCAACAACTCACCCCCTTGAGAACGACCAGGGGAAGTTCCGCAGTGCGTTGCTTGTATTGGACCTTGAATTTTCCAACCCCCAACACCGGAATGCTATTTCCCTGCACGTCCCGCAGCGTGGACCTCATTGCTCTGAGCTTGGGCCGCGCGTTGGGGGAAATTCCCAAAAACTCCCTCTGGGAAATGATTGAATATGAGGAACCCGAGTCTATCTCCACCTTAACGGGGGCCCCTTGCACCAGTACCTCACAAAAAAATGGGGGTGTCCTAAGGACACGCTGTGGACTGCGGTGTCGTCGCCGCTGTCGTCGGAGATGTGGCCCACGCCATCCTGCTTCCTCGAGGGCCGGGCACCTTCCTGGATCCTCGGTGCGCGGTCTGTCGAGCCTCTCTGGTCTCTGCGCCGCCGTCTGCAAACCTTGGCTATGTGCCCTCGACGCCCACAGTTGTGGCACTCGGCCTTCCGGAAAGGGCACTTGATGCGGTCATGGGCCGCCCTGCAGCCGTCGCAGCGTCGGCCTTCCTTCCGCACCTTCCGGACGTCCTCGTCCTTGCTGCTCTCCATGGAGGAGTGTGGCGCTCGCCTGGCCGCTTGCACCGAGCCCGCTGCCTTGTCGGGTTGTGGGGGCCTTGCTCTGAACCCCTTAACTCCGGCCCTCGTGGCTTCTGCCGCCTGCGCCTCCTTCACGACCTCGTGCAGCATCGGGGGCGGCTCCTGGTTCATCAGCTTTCGCTGAACCTCCTCGTCCCACAGGCCACACAGCATGCGGTCCCTGAGGGCGATTTCCAGGTTCTCCCATTTGCATGGGCCGGCGGCCAACCGGAGGGCCGCTGCAAAGGCAGCCACGGACTCACCCGGTGCCTGGACTCTCTTCCAGAATGCGTCCCAAGCCAAGAACATTGAAACCGAGGGCTGGAAATGGTTGTGCATCACTTTCTTGAGCTGCTTGACTGGCACTTCGTTCACCTTCTTCGGAGACACCAGGTCCACCAATACTTTCATGGCGGGGAACCCGAGCATTCGGATGAGAATGGCCCTCTTCTTCCCCTCGTCTGAGATGTCGGACACCATCAGTGCGCTTTGGAAGTCCATTTCGAAGAGCTCCCATTCTTCCGGTTTGTTGATGTTGAAACCGGCCTGCGTTGTCTTGATTCCGTGCGGATCCATTATCCCACCTTCGTCGCCAGTTTAGTGTATGAGAACCAAGACAATAGAAACAGCCGAAGGGTTGGCTTAACACATCTTTATTGCATGATGGTCCGGGGGAACATGTGGTAATGGTGGATGAACAGCTCAATATATACAGTGACTATACATTTCAAAGTGGCTCCTCGATAGCCCATTGGCTACTGTCTGCGTGACGTCATTCTCTGTCACGCCCTTCTTGTCCAGGTGAGGTGGAGGCGGGAATCTTCCCGCACTGTAGTTGTTTGGGGGATTGGAACCATGTGAGCTGGGCACTCGCTATTGCCCCCTAGAGGTCACTAGCTCGTGTCCCAATACAGAAGGTTACAGTGTTACAGCTGGTGGTTATTATATCCACTCATTCGAGTGTTACATTACTTAAAGGTATATTCTTTCAGACACAACACAGGGCAGCCCCATCCAAAAGAGGGGATGGGGCAGGGAGCTCCAGGGCTGCGGCCCTGAGGAGCAGGGAGGCGGCGAGAGTGCACAGGCGGGCCTTGCCGGGCGAGCCGGCGGCCAGTGGCCCGGGCAGCTCACACTGAAGAAGCGACAGGCACCAAATGGAGGCATGGGCGTACATGTGGAGATGCATTGGCCTGGTGGGCGACATTAAGGTGAGGTAAGAAGAGGAGCAGGGCAGTCTGGAACCAGGGGTTCCAGAAAGCCACGAGGGTGGGGACTCTGCTGGAGGAGAAGGAGAAGCTTCTCCGGAGCAGAATCACCAAATGGCGGGGCTGGGATGAGCCACCCCTTATAAAAGGGTGCTGGCTCCTTCTAGCCTGACTGGCGGGAAATTGGCGCACACCCATCTCTTGGGGGGCCCTGCAAAGCACGCATCCGCCAGAGAATCCTGATGGTGTATGTTCATTACATCATCTAGCACAAATTGGGGTGCATGTAATTATTTTGTTTCTTCCACCAACAACCTTTTGAGGTAGAATAATGTCAAGCAGGCAGTTATTTCACAAAGTAGCAAAACCATGCCAGATGATACAAAAGGCCTATATTATCCATTAGTATTGTTCTGCCATTTTCTCAATAGAATGCTTCAAGCAGGAAATGAGCACTATAGAACTCTTCACTTACGTTCCCAGGCTATTGAAGTCACCATGACTTGTAGTTGGTGAAAACTTTATTTTCTATGAATAGATTGAACTTTCTTCTAAGGCCATCAAAGATGTTGGCCATATTATCACTGGAGATGAATGGAATGATGTGACACAGCAAATCAACATTCTACAAGGCAATTCTAAAAATGGGGACAGCCTAAGCAAAGACAAATATGACTTTTTATCAGGGGTTTGAATCTATATCAAATCTGGTACAGTAGAAGTAAACAGTCTGATATTTCTCTGTAAGAAATTTGTCAGGTTTTTGCCAAAGTGTTTTAAAATTGTGATTTATTTATTTTTACAATAGGGAAAATTTACTCCCCTGTTCAGACACAAGGAACTTTTTTCTTCAGAAGATGAGAAATTGCTAAAATGTATTTCAAACCATTAACCTTTTGTATCTTAAAGGGATATGCATTACCTCAGCTCCAAATTGAAATTGGAAATTAAAAGATAGCTTTCCTGTCTACTTTCTGCAGCATGTGCATAGTAACATTAGTTTACCTGAGGGATTAAATAGCTTGTCTGTTTCTCCATAGCATGTGATGACCTCACATCTTTGCCTCACTGTTTGTTAAGTCCAGAATATTCCGCCAAATTATTTTGGCATAGAAGGACTATAGCTCTATGCCAGCTGTCCTTGCTTCTGTTCTCTCCCAACCACCATAGTACACAACATGTGCTCATTTTCTCAGATCCTCTAGCACTGGGTAATTCTACATGAGGGATAATCCTTTTGGAATTTGTGTGCAATATATTATAATACACTTCTTTATAAACAGTTTCGGGGGGTGGGGGGAATCTGATTTATGGATTTGGGATATTGTGCTTCTGTATCCTTAATTCAAATACCAAGAGCTGACGCAATGTTGCTTTGAAATATCATTCCCACCAGGAAAAAGAATGGCAAATCAGTCTGAATGTTGACAAAACCAATGCCAGCAGTCAGGATGGTCTATGATAGGGTTTCCCAAACTTGGGAGCCCAGATGTTCTTGGACTTCAATTCCCAGTAGACCTGATCAGCAGGTGTGCTGACTTGCACTACTGGTAATTGATGTCGAAAACACCTGGGGGTCCAAGGTTGGTAAACCATAGTCTATGGGATGCCCTCTTGTGCTCGCTACCATTCACAAAGACACAACAAGCAAGGGAAAAACCCAGAAACTGATTCCTTTTTTCATCTGTTAACCACTTCTCACTCAAACACAAACCAATTTTCACCATGCTTTGTGACAGGTCATTTTTGGTATCTATTGATTAGGGAACAAAGCAATCCAAAAGCCGAGAGCAAATCTGTCTTTCAGATCAACTGCGTGCACAGAAGTACTTCTTTGTACATCTGAAAAGTACTGAATGGTTAATCTTTGTAGAATTCCTATGAATATGGAGTTTCTCTACCCCATGCTACCAACAATCATAGTACACCACTCCCAGGTACTAATATTGGGGAAAACAAGTCTCAGCCAGATTCCTTTCTTGTACTATTGAGGACCAATGTTCTTTTATGTTCAACAATGGAGCATAATACATTCCTATTTAGATATCAGGCTAAGGAAAGTTATAGATGCTTGTTGCACAACTTGGAATAGATCAACATCAAATATTGCAGTGTGGGTCTTTGCAAAAATGATTTTTACTGGAGATTTACTTTAACTTTTGGAAAGGAAGTATAATTATTTGAATGAGTCTCTTGGACTGAGGTCAACACCTTTCACTATTTGCTAATTTGGGGCTCTATCTCAAGATGAATGGAACAGCAAATCAGCTCAACTATTTTTCTAGCTTCTTCCTCAATACCAAAATGTCTGAATCATCTCCTTGTGTTTGAAATATTGACAGCATCTCATCTAAAAAATAAGATCAAGAGCATAGCAAAAGTTCAGCTGGTACCATGCTTCATTAAAAAGAAAGAAGGTTTTTAATGCAGACAAGAAGAAAGAGATAACTTCTACTCTCTGCAAAATCCTGAAATGTTAAGTTTAATCACTCTCTCTGCGCACACTGATAGTAAGTTCAAGATCCAGTTCTCACACAAGTTTGAATGATTACACAGATAAATAAACTCCTGTAAATTGGTCCCCAGAAGTGCTTCCTTTGATCTATTCAGTAACCCCTACCATTTAGATTCACTACATTACTGCAGTTTTGACTAACTTTCTCTCCTGTAAGGGAGGGAGAAAGATTTCTTCCTATTCATTTTCTTAATACTGTATTTGCATCTCTATTTTATTGTCCAAATGGAGATTTGAACCTTAGTTTCTGGATGGGGTGTATACTTAATCCAATTATAGCCAGAATACAAAACAGAAGAGGCCAAATTAGAATAGTTTGAACTTGGTGTGCGTTGGATGACATGTTGCCAATCCTGTTCATGAACGTGTTGCTCTGCTTAAAAGTGATGTGATATAAAATAAATGGCTTAGGGACTAAATGGATAAACTAAAATTAAACACACAAAAATGAAGCCAGTCAATGTATCTCCAGTTTATTTACCACTTAAGAACAACATCAGAGCCATGTGACCATAGCTTAGAAATGATGTGTTAGCATTAATGTTAAATTAGTTTCTTTTGCACTGAACAGAACAACAAACAAAGTGATGCATCTAATGTTCTAAAAATAACATTTTGAAAGCACTGTGAAAATTGAGAACGGACAAATCTGCAAAAAAGAAAAAAGCTGACCACTGGGTTTATCACCAGTGATGTGGTAACAGAAAAGAATTTGTTTTTTTAAAAAAAAAAATATGCACATTGAGTGTAGATTGTGTACCCTATTCATATTGCAGAGGAAGGCTTTATCAACTTGCAATATTTTTTATCACCAGTGATGTGGTAACAGAAACCAAATTGTGTTTCTTTGAAAATATGCACATTGAGTGTAGATTGTGTACCCTATCCATATTGCAGAGGAAAGTTTTATCAACTTGCCCCAGACTCCTATTTATATTGATTCCCCTCATGCCTACAATATGTATGCCAAGAAATGTCTCTGTTTTTTTCCTTCCCATGCTATTACTTGGAGTTGCAAAATATTCTCTTATATTCCAAATGCTAGCAAAATGCATTAAGTTTCACTTATGCTATTTATATTTTAGGTTTCAATGGCAGTGCTCTAAAAACTCTTACTTCCTAATGTGACTTTCTATATCTTTGACTTTCCAATAGTGTGTTCTCCTTTGCTAATTAAATATTATAATTGTATAGCAGTTGCCTGCATGACTTCTCCCTTCTCCAACTAACAAAACAGCAGTGAGTACCCTGGCTTAAACGTACAAGCTGTGAAGCTCCTTGTTATTAATAATGATAATCTTTAATATAGACTATCATGCCTAAACTGAATAAAGCAGTATGTATTATTTCCTTACATTTTATATCCTGAAATATCTGAAGGAAGTTCTCCTGAGGACAACATGACTGTGTTATGGAAAGCCTTGGCCCATTAGACTTCATGGGAAAGATTTATTAATGCACCCAAATAAACCTATTGCAAAGCAGATCTGCATTTTTTTCCTTCTAGATTGTATTTATTTAGCAGCTCAAGGACTAAAGTATTACAGGTCTCAAATTCTCTGGATACTGCAGAAGTAATTAAGAGATGAAGCAGCTTCAGAGAAGGGGTGACTGCAATCGATTTATGTATTCACTTTTAATTTAACTCAGTTAGCTGGCTAGCATTTATATACCATACTGCTGGACTGTTTAAACTTTTATGTCAGAATTTCTTCCTTGCCCTGTAATATGTATATAAATCACAGCCTTTAAGGCTAGATTATTTCTATACTTTTGAATAAGGGCTATCCATAGATATGTCTCCTCTGTGGCAATGCTGTATAGCACTAGCTCTCCTGTGGGTTATGATTTACGTTCTGAGTGGAAGCTAGTATCAAACATAATGGATGCAGTATTTCTGTGAAGAAGCTTATAAGGCATTTGAAGCTGTTATTTTGATGAGCAAGAAATGTGAGACTTTGGTAACTTTGCACTGTACTGTATGTACAAATAATAGACTTAGTAGTAGTATTCACCATGTATTGTGTATTGAGGCACATTTGCAAGTAGTGCAGGCAGCGCCTTGCAAGTGGAAAATGGCAGTTTCCCACCATCCAAATTAGTAGCCTAAAGTGGCGTGAAAACCCCTTGCACAGGGCACGCTCATTATGCTAATCCGAGCCCTGTGATTGGTTACAGTTTTGTATCCAGTTCTCCATTGGTTACTTACATACATACCCCGTTATGATTAGTTAGTTACAGTTATCCGGCAGGTCAATACTTTGTATCAAGGAGCCACTGCCAAGGAGACACTATATAAGCCCCACGAGTAAACAAGGGTGGGGCCGAACTGGATCTACACTTCCCACTCCGTACAGGTAGCCAGCGACATGCTAAGCCTGTGTCTCCTCCATTATGCTACCACTTCTACAGTAGCTAGCCTTTGCCTCCTACACGGCAAGAATCCAGAGGGACTGATTCCATTGGGATTGTATAGCCATCTCTGTGTCCGGAACACCTTGTAAGCTCTGCATGAAATACTGTTGAATAAAGACTTGTTGCTGTTCTGTTCATCGTTGTCTGGACTATTGCTTATAAGGGCCGAACATAACACCATGTAATTAAAATAATGGGCTGCTTATGAATCATACCCTAGCCATTGCAACCTTTTCAGCTTAGTCATTGTTGTGACTTGGTTGACAAGGTTGCAATGAGTGTTTGGAACCGTATGTGCATTCTGAAAGACAGACAGGACTCTCATTCATGGCTAGGAGGCTATGTGTATAAAGCAGGTTCTTCTCCTCAAACCTCCCTGTAATACATAGATCAAGCAACAGGCAGATATGAAAATTAAGTAATTTTCAATGCACATGTAGGGCTGTGTAGAAACTTCAGATAAGAGGTAAAAGCACTTTTACCAGCAGCAAACACACTTATCAATCATGCATCAAGCTCCCAGAAAGAGACACTGTATCTCAAGAACACGGGCCTCATTTTAACAATGTAGATATTTGCTTGTTTCATTACTGCAGGTGTGAAAAAGTGAACTCATTACCTTGTTTGTCATGATAAAAAAAGAGGTCCCCCCCAACTTTATCCACTTTTTAAAACTATTTTGTAAAAAATTTGTAGAAATGAATGTTCCACAGTAGATGCTTTTTGCATAAAATAATTGAAAGACACCTTTTTGGTTGATGAGAAATCATATGAATATTTGTTGGCTCTGTATCTTAGCCTACTGTTTGACCTCTTTTTGTTTCTCTTTCTTTAATGCTGCACATAATCCACCAGTTCTTACCATTATTCAGGTTCTGAAGGCAAACCAAAGTGTGCAGTGAGCTTCTTTGTCCCTTACATTACAAATAGAATTATATACCTATGCCCAAATTCTTTCCATTAATTATGACACATATGTGCAAAATATTTCATTATAACAGTTATTTTAGTCTGTTCCTAAATTGCCATGCTCCAATATGATCCCTACATATCAATGATCTAACATCATAGAATAGTCCCTTCAGACCAGACATACCAATTTATTTTCTACCTTTCCAAACTGCTGAATAAGAGAAGTATATAATTCATATAAAACTAGAAAATGTAAGAAAATAACAATTAAAATATAAATCAATATCTAAAACAAATACACTGATCCTTCCATACAATACTGATTCAAAGACCACTGCTGAATTGGAGAAATAGGCTGCACCAAATAATTGGTGCGGATTCCCCATGCCCAATTGGCATGGAACGGCCCACGCAGAGGCCACTTCAGTCGAGAAGGCTCCTGGCCCGTGGGCTCTGCGGGCACAGAAATTAAGGGGGGTGGATTAATAATAGGGGTTGATTCACCCGCTTCTGACCTGACCGACGATTCTGCCGAGAAGGCAGATCGCTAACCTCCGTTACCCATTAGGCAATCACTCATCTCTGAGTTAAGCGTAATCTCTGGTGCAAATAGAAGCCATATTTACCCTGATCTAAGCCCTAGACAATAGTTTTCCCCTGTCAGTGTTTGCCCGAGTTAATTAACTTCCCCAAGAGAGATTCCCCATTAACCCGAGTAAATGGGTGATGTGATTTTCTGTCAGATTACGGTTTTTTCCTGCCTTGCCTTCTGTCTATAAATGATGATGCCTTTTCCTCAATAAACCACTGATCTGATCTCGCTCCATATTGCCTTGTGTCGTTCCTTGATCAGTCTCCTCCGGGACCTAACGGCCGTCCTAGCGGCCCCGATTCCTACACCTGGTGACCCCGACGTGATCTACTCGAGAGTAAGCGATCCCCGAGCGGTCTACTCGAGAGTAAGTGAGCAACACGGTCCGGTTCTACGCCAGAACCGCGTCCGATCATCCTGGAGGAAAGCGCGGCACTCTGGTCGGTAAGCCAGCCAATCGGAGAGACGGCCAGCGGCGAGGCATTCCAGAGAGGCATCCTACAGCTTGCTCCCGACTTTCGCGGCAGGCTTGCAGTAACGGAAAAACGCATTCCGCTCAGGGTCAGCTGTGAACCCCTGACAGCGCAGAGGCCACCGAGGGCCCGTGGCAGCAGGCCACGCTCCGAGCTCTACCCAGACAACCGTCGCTAAAACCTATTGCCTGAACTTCAGACGCGTTGACTCGTCCCGAGGAGGAATCTTCGGAGGACCCCGCAGGTAATATGGGGACCTGTCCTCAGCGACAGCGTCCGTCCGCTAGCCAAAGAACTCATGAAGAAGAGTTCAAAATCCTGGCCAGGGTATTTCAGTTATGCTTTCACAGTGGAGAGCTAGCGAGACTTTTGGTGCACTTGAGGGAACACTGCCTGCTTTACCCAGAAGCAGGTACGTTAACCCTGCAGCTCTGAGATCAGATAGGAGACTGCATTCAGCAACCCCCGAAAGCTCCAGAGGGCATAATTCGCACATGGAGTAAATGTAGGAAGCTCTTAGCGGAGATAGAACCAGTCCGGGTAGAGGCCAAAGAACCCCCAGCACCAGTCGAGCCATCGGCGCCCACAGCGCTCTATCCGTCATTGCAGTTTAAGCAGAGTAGCGTAGGGAGCTTTCCCTCGGTGACAGCTGCAGACGTCACCGGAGGAATGCAAGGAATGAGGAGCGCAGGCGCTTCTCTGACAGCTACAGGTTCCCAAGTTACCAAGAGTGCCCTTCAGCGCACAGTTGAGGAAGAGATCAGGAAGGGGGATTTGCCAGCAGAAGAACTAGCTGAGCTTAGTCAGATTTGTCCAATTCGCTTGGAAATGGATGCCCTCACAGGGGCCCAGCAGGTAGTTCATTCACCAGTCCCGTATAAGCTTCTCATGGCTATATGGAAGGCCATTTCAGAGACAGGACTCCAGAGTTGGTTCACTAGGGGCACGCTTCAGCAAGTGTGCGAGAACACCATGTTCATCCCGCACCACTGGAAAGCTGTCATGCGGATGATGCTCAACCCTAGCCAGTATTTGATATGGGACAGCGAGTTTCGCCTCGAGGCTCAGACAAGGGCGCAGTAATTCCTGACCAGTTATATGGTTCAGGTGCCTTCGAATCCACCGATGCACAGACCAACTTGCCACTCGCCACTCTTCAGATGTCAGCCGAGGCTGCCTTCAGGGCTTTTTTCAAGGTTCCAGCAACTGGCAAAGCGGCCAAGAATTACACCGCAGTCAAACAGGGAGCCCAGGAGCCCTACATGGACTTCATCAATCGCTTAGAGGAAGCGATCAGTAGGCAGATCGATAATGAGCAAGCCCAACAAGAGCTCATGATGAAGTTGGCCAAAGATAATGCTAACTTGGACTGCCGTAAAATCTTGCAGTCACTGGGCAATCGTCCCGACTTGACTCTCACGGACATGATTAGAGCTTGCGCCGACGTTGGCACAGAATCCTATAAAATGGGTTTGCTAGCGGCAGCGGTGCAAGGGGGTAGGAAACCCAAGAACAGAACCCAAGGGGCATGTCACAATTGTGGCAAGGTCGGTCACTTCGCTAGGGAGTGCCGATCCAAGGGAGGTGGACAAAATTCCGGCCATTCCAAGGCTCCAAACACCCCATGTCCGAAGTGTAAGAAAGGCTACCATTGGTCCAGATACTGTCCAAATTCGGGAAACTGGAACGCGGGCATGTCTCTGGCCCCGGTCCAAACAGAGGCTTCCCTTGCTCTGGGCGACTCAGAGCTGGATTAGATTCCGATCACATTCCAGGCATTGCGAGGGCACAGGCCAGCCCCAAGGGTAGTACAGGGCTAGAATTGACTTGTCAGGCAGACGTTACATGCGACCTGCCAGGCACAGTCTATCTGGTTGATTCCCAGTACATGGGTCCCCTGCCTAAAGGCTTTATAGGTTTAGTTTTGCCCCGCAGTGTAGCTGGAGCACGCGGAATTATTGTAATTCCAGGAGTCGTTGACTCCAATTTTTCAGGCGTTCTCCAAGTTCAGCTTTGGACACACCTGCCCCAAACTATTCACAAAGGAGACACATTAGCGCAACTGATTATGGTTCCTTGTCACTCACCAGCAGATAGCCAGGGAAGGCTCAGGGACAGCTCAGAGTCCGGGTCAGAGGACCGCTCGAGCGCCAGTGAGGCAGTACAAGGATACCAGGTCTTAGCCACAGTGGAGACCAACATTGAGTGGAAACAGCGCCCAGTTATTGAGGTATTTCTGAATAAAAGATCATTTTCAGGGTTACTAGATACCAGAGCTGATGTGAGCGTAATCAGCAGAAGCCAGTGGCCACGGGAGTGGGCCATTGAGCCGGTCTCCGATGTGTGGGGAGTAGGCGGCATCCAGGAAGCGTTTAGGAGCTGGGAGTGTGTGGAAGTCACGATTCCAAAGGCTGACGGCACAGCGGTCATTCGGCCGCACATTCTGGACGTGCACATCAACCTTTGGGGTCGAGACATTTTACAGCAGTACGGTGCTACGCTTACCTTTGGGTAATGGCGTTGCCACTTAAATGGCTCACCAAAACGCCGGTTTGGGTGGAAAAATGGCCGGTAGTGGGAGAGAAATTAGTCACCCTAAAGCAACTGGTTAAAGAACAGCTAGACGCAGGACATATAGAGCAGTCCACTAGTCCTTGGAATTCGCCTGTTTTTGTCATCAAGAAGAAGTCGGGGAAGTGGCGACTCCTCCACGATCTCAGAGAGATTAATAAATGCATACAGCCAATGGGTCCACTTCAATGCGGCATGCGAAATCCTAATATGATTCCCGAGAGGTGGGAGATCCTAGTTGTAGATCTCAAGGATTGTTTTTACACGATTCCCTTAGACCCTAGGGACAGGGAAAGGTTTGCCTTTACGGTGCCGGTTGTGAACTACAGTGAGCCCACGCAGCGTTACGCGTGGAAATTTTTGCCACAGGGCATGCTCAATTCGCCCACCCTGTGCCAAATTTATGTTCACAATGCACTGGCAAAGTTTCGAAACCTTCATCCCAAAGCTTTAGTTTGCCATTTCATGGATGATATCTTGGTCGCAGTGCCGCAACTCGGCAGCGAAATGTTTTCTGACCTCCAGGCCAGCCTGGGGGAGAAAGGTTTACTCATTGCCCCGGAGAAAGTGCAGAGGACCGAGCCCTTCTCATACTTGGGTCATCGGCTTCTCCGCTCTTTCGCAGCACCAGTTTTGCCTCAGATCAACTTACAGGACTCAGTCACCCTGGTAGAATTGCAGCAGGTTTTAGGAAACATTAATTGGGCCAGACCGTATTTCCGATTGGATACGGATCTTTTGAAGCCGCTCTTCTCGCTGCTAACATTAGGTAAGCAGCCGGCAGACCGGATACAGATTCCTCGAGAGGCACGCTTGGCTCTCGAGAAAGTCAACCAGGTTCTCAGCCAGAGGTGGGTAGACAGAATCACCCAAGGGCCATATGCTCCGATCCTGAATTTGTACATCGTACGGGCAGGATCCATGTTCACCGGAGCCCTAGGAGTGGACTCCGAGAAAGGGGCGAGTATCGTGGAATGGGTGTACTTGCCGAACACCTCTTCCCGAAACATCGTTCCTCCCCAAGAATTGGTCTCCGCGGTGGTCTACTGCGGAAGGCTGAGAGCTAGGGATATTTCAGGGCACGACTTAGCAAAAATCATGGTCCTGTTCACCAAGGAACAAGTTCAGCAGTTGATGCAGCTCGGTGACTCGCTTCCAATTGCCTTGGAGGGATTCACCGGATGCCTGGCATACCACTTGCCGAAAGACCCCAGACTTGTCTCGCTTCAAACGCAGACAGTCAGCTTGTTTGAATTGCTCTCGCTGGTCCCGCTTCAGGGGGCCAGGACATTTTTTACGGATGGGGGTTGCTCATATGGTGTCTTGACTTGGCAGGAGGACCAGGCTTGGCGCACGCTGTTAACTCTTCCACAGAAGTCCGCGCAGCGGGCAGAGTTTGCAGCGGTGAACCTTGCCTTGCACACCTTCGCCAAAGAGTGCCTAAACATCATTACTGACAGTCAGTATGTCAGGAACTTGCTTCACAGTCTACCGGGAGCATACATCACTCCCGCAATAGACAAGAATTTGCTGAGTCTGTTTCTCACTGCTCAATTTCATTTGCGAAACCGCACGGAGCCGCTCTATATTGCCCACATCCGAAGTCACCAAGACCTACCGGGTCCGATTTCCACGGGCAATAGCAGAGCGGATGCGGCGGCAAAGGAAATTCAGCAACGTTCAGTGTTAGGTGTTTTCACCACTCCAATTCAGAGTCATGCATTCTTTCACCAAAATGCCAAAGCACTTGCCAGACAGTTCAATCTGCCACTTTCTCAAGCCCAAGGCATAGTTCGCTCTTGCCAGCATTGGGTCAACCCACGAGGGACAGAGGCTAATCAGGTGTGGCAGATGGATGTCACGCATGTTCCGCAGTTTGGCAGATGGCAGTACATGCACGTTTGCATAGACACTTTTTCTCAATTCGTTTGGGCCACGGCGCAGAAAGGGGAAACTGCTTCCCACGTGGAGCAGCACCTCCTCTCCTGCATCGCGGCTATGGGCAAACCACGGCACGTTAAAACCGATAACGCCCCGTCCTACAGCTCTAGGCAGCTGGCCGCCTTCATGGCCACCTGGGACATTAAGCATACCTTTGGCATTCCTTACAATCCACAAGGGCAAGCGATTGTGGAATGAGTCAATCGGACACTCAAGTCCTATATTGACAAACAAACAGAAAGGGGGGAGCCACCAGCCCTCCCCAAGACACAGGGTCAGGCACAGCATTGTCTGAACAAGGTATTGTTTACATACAATCACCTTAATGTTTTTTTCGGATTGCACACCGCAGGAGAAGCACTTCCGCCATTCGGAAGCTCTCCCGCGACCGATGGTCCGATACCGGGTGCCACCGGACCCTTCCTGGAGGGGCCCGGCGCCACTCATAACCTGGGGAAGAGGGTATGCTGCAGTTATGTCTCCTACAGGTGTCATCTGGATTCCAGCTCGGTGTGTTAAACCTCACTTGGAACCACATGGCGTGGACCCAGACCGACCCGAGTCCGATCCCGGAGATGGAGGACCTCACTCTGACCGAGAGGACCCGGTGGGAGACGCGGCGCCTGTGGACGGCAGCACCGAAGATCACTTGGGGGATGGTCAAGGTTCTCTGCCATGAGGCCCAGGACGCCATCCAGCGCGAGGAGAGAGAGCTGACACCGGAGAACCTCGTGGCTGCAGTTTTTGCCCAGATTCATGCCAACTCCATGGCAGTCACTATCATCCTGACCCTCTCCCTACTTGCGGGGGGAGGCGTTCAGGCATCCTCATTTGGGACCAACGGTTTGATACCAGACAGAGATCTTTCCGCCCGGATGCATTACAACTTATGGGAAAGGTTGGCGGGTCTTGTCAACCAGTCCGATTTTTGCCTAAGGCAGGACACGGGTTCTGCCTCGATTCTGAGCACTTGTCTCATCCCAGTGTGCCACACTCTAGATACGCACGCCAGGGATGGCGACTGGCTGCTGAAGAAGATTTTCGGACCGCATCTCCCTGCGAGCTTTGCAGTCTATGCTCGCTGGGGGGGATTGCGGCTCACTATGACTTTGCTGGCTGACGCGGCCACTCTCCACACTCCACGGGTGGCGGTCAGCCCGAACTCTACTTGTGCTCGGATAGTCGGCTGCGCTGCAGTCGGCCGAACTCAGCACCGCTGCCTCGACACTGGCGGCAGCAACTGGACTTGTGATAAACCAGAGACACTTGGTTCAATGTATGCTCATGTTACCCTACCTTCAGGGTGGTTCTTTACATGTAATCAGTACACTTGGAACTACATTCCTGCAAATGTATCAGATTCCACATGTTGTATCAGTCGTTTAACACTGTACTCCCTACTAAGGATATGGTTACCCCAAGCACAAATGTTTCAGATGTTCCCGCACCCATACGACACGTTCGTGCCACCCAGTTAGACAGCTCATGTGATAGCAACATTAGAGTTCTGAGCCCAGCTGAGTACGTCTCGCTGGCAGTCAGCATACTTGGCGTGCCAGGCTTAGCCGTCGGCAACGCCCGGAGGATCGGTCAATTGGCTTGCGGTTTAGCTAAAGCCATTAACCATACCTCCTCGGCGATAGCGCTGCTCAACCAGGAGCAGGCAGAGCTTCGCCATGCCATCCTTGACAATCGTGCAGCGATTGACTATCTCTTATTGTTACATCATTTGGGTTGCGAATCTGTTCATGGCATGTGTTGCTTCAATCTCACTGATAACTCCTGTAAGGTACAGAGCCAGCTCACGGACCTCCACACCCTAGTCAAGAATATCAAGGAGGGTTCTGCATGGGGAGACTGGTGGAGTTCGTTGTGGCATTCATTATGGTCATGGCTTCCGTGGGGGTGGCTTCAGACGACACTTAAAGTGATTGTGGGGGTGATCATACTAGGCATAGCAGTCTGCTGTTTCATGCAATGTATTCCCTCACTGCTATCCAGGTGTCTCTCCTGGGGGGAACCCCGAAGCGTCATTCCCGCTCATCAGCTGATGCCCCTCTTGCGCAGAGTTGCCGGTCAGGCTTCTAAGTAAAAGGAAAAGGGGAGATGCGGATTCCCCATGCCCAATTGGCATGGAACGGCCCTCGCAGAGGCCACTTCAGTCGAGAAGGCTCCTGGCCCGTAGGCTCTGCGGGCACAGAAATTAAGGGGGGTGGATTAATAATAGGGGTTGATTCACCCGCTTCTGACCTGACCGACAATTCTGCCGAGAAGGCAGATCGCTAACCTCCGTTGCCCATTAGGCAATCACTCATCTCTGAGTTAAGCGTAATCTCTGGTGCAAATAGAAGCCATATTTACCCTGATCTAAGCCCTAGACAATAGTTTTCCCCTGTCAGTGTTTGCCCGAATTAATTAACTTCCCCAAGAGAGATTCCCCATTAACCCGAGTAAATGGGTGATGTGATTTTCTGTCAGATGACGGTTTTTTCCTGCCTTGCCTTCTGATCTATAAATGATGATGCCTTTTCCTCAATAAACCACTGATCTGATCTCGCTCCATATTGCCTCGTGTCGTTCCTTGATCAGTCTCCTCCGGGACCTAACAGCCGTCCTAGCGGCCCCGATTCCTACAAATTGGGGTGATAATTTACAATTAACAAGGCTTCTGCCTTATCTGGATTGCATCATAATTTATTGATCATAGAATAGTCCCTTCAAGAATGATCATGGTTACTATGGCACTGAATCACATCATCTAGGTTAGATGGGGGGAAAAAGGTACTGGTTTTGGTCTTCTACCTACACTTGGCTTCTAATTCCACATCTGTGAAATAGATATACTCATGTGCCTGTTAAACTGCATTGAGATTTTTCTTCAGGAGAACCAATGAAACCCTCTAGCCCAGCTATGGGCAGTCTTGGCCCTCCAACTGTTCTTGGACTTCAATTCCCAGAAGCCCAAGTCAACACACCAGCTAGTCAGGGTTTCTGGGAATTGAAGTTCAAGAACAGCTGGAGAGCCAAGACTGCCCATCACTGATCTAGCCTAACTGCCATTGAGCACAACAGTTAATCTCTATTCTAAAACTGACAATAAGCCTGCACTTTTCCTTGATTCCTTGATTGGCCAGACTATCAAGGGATAAGTTCCTGCTAGTCGGAACTCATTTTTTGTTTGTTTCACTGCCATGCTCCTCTTCTCCAGGTTCGACCAAAACTTTTCATGATTGAGTCTTTCCATCTTTTTTTTGGGGGGGGGGCTGCCAAGGGGACTTTTTACTCATCTGGGATACCAATCAGTGACTGCTGCTATCCAGTGCCCATCTGTCAATCGAGAGATGTGATCAGTCCAGCGCAACTTCCGATTATGATATTCGGCAACAGCTTTGTTGATTCCACTTTGTTTCCTTATCTGGGCGTTGGGGATGTGGTCGCAAAGGGATACCTTTAGCATTGATCTTTCCATGGCTCTTATGGCTCTTGATAGTTCTTCTTTCTCAACCTATACTTAAACATATAAAATACAAACTGGTGTACAAAAATAAAATTCTAAAATTTAGAAAAGTATGTGAGATAATTTTCACCAAATATTAGACAAATTGAGGGCATTTGAATCAGGTAACATAAAATTTCTCATAATACAGAACATGTTGAAAAGCATAGAGTGATGGACATTGGTATATTGTTGTCTGTTTTTCTTCACACTCAGAAAAACCTGTGTCAATACAAAACCATAGTTTTCTTGGTGCCACCAAACTCCAGTCTGTAGCCTATGGAGTGACTTGCAAGAAATGCAGTACTCCATGTGAGTGACTTTGCTGAGGCCCAGGCCATTTTTAATGATGGGTTGTTTCTTTTCCCCACATTGTAGTCCTTGCATTCTCTGGTTTTCTTTCAGTATTCACAGATATCCTGGGGGGGGGGGGACTGTTTCTTTATTTTAATCTGGGAGAGGCAGGGTGGTAGCCAAATAATTTGGTATGGATGCTTTCAGTCATTTTCTATCAGCTGTTGACTTTCTGCATGTTTCACACAGCCTACTAGATGACCCTGTGTGTGTTTTTGTGTTAGAGATTACTCAGTGTTGAAAGGATTTTTGCAGGGGATGCCGGAATAAGGCTCCTTTGCAGGCGCACCCCCCCCCCCCCCAATGATGGACTCAGACACAAATGAAAGTGGATAACGGCATGGGCCACATTTATTGATTCAAGCCCTAGTCCGAATTATAAATTTCTATTGGTAAAACGACCAATCATAATTCTTAAGGCAAGCAGGCCGAAGTAACACTGGTAAGGTACCACCCAAAATTGCCAACGGCAATTGTTACAATGTATCTATTTGTATCAATTTGTTTGTTGACAACAAACAAATTGTTGACCGTAGTCAATATCTAACTAATGACCCCACCCTCTGACGCGTATCCGTAAAATCAGGGGGTGATTCCAGCTGTCTAGTGGTAACCATCACCCCCTTGCCTGGTTCGTCGTTGACCGGACAACGTTTAAACAACTTATGCCTATCTAGTGTTGTCCAGTCAATTGCGAACCTGCCGGATACCTGTGGGTCATAAATGTTTACCTTACCAGTGCTACCCGCCACCCGGAGAGGCTTCAATAAAGGCTCGACGCCCCCCCCAAGACCGTCAGCTCGGTCGACAGGCCTGCTCGCCAATCACCCAGCAGGAGGTCCATACCTCCTCGCGACAGATGGACCCCATCCCCAGAATAAAGCCCAAAATTTTGCAAACTAATGGCGGGATGATGACTGACCCGCCCCCAGCCCTTGGTCGAAAGGAATCGGGCCACCGCCCTGTTTACCATGCGCCGAGCGCGGTCCAGTGCCTGGAGGTCGAAGCCTCCCCGATAAGCGTGCCGTGGGACCATATCTGACCAAACAAGGGTTGTGGCGGGCCATACGTAATGTAAGTAGGCAAGGTCCGCGCAAATCGCATGCTTCAGCGATAAGCCAGTGACCTGACCCAAGTCATTACCCCCAAGGTGTATGATCAGAATGTCGGGCGGGTCGGCACTCCTCGATGAAAAGAGGAATGGCAAAAGCTCCCGCCACAACATACCGGGCTTACCGTGCCATGTGAAATGTGCGTATGCACCCAGTCCCAGTCGGGGTCCCCAATCTGTCGCCGCAGCGCAACGCGCTGCCCTGTGCACGTAGCTGTGGCCCACCAGCCATACTGTCACCGGTGTGATACGACACCCAGGGTCTGTCAAGGGAAAAACAGCGAAGGAAAGATACATGGTGACTCAGAAGGTACTCACGGTGGGAGTGGGCGAACATAAAACTGGAAACACTGTGAGTCCCACCTCCCCATGCTGCGTATGTCAGCCCCGGAGTACCCATAAGCAGCCGCAGTAGAGGCCGCCCCAATTCTAAAGGAATGGGTGCCGTAACGGGCCCCAGGGAGGCCAACTCTGGCCAGTGCCTTCCCTGTCACCTTCCAAAACTGGAATTTAGTGAGGGGAGACCCATCTTGGTGACAGAAAAACGGGCCATGGTGCGTGCCACGCAGTGCAAGGAACTCCTGTAGGGCACCAACCGGACAGATGTCTGCCAATGAACATCGTAGCAGTCTTATTCCACTGCCTACGCCATGCTGATCTGTTTTAGAGGAGCATATCCTCAACTGAGCCCAATCATTGCAACATAGACATCTTCGAGTTCCAGTGCCCTACGACTTGCATCCGCCTTAGACAGCATCACAAGCTCGCTGATGCGGAGCGCTCCAAAAAAGGCCACCGTTGTAGCCGCACGAAACAGGGCTGCCTCATACCTATCAAAACATAGGTCATGCCAGCCTCGTGCCAGTTGGGTAAGTACCCCAGGGGAAATTGGGTGACGATCGTCCAGGCTACACCCACGTTCCCGCACCCACCCCTCCAAAACATGTCTCACCCGGAAATCAGCGGTGCTGTCCGCATGACCTCCCACCTTGGCCATAAAGGCCAGCGCTGATAGCCTAGATGCTATGGTGCGTGGTGCCAGGCCCTGGGCGTGCAGGTAAACCATAAAACGGAGGATGTGGGCCACTGGGATCGGCCAGGTATCTGGCAGGCAATATTGGGAACAAAAGGTCCGAAATGAAATCAGCGCGTGGTGATACGCCTTACGCGTGCGGGGCGCCAGTGACATGCCTATCGCCCGGTTCACCTCTCCTTGCCAATGGTCCATATCTCCTGGGGTAGCGGCGAAGGAAATTCCTCCGCATCCGGAGCCAAGGCACAGAACTGGGAGATCTGCAGGCGGGACAAAGCGTCAGCAATATCATTATTCACCCCCGGGACATGCCTGGCCCTGAACAGTACATTGAGGCGCAGGCTGCGCAATACAAACTGGCGCACAAGATCCATGACCCTGGGAGATTTAGAGGTCTGTGAGTTGACAATGTGGACAACAGCCGCATTGTCACACCAGAAATGCACCACAGAGTTGGCCCACTCCTCACCCCATAGCATCAAGGCCCCCAGTATGGGAAAAAATTCCAAATATGTGAGATCCCTCAGGCGACCCGTGCCTGACCAGGCTGGTGGCCATCCACCATATGACCACTTCCCATTGAAGTACATCCCATAACCCAGGGATCCCGAGGCATCAGACTGGATTTGAAAGTGGGGCGAAGCCAGGAGGTCAGACCTCCAAAATGAGACCCCATTGAACTCTCTCAAGAACTGGAGCCATACGTGCAGATCTGCCCTGATGCCCCTTGTCAATCTCACCCTATGATGGGGCCTGGATAAGCCTGCCATGGCGTCGCACAAGCGCCGAGCAAAGGCCCTGCCAGGTGCCACCACCCTACAAGCGAAATTGAGGTGGCCATGTAGCACCTGCAATTCCCGAAGGGATGCCTTGCGCTTAGCCAGCAAGTCTGATATAAGGGCAACTATCCTTGCCACCTTGTCTGCGGGCAACCTGGAACCCTGCGCTACCGTGTCAATTTCCACCCCAAGGAATATTAACTTGTCAGACGGGCCTTCGGTCTTTTCGGGCGCTAAAGGGACACCGAGTTCCTCCATTAGCGTCTGAAATGTATTGAGGAGACGTGTACACGTGTCCCAGCCCCGTTCACCCCCGAATAAAAAGTCATCCAGGTAATGGGCTACAGACCGAGACCCTGACCTACGGACAAATGCCCACTGCAGGAAGGTACTGAAACGCTCAAAAGCCGAGCAGGATATGGAACAGCCGAATGGCATGGCTTTGTCGAAATAATAGTCACCCCGGAATTTGAAACCCAGCAACTCAAAGTCACCCGGGTGCACGGGTAAGAGGCGAAACGCCGACTTAATGTCACACTTCGCCAACATTGCAGCCGGGCCACATGAGCGCACCATGCGCAATGCCTGGTCAAAGGATGTATACCTGACAGAACAAAGGTCATCAGGGATAGCATCATTGACCGAGTGGCCGGCTGGGTAGGACAAGTGGTGAATCAGGCGAAACTCGCCCGGGGACTTCTTGGGCACTAGTCCTAGCGGAGACACTTTAAGGTTGGGAAATGGGGGTGCGGGGAAAGGGCCGGCGACCCTGCCCACAGCAACCTCCTTATTAATGCTGGCGGCAGCCACCTCCTCCCTTCCCCTAAGTGACAAAAGGTTAGGTGCATCCTGAGGTGACCTATCCCCCGTGAAAGGAATACGAAAACCCAGTTGAAAACCCTGAAGGAGGTACACAGCGTCTGCTCTCCTCGGGTACGATGCGAGCCAATGCTCCAGCATGTCGACATTAATTGGGGAGGGGGCCTTTAGGTGAACCCGCTCCCTCGATGGCAGCCTTGCCTGCCCCTTGTCCGCCCCTTCCCCTGCCCTTGTATCCTCCTGGCCTGGAGCAGGCGGAGGCAGCATGGGGGCCAGAACAAGAGGGGCACTCATGCTTGTACTTGCAATTTTTTCTGTTGCAAGAACCACTGGACGAGAAGGTCCAGCACAGCAGGCGGGCTGGAACCCCCTGCCCCGCCGCTTGGCGGGGTACCTGTACTGGGGCCGCTCGTTGGACCGCATGTCCACAATGGTATCTCTCCCCAGGCGCCGGGCGCGTGGGGGTCATATACAGAAGCCACAGCTTCTGGCAGGGCTCATCCCACCTCATCTCTGGGTGCAGCGGAATTCTCATGCGGAACTCTTCGTCGTAAGCCAGCCATGACGGGCCCGGGAAGTCAACCATAGCCCGGTAAATATTGTCCAGATATTGGACCATAGGAATAGCCAAATCCGGCCTAGCCCAGAGATAAACGGCCATGTAAATCAGGTACGCTGGCAACCAATTTGCCCACGTGCGTGGCGGCTTACGACGACGTGCCTGCTCCTTATCCTTCTCGTCCAGCCCTTCCCTCTCCTCCTTGGTCGGCTCCCTATTTAAAAGTGAGAAGATATCTATGTACTCGCCCCTCCAAATCTTTTCCTTGGTAGACTGGGCCAAATGATTCCCTAAGGGCAAGGAATACCCTGCTGTTGGCAAAGCCGACACCGGCACCGAGGGAACTACGGGTAAGGTAAATTGAGCCTGAGCCAGCCCGGGGATCCCCAACACATTTCCCAGCACGTTGGGGGCACCTCCCCGCCCCAAGCCCTGTGTTGTGGGCAAAGTCGCTGGGTGGACCGGGGGCCATTGAGCCGCCGCGCCAGCCGAGCGAGGCCAAGGCCATTGAACAGCCCCCCCCGATGAAGTCAGTTGTGTGGGTGCATTAACTTGGACTGCATACTCACCCGCTGCACCCCCGCGGGCTGCCCCCACCGGGGGTTCCGGCCCGCTGGGGGCGTCGGAGCTCACGACCGAAGCTGAGCTAGTCGACGGGGCCAGACCAGCACCAGACTGCTGCACCTGTGGGGTGGGGAGCTGCGAGGCAGTGGCCGCCAACGGCCCGCGCGCCTCCGGCGGCTCAACCCGACCCATCACCGGCCGTTGTTCGGCGGCCAAAGGGGGAGCCTGGAAATCTAGAGGTACCCCTACTTGGTTGGCCCTCGCCAAGGACGCTTCAAGGGCCGCCACCCGGGCAAGAAGGGCCTCCACGTCGACATAGGGCCCGGCCCCAACAGGGGGCAATTGGGCCACCGGCCCAAAATTCACGGGCACCTGACCAGGTCCCTGAGCCCCAGGGGGCAGATAAGGCCAAGAGCCCATGCTCAGCCCCTGGGAAGTCGTAGGAACACCCTGCAAGGGCAGGGAACCCAACCACCCTCCGTGGCTCACACCCCCCATGGGAAACTGCGCACCCGAGCAAGAAGGCCCTACCGGACGAACCATGGCAGGGGCCGTGTTCGTCGTTTGCGGGCCAATGGCCGAGGCCCTGTCCGGGGCTGCGGGTATGCTCCGAGTCCAAGGAGCTACCGATCCCATCCCACCGTCCCCGGTGGGATCCGCTAGAGGTGGCTGCGGAATGGGCGCAGTCGCGGTCCTCCGACCCGGCTGACGCCTCCGCGCCGATCGAGCCACGTTCGCGGCTGCCTTCTTCTTCGAGGGCATGGCCAATATAGCTAAGAAGTCTAAAGGAAAGTAAAGCTGCCCGAAAAGGCTTCCCTCAAGAAGACCCGATCGACGGAGGGAAGGAGGAAAAACTTCTCCGCTCCGTCGGTTCGCCAAAATGGCAGCACGGCTGCCTCGTGGCCAGCCCTTTTATTAGGGTGCTGGCCACGCCCCTAACTACCCGGATGGTTTCGTCCGGTGGGGGGGGCCCGCAAAGAGCGCGGCGGCCATTTTGGCGCCGCGCTTCCATTCATGCTCTTCGGGAATCAAACCCCATCCTTTCGGTCTCCAAGCACAGTGCTTTTACCACTGAGCCACCTGGGAGCTGCACTAGCTAACTGATTTTATCAGTAGAGATTGGCTTCAAAATCATTGGCTGAAATGTGATTTTTACAGTTTTTATTTTAATGCTATATCTCCCTGTTTTGCATATATCACACCAAAACAGTTTATTTGCCTGTGGAGTAGCATAAGATTAAGGCTGTATTTCTTAGTATGTTTGGTTATGTACCCCATCTAGTTCCTGATAGCTTTTATTTAATGTTCCTTGCACAGACCTTTTGCTTTCTAACTTGGCTGTAGTTCTACAGATAAGTATATAAAGCCCCCCCTCCCAAACCACACCCAAGACCACCCATCTATTTTTGGGTAAACCAATGGTCTAGTTCAGGGATTCTTAATCTGCGGCCCACAGGCCGGATGTGGCCCATGGTACCATTTCATGTGGCCCCACCACCACTACCACACCAGGAAGTGTCATGTGGTGGAGGAAAGGCAAAATGGCCATCTGGTCCCTGAGGCTGTCTGAGGGAGTGTGACATGGCCCCCAGCTTTAAAGGGTTGAGAACTCCTGGTCTAGTTTGTTGCCCTTCCAGGTAACCTCCTGTTTCTCAGTTTTCTGCTTATTTCTCAGTTGAAAGGCATACATTTAAGGTGATCAAAAGCTAATATCCCAATAAACTGCACAGGAAGGAGGACATCATAACTCGTTGATCAAATCTTCTTGATTCAGCTTATGTTTTCTCTGAAGGAGCCTGATAACTGCTTCATGACAAGGTAGCCTTGGGCAAGTGCTTCAAAGTCAGCCTCAGATCTCATTAAAGAAAGTTGGCCAATTGGAGATTTAGACACCTGTATGAAAGCAACTATGAAAGCCTACTCCATGAAGGATGTGAGTTAACTTATCTTCAACGTGTCTTGAAAACAATTTTCATATGGATGCAAATCTATAACTGGATTTTAAAATTAAATTAAATTAAATTGCTGGAAAAATATTTCCTAATCCTCCCTTCCATGGGAGACTTCCAGTGGTAGGCTCAAAAAAAATTACTACCACACTGTGGCCGTGGCATGGTGGGCATAGCCAGAGGGAAAGCCCTGCATTGCAACCGAATTAGAACTACTTTCTTTCAAAACTTGGATGGGCAGAATTTCGCTACCAGTTCTGGCGAACTGGTGTGAACCTACTGATGCCCACCACTGGAGACTTCATGTGCTAGTTAAAATTAAGCATGGCTAATTTACCACCCAGCTATACTATCAACTATCAAAAACCATGAGATCTGCTCTACTTATAAAGCAGATAAATTCAAAGCTTTCATTGCTGCCCACATGACACAAATGCTGAATCAAATCCACTTGACACTTCTGGATCACAAAGCAGGTTTGTTTTCTCTCATTCTAGAGCTTCTACCTTTTTTTAAAAAAAATGTGCAACTAATTGAAAGAGCTTTTTTCCATGCAGATATTTGCAATGTTGGACTTGATGACCTTAAAGGCCCCTTCCAACTCAGTGATTTTATGATTCTATGTGCCTCCTAATCTCTCCACTCCGTTCCTTGCTCAGCCATAGTTGGTAAATTGGTGGGGAGAGGTTACAAGTCTTCGATACAGGATGGGAGATAAGATTAAGAATGTTATCTAGAGCAGTGTTTCCTAAACTATGTTCCATGGAACACTGGTGGACTTCAATTCCCAGAAGCCTAAGTCAGTACATTGGCTGATCAGGGCTTTGGGGAATTGACTTCGGCTTCTAGGAATTGAAGACCAAAAACCAAAATTTGGAAAACACTGATCTAGAAAATGGATGGGGAGATAGTTGACAGGCTGCCTACTTTGTCTCCTCTGATTGATTTCAAGTGATATCAGCTCTCTTCTTACCTCCTGCCTCTCTCTCTCTCCTCCTCCTCCTCCTGATGCTCTCTAGGTGAGGGTGTGTGTGTGTCCATGACTGTGAGTAAAAATTTTAATCTCCCTCCCTCTCTGTCTGTGTCCTCACACTGGCTTAGCCTTGAAGTGATAAAGTCACTGCTTGATTGTTAGTAACTTCCAATCATCTGTAAACAAAAGCATCCTCCTTGTTCTTAGGTTCTCCTCCTACCTATTCCCTGTCCCTGCTTATTGCACTTCAAGCTCTTCTCTTGCTATCTCTTCCCTGTATCTGACTGCCCAGAGCAATAAGACTGCAGCAAGTCTAGGATTTGCTTCAAGGGTTAAAGACTGCAGTCCTTACATAGTCTCTCCTCCCCACTGCCAAACAACTCACTTATAAGAATGAAAATCTAGCAATAAGATAGGGTGAGATAGCTCAGATCAAATGGGGTAATATCTTGCACCAGAGTGCAGCCAATGAATGTATCCTTTACAGAGGTTCCTCGTGTCCTAATGCTGATTTGGAACTTGTCCCATATGCTGTACTCTCATCCAGTTGTCCCTGTCCTGTTAATTGAAAATATAATTATTTTAATAGCTACTTCTATGGTAGCTCAAGTGGTTAAGATGCTGAACTCACTGACTGGAAGGTTGGAGTTTGATTCCCAGGCACTGCAAGATGGAGTGAGCTCCTGTCTCTGTTCCAGCTCTGGCCAACTTTGCAGTTCGAAAGCAAGAAATTGCAAGTAGATAGATAGGGACCACTTTGATGGGAAGGCAAACAGTGTTCTGTGCACTCCAGTGTTGAGCCATGCCTACCACATGTCCATGGAAACATCTGCAGATGCAGACAGTGCTGCCTCTTTGGCTATAAACAGAGGTGAGCATTGAACCATAGAGTCAGATATGACTGGCTTTCGAGCAAGGGTGACCTTTACCTTTACTTACTGAGTCACTTGACTTCAGAAGAATTTCCCATCAGATCACAACTTGAATTTGCAGCATTCAATTATATCTGTATTTTAAATATCACTTCATCATCATCTCCTTTGGTCAGGTTGGGGAGGTTAATTCAATGTGTACAGATGTTGACTGGACCAATTCATACCAACCTGCCCCATTTTAACCACCCATCAGAGAGTAAAAGCCACTTTCCAGATAGCCACATTCAGTTGAACTGGACTGATGTAACCTGATCAGTAGTGGAGGCTACAGTATCCGCTGGAAAGCGGATGTTTCTGCCACAGCTGCTGGAGCAGCTGCAGTCAGTTGGAGGAGCAAAATGCTGTCTGGACATGGGGATCATGTCAAACAGCATTTCACTCTTCCCTTCAACCTCAAGCAGGTTTTCAAACCTGGAAGGCCAGTATAGACAAGCCCTTTAAAAGTCTTTGATATTTATTAATGTTTTGGAAGGTTCTCCATCACAACTTTGCTATACATTTATCTCCTTTACTCCCCCAACCCCAAGTAAAAGGAACAAATTATAAGAAATTTTGTCTATCCAAGTAGCGGACCCTGGGGTGCATGGTAACCTTTCTTCATATATCTATCTGATTCTAAAGCATGCATTCCTGCTAAGCGAGATACATTACATGATGGATTAGCACTGTTACAATTACAAACAGGACAGCAAGAAAGACAGAATGTATGAACAGAGTTCAACTAGAAACTATTATATAAATTATATATAACTAAAACTTTTAGGAGGGAGAATTTTGAAATGCTGAATCATTCTACAGTTACTACATGATTTATTTTTAAAGATAGATATCAAAACTCCATTGCCCATATATAGTACATGCATTCTCCAGTACATGCTTGTGCATAGACATGACCCACTTACTAGAGAGCTTTGCTTCAGACTCAGGATTTGGCTCTAGCCCACTTTAGTCATTGCTTCCACCAGTATTTGCAACATGGATTGAATTGAATTGAAATTGAATTGAAATTTATTCTTATATACCGCTTTCCTCGTCCAGCAGACAACCCACAGCGGTTCACAATGCATAACGTACAGAAATACAATATAGCACCAATACAAAGCAAAATACAATTTCACAACCAAAACAACAATGCAAAATTACACAACAGTACATGGTACTACACCAACTACAATACAAAAATGCAATAAATACAAATCAGCTAGAACCACCCACAAATTCCCATGCCTTCAGAGACCCTCGAAGGGGGAGGGCGGGGCCTGGAAGCCTCTTCACCCCCAGCGGGGCCAGGTGTGCGGCGATGGCATTCCGCTGGGCGTCCCCCTCGCCTTTTAAGTCCTAGGGCGAGGGGGGGCAGGGCTCCGGCCGGTGGCATGGCCGGGAAGCCTCTTTGCCCCCAGTGGGGCCAGGTGTGCGGCGGTGGCGTTCCGCTGGGCGTCCCCCTCACCTTTCAAGTCCTAGGGTGAAGGGGTCAGGGCCCAGAGCTCTGGCCAGTGGCATGGCCGGGAAGCCTCTTTGCCCCCAGCGGGGCCAGGTGTGCGGCGGATAAAGATGAGTGGCTAGAAGTGCCTCATCCTTCACTGCTTTCTTCAGCATGTAGCGACTACTCTGCATAGGATTGCCAACATATTGGCTGTGCATGAAAACAAACACCAGATATTCGAGGTTTCTTCATCATGTGTAGAGCCTACATATGAGCAAAAATCTGATGCTGTTCCTTGCTCTTGTGGAAAAGCAACAAGGTAGGAGCTGTGGTGACAATACTGGATGGTGTAATAGCCACACAGGGATTCTGTGTTACAGATAACCTATCACTAAAAAACTGAACACCTTATTCAGTGATTGAATAAGATTGTCACAGCAAGAGGTTTTCTAACCTTCTATAATGGGCAAATCCATTTACTTTGTTTTGTGATACACTTCCTGTCCAGAAGACAATTTTTTTCTTTGTAGTTTTGATTTCTCATAAATGAATGAATGGGCCGAACTTAGTGTTCTCTTGAATACTAATGTGATTCTGTCTTGACGGATAAGTCCAGGCACTTTTTCCATACTTGTTCTATCACATACAGTATCTTTGTTTGTGTCAGTTCACAGAACATCAAGATACAGCAATAATAGAGTCAATAATACGGATAATCATACAGGAGCAAAAAGTTCCAGACACAAATATCCATTTACCAGATAGTAAATGGACAACTGAAGGGAGAAACATAACTGTATATTGTTTAAATAATTCAGTCTTTCTTTATTTATTTGTATCAGAGCATTGCCCAATTTAAACTTTCGGACATATATGAAATATAGGCAAATAAGTATGAAATAAACTGTAAGTAAAATTCAAAACAAATTAAAAGGTTAAAATAGACTATTTTTGACCAAAACCAAATTACTTTAATATTGTTATTTCAGCAATTTAATGAGGTGGGACACAAATTGCATGCACATAAATGCTATATTGATTGAATTTCTCCACATTTACACAAAGCTTCTCTTGTATCCATGTAGTTCCATTTTACCTGATTACTCTTTGATCTACCTACTTCAAAGTCTATTAAATGACCATATCCAGATAGTCCAACCAGAATCTTGTTCTGTTGGGGAACACTCTTCATTCAATCATTTGGTGAAGTATATTGTTTTTGCACTTCATAGCAAAGTGTTGCTCTGTAAACGATTCAGGTACTGCATTCGAAACATAAACCTATAATTCAAGGCCATGAAGTTTGAGGTGACAGATTCAAGCATCTCATCTTATCTGCTATTTAACAGTACCAAATGGTTATTTAGGTTATTTTGAATATATGTTTTATGCACAGGGAAATGTGCTTTTGGAAGCTTCTGTTTCAAGTCAAAAAACAAGTTGGCCAGCCTTCTAGTATAACTGTGAAAACATTTCATTTGATGTATGATTTGTACTCAATAACTTCTGTGTTTGTTATTTTTCTAACACAAAACTTTCATTAACATGTATTCAATAACATGTCAGAATGATCAATAAAATTCAACAAAAAGAACAAAAATAATGCTAGCAACTATTATAACACTGCAAAATCTAAATGAATCAATAAAAGCCAAACAATAGAAACTGAAAATCACAATAATACAGTGTCAGAGTAGATCTGCAAAAAATATTCTTTCTAGCAAATCTGTCAAAGAGTTAATATAATCATAATGATGGGCTTCTATTTAATCATGCATTCCAACTCTCATCCTAACTTGAAACTTTTATTTTTCCACCTTTATCTTTATCTAAAACAGGAAGTACGTTCTTCATAGCTCTACTAGAATCAAGATTATTTCACCAGACTCAAGGATCATTATGGGTCTTTCAAAGCATTAGGCTGTTTCGTCAGTAAGCCTCTGGATGTATATGAACCCCACTACAATGAGTGTTAATAAAGATATATAACAATGAGTGTTATAAAAGTATATGCCAGGGAGGAACATTAGATATATCCAGATCCAAGGGTACATGATCATTTTACCTTATACAGATGTAAAAACAACTAGGCACATACTGGAAGGTAGGAAGACAGACTGTGTTCAGACTAGGTGTTGACTAAGTCTAAATAAATAGCATTTATATGCAGACCAAGTTGGTGTTTTGATGAGTACAGCCATGCTATGATAGGACCCCTAGCTGCAAACACGGGTAGCAAAGTAGAACGCAGCAGATTCTAGGGTACAGAATTTGGGCACAGTGAAATGGATAGACTTCTCAATATGGAATGCAAAAGTAGAAAAGGTTTATTTGTGCTGGCTGGTGCAACTATATACAGCGGTTATGGTGAAGACAAACAGCAGAAATGAACAGTAACACAAAGTCTGGCTTTCGAGGCTTCAAGCACAGAGAAGCCGAGATAGTCCTTCAACGTAAAGCCAAACACAAACAGTCTGAGACGCTCACCCTTGTAGAAATAACACTCCTCAACAGAGGTTAGGGAGATAAGCATAAACAGTCTCACCAAGCTTGAGTCTTTAATTGTCCTTGCACTGCTGTAATCCAAAGCAGCAACAAATACTTGCAGTTGCAAAGTGTCCACAAAACATGCAAGCAGTAGAAAGGTAGCAAAGCAGTCGAGGTATGCTCAGAGGCTATAATGAAGCCAGTAGTCCCAGCAGTCCCAGCAGAAAGGAAGTCTGGCATCAGTCAGATTTAACAGCAGTCAGGAAACTTGTAGCAGTAAGTTATCAGCAGTAAGATATTTTGAAGCAGTAAGAGACTTGGCTTTGCTTAGGGCAATAAATACAGAGACTATAGAACAGTCTGGGTGATGTCTAACACTTATGCATCTTCCAGGCTATCTCTTAAAGTGAAAGACATACTACACGTCTTGCAAACCATAGTAGGACATATAAGACTTGCTAACATGCTATACTCTGGAAATAATATAAGCCAAAGAAACATTCAGCATTTTCATTGACATTTACTCATCTGAAAAACAAGAATCTAAATATCTTGTCCAAAATGAAGGAAAGTAGGTCCGCAAAAGCTAATTTCACTATTTTAAAGAGAAATTAGATCCAATAGAATGAAATTGTATTCTCTTGGTTTTTGTTTTTTTACACCAAATTCTCTCAAAATGTCACTAATTTAATCTTAGGTTGTCTATAGATGGCCCCAATACAATGACACAATTGTTACTTATCAGTGCTGCTATGGCACACAAAAATACCAGACCCAAGACCAAGTCTTTATAAAAAAATATATATGGGATGTCAGCAAAACCATTACAATTGCAACAAGGATGTATCTATGGATGTAGGTGTGATCTTTGATTTGATAGTTTTTTAGATGGATTACTTGTATTTAAACACACACACACATACCATATAAAAGATTGATCAATTGATCAATTTCACTTCTACCACACATTGTATTCATAAAAGAGAGAAAGAAACATGTTCCTGACTGCACTGTAATACGTTGCCGCCATCATCAGCTACTACTTGTATCCGAGTATACATTTTTCCCCTGGAAACAGGAGAAGTGTCACTGGTGTGAATTTTTTAAAGGTGGATTGCAGCTTGCCATGAAATGATCCGCACAGTGTAATCACAGATCCATCTCCTACAGCATGTATGAAATGAGACACACAGGATAAAGCACCGGGACTGCAATGGACTGCTGTAACCTTGAGGATATTTACAAGGTGTGCCTTCACAGCCAATCCGTCTGGTATGGTGTCTTCTGCCTCCATGACCATTGGGAATCAGAATAGTGAAGTGGTTCCTCCTCCACTCATTTTGCCGTTGGGCCCAATATGATGGCTTCCAGTGGCATTCCCTCCACTGGGGGGGGCAACCATCACCCCACCTAAAGGGGCTCATCCATCATAGCCATTGGCCCCTTAGGGATTCAGGTCATTTACCACTACCCAACACTTAGCATTGAGTCGCTGGCTGTACGGACTACTCCATTACCGTCGTGAGATGTCTGGCCAGACTAATAAATACAAGTAATACAATTAACAAGAAACTACCTCTCTCAAGCTTCCAATCAAAAATGTAATATACAACACAGATTGTACAAGGGCATGAGAGACAACCATTGTTGTCTTTTTAAAAATCTGGGACTGTGAGTTGTATGGTTCAGACCACACAGAAAGAAGTGATCAGTGATTGGATGGTGGTTTGCAGAGATCCAGGTGAAAAATATGAGGAAAGTTTCTGACTGTTTCCTTCCTCAGGCAAATGAATGGAAACCTTTATTGTGTACCACCACACTTGGCAAAAACTTTGAATTTTGCTTTATTCAGACTTGCAAAAACTATAAAGTACCATTGCAGTAAACATAGAACTAATTGTTATGTGCTTTTTAGATGCTTTCCTACTGTTTAAAACCCCATACCTCCTCTGTGTTGAGTATAACGGTATTAAAATAGTTCAAAATATTGTATAAGAAGAGGAAACTAAAGAAGAAAATGTTGTTTTATTTAAAGTCTTGGAAAAGAACTCTTTTAAAAGAGGCTGCTTTCAGGTTTTCAAAAAAAAATGAAGGCATATTTCCTTTTCATTGGCCAAAGGGTGGGAATTGGGGTGGGGGATTGTTGTGTATTGAGGCACATTTGCAAGTAGCACAAGGAGGGCTCTTGCAAGAGGAAATGGTGGTTTCCCTCCATTCTAATTAGCTGCCCGAAGTGGTGTGAAACCCTTGCAAAAGGGTGTGCTGTGATTGGTTCAGTTTTGGATTCTATTCTCCATTGGTTAATTACATATAGTCCTTGTTATGATTGGTTAGTTACGTTTGTCTGGTGGGTCGCTACTTTGTATCCAAGAGCTACCGCCGGGGAGACACTATATAAGCCCCATGGGTAAACAAGGGTGGGGCTGAACAGGGTCTATACTACCTACACCTCACAGGTAGCTGGGTAGCACTAAGCCTGGGTCCCTCCATTATGCTACACTTCTATGGTAGCTAGTTTATTGCCTATTGCCGAGTAAGAGTCCGGAGGGACTGAATTCACTAGGATTGTATAGCCATCTCAGGATTCGGGACACCTTGTAAGCTCATCTCTAATTGATTGTTAAATAAAGCCTGTTGCTGTTTGTTCATTGTTGTCCTGGACTGGTGTTTATAAAGGCCGGATCTAACAGGAATGGAGAGTATTCTAATTTTAAATATTTAAAGAAGTGGAAATGAAACTTGAAAAGGGGCCAAACAAATTTTTTTCGGGGGAGGGGGTTGCAGAATTAATCCTTAAAGTGTATACTAAGTCCTGCATTGATACTTACCTGATATAATAGTTCACATAGTAAGTGTCAGGACAGTAAGGATATTTTGGCAGGTGTTTTTTTTTTTACTGCAGTAACATGTTTTCAAAGAATACATGGCTAAAAAAATGAGCTTGCTCATCTCAGCATGGCCTCAGAGTAACTCGTCTGGGAATGTATAAACAATTCAAATATTCAGAAATAGCATAAGGTACAATCAGAATGTCACCATGCCAAATCCAGGTTCAGCTGAGTCACAGGTTTGAATGCTAGTCCTTGAGAAAGCTAGTCCTTGAGAAAGAAATGAACAATCAGTTCCCTAGACTCAATCCAAGATACTGCATTGAATGTTTATTTAAAGGTATAAAGTCTCTTCAGCAGCTCTATTTTTAACACCCATTGTTGATATTATGGTTCGCAAACGCTGATGAGTTTAAATTTCCAGTTTCCTTCAATTTTCCATTTCTTCTTTTCCTTATGTAGGCTGCCATTATAAACAGATGGACAAGCCCAAGTGGTTGTACCAGCCATCTTCATTACCTCCATTGCCTCTGTATCTACCATCCCAGGGTCAAGAAATCAGATTTTCTCACATTTCTATCTTTTTCTCTCTGTGTGTATATATTGTTGATGTGATTGGGCCAAATAAAATTACCATATTGTGGGAACTGTGGCTTTTCAATTGTTTTTGTCCTGAACCACCATAGAAGAGAGAAGGAATGTGAAGATCAACCCCAAACATGGTCCCTGGTTTTGTGGGTTCTATCTAGGACAATGTTAGTCACTTGGCATTGACCACCTTTTTCTGAACCAGGAATATCTGAAGAAATGATGCTAGGGTGAAGGGTTGCTGGATCTGAGTGGAATGTGTTAATAGAATGTGGATGAGACAGTTTCTCCCTGAAGGTCTCTTCTCCATGTGTTTACATGTGGATGTATTGCTCTGAGAGGAACAAAATGACCTCGTGAATTTCTTGCCAAAACTAAGGGGGTACAAGTTCACATCCCTAGTATGTGTGCACGCCACTTGTCCCAACTGATACTGAGGTCCACTGACTCTAGACTCCACTAGCTGCTCTTCTTTCTACTTCACCAATCACAATGGGGGTACACAGAAGGAGCATCCTAGAAGCTTGTGATATTTTAAAACCACAATTGGGTGTACCCCGGTAACGGTAACCATGTGTTGCCAGCTAATCTTTCTCACACTAGGTTGGGTGAAGGAACTGTAGAATGAACTCACCAAGAGGTGCATTCATTTTTGCAGTTTCATGCCTGACTTAGACACAGAAGAAGACTAACCACAATCTTGTTTTAAAGAATTCTGTGGTTTACAAGGAACAAAAAATGCAGGTAAGACACAATAGAGTCAAGCTGTCATCACCTTTAAAACCTGACAAGATGAGGGAGCCTGGCAGAGCCCTCATAATGGCAGGAATGAAAGGAAAAAAATCATCGTTGTCTAGTGATCAGTGACAGATGAAGGTCTAAATGTTAAAGTCATAATCATCTCGACCACTATGAGAACCTTTCAGTCTCTTCCAAAGGATAGGTCATAATTAAATAACTTTTAGAATTACAACTTTTAACAATTACATCAAATGTCATTTTCTCTAAAGCTCTTCACTTTGTGACTATTAACAATACTCAAAATAACATTATTTTGTTCATCTACATGACCCAATTCTTTGTTCATTTAGTTACTCTTTCATTCTAAATAATCACTTTCTGTAAATTATGTTTCTATTTACTGGCTCTCTCCCCTATTTCAATGTTTTAATAACAGCAACAGCAGAGTTAACATTGGCAAACACCAATTGGTGCCCCCGAATGGGCCAGTCTCTTTTAATATGCTGAGACATGTCTCTAGGAGGAGGGATGGCAACTGTAAGAAAAAAGCAAGATCACTATTAAAGAGTATTTCCTGAAATTCCTAAGATTCATTCAGAAACATTGAGGTAATTCAAGAAATACAAAATAGTGGCCACGGGTTGTCATCAGTGGGGGACAATGTCTCCACATGGCAAGGTAAATTTGTCACAACCTTGCTATCCCATGCCGGGTCCAAAACATGGAATCTGATAGGCTGAGGGTGTGAGAAACCAGGTGCTCCTAGATCTAACGTACTAGGCTTTGCTGCCCAGTCCTCCTATCAGGCTTCAGGGCTATGAAATACTACCACAAATTGTCCTTTCTTACCCAGGCCTGGAAACGACTCCTCCAGCCTGAGTTTTCCCTTTTTATCTCCCCTCCTCCTGGGTGATTTCCAAGGACATGCAATGGGAGTTTTGCAACAGTAGTGTGATAACACCGATGTTGAAATAATCCAAGCAGGTTCATAAAATAATACTTCCAATTGTCTTTTTAGGGAGAAGAAACCCAGCCAGGCTTCCCTCTTTTTATTGCAATAAGAAGCAAAGCAAAATCCATAAATCCAATTTAAGTATCCACAGGCAAAGCATAGTGACTGCTAAATTACTAAACTGATTAAATAACTTCAAAGAAAAAGATTCCATTCCTGGGTCTTTAACTCTATCTAAACATAAGTTTGCAAAACTTAACTCAAAACAATAAAATATGTAAATTCTAAGAGTAGACCTAAACTATCTTAAAATTCTAAGTCTGGAGATTGTTGGAATTTCAGCTAAGTGTCACCTTGGCTAAAAATGCACTGACTCCGAAAACCCAGTTCTATTCTATCTCCTCCAAGAAGCGGCCTCGCTGTGGCCCCATTTCGAAGTTCCACCTCCGATTCTCCTGGCAATGTTCCCAACTTCAAAGAGCTCCGCTGCATTCGATGCAGACTTTCTCTAACTCAGCAAAACCCAGTCTTTTTATGCTACAATTTCCCACCTAAGGAATTTAGAGATGTCCTTGAGATTAGATCTGAGAGATAAGATGTTGTGTTATCTCTCCCCTGATCTTTCAAGGTTGAAACTACTTGGCAAAGTCCCCAAGGTTGACTTTCGCCCCCCCCTTCTCTCTCTTGTGGGTGAATGACCTAACAAATTCAAAAGACTATGAACTTGAAGTTCAAAGTGTGAACAGGTGTGTTGAGTTCTGGGAAATTGTTTCTTTCATAACTCTCTAAACTTCTATGGGAGCTAATCCCAGTGCTGTAACACTCTCCAGGAAATCCCTATACAAACAGCACAAAAAATTCTGTTTCTTCTACTAAGTAACAACAAAGATTAATCTAAATAAAAGTAACATTTTCTAAGTTCATGACAAGATTATCAAGAACACCCCAGCAACTTTGAGTATTCTCACCTGGAGCATAAAAGTGACTTTTTTCTATTTTGACCAAGCATTTTACATTTACCATAAAATGTAGGAACACAAAGTAAATACACACACCCCCTAAGCCCATGACCCACAGCAAGCACCAAATGTACAAGGTGTATTTTCTCAACAACAAAAAAACTATTGTCCAATGCTACAGCATTTACTTGTTCATGCAAAAAAAGGCAGCAGCTTCTCACATTTTCCAGTAATCCACATTTTTCAGAAATGTGCAAAAATCAATCCCACAGATGTGTAAAATCTCTTGGAGACACATGCACACACATGCATTGCCTTCTGGCAAGAGGAACAATAAAGATGAAACAGGTCAGGATTTAAAATCTCTAGAGAAAAATGAGCCATCATGAATGAATGGAAAATGAATTCATTCATATGCATTTGTCATAACATTTGTTTCATACCAAATAATTCAGACCTAATGGCCTAATTTGGACCAGTGTTTCCTTAATCGTGAAATGAATGCTCACCTGTCTCTACAGTAGTGCTGATGTGAGCAGAACAGATTTGCTTGTAGGAAAAAAACTGACACAAATTGTTTTATTCAAAGTCAGTGGAGATTGGTGTGTGTGGGGGGGGGGGGTATGCAAATCCACACAAAATAACACTGTGGTGTATGGAAAAGAGAAATGTCTATCACTGTAGCTCTGGAGAGATGGCCACATAGTCAAGAAAGAGGTAATATAATGACAGCGTTATTCTATGCCCTTTTTAACAAGGCAAGGAAATACAAAATGATATCAAGGCAGTGCAGTAGACATTGTAAAAACAGAAATCTGAATGTTGGGGAAATGATTCTGCTGTAGAAATAACAAAAATGATTCCCACTCTAAACAGTATATTGCTTTCATATGTCATACTTCCTGTCCTATTCCGAATATGTTAAAGTCTCTCTCTTTTATATTGTTATTTGAATTGCCTTGTTCAAGGACAGGTAGTTATAGTGCTTATGCACAGCGGTAAACTGGCGTTTAGACTGCTGTGACATATTTGCTAGTTCTGCTCACTCCACATTCAATGCATTTGTGAAATAACTAACAATGCAGCTGCTACATTAGCAGCCAATTTCTCTTTTTCTAAACCTACCTTTATGCTCCCCTGGATGCAGTATATTTCCAGGTTTGCACAAAAACATGAAAAATGATATTATTGGATTAATATGGATGTTTTAAAAATAGATCACAATTGGATCCACACAATCCTGATCATATTTATTAAAAAGGAAGCAATACGCCCAGTTAGTATTGTCACATTCTAGTCTCCCAAATCCAGGGAATTTAACCTGCATGATATATTCCTCATTTACTGATTCTAATATTCACTCAGTGAATACTTTTTATGTAGTCTGTAGTTGAACTGTTAGAAGGTAACTAAACATTAATCATGGTGCAATCTCCGACATAGCAATTCCATTCTCGTTTACTTGAACTATACGCCCTACAGTGAAGCATTTTTCCAAGCAAGTGTCCACAGAATGGCAGGCTAAATCTAGGAAATTAAGCCTCAGTCCATTTGCTCAGAAAGCATTACTGTAATGTGATGGGAACATTTTAGCAATTGAATGACTTTAGCCCACCTGATGTGCCTGACTGGCCCACAAAAGACTGTATGAACTACTTTTTGCAAAATCCCTGCTTCTCAGAGAAGGGAGAGTATTGGGGAAATGAGAGTGTCAGTGGCATTGAGGATTTCTTGTATAAGCGGGCTTGAATAATACCTACCTATCTACCTACTTGCTTGCTTGCTTGGTTATTGTTGGTTGGTTGGTTTATGTTCAACTCTTGATTACATCCTCTCTTTTTTTTCATGTACTAGCATGTTTTGCCCAGCAAGACACACAGTTTTTTTGTGTGTGTTGGTGGTTGGGGTGGTTTTGGGGGGTACACACACACAACACAACCACACACACAACACAACCACACACACACATAATACAATACAAACACAACACACCCACACACACCCACAAAATACACCCACACAACACAACCACACACACAACACAACCACACACACTCACACAATACACACAGAGAGGGGGGAAGAGAGAGGGGGTAGAGAGAGGGAGCAGGTATAGTGTGTGTGTGTGTGTGTGTGTGTGTGTGTGTGTGTGCGTGCGTGCGTGAGAGAGAGAGAGAGAGAGAGAGAAGCAGCCTGGGTGAGTAGGGAGGGAAGGGGGAGGTAGAATTGTTATTTCACCTTTCCCTGCCTGGGGTTGGGGGGGCAGGGAAGGGGGAGGTGGAATTGTTTTTTTTCCCCTTTCCCTGCTGGGGGTGGGGTGGGGGAAAGCATGGAAGGTTGTTTTCCCCCATTAACTGTTTCGAAGGCTGCTTCGTGTCAGCCTTAGAAACAGGTAATGGGGAAAATACAAAGGCAACAAACAGCGCTTTGTCAGGGGAGGCGCTCTCCCTGGCAGATGGCTGGCTGCCGCCTTTCTATTATCCCCACCACTGTTTTGTGTTAGTTCTCAAAACAGCGGTGGGGGTTATTCAAAGGTGGCAGCCAGCGATCCGCCAGGAAGAGTGCCTCCCCTGACGAAGTGCTGACTGCTGCTTCCCCCCAACTTACCTTGAGGCTGACAGGGCTGGGGAAGCAAGGGCAGTGAAATGCTGCATCCACCTTCGGAGGCCTTGTGCTCCCGCTGAGTGAGGTGTTTTTATTTTATTTCATGCGTGCCTCTTTCCCGGCCTCCTCCGCACTCGCGTCCCTTAGCCTGTTTGGCTGAGGGGTGGCACAGCGCATAGGATGCTGGGCCTTGTAGTTGTTGGGGTTTTTTTGTTCATCTTTGTGGGGCGATTGCCCCACGCTCGACGACCGGACCCATGCAGCGATGCTCACAGCATCTAAAGGTAAGTATGGGTGGCTTGATACAGAATGGTTGGGCCGGGTGTGGATGTGCATGCTGGACACATACCATGCAAGGCCTTTCTTATAGGTTAAGATCCTGACCAACTTTCAGTTAAGAGGTTCTGTATATGTGTGTGTGCAGTTTCTATTTTAAAAAGGGTGGATGTGGTGGCTTAGTAGTTAAGACTCTGAACGTGGCAACTGGAAGGTCAACAGGTCAGCAGTTTGAGACCTGAGTGATGCATGACAGAATGACCTCCCATCTCTGTCCCAGCTCCTGCCAACCTAGCAGTTCAAAAGCAAGAAATTCCAAGTAGATAAATTTGTTGGGAAGGTAACAGTGTTCCACGTGCTCTGCTGACTCCTCATGCCTGCCAAATGACCTCGGAAACATAAGCAGAAGCAGACAGTGTTGGCTCTTTAGCTGTAAACAGAGATGAGCACCAAATCCTGAAGTCAGATATAACTGGCTTTCAAACAAGGGTAACCTTTACCTTTACCTTGCGTCTATGAAAGAGGGAGAATGGGATGTATGACCTGGACACATGACCAAGTGCAAACTGAACATGCAAATGGGATGTGCCATGGCATGTGATAACTGCTATTATTGTACACAAAAATGGTGCAATTTCTGGTTTGGGCTGTGCACTCCCAATAGCATTGCAGTATGTACCTCTGTTACACTGTGTATGACACAAGAGTAAAAATGTCAGTACATGTATGATAACCTTAACCACTTTTACTTCATTTAATTGCACAGACTCAAATGCCATGATCAGAATCCTGTTTGTATCCTAGAGTGTAAATAGTCGATTTCACAAGTAGTGTGAGCAATTTTGCCAGCTATCCATCACATTCAGTTAGTCATGTGCATGTGAAAGGCTTTTGTCACAGGCTGAAAGTGACAACCAGCGGTGTTTGATTGCTTTCTCTTCTGGGCCTGTCTTGCAGTAAGTTGCTTCTGGATATTCATCTTACCCAGGATCTGTTATTTAACCATATTGCAAGTCCACTGATCGATACACCTACCTACATGCTTCCAGCTTCCATCCAGAACACACAACAAAATCCATTGTCTTCAGTCAGGCTCTCAGATACAAATGCATCTGCTCTGACTCGCAAGACAGAGATGGCAAACTCAAGGATCTACAAAACGCATTTCTCAGACTACAATACCCATTTAATATGGTTAAAGACTTTAAAATGGGGGATGTTTCTCAGGACAGTTGACAAAAGCAATTTTAGCCCATGACTGAGGCCTCTCACACACATAATAAAATATCTTCAACCTATTCTTGACATGAATAATTCACTTTCCAAAGCTCTGGGTGGCAGACCTTTAAAAGATAAAGGTAAAGGTCACCCTTGCTCGAAAGCCAGTCATATCTGACTCTAGGGTTCAGTGCTCATCTCTGTTTCATAGCCCAAGAGCCAGCACTGTCTGCTTCTGCAGACGTTTCCATGGTCATGTGGCAGACATATGGGATGCTGTTTACCTTCCCACCGAATTGTTTCCTATTTATCTACTTGATATTTGTTGCTTTCAAACTGCTCGGTTGGTAGGACCTTTACTTGCTTACAGACAGCTCCTCAGCCTCAAGCAACTATTGACACACAACAAACTACACAACAGTGAAACAGAGATGAGAATTACACCAAGCTACAAACTCAGTTGTAAGCTATGTCTCCAAATTTACTCTGGCAGCACAATTACTGGACACAGACATCACACAGAGCATTAAGGGCAGTTTTACTTGTTTATCTGCTAATGTGTCAAACAGGACAATCTCTTTCCAGAAGAGTTAATGGACATAAACCAAACATCAGAAATGGCAATACACAGAAATCTGATTCAAATCATTTCAATCTACCGGGACATTCTGCACAAGACTTGAAAGCTGCCACTCTAGAAGAGAAAAATTACAAGACAGAGATACAGAGAGAGACAGTGGATATAAAATATATACATATGCTGGACACCCATCTCAAAGGTTTGAATATTAGTCAAGGGTTTCTGGGACATTGTCAAACTTAAAATACCACAACTAAGAGGTTGTAATTTATCTTGCAGAGTAGACTTTAAAAGGGTGGTGGTGATTGTTCTCAGGACAGTTGATGGAGCAGTGTGGGTGTTTGACCTCTAGCTGGGTCACACACACCATTCTCAATTAACTCATTAGCAGATGTGCATTGCTAGAATGGTTATTTTGCATCAATCCACTAAACATTTACAACTCAACAGAACCAAACTTCATGGTAATCAATCTGAACCCTAATCAAAGATCTTCTGTTGTTACCATTGTAAATAGTCACACTGTTATTCTGTTATTACTGGTCATAAATAGCACACTGATTTGCAAACTTATCTGTTATGCAAACCAACCATTGTGTAGCTCTGTATCTGATATGTATAAATGGATGCCAGCAACTTAGGGTGGCTTACAGGTGACATAAAATACAGCTTAATTAAAAACATCTTTAGGCAGACCCCAGTCAGTCCCCAGATGACAGGTTATTAGAGTAGTCATATAAGCCAGTAGTGGAGAGGGGAGCTCCCGTCACACCACCCCACAGTCGCTGGGCCAGCCAGGTCTTCAGGCCTTTCCTGAATGCTGGCAGATCTGATTGTAAGCAGACGTCAGTTGGCAGGAGGTTCCAAAGGGCCGAGCAACCAGCAAAAAGCCCCTTGTTCTAGTATTAGAAAGGTGAGCCTTTGCAGGCACACCCCCCAATAAAGGACTCAGACACTGGTAAAAGTGGATAACGGCATTGGGCCACATTTATTGATTCATGCCCTTGTCCGAATTATAAATTTTTATTGGTATTCAACCAATTATAATTCTTAAGGCAAGCAGGCCGAAGTAACACTGGTAAGGTTCCACCCAAAATTGCCAACGGCAATTGGTTACAATGTATCCATTTGTATCAATTTGTTTGTTGACAACAAACAAATTGTTGACCGTAGTCAATAATCTAACTACTGACCCCACCCTCTGACGCGTATCCGTAAAATAACGGGGTGATGCCTGCTGCCTAGCTCGTGCCATCACCCCATTGCCTGGTTCATTGTTGACCGGACAACGTTAACCAACTTGTGCCTGTCTAGTGTTGTCCAGTCAATTGCGAACCTGCCGGATACCTGTGGGTCATAAATGTTTACCTTACCAGTGCTACCCGCCACACGGGGAGGCTTCAACAAAAGGCTCACCGCCCCCCCCAGACCGTCAGCTCGGTCAACAGGCCTGCTCGCCAATCTCACAACAGGAGGTCCATACCTCCCTGCGACAGATGGGCCCCATCCCCTGAGTAAAGATCATAATTTTGTAGACTGATAGTGGGGTGTCGTATGACGTGCCCCCAACCCTTGTCCAGAAAGAACCGGGCAATAGCCCTGTTCACCGAGCGCCAAGCCCGATCAAGGGCCTGGAGGGTAAACCCTCCCCTGTAAGCGTGCCGCGGTATCATGTCCGACCAAAGCAGGGCTGTAGCAGGCCACACATAATGCAAGTAGGCCAGGTCACCGCAAATCGCATGCTTCAGCGATAGGCCCGTGACCTGTCCCAAATCATTACCCCCAAGGTGTATAATCAGGACATCAGGCGGGTCAGCATTCCTGATGGAGAAAAGGAATGGCAACAGTTCCCGCCATAACATTCCGCGCTTACCGTACCACCTGAGACTTGCGGATGCACCCAGTCCCAGCAGGGGTCCCCACTCCGTCGCCGCAGCAAACTGCGCTGCCCTGTGCACATAGCTGTGGCCCACCAGCCATACTGTCACCGGTGTAAAACGACACCCAGGGTCTGTCAAGGAAAAAAGGAAACAGGGCAGTGACTTAACTGGTACTCACTGTTGAAGAGGGCGAACATACAACCAAAAACATCGTGATCCCCACCTTCCCATGGTGCATATCTCAGCCCCAGAGTACCCAAACGCCGCTGCGGGAGAAGCCGCCCCTATCCTGAATGAATGGGTGCGGTAGCGAGCCACAGGGGGGCCAAAACTGGCTAGTGCCTTACCGGTCACCTTCCCAAATTGAAATTTAGTAAGGGAAGACCCATCTTGGTGACAGAAAAATGGGCCACGGTGCGTACCACGTAGTGCAAGGGACTCCTGTAGGGCACCAACCGGACAGATGTCAGCCATGGAACATCGTAGCAGTCTTACACCACTGCCTACACCGTGCTGATCAACCTTAGAGGAGCGTATCCTCAGCTGAGCCCAATCATTGGAAACATAGACATCTTCGAGTTCCAGTGCCCTACGACTCGCATCCGCCTTAGACAGTAGCACCAGCTCACTGATGCGGAGCGCTCCAAAAAAGGCCACCGTAGTAGCCGCGTGAAACAGGGCTGCCTCATACCTGTCGAAACACAGGTCATGCCAACCCCGTGCAAGGTGGGTAAGTACCCCTGGAGAAATAGGGTGGCGGTCGTCCGGGCTGCGCCCACGTTCCCACGCCCACCCTTCCAAAACATGTTGTATGCGAAAATCATTTGTGTTGTCAGCAAAACCACCCACCTCGGCCATGAATGCCAGCGCTGACAGCCTGGATGCTATGGTGCGGGGGCTAAGCCCTGGGCATGTAAGCAAACCATAAATTAGAGGATGTGAGCCACTGGGATGGGCCAACTTTCAGACAGCCGTGATTGGGCACAAAAGGCCCTGAATGAACTGAATGCATGGTCATACGCCTTACGCGTGCGGGGGGCGAGCGACATGCTGATCGCCCGGTGCACCTCTCCTTGCCAAGCTTCCATATCTCGTCCGGGAGCGGTGAGGGAAATTCCTCTGCGTCCGGGGCCAAGGCACGGAACCGGGGGATCTGCAGGCGGGACAAGGCGTCAGCAATATCGTTATTAATACCTGGAACATGTCCAGCCCTAAAAAGCACATTGAGGCGTAGGCTGCGCAACAGAAACTGGCGAACCAGTTCCATAACCCTTGGAGATTTAGACGTCTGTGAGTTGACAATGTGGACAACTGCCGCATTGTCACACCAGAAATGGATGACCTGATTGGCCTACTCCTCGCCCCATAGCATCAAAGCTCCCAGAATGGGGAAAAATTCCAGATACGTGAGATCGCGCAAGCGGCCCTTGCCCCACCAGGCTGGCGGCCATCTGCCGTAGGCCCACTTCCCTTCGAAGTAAATCCCATAACCCAGGGACCCTGATGCATCCGACTGAACCTGAAAACAAGGGGAAACCAAAAGGTCGGACCTCCAAAAGGACACCCCGTTAAATTCCCTCAGGAACTGGAGCCAGATGAGCATATCAGCCCTCACGCCCTTGTTCAGTCGGACCCTGTGGTGGGGCCTGGCCAAGCCAGTCATGACGTCGCACAAGCGTCGAGCAAATGCTCTGCCAGGTGCGACGACCCTGCAAGCGAATTTGAGGTGACCATGTAACACCTGGAGCTCCCGAAGGGACACCTTGCGTTTTGCCAGCAAGTCCAAAATGAGTGCAATGATCTGTGAAACCTTATCAACAGGTAACCTGGATGCCTGCACAACCGTGTCAATCTCAACCCCCAGGAATGTGAGCTTGGTTGAAGGGCCCTCGGTCTTTTCGGGCGCTAAAGGGACACCGAGTTCCTTCATTAGAGTCTGAAATGTATTCAGGAGACGTGTGCACGTGTCCCAGCCCCGTTCACCCCCGAATAAGAAATCATCAAGGTAGTGGGCTACAGACCGGGACCCTGACCTGCGAACAAAGGCCCATTGCAGGAAGGTGCTGAAGCGCTCAAATGCCGAGCATGAAATGGAGCAGCCAAAAGGCATGGCTTTGTCGAAATAAAATCCACCCCGGAACTTGAAACCCGGCAACTCAAAGTCGCCCGGGTGCACTGGCAGGAGACGGAACGCGGACTTAATGTCGCACTTAGCAGTAGTGCACCCGGGCCACATGAGCGCACCATGCGCAGGGCCTGGTCAAAAGATGTATACCTGACCGAACAAAGGACGTCAGGGATAGCATCGTTGACCGAACGGCCAGCCGGGTAAGACAAGTGGTGTATCAAACGGAACTCTCCCGGTGACTTTTTGGGCACCAACCCCAACGGGGAAACCTTGAGGTTGGGAAATGGTGGGAGAGGGAGAGGGCCAGCGACCCTGCCAGCAGCAACCTCCTTAGCAATGCTCATGGCAGCCACCTCCTCCCTTCCCCTGAGTGATAACAGGTTGGGTGCATCTTGAGGGGACCTGACCCCTGTGAAAGGAATGTGAAACCCCTGCTGAAAACCCTAAAGCAGGTAAGCTGCGTCTGCCCTCCTAGGGTACATCGTGAGCCAACGCTCCAACATGTCCACATTAAGTGGGGAGGGGGCCTTTTGCCTGACCAGCTCCCTCTGTGGCAGTTCTGCCCGCTCCCTGTCCACCTCTACCTCTGCCCCGCAGTCCGCCTGCCCTAGGACACGCGGAGGCGGCATGGGGGCCAGCACAAGAGGGATACTCGTGCCTGTATCGGCACTGCTTCCTGTTGCACGCACCATTGGCCGAGAAGCTCCAACACAGCAGGCGGGCTGGAACCCCCTGCCCCGCCACCTGGCGGGGTGCCTGGGCTGGAGCAGCTCGCTGGACCACATGTCCACAATGGTACCTCTCCCCTGGCGCCGGGCGCATGGGGGTCATGTACAGAAGCCACAGCTTCTGGCAGGGCTCATCCCACCTCATCTCTGGGTGTAGGGGCACACTCATACGGAATTCCTCGTCGTAAGCCAACCACGACGGGCCAGGGAAATCAACCATCGCCCAGTATATGTTGTCCAAATACTGGACCATCGGAATTGCCAGGTCAGGCCAGGCCCTGAGGTACACCACTATGTATATAAGGTACGCGGGTAACCCGTTGGCCCACGTGCGTGGAGGCTTACGTCGACGAGACTGCTCCTTGTCCTTCTCGTCCTGCCCCTCCCTCTCCTCTTTGGTGGGTTCTCTATTCAAGAGGGAGAAAATGTCCACATACTCCCCCCGCCAGATCTTCTCCTTGGTGGCCTGGGCCAGGTCGCCCCCGAGGGGCAACGAAGAACCTGCTGTCGGCAAGGCCGACACCTGAACAGTGACAGTACTGGGCACCATGAAAGGAGCCTGGACCAGCCCCGCCACCCCCAGTAAGTTCCCCTCAGAACAGGGTACCCCGCCCCAAGAGGGGCCCTGGAGTGCCGGAGCCGTCCCGGATGGGCCGGCGGCGGCTGACCCGCCGCCCCAGCCAGGCGAGGCCACGGCCACTGCAAACCTCCCCCCGTTGTGGGTTGTGGTGTGGGTGCACTATTTTGGACCGTATACTCACAAGTTGCACCCCCATTGGCCGCCCCCACCGGGGGTTCCGGCCCACTTCGGGCGTCGGAGCTCGCGACCGCAACCGAGCTCGTAGACGGGGCCTGACCACTACCTGCCGGCGGCATCTGCTGCGCGGGGAGCTGCGAGGCTGCGGCTGGCGCCAACCTACTCGCCCCAGGCAGCTCAACCCTTTCGGTCGCCTGCCGAGGACCTGCAGGCGCTGAGTTGACCTGTAAACCAAAAGGTGCCCTGGATGGATTAACTACCCCTAAAGATGCCCCCAGGGCCGCTACGCGGGCCAGTAGGGCATCCACATTCACATAGCCCCCAACGCTGATGGGGGGCAAACGGCCGGCCGGCCCACCGGTCACCGGCGCCGGGCCAGGTCTCTGGAACCCAGGGCACGAATATGGCCATGCCCCAACCACCGGCCCCTGGGGGGCCGGGGGCATGCCCTGCCAGGGAAGGGAACCCAGCCAACCCTCTTGGTTAAAGCGCACCGCTGGAAGCTGCATGCCAAGGCCCGAAGGCCCAGCTTGGCTATGCGCCAAGCCCGGGCCGGTGGCCGCTAATTGCGGGCCGGGGGCCGCATCCCCTGCAGGGCCGGTCTGAGGCTGCCCAGCCTCTGCCAGGGTGCAAGCGACCCCATCCCGCCGGTCCTGGCGGTTGCCCCTGGAAAGGGGGCCTGCTGAGGGGGCGCATTCGCGGTCCTCCGACCCGGCTGGCGCCTCCGTGAAGCGCGAACCGCATTCGCCATGGCCTTCTTTTTAGAAGCCATCGCTGCAATTCGCTGGGAAGCCGAAGAAAAGAATCGCAGAAGAAACCGCTGCCCAAAGAGGCTTCCCGGCTAAAAGGAAGAGCGACGGAGCAAAAGGGGAAAAACTTCTCCTCTCCGTCGCTTTGCGAAATGGCAGCGCGGCTGCCTCGTGGCCACCCCTTTTAAAGGGTGCTGGCCATGCCCCCTAACTACCCGGATGTCCAAGTCCGGTGGGGGGGGGGGGCCGCAAAGAGTGCGGTGGCCATTTTGGCGCCGCGCTTGCATTCTAGCAGTTGGTACCCTCAGACAGCCCCTCTGGTCTGCTCTAGTGGGTTGGGCTGATATCCTCGGGGTGATACAATCTCTTAAGTAATCTGGCCCACTACCTTGTAGGGCTTTAAAGGTAATAACCAGTTCTTGTGTACCCTCAAGAATGTTTGTTCTTGCCATAAAGCTATTCCTGGATCTTAGCCAGAAGACTTGAGGCTCATATCCATTCAGAGAGCATTAAGGGTCATTCTCTTGCTTATTTCTCTCAGTGTCTGCTGCTACTTTTTCTGATCTTAGGTGGGGCAATACCTACAAAGGGGTATATTTTCTCAACTGGTGTAGGTTTATTACACTCAGGTAATAACAATGGATCTTTAATTTTTTTTAAATGATGATTTTCTTTTTCTCTATTGTAATGTAATGCTTATTATATTGCAATACTCTATTGTACTGTAACGCTCTGTTGTTTTTGTTAGCTGCCCTGAGTTGCCCAAGCAAGAGGGCAGCATACAAATTAAACATGATGACGACGACGACGACGACGACGACGACGACGACGACGATGATGACGATGATGATGATGATGATGATGATTCCTTGTTATTTCTAATAAACTCCATTTTATTTAAGCTGTTGAATTTTTATATTTGCACTTTATTTCAGACAACATTGCACATGTTTTAGAGAATAACTGATTCATTTACTTCTGTGGTACATAGCCTTTTACAAAAAATTAGGAAAATACATTAAAAATGACTTATTTGGAAATACTGAAATCTTAACTATCCATTCTTATTCATTATCTAATGGAAGAAACCTCGACTCCTAACAACCTCTTGAGAATTCTCAGGATTTCCGGAAATACGTGATTGAAGCCATAAGGTTAAATTGCTCAGAAATTATTCTAGAGAAAGTATTTATCCTTTGTATTTTGGCTTAGATGTATTTCTCAGAATGCAAACATTTCCAGTTTTCAGTCACATTTAATCATCAAGATTAAATGCCAGTATCTTTTTGGGATATCTTCCCGTCTACTGAATGGATGGCTTTGACCTTTATTGCTTTCATCCATTTTGCTAGATCGCCATCTCTTCTTCTGCTATGTGCATCTTAAGCCTAGACTATAAATTATGTATAGCATATGGCATTATGAGATTTGATCATTCTTTGATGCACCTTAGGGAAGAAACATGCAGCCCTTTATACACTAAATAGGCTGACAAGAGCTAGAAGGTATGAGAGCCGTCGTGTAACTCAAAATGATAGAGAATGGCAGTAAAACACCAGTAGGGCTCAAATGGGAAAATGCATCTTTGGGCCTAGAAATTTGATTCCCAGAATACTGAGCTCCAAATCAATACATCAAAAGTTAAATGTTATGAACTGGCATTACAAAGTTGGCAGCAGTTAGGGTAGGAGTAAAGACCAAGGTGACTAACCTTTAAATTTTGATGCATCTGCCAAACTTTTCATGATAGCTCTCTTGCCTGTATGCATGCTTTACAGTATCCAGTAATTTAAAGGCTTTCTCCCTTTGAATTACAACTGTAACTGTCTCTGAAGATGGAGAAGTGAACTTCTAAATTCATAATATACAGTGGAACCTCATACAACAACCGCCCCATATAGCAATGAAATCACATAACAATTAGGTTTTGGGGGGCAATAGTGTCCCATATAATGATTTTCCCTATGGAAAAAAAAACATAAAACAATTTTTCAATGGGAAAAACCACTTAGTGAAAAAAAAAAACATTGTACAATGCATCCCATGGGGAAAATCGCTATACGATGCATGTATTGTATAGCAATTGATTCATACAACGAGCCCCGTGGAACGGATTAAAATTGTTGTATGAGGTACCACTGTATTAGGTTTTTACTTGTCCTGATTACTTATATTGCTTCAGTACATGGCCCCAATAACCCTACAACAGCATTGGAAGGTATGCTTGCCCTCTCTGTTTGAAGCAGAGAGATGAAACAATGAATTCTTTTCTCAACTCACATTTGAAATCAGGATTACTGCATTTATAAATATCAGTGAAATTGCTGCACAAGTTTGCACCAGTCTGTTTAAGCAGTATAATCATGTCAGTGGTGGTAACCTCTGGCACAGCAGTGACCAACACCATCACCACCTGGCTGACAGACTCAGGTTGACTGCTCAGCCGCCTGCCATTTTTCCTCTCCCTGCTGCTGTTGTTGTGCCAGGGAAGTCTCAGTTGCAGTCTCCTCTTCCTACTGTGCATCTGTTTCCACCCTTTCTTCCTCCCAATGTCCTGTCCTCTCTCGCTTCCATTTCAGCATTGATGTTGCCCCTGGGGAGACCTCTCTCTTTCCCCTTGCTTTCCTCTCACTAGCAACCTCCTTTGGAAATGATGGCAGCCCTTGCAGCCTACCTCATCCATCAAGATAGTGAAACATTTCACCCAATTGCAATGCAGGTCTGCATAGATATGTTAGTGTGCACAGCAATCCTCTCTTTAGCACCACAGAAGCAGGTGAGCAGAGCCCCAGGCTACACTCGGTTGAGCTGGGCTATTATTTTCTATCCTACCATACAATTTCCAAAGTTATTGCCTTGCATAGTTACTGGTGATTTCAGTGGTATTTATTTTTAAACAAATGCATGGAGAACTTGTTATTCTTTCTCTTACAAGACATATATCAAACACAAACTTGCAATTAATCCAGAATGAGCACTGTATATTTTTTAATCTCACATCATGATTGGAATAATTGTAAAAAGCTAACATTCTCAACAGTTTCAGAAATGCATTCATACAACTCCCTTTGAAGCCAGTCATGTGTAGAATTCTGAGAGTAAAACAAACTGTCATAGCTATTGTGAAATATATCATTCCAAATGAATTTTAATAAGACATTCAATATATGCCAGGTATGTGGCACTTTGCGGGAGAGTGATGATTACTGTAAGAATGTCAGCTTTAGATTCCCCCTCCCTTATAACACTGTCAGAGAAGGGGGGGGAACCTTTGCCAGTTTGGTGATATTCTTTTCTCTCTCCTTTTTTTTTTGTAAGTAGGTGTCTTCAAATCATTTGTGTGACTTTCAGAGAATTATATGTATCTAGGAAGTTTAGGAAGACACAAAGACAGACAACTTTTAAGAGCTGCCAAATATGCTCTTACACACCAGAATATGGTAGCAAAAAACTGATCATAATTATGGACTGGAAATCAAAAGAATGGATTGTCATCAACAGTAATAACAATTAAAATATTATTAAGACAGCATATTTGTTCAAGGACTTTGTGCTTCTCTATGTACTTCACCCTGTAAGAAAGTTTACCTTCACAAAATCCCAGTAAAACAATTTGCGCTGAAGGAAGCTCAAGGTTATCATGCTTCAGGGTTGCCATGGTCCAAAACAATGCCATGGAATCAAGTAAGTAAAAAGAGATTGTTATGTATGCATGTACAATGTTTCTTTAAATATATGAATGTAACCAGTCCACAATCACAATGTATCTCAGCTGTTAAGGAACGCGAGCAAGCCGCCCATAGAGGGCAGCTGCGAGCATTCAGTCTCACATGGTCCACATTCCCCAAATCACGAACAGCCGCGGGAGATTCCCCGCATGACAAAGAGCTACAGAAAACAACTACAAGAAGAGAGGCGTGACCTGGGCGAGGCCACGGCGGTAGCAGCCAATGAGCTACCGTGCAACCAGATTCAAATGCATTATGTTATTGTATATAATGAGATGTACCTCCACCATTACCACATGTTCGTGCTGAGCATCACTGAATAAACCTGTGTTAGTCCTTCCTGCGACTCCTTCTTTGTCTTCTGTGCAAGACACTAAAGAGATGAAGCTAGGAATAAGAGATGAGGAGCACTCCAAAACAAATTTCAGTCAACAAGCCTGCTATTCATCAGTGAATGTCACAACTTAATTAGGAAATCCTTTTTACTCCTTCCTATCTATGCTAAATCAATAAATCTCAGTGGTAGGTTCAGAACCTAATAATACTTCAATGCCCTAGAGGTTTTTCACCCAAACTGTGGCTCCCCCATACATTGTTGTTGCAAATACAGCAAGATGATTCATACGTTTTTGACACTCATGTTTGTTAATGATCCAGATGACATTTTGAAGGTTAGGGACAATAAACAAGGGTGTTCTGGATTCTCTGCTTCAATGGAGGACTCTTTAATTTGGCTAGACTATGCTCCCGAAGACTAACAGGTGTTAATACGATAATGGAAATGTAATATGCCGATGATACTGCATCACCTGCTCTCACACCTGAGGAGCTGCAACAGGCAGTCAACTGTTTCAAGAATGCATGTGATTATTTTGGCCTCAACATAAATGCACAACCTGCCCCAAGGACAGCCCTTCCAGAGTTTAGGATTACCATTTCAGATTTGACACTGGAACAAGTAGACCATTTTTCTTACCTTAGTAGCATCCTGTCTAAACACGGCACCTGTGAACAGGATGTGGTGAAGAGAATTGGTGCTGCCTATTCTTCCTTTGCTTATCTATCACACCAGGTCTTCATTAACAACGATTTAACAATTCATACAAAGCTCATGGTATACCAAGCTGTTGTTATCTCAATGTTATTGTATGGCTGTGAAACATGGACCCTCTATCGCCAAGACAGTAAAAAGCTTGAGCGCTTTCACCAACAGAAGCTAAGGTCCATCTTGAACATCAAGTGGGATGACTATGTCACCAACATCACAGTTCTTGAGAAGGCACATGTAAAGAACATTGAAGCTTCTATCATGGGTCATTGTCTTCAATGGATAGGACATGTCTGCTGTATGGATGGTTCCAGGTTTCCTCATCAAATTATTTATGGGGAACTTAGTTCCGGTACAAGAGTGCATGGAACTCCTTTGAAGCATTTATAAGGACCAGCTGAAACAAACCATGAAGGTGTCAGGTATAAACCCACAAACCTGGGAGGCAGCAGCCATAGATCACCCACTTTGGCATCAAACCATCTCTGCTGCTATCCATCATTTCAAAGGAACACTCCACAGACATGAAGAAGCTAAGCGACAAGCATGGAAACTTTGTCAAACTTAACTATGCCCTACATCATCTATCCAGTGCAATGTGTGTGGTTGCATGTTTCATGCCATGATCAGTTTATTGAGTCACCAAAGACACATCCATCAACTGAGAAAATGACTTCCAGGAAAAATGTATGCTCAGATATGAGTAGCAGCCTCCGCCACTGGCAATGAACTCCATTATCTGGCAGAGCTAACCATACTATTAGGCAGACTGAGGCAGTTACTTTAGGTGGATTATGCTCAGAAAGGTCAAAGGAGCAGTAGTGATATTCCTCTACCTATTGCCCTCCAGTGAAGGGCAGAGCTCTGTGTTACAAGTAGTATGACACCATCCTTTAAGCTAGCCTGCTTCCCTCAAGTAAGGTGAAGCATGTTGTTGAATCACCAGTGTTCTATCACCAATGCCAAACTAAGGTTTAGTAGTAGCTTTTATAAGTCAAATGTCCATCTTGTCATTCTAACCTGGCTGTAAAATGTCTTAGATTAGTTCTGACATCTGAACACCAGACCTTTATTGACCTTGAAGGCAGGGACTGAAGTCTCATACATTTCATATAGTCACCTTATAAACTGATGGTAGCATAAATACAAAGAAAACAGGCATTCCTTTGTTGGGATAAAGAAAGAAGTTACAATGGAAATTATGCAATGATTTGATAAGCTATACAATTTGCTTCAGGTTTTTATTTTCAGTTTTGGTTAATTAGATGCTCTTGGATGTTCCCAGAACAAGATGAAGTTCAACCCATTCCCCCTTTTTTAGGACTAAGGATGTGGTCATTAGAGGAATACTTTATCTTGCCATATAGGTGCTTTGCTATTATGGTTGCTACTAGGCTGCTATGCCACAAATTCATTGCAACATTATACTGCAAAACATCGCTGTTATAATGATAGTCCATCTTGCATTGTTTTGTCAACGATTTCTCATTTGCTTTCTATTCAATTCTACAATGCTTTTTCCAATGACAGTTTTTGGAATAAATAGCTGTCGTTTTCATTTTATGCATACACTTCTGAACATTACTAAACTCTAGCCTAACCTGCTTATTTTATAAGGGAGCAATGAATTCTTTTTTAAAAAAACATGAAGTCATATAGTGAATAAAAATAAAAATTGGGTTTAAAGTTAAACTAATCTTTCTTCCTTTACATTATGATCTGTCATGAATGTCAACCGCTTTCAGGAGCTGCAGCAATTTTTGTAGCTATGTATTATTTTGAACATGTAAATCTCTGACTTCATGGACCACTATGAATTCTTGTCAGAGACAGAGATATGCAATGCAATACATTTTGCACATCGTGTTATCATCAGTGCCAGGTGCACTAAACAAGCAGCAAACAACTATCCTACAGGTACTGGCAGAAAGTGGCATGATCTTAAAGAAGCACCTTTGCATTTAAGCACTAGGCTGATCACCATAGGTGATCAGTAATAGAATTAGAGAGTGGTAGAATGGCATTCTGTAGTTTAATGATATGGATGAGCTCTCCATTCCTTCTCTGCTAGCTATTCTCTTGCCTATATGGTGCTGCCTGCGCCTCTCTGCAAACACTTCCATGACCCCAGTATATAATACACTAGTTTAGGGCCCGGCCTTGCCTGGGGATGTTTGGGGGTGGCCCCCTCCCCATGGGGTTTGTGATGGCGTGCGAGGTGGGGACATGGCCGAGGCCGGCCTTCCTCCTCCTCGGTGTCCCTGAGGGGAACTCTTTGGAGAGGAGGGTCTCAGGGCATTCTTGCCAGTTAGGAGCCTCAGGAGGGGACTAATCCAGATGGTGGGGAGAGCCTTCTTTCCATCCCTCCTTCCCTCCTTATTTACCTGACTTCTCCCTCCCTCCTTACTTCCTTCCCCCTCTCCCTCCTTCCCCCGTCCCTTCCTTCCCACTCCCGTTCTGCCCTCCCTTAACTCCCTTTCCCTTTCCATACTTCTGTCTTTTTCCTTTCTTCATCCCTTCCCTCCCTTCCTCCTTTTCCTCCATCCTTCCATCCTTCTCCCTTCTGCCCTTCCTTACCTACCTACCTCTTTGGAAGGGAGATCCTTCCCGGGCAGGTCGTTGGCTGGCTTTGGCTGGTGGTCTTTTACCATGTCGCCAGGGGTGGGGTGGTCGCTGAGGCCCTTGGTGCCAGGGTCTCGCCATCCCGGTCTCTGGGGTCTGAGGGCTGAGCAGATGTTCTGCACTCTTCCAGGTGGTGCCTTCCTCCCCCACAGGCCTGGCCCCCCTGTGAGGTGCTGCTGGGCTGGTGTGTGGGCAGTCTCGCGGCTGCATCTGTTTCTGCGGCTTACCTCGGGTGAGTGTCCTGCATTGTCCAGGTCCTATTTGGTAACTCCCGCCCTACCTTCCAGGGTGACAGCGGAGGCAGTGGTTGGTGGGGGGCTTGCAGGGGCCACCTGCCCATTGCTGGCATGGAGGCCTTGCCAGTTGCCAGGTGGGGCTTCTTGTTCTCACGGCTTCCAGACACGGCTGTCCCGGCACCGGCACTGAGGCCTTGCCTGTTGCTGGCTGGGGTGCCTTCTCCCCACGGCTCTCAGGCACGGCCTGTTTGTCACCATCATCGAGGCCTTGTTCATTGCCCTGTCGGGTGGGCCTTGCCTGCTCCATCCCCTCCGGTGGCCTCCTCCTCTGTTGTCAGCTACATGGTCACTGGTGCTAGGGCACACTGGCATGCTGTCACCAGCCAGGTGCGGTGGTTGGCTCCATGCCTGCTCTGTGTGCGGACACTGGCTGTTGGTGTGTTATTCGTGCATCTGTTGCCCCCACCCCCTCCGCATGTGGTACGGCCTCCCTGGTTGGCTGTGGCATATTTTGGTTTTGTGCCGGCCTCTCTGGTTGACTGGGGTGTGCCACAGGGGGCACTGGGACTTGTAGTTGTCCTGTTTTGTCTAATTTGTGGGGTGCAGGCCCCAACCTTGGCCTCGGGACCCTCGCTGTGCTGAGCCCAGTTGCAAAAGGTATGTGTGTGCCAAATATCACGGGATTTGCTCCAGGGGTGTGGAAACTTATTCCACATACTTATGACCACACCTTTGCTTTATAGATATAGATTACAAAATACCCAGCACAGAAACCAAGTGGACTGTCAGAAGGAGTATAACCTTCTCCCTCCTGTCCAGGCTAGAAATGCAGCCCTTTGCGTTTCCTATATACAGCATACTAGAAGAAAATATTGCAATCATAACTTTACAAGGTTATTTTGGAGTATTGTTGAATTTAAGCGACATGGTAATTTTTATACATTTGATTAACTTGCTGCCACCTTTCCACTGGAGCCAGTCGGAATAGTATTTCCAGGAAAATACCTGAAAATTTTTGAAGAAAGCAAAATAACCTCTAGAAAATCCCACCACCATATGTCTCATGATAGGAGAGGGAGGCAGTTTGCACATCCCTAGATGGATATTTAATAAAGCTACATTTGAAGTTGTCTTATATGGGCATAGCAAGAGCCTCCTTGTAGATTGTGGTATTTTTGAACCACAATCGGATGTACCTTGGTAATGGCAACTTTGTATTGCCAGCTAATCTTTCTCACTCTAGGTAAGGGGAAATGAACTGCTGAATGAACTCACCTAAAAGTGCCTTAATTTTGGCAATTTCATATCTGACCTAGACATGGAAGAAGAAGAAGATGATGATATGGGTGCTATAGCCCCCTCTTTGAGGTGGGATTGGGACAGGTGGACGGGTATGCTGAATCAGGCCAATCACTTTCAACCTGCCCCATTTTCAGACCCCATGGGGGGATTTCTACTAAAATGCCCATTGTATTTTAATCCTGTCCCCAGGATATGTGCATGCTGGGGACATAATATAACAGTGTAGCTGAAGAATTTGATTCCTGGCTGACATAGGAAGCAACACTGCCACTGCTGAGGCTGTTAAAGCCCAATCAGCAGCAGCATAAAGAAGCCATTTCCCAGCTGATGGGAGATACCACTGCTGCTGATGTGGCTGCTTGAGCCTCATCTTGCTCCTTTGGAAAAGCAAAATGCTGTTGGGATGTAGGGATTGCACCAACTATTGTGTTTCTCTCCGATGCAACCTCAATTGGCTTTTTAAAAGCTGCATTATGCAGGCCCAAGTGGGCTAGTTAGAGTTATTTGGAGATTCCTGCTTGTGCAAAACACCTGAAAATGCTGAAATAAATGTGAACTCCCATGACATTTGGGGGGGGGGGGCATTTGCATAGTTGTGATATCAACCATAAATAGCTTCATTTCTTTTGAGTGATGAGGAGGCAGTGGCATACCTGTCAACCATCCTGTTTTACCTGGAAAAACCCCTTATTTTTACCCCTCTTCCCACCACCCTCCCGTTTAATTGATTTCCCCCATATTTTCCCTTATTTTTTAAAAAAGAAATAAGGTGCAGTATTTTTGTCCGGCCACCAGAGGTCGCTGTGTGGCTTTTCGCATGTGGAAGGAGAGAGAGAGAAGGTGGGGGGGGGGGGCGTTCTGTAGTTAGTTTCTCTTTCATTTTCCTGGCCAAGATGGCACTTCGTTTCATGCTGGGACTAGGGACGGGCATCTACTCTAGAGGTGAGCAATATTTCATTATGCAGGGGCAAATCAGCTCTTGGTCTGGGGGCAGAAACTTCTCTCTCACTCTCATGCTTTATTGAGCTGTTTCTGCCCGCTGCCTTCTGTTTCTGTTCTAGAGTTAACTTGGGCGGGGGGGGGGAGTGCTTGCTCACTATGCTAAAGGTAAAGGTTTCCCTTGCTCGAAAGACAGTCATTTCTGGAGTGCCAAAGTTAGCTATCACAGCTTTGTGCCCATTGCATCTACAATACTATATGAGAGAGAGAGGGTGTGTGTGTGTGTTCCATTTCTGTTCTAGAGTTAACTTGGGGGGGAATGCTTGCTCACTATGCTAAAGGTAAAGGTTTCCCTTGCTCGAAAGACAGTCGTTTCTGGAGTGCCAAGGTTAGCCATCACAGCTTTGTGCCCATTGCATCTACAATACCATCTAGCCATCTTATTTTGGCCACCCCCTTCTTTTGTCCTCTACCTTTCCCAGCATCAAGGCTTTCTCAAGTGAATCATCTCTTCTCATTTAATGTCCAAAGTACTTTAGCATCATTTTTGCTATTTGACCTTTAATGAGCAGTCAGGGTTGATTTCTTCTAGGATCGACCTATTTCTAACACTACATTTCAAAGTCATCTATTTTTCTGCGCTCAGCTTTCCTAATGGTCCAGCTCTCACTCCCTTACATTATCACCGGGAAAACCATTGCTTTGACTATACAATTTTTTATTTACATGGTGATGCCTCTACTTTTCACTATGTTCCCCAGGTTTCTCATTTAATTTTAATTTAATTTAATTTAATTTAATAGTCATATTTATATATGCCGCCCACTCAGGCAGAACCCAACTCAGGGCGGCATTACAACAAGTTTTAAAAACACATAAAAACACTTTAAAAGACCCACATCCCACCCACTTTAAAAGACCCATATTCCACCCACTCATCCCACCCACTATAACAAGAAGAAGAGAGAGTTCTTAATTCTTTACATAAGCCAGCAGGCGGGGACCATATTCCCATTCGGGCCCCACACCTGCCCTGCCAGCCAGGTCTTCAATCCTTCCTGAAGGGCAGCAATTCTCTTTGAAGTCTTAGATCTGTTGGCAGGAGGTTCCAGAGAGTTGGTGCGGACACGGAGAAGGCCCTCCTTCGGGTGCTGGATAGATGTGCACCCCTAGCTGATGGCACTATTAGAGAGCCCCTCCGGTCCGCTCTGGTTGGACGGGCAGACACTCTTGGGATGATGCGGTCTCTAAGGTATCCTGGCCCACTGCCATATAGGGCTTTAAAGGTCAAAACCAGCACCTTGAATTGCACCCGGAGACAAACTGGTAACCAGTGCAGCTCCCGAAGTAGCAGTGAGGCATGGGCATATCGCCCACATCCTGTCACCACCCGGGCTGCCGCATTCTAGACCAGCTGCAGCCTCCGAATGGTCGTCAAGGGCAGCCCCATGTAGAGCGCATTACAATAATCTAGTCGGGAAGTGACCAGAGCATGGGTGACCATAAGCAAGGAGCCCCGGTCCAGGAGTGTGCGCAACTGGCGAATCACCCGAAGTTGGGCAAAAGCCCTCCTGGCCACAGCCGCTACCTGTTCTTCTAGCAGCAGCCGCGAGTCCAGAAGGACCCCCAAGTTGCGCACTGGGTCTGTCTGGGGCAAAACAGCCCCATCCAGTACCAAAGATGGTAACTCCCTGGATAACACGGGGCCCCTTATCCACAGCCACTCTGTCTTGCTGGGATTCAGCCAAAGCCCATTGGCCCCCATTCAGACCCCAATGGCCTCCAGGCATCCGGATAGGATTTTAACAGCATCACTGGGGTCCCCACGGGCCGAGATGTACAACTGAGTGTCATCCGCGTACTGATGGTACCGCACCCCGTGGGAACGAATGATCTCACCCAGTGGCTTCATGTAGATGTTAAATAGGAGAGGAGAGAGCACCGAACCCTGAGGCACCCCATACTTGAGAAGCCTAGGGCTGGACCTCTCACTCTCTAACCACACCGACTGGGTACGGCCCTCCAGAAAAGAGGAAAACCAGGACAACACGGTGCCCTGGATCCCCAGTCCTTTGAGCCGTTCCAGAAGGATACCGTGGTCGACGGTATCGATGGCCGCTGAGAGGTCAAGAAGAGCAAGGATGGATGGATATCTCCCGTCCCACTCCCGCCAGAGATCATCGATCAGTGCGACCAATGCTGTCTCCGTACCATACCCAGGCCTGAATCCTGATTGAAAGGGGTCTAGATAATCCGCTCCAGGACACTCTGCAGCTGGCGCGCCACCGCCTTCTCCAAAACCTTACCCAGAAAGGGCAGGTTGGAAACCGGCCTGTAGTTGTTAAGGACAGCTGGGTCAAGGGATATTTTCTTCAGGAGGGGGCACACCAAAGCATGTTTTAGCGGTGCAGGAAATACCCCCTCCCGTAATGATGCATTTATTATCACCCCAACCCAGCCACCTGTCACCACCTTGGAGGCTTTCACCAACCAGGTGGGACAGAGGTCCAAAGGACATGTAGTGGCACGCACAGCTGCAAGGAGCCTGTCCACTTCATCAGGGACAACAGGATCAAACAGATCCCAGATCGTACAGCAAGACTGTGCTCTGGTGGCCCCCCCCCCGACCCTCCCCATCCACGCCGGGATTCAGCCCTGAACGAATCCGATCGATTTTCTCCACCAGATGGTCAGCAAAGTCCTCAGCCGAACCCTGCCAACTGGGCACCGATCTCCCCCTACCGAGGAGGGACCTGGTTACCTGGAACAGGGCAGCTGGGCGGTTATCAGCGGAGGCAATAAGGGTGGTGAAGTATTGCCGCCTCTCCACCCCCATCGCCACTAGGTAGGCCCTAATAGCAGCTCTAGCTAGTGTCCAATCTTCACCCAGCGGCGCTCTAGGCGTCTCTTTGCCCGTTTGAGTTCCCACAGTTCATCCGTGAACCACGGGGATGACCTAACCCCACGGGCGCGGAGAGGCCGCAGTGGCACGATTTCATCCAAGGCTGCTGTTGCCGTCCCGTTCCACAGGTCGACAAGTGCCTCGGGTGAATCGTGTAGCTGATCCAGAGGAACATCCCCCAGTTCCCTCTGGAATCCATCTTGATCCATTAGTCGCAGAGGGCGGGCCATTTTAATAGGCCCTGCCTCCCTACAATGAAGCGTCGCCCCCAGAAAGTCAAGAGTCACCAGATAGTGATCTGACCATGGCACAGGTGAGATGACTAAATCCTGTAATCTCAGATCACTCTGCCACTGCTCCGACAAGAAAACTAAGTCTGGCATGTGACCACTGCCCCTGGTCGGACCCCGAACTACCTGAGTCAGGCCCATGGCTGCCATGGAAGCCATGAACTCCCTTGCCACCTCAGAAGCCATCCCCAATGATGGCAAATTGAAGTCCCCCAGAACCATAAGCCTCGGGAACTCCAACGCCAGCATCGAGGCGGCTTCGAGGAGCTCAGGCAGGGCATCCCTTACCCTGCAAGGGGGCAGGTACAAGAGTAAGATCCCCAACTGACCCTTGGGGCCCAACCGTAGAAGCAGGGCCTCACAACCAGACACTTGTGGAGCAGTGGCCCTAGTAATTCCCAAAGACTCCCTGGCAACAATGACGACACCACCGCCCCTCCAATCACCTCTAGGCTGGTGCCAAATACCGAGCCCAGCTGGACACATGTCCGAAAGAGGTACTCCATCCTCAGGTGTCAGCCAGGTTTCGGTGATGCATGCCAGGTCGGCCCGCCCCTCCTGGATAGAATCTTGGATCAGGGGGGCCTTATTACAGACCAATCTGGCATTCACCAGCAGCAGCCTAAGGGCGGGGTCACTCTGGATCTGCTGCTCAGGGCCCAGAGATGTACCTGCAGGGCTGGAATGAGTGACTGCACTTAAACATCGGACCCACATTCCCCGAGTGCGGCCCGTCCCACGGTACCCGCCATACCGCCCCATGCCTGTCACAACACCTATATGGATCCCTGGAACCCCCCTAGATGGAATGCTGCCCCTCCTTCCTGGCTGGCAGGACCAACTCTCTCTCTTCCCACCCCATCCACAATCCCCCCTGGTTCCAGCAACAAGCATGGGCTCCCGGAACGAGCAGGGAGCGTTGGCGAGCCGCGGCGTCGGTGTCTCCTTTTTCTTCCCCCCATGTGGGGAGGGCAGAGGCAGAAGCGATGGCTCCCACCTGCCTCAAATCCCAGGAGCCAGTGGCATGGGCTCCTGGAACGAGCAGGGAGCGTTGGCGAGCCACGGCGTCTCCTTTTTCTTCCCCCCAGGTGGGGAGGGCGGAGGCAGAAGCGATGGCTCCCACCTGCCTCAAATCCCGGGGGCCGGTGGCATGGGCTCCTGGAACGAGCAGGGAGCGTTGGTGAGCCGCAGCGTCGGCGTCTCCTTTTTCTTCCCCCCAGGTGGGGGGATGTTTCCCAAGCATCAGATCTTTGATCCTAAGAAAGTAAAATCTGCCAGTCATATCCAACTCTAGGGTGCAGTGCTCATCTCCATTTACAGCCAAAGAGCCAGTGCTGTCTGTGTTTGCAGACATTTTCATGGCCATGTTGCAGGCATGACTAGAGCCCAGCAAGTCACATGGCTATATTTGGCCACGCCCACAGATTTGGCCACACCCATGGAGGGGTGTGGCCAAAATTTTCCTTATTTTCAAATCCAAAAGTTGACAGGTATGAGCAGTGGTGATGGTTGATGGGGGGGGGGTTTAGTGTATGAGAACCAAGACACAGGAAACAGCCATGGGCTGGTTTAACTCAGGTTTATTGCATGGTGGACAGAGGGAACATGAGGTAATGGCGGATGCAAAGCTCTATATATACAGTGATAAACATTCGAATGTGGCTCCACGATAGCCGGTTGGCTATTGTCTGCGTGACATCATTGCTGGTCACGCCCTTCTTGTCCAGGTGTAGGTAGTGGCGGGAAACTCCGCGCTGTGGCTATTGATGAGTATGGACCAAGAGAGCTTGGACGCTCGCTGCTGCCCACTGGTGGTTATTAGCTCGCATCCTAATACAGGGTTTATGGTGATACAGCTGACGACTATATTGTTACTTGTAGGAAAGGTTACATTGTTAAGATACATTGTTATCACATGAATAAGGTTACACTATTAGAACATAACACTCCTCCCCCCTAGGATGAGACGAAGTCTCTCAGCCAAGATGGCTTATTTCGAAGACGCTGGGGTCTCGGTGCGGGCTGCCCTGCCCCGGTTTTGCTACCTTCTCCTTGTCCCCTGGCTTCCTGTCCTGTAATTGGAGAGGGAGACTTGTTAGTGACTTGCCGCGGTTCTGCGGCTTTTTTGGGAGGTGTGTGCTTTATTTGGGAAGAACCGGGGGCACTGGGGGCTAACGAAAAACCCCTCTTCTCGCTTGGATGGGTGGGGGAACACTCCAAAAAACCCCCCCGGCTCGGCAACGCAAAATCAAATTCGGGGGCAGCAGTTGCAAACTCCTCACCCTCTTCCCCGGAATCGGATAGAGCTGGCGTGTCAAAAGGATCTGAGTCGGAACCGCTGCTTCCCCCCCTTGTTTGGGACTGTTGCCCTTCGTTGTCTCCTCCTTGGGCTAAGCGGGTGGAGGAGAACCCTAACGCTGAGGCATTTTCCATGCCGTCCGTGGATTGCTTCCTGGGAACCCGGCTCCTAAGCTGATCTGCATGCCGCCTCCAGAGTAGCCCGGTGCTCGTTTCCACCCGATATGACACTGGTCCCGTCTGTTCTACAACTCTCCCCGGTACCCAGGCTGGCCCTGTGCTGGCGTAGTTCCTGCAATGCACAGGATCACCGGCGGCGAAACCTTTCGACACCGCTACCCCTACGTTCTTCCCTTTGTCCTCGACCCTCGTTGGGTCTAACCTGGTCAGAATCGTGGTCAGCTTTCTCCGCATCAGCAGCTCTGCCGGCGAATATCCGGATGCTAAGGGGGTCACCCTATACGCTAATAGAAACTGACATACTTGGTGATTCAGGTCCCCCGAGCCCATGCGCCTCAGCGCATCCTTTGTTGTCCACACCAACCGCTCCACTTGGCCATTCGTGGCCGGGTGAAACGGCGCGGATGTGACGTGCCGAATGGCGTTCGCCTCCATGAATGCCCTGAACTCAGCGGACGTGAAACAACTAGCGTTATCGCTGACCAGAGTGTCGGGTAAACCGAACGTGGAAAAGACTCTCCTTAGATGGTTGATTGTAGTGGTGGAGGACGTGCTCTTTACCGGCATCACCTCCAGCCACTTGGAGTACGCATCCACTACCAGGAGAAAAAGGGTTCCTCGGAACGGGCCAGCAAAATCTATGTGCACTCTGGACCACGGCCCCCTTGCCGCGTCCCATTCCCTATGCGGGAGTCGAGCCGCCTCTGGTCGGGAGCCCTGGCATGCCTCACAAGTGCCGATCATGTGCTCTATGTCTGTGTCCAGCTGGGGCCACCAGAAGTAACTCCGGGCCAGCGCCTTGGAACGGACGATCCCCGGGTGGCTGACGTGCAACAGTTTGAGTACCCTCGGTCGCAGGGATGTAGGGACTACCACCCGTTGGCCCCACAAAAGGCACCCCCTCTCTATGGACAACTCTATTTTCTTCCGAAAAAATGGGTCGAATTCCGTACTTGGGGAGGACGCCGGCCACCCCTTCTGTACCCATGAGCTTACTTTCTCTAGCGTTCTGTCCCTGCCTGTCGCCCTGGCAATGTCGGCTGGTACTATTGGGGGTGACTCTAGGACCTCTATCAACAATACCTGGTGGTCTCTCTCTACCCCTGCCTTTTGGTCCCCCGACAAGGGCAGAGGAGACCGTGAGAGTGCGTCTGCATGGCTGATCTCCTTTCCGGGCCGGTATTCCAACTCATGTTGGTATGCATTGAGGAAGATAGCCCACCTCAGCATTCTCGGGGACAGGATCTGTGGCGTGGGCTTATTTGCAGTGAAAATTCCTAACAGAGGCTTGTGATTGGTCACGATCATAAACGGGCGACCATACAGAAAATCGTGAAATTTTTTTGTTCCCGCTACTATCGCTAATGCCTCCCTGTCGGTCTGTGCGTAATTCCGTTCTGCTTTCGACAGGGACCTTGAATAAAACGCTATCGGGGCCTCCCTTCCGTCGTCCAACGCGTGGCAAAGCACTGCCCCCACCCCCACCGGGGACGCATCACAAACTAAGACCACTGGCCGTTTGGGGTCGAAATGAGTTAGGATTGCCTCGGATGTTAGGAGTTGCTTTAACTCTTTAAAAGCCCTCTCTTGCTCGTCACCCCACAGCCATGTTTCCTCCTTTTTAAGCAACCGATGGAGCGGTTCGGCCACAGACGCCTTCCGTGGAAGGAAGGAATGGTAAAAATTTAGGAGCCCCAGGAATGACTGTAGTTCGGTTTTGGATGTGGGGCGAGGAGCCTGCTTGATGGCGGCTACTTTGGATTTGGACGGCTTAATTCCCTCGGGTGTGACACGGAACCCTAAAAACTCAACCTCTGTTTCAAAAAATACGCATTTGTCTTTCCTCAGTCGCAGCCCCGCTTTCTCGAACACAGTCAGTACTTTATCCAATCTCTTTGCCAGTTCGGCCTCACTCCCCCCTGTTATCAATACGTCATCAAAATAACACAACACTCCCTCCAGCCCCTTCAGGAGGCGTTCCACAATCGACTGAAAAATGCCGGGTGCCGAGTTCACGCCGAACTGTAAACGCGACACCTGGAACGCCCCTTTATGTGTAACTATAGTTTGTGCCGCTGCCGTGGCGGGAGTTACAGGGAGTTGCTGGTAGGCTTGTGCTAAGTCGAGCTTAGCGAAACATTTTCCCCCATTCAGCCTGGCCAGAAGGTGGCTGACCACCGGCACCGGGTATGCATTAGGGCGGATTGCCTTGTTAATTGTACACTTATAATCAGCGCAAATACGCACCTCCCCATTAGCTTTTAGTGCTATAACAATTGGAGTTTCCCACTCCGCGGAATCAACAGGAACAAGAATCCCCTGGTCCACCAGTTTGTCCAGTTCCGCCTCTATTTTGTCCTTTAGTGCGAACGGCACCCTGCGTGGTTTGAGTCTTATCGGGCGGACCCCCGGGTCTAGGTCGAAGGCTACAGGGGGTCCCTTGAACTTTCCCAGTCCTTTTTTAAAAACGGCGGGGTGCGCGTCGCACACCGCTTTTATTGGATCCGCACCCACAGCATGCACCCCCCCTATGAACAAACCCAAAGGCTGAAACCACTGAGTCCCGAGGAGGCTACAATTTCCCCCTTTGAGAACAACTAGAGGGAGTTCCGCAGAATGTTTCTTAAAACGGACCCGAAATTTCCCGACCCCCAACACCGGAATGCTGTTCCCCTGCACGTCTCGTAGCGTGGACCTCAACGTTTTAAGTTTGGGCCGCACGTGGGGGTCGATTTTCAAGAACTCTCTCTGGGGAATTATAGAATAGGAGGACCCCGAGTCAATTTCCATCCTAATAGGGGCCCCTTGTACTAGTACCTCGACGAAGTAATGGGGTTGTCCCGCGGACACACTGAACACGGGGGCGTCGTCCTCGCTGTCGTCCGAGATGCGGCCCACGCCGTCCTGCTTCCTCGTGGTCCGGGCGCCATCTTTGGACCTCGCTGGACGGTCCGGTCTGGCCGAACGGTCTTGTGAGTGCCTCCGGCCCTCTTTCCGATTTCTGCACGCCTTGGCGATGTGCCCCCGACAGCCGCAGTTGTAACACTCGGCTTTTCTGAATGGGCACTTCGCGCGCTCATGGGCCGCTCCGCAACCATCGCAGCGGCGCCCTCCTTTTCGGACCTTCTGGACCTCCTCGCCGTCGCTGCCTTCCGTAGACGACTTCGAGGTTCGTCGGGTTGCGTGCACCGACTGTCCGGACTTGCCGTGCACCGAATTTTCCGCTTTGCCGGCCCTAGGACGCCACTCACGCCACTGGTGCATTTCGTCTACCCCAGCATTCGTGGATTCCGCAGATTCCGCGGCCTCCACAACCTCTGCCAGCGTGGGTGGCGGCTCCTTGTTCATCAGGCTGCGCTGCACTTCCTTGTCCCTCAGGCCACAAAGAACGCCGTCCCTTAGGGCCATCTCTAGGTTGTCCCATCTGCAGGGGGCGGCGGCTATTCTCATGGCTGTTACGAAGGTCTCCACCGACTCATCCGGCGCTTGGACTCGCCTCCAAAACGCGCTCCGAGCGGGAAACATTGCCCTCGAGGGTCGGAACCGGTCACGCAGCAGTTTCATAATGTCCTCGGTTTTGAAGTCACTCATCTTCTTCGGTGCAATAATGCTCACCAGCGTTCGCTTGGTTTCTATCCCAAGCATTCTGGTGAGGATGGCCCTCTTCCTTTCCTCGTCATCTTTGACTTTGAGTTCCACCAGTGCCGCCTGGAAATCCATCTCAAAGAGTTCCCAGTCTTGCGGTTTGGTAATGTTGAAACCGCTCTGTGCCCTGGCTCCTTGGGGATCCATCATCCCACCTTCGTCGCCAATTTAGTGTATGAGAACCAAGACACAGGAAACAGCCATGGGCTGGTTTAACTCAGGTTTATTGCATGGTGGACAGAGGGAACATGAGGTAATGGCGGATGCAAAGCTCTATATATACAGTGATAAACATTCGAATGTGGCTCCACGATAGCCGGTTGGCTATTGTCTGCGTGACATCATTGCTGGTCACGCCCTTCTTGTCCAGGTGTAGGTAGTGGCGGGAAACTCCGCGCTGTGGCTATTGATGAGTATGGACCAAGAGAGCTTGGACGCTCGCTGCTGCCCACTGGTGGTTATTAGCTCGCGTCCTAATACAGGGTTTATGGTGATACAGCTGACGACTATATTGTTACTTGTAGGAAAGGTTACATTGTTAAGATACATTGTTATCACATGAATAAGGTTACACTATTAGAACATAACAGGGGGGGAATGTATTTTAGGACTTTTGCTTGCTTGCCAGCCCCAAACAGCTGGTGTCTTTCTTCTGACCAAATCCAAAAATGACTTCATCTTCAATCTCAAATTCCGCTAAACACTACAACATTGGCTGGTACTGTCAAACAATAGCTCTGTGCAGTTAAACTGTTTATGCCTAGGGTTGTAATTGGGATGGGGAACATAGGGCATATGTAATCTGTACCTTGAATGGCTGTGCACACTAGCAATTTCACTGAGCAACAAGGGTTGAGGGAAGAAGCATATTTTAAAAAGTAATGGATGTTTCATAGTAGTGATCAACTGAACATAAATGAACATAATGGCTACAGAATTTGTGGGGATCTGTGCCATTGCCAGATGGGTGGTAGCATTCAGGAGTGGATCTCACAACCCTATTTGAGAGCAGGCAAATAATGGCATATAACTCACATGTATTGTGATAGTTTACAATGTTAGTCTTCAATTGCTACTGCTTAAGCTGTGATAAAACTCAAGTAAGACTCTGAACAAGAGGGTAGCTTAGGTCCTCACAATATACTGTGCATCTTAAACTGTTTCAGAACTCAATTAAACTGAAATAACTTTTGTACAAGTGTCTTTTCCTTTTTAATTCTTTCATTCTTGCCTGGTAATCAAAAATTATACCCTTGAGTTATGCAGCATATAATGTCAAATCTAAAACAAATCTGAGCAGCTCCCTTTGCATTTCCACATGACTCCCCCCCCCTCCTGTCAGCACAAAAGATGTAGAAAAGCAAGAATCATCAGCGCCACTGTCTGTTAAAGGTCAAAGTAAATTTCACGTGATTTAGGATACATGAAATCTGAAAAATAGGCTTGTTTATAAACTCACATGCTTCAAGATATTTCCTTCTCTCACCCAATTGTTCACATTATTTAATACCTGTATCGGAGGGGATCTATTAAAACATACAAATTCAAATTATCCATCTCTGAATAATATAAAACCTCATATGTATCTCTGATTTAGCCATGTATTTTTGTCATGCAAATGCTCGCAAATGGTTTTAAGTGCACATAAGAGCTTTAAACCTCTTCTAGATGTTATTAGGATGACATTTTGGATTTAAGTCACTTTTGTCAGTATCCTATTCAAAGTAGAAGGCAGTTATGTAAGTACAGTAAAACCACGGGTTATGACGGAGGTCTATTCCAGCAGCCTCCATTGTAAACCAAAACAAACATAAACCAAAGCACGTTTTCCCATAGGAATGCATTGAACATTTTAACAAAAGGTCCTAACCAGACCAAAATAATGGGAAAAAACACAAAAAAAACCTCACCAAAACATCCAAAAATGCCAGACATGATTGTCCCCCACCCCCCACAAAGGGGAAACAGTCCCATCCCAAAAAAAACAAAAAAAAAACCACCTGACAAAGCAAAACAAAAATGCCAGACACAATCATCCCCCACCCCGCAAAAGCAATGAAGCAATCTCTGTACCTTTTCCATGCCACTGCTTCCTCCTTAGTGGTTTGTCCAGCCACTGGGGAGCCCATTTTCCACCCCTACCAGCACCGGAAGAGTCTGGGGAACTTATTTGCTCAGTTCTAACCTTCACCCGTGCTCCCTGAGCAGCACTACAGCCAAAAATGTGCGCCTCTCCCATGTGCACGTCTGGTGGAGGCACACATTACCAGCTGTAGCGCCGCCCAGGGAGCTCAGATGATGGTCGAAACCAAGCAGATCAGTTCCCCAGACTCACCCGGTGCCAGTAGAGGCAGAAGAGAGTGCAGAAATAATGCAGAAAATGACGCCGACGGCACCTCCACAGCAGTAAGCACTGAATTGTGATTTCTGGCGGAGGAGGCAGGCAACATTTTAAACTCTAAAATGGCACCAGCCACCATTTTAATGTTTAAAATAGAGCAATTTTTGGTCATAAACCAGGGCATTAATTTACTAAAATTTGCCATCGTAAACCACAGCAAACGTAACCCAGGGCAAATATTACCAGGAGGTTTACTTTACATTTCCTGCACCCTCCTACAACTCCTCTCTGCATGCTTGGTTTGCACTGGTCAGGAGACTGGTAATGTGATAGTTCGTAGGACTGATTGTGAGACAGAAACCAACCACAGCAGAGGAAATGCTTAACCCAGTGATGGCCAACCTTGGCACTCCATGTGTTTTTAGACTTCAAAATAACCTGTTTGTCCATCCGTCCATCCGTCTGCCCGCTTGTTCGCTCGCACGCATGCATGCTCGCACACTCACTCACTCATTCGTTCGTACCCCACCCATCTAGGAGATTCTCCTACTCTAGGCAGCTAACAGCACAAACTCATATATTAAAAACTGTCACACATTTTAAAAATACATACATATATGCTGCATTTTGCTGCATTCTAGGCCCGCATTCTGCTGCATTATGGGCCCGCTGTAATCTCTATATCAAGCAAAAGAACATTGCAGTAGTAAATCTGTGAGATTACCAATGAGTGGGTAAGGGTTATGAGAGACTGCCTGTCCAAGTAGGAGCATATTTGCGTAATGTGTCAGAGCTGGAAAATAGCAGCTTTGGATACACCTGCTATTTGTTGTTTGTGAGAGCAGTGGGTCCATAATGACCCCTAGATTGCAGACCTGGTCTCTAGGGGCAAGAGTAGTTCCATCCAGGTAGGGACCAGGACTCCCAGTTGGGCACACAGCCTCTCAAACACCAAAACCACCATCTTGTCAGGGTTCAGTTTCATCCTGTTACCTTTGGTCCACACCATTATTGAGTCCAGGCACTCATCTAGATGTCGGACTGCATCAACTGCAGATGATGAAAAGGAGAGATAGAGTTGGGTGTCAACCTATCATCTTGTAGGCAGAAAGTAAACTCACAGATCATAGTATGAGTTGCAATGGATTGGCAAAGATATCTGACTCATTGCCTAGCAATAGAGATAGAAGTTACAGTGGAACCCCGACATACAAACAGTTTGACTTTCGAAAAAATTCAACATACAAATAGAAATCATGTCTAAAAAAATTCAACATATACATTTTTAATATGAAAAATTCAGCTTACAAAAATATGGTGACATCTAGTGGTCTCTTCTGGTAATACTATACAATTTTTTGACATACAAATAACCTCATGGAACAGGAAAAAATTGTATATAGAGGTTTTACTGCATCTGTTTCTGTCTCTCTTTGGGCTGCAAAAATGAACATAGTTTGGTGGGAACAAGGGGAAAGGACCTAGGAATATCAATGTTAATGTTTGACAAAATTGTGAGCTCAATTTTTCTCCTTAAAAATGCTGTTGCTCTAGTTGTAGTTGTCATTGTTATAGATGTAGTAGCAGTAGTTGATACCTTTATTCTTGGGCTGAGGAAATGCTCAGAGGTGCTTTACACCTAAGTATATCTCTAGTGGATCTGGTCCTCTTCTAGTATCTGCCTCTAAGTTATTGGGTAAATCAACCACAGTTGCTTAATGTTATGTTTACATGCACAAATGTATGCCAAGGAAGTCTTAGATAATCTGTTTGTTATTTTCTGAGAGCCTCACATGCCTTGTTTTTTGTAGCTAAACCTTGCTTCTAGGGACAGTATCTGTAAAGATTCTGCAGCATGTCCAAGGACACGGCTTAATGAAATGTCAGCAAAAACAATAAAAAACAATGGAAGGAATACATTTCCCTGAATAGCATGATTTAAAATAGAAACAGGAACTGTTCCTTCTGCCACAACTCTTTGCAAACCACTTCCCTGGTTTCCTCTCAGTGAAAGTTAATTTTTTTGGTCTCAGAGCTTCACTGGAAGTGAAGGGGGGAAGCTTTTAAAATGTCAATTTTGTAGCAGACCAGGTTTTGCACAATGGCTTTGCCATCATGACATCTAGTTTTGTTTTAAACATTGCAGGTAAACTTCTGGGCCAATATCTCCTTAGTCCGTTATAATTGTATGCATATGTGAATGGACTTCTTATCAGCTTGCACAAAGAGTTATCCACAATTTATTTCATATACATAAAGCTTCATTCTGTCCAACTGGATGATCTCTGGCTCTTGCGTTGATACGCCAAAGATCTTGCAGAATGCAGTGCACTCATGGGGCATTATGCTTCATGATGGTGAAAAGGATACTAGTCCGACTATTCTGTAATTTCTTCTCCTTATCTCACTAGAACCCCATCATATTATATATCCCCTGACTAAAGGTAAATTACTAAAGTGCTGAGAATAGGACAGCATTTGTGCTCTATTGCAGGCGCACCCCCCCAATAATGGACTCAGACACAAATGAAAGTGGATAACGGCATTGGGCCACATTTATTGATTCATGCCCTAGTCCGAATTATAAATTTCTATTGGTAAAACGACCAATCATAATTCTTAAGGCAAGCAGGCCAAAGTAACACTGGTAAGGTACCACCCAAAATTGCCAACGGCAATTGTTACAATGTATCTATTTGTATCATTTTGTTTGTTGACAACAAACAAATTGTTGACCGTAGTCAATATCTAACTAATGACCCCACCCTCTGACGTGTATCCGTAAAATCAGGGGGTGATTCCAGCTGTCTAGTGGTAACCATCACCCCCTCGCCTGGTTCGTCGTTGACCGGACAACGTTTAAACAACTTATGCCTATCTAGTGTTGTCCAGTCAATTGCGAACCTGCCGGATACCTGTGGGTCATAAATGTTTACCTTACCAGTGCTACCCGCCCATGTGACCAAAGTCAACAGCAGCACAGAACAAACCCCTATATCAAACCATAGCAACAGTGTGGGATGGGCAAAAAAGCCAGGACTCAAGGCCAATTGCGAGTCCCAGCCAAAAATTCCCACCCGGCCCCGAAGCGACCAAGAAATCACACTGTTAACTAGGGAGGGGGTGGAGGGGAAAAACTTCTCCGCTCCGTCGCTTCGCCAAAATGGCAGCACGGCTGCCTTGTGGCCAGCCCTTTTATTAGGGTGCTGGCCACGCCCCTAACTACCCGGATGGCTTCATCTGGTGGGGGGGGCCCGCAAAGAGAGTGGTGGCCATTTTGGCGCCACGCTTCCATTGCAGGCGCACCCCCCCAATAATGGACTCAGACACAAATGAAAGTGGATAACGGCATTGGGCCACATTTATTGATTCATGCCCTAGTCCGAATTATAAATTTCTATTGGTAAAACGACCAATCATAATTCTTAAGGCAAGCAGGCCGAAGTAACACTGGTAAGGTACCACCCAAAATTGCCAACGGCAATTGTTACAATGTATCTATTTGTATCAATTTGTTTGTTGACAACAAACAAATTGTTGACCGTAGTCAATATCTAACTAATGACCCCACCCTCTGACATGTATCCGTAAAATCAGGGTGTGATTCCAGCTGTCTAGTGGTAACCATCACCCCCTCGCCTGGTTCGTCATTGACCGGACAACGTTTAAACAACTTATGCCTATCTAGTGTTGTCCAGTCAATTGCGAACCTGCCGGATACCTGTGGGTCATAAATGTTTACCTTACCAGTGCTACCCGCCACCCGGAGAGGCTTCAATAAAGGCTCGACGCCCCCCCCCCCCCCAAGACCGTCAGCTCGGTCGACAGGCCTGCTCGCCAATCACTCAGCAGGAGGTCCATACCTCCTCGCGACAGATGGGCCCCCTCCCCTGAATAAAGCTCATAATTTTGCAGACTGATGGTGGGGAGGCGAATGACGCGTCCCCAACCCATGTCAAAAAGGAACCGGGCAATAGCCCTGGAGCGACGAGCCCGGTCAAGCGCCTGGAGGCAAAACGCTCCCCTGTAAGCGTACTGCGGTATCATGTCCGACCAAATGAGGGGTGTGGCAGGCCACACATAATGTGAGTAGGCCAGGTGACTGCAAATCGCAAGCTTCCGCGATAGGCCAGTGACCTGTCCGAAACCATTGCCCCCAAGGTGAATAACCAGGACATCAGACGAGTCAGCATCCCTGATGTAGAAAAGGAATGGCAACAGTTCCCACCATAACATGCCGCGCTTACCACACCACCTGAGATGTGCGGGTGCACCCAGTCCCAGTCGGGGTCCCACTCTGTCGCCGCAGCGTAACGCGCTGCCCTGTGCAGCGTAAGGCGCTGCCCTGTGCAGCGTAACGCGCTGCCCTGTGCACGTGGCAACGGCCCACCAGCCCTACTGTCACCGGTGTAAAACGACACCAAGGGTCTGTCAAGGAAAAAAGGGGGGTGAGAAACATTGCAGTGACTAAACTGGTACTCACGGTTGAAGAGGGTGAACACAAAAACTGAAAACAATGTGATCCCCACCTTCCCATGCGGCGTATTTCAGCCCCAGAGTACCCAAAAGTAGCCGCAGTAGAAACCACCCCCATCCTGCAGGAATGGTTGAGTGAGGGGAGACCCACCCTGGTGACAGAAAAAACGGGGCATGGTGAGTGCCACACAGTGCAAGAAACTCCTGTAGGGCACCAACCGGACAGATGTCTTCCAAGGAACATCGTAGCAGTATTACTCAACTGCCTACGCCATGCTGATCTGTTTTAGAGGAGCGTATCCTCAACTGAGCCCAATCATTGCAACATAGACATCTTCGAGTTCCAGTGCCCTACGACTTGCATCCGCCTTATACAGCATCACAAGCTCGCTGATGCGGAGCGCTCCAAAAAAGGCCACCGTTGTAGCCACATGAAACAGGGGTGCCTCATACCTATCGAAACATAGGTCATGCCAGCCCCGTGCCAGTTGGGTAAGAACCCCAGGGGAAATTGGGTGGCGGTCGTCCAGGCTACGCCCACGTTCCCGCACCCACCCCACCAAAAAGTGTCTCACACGGAAATCAGTGGTACTATCCGCATGACCTCCCACCTTGGCCATAAAAGCCAGCGCCGACAGCCTGGATGCTATGGTGCGGGGTGCAAGGCCCTGGGCATGCAGGTAAACCATAAACGGAGGATGTGGGCCACCGGGATCGGCCAGGTATCTGGCAGCTGAATTGTGTACAAAATGTCTGACAAGAAACTAATGCATGGTGATACGCCTTACGCGTGCGTGGCGCTAGTGACAAGCCAATCGCCTGGTTCACCTCTCCTTGCCAAAAGTCCATATCTCCTCCGGGAGGGCGAGGGAAATTCCTCCGCATCCGGGGCCAAGGCACGGAACCGGGATATCTGGAGGCGGTACAAAGCGTCAGCAATATCATTATTCACCCCCGGGACATGCCTGGCCCTGAACAGTACATTGAGGCGCAGGCTGCGCAATACAAACTGGTGCACGAGGACCATGACCCTGGTAGATTTAGAGGTCTGTGAGTTGACAATGCGGACAACGGCCGCATTGTCACACCAGAAATGCACCACAGAGGTGGCCCACTCCTCACCCCATAGCATCAAAGCCCCCGGTATGGGAAAAGTTCCCAATATGTGAGATCCCTCAAGCGACCCGTGCCTGACCAGGCTGGTGGCCATCCACCATAGGCCCACTTCCCATTGAAGTACATCCCATAACCAAGGGATCCCGAGGCATCAGACTGAAACTGAAATTGAGGTGAAGCCAGGAGGTCGGACCTCCAAAATGAGACCCCATTGAACTCCCTCAGGAACTGGAGCCATATGTGCATATCTGTCCTCATGCCCCGTGTCAATCTCGCCCTATGATGGGGCCTGGATAAGCCTGCCCTGGCGTCGCACAAGCGCCGAGCAAATGCCCTGCCATGTGCGACCACCCTGCAAGCGAAATTAAAGGTGTCCATGTAGCACCTGCAGTTCCCGAAGGGATGCCTTGCGCTTAGCCAGCAAGTCCGATATAAGGGCCACTATCCTTGACACCTTGTCTTCCGGCAACCTAGACGCCTGCGCTACCGTGTCAATCTCCACCCCCAGGAATACTAACTTATTAGATGGGCCTTTGGTCTTTTCGGGCGCTAAAGGGACACCGAGTTCCTGCATTAGCGTCTGAAATGTGGTGAGGAGACGTGTGCACGTGTCCCAGCCCCGTTCAGCCCCGAACAAAATCATCCAGGTAATGGGCTACAGACCGAGACCCTGACCTACGGACAAATGCCCACTGCAGGAATGTACTGAAACGCTCGAAAACCGAGCAGGATATGGAACAGCCGAATGGCATGGCTTTGTCAAAATAATATTCACCCCGGAATTTGAAACCCAGCAACTCAAAGTCACCCGGGTGCACCGGCAGGAGACGAAAAGCCGACTTAATGTCACACTTAGTCAACAGTGCACCCGGGCCACATGAGCGCACCATGCGCAATGCCTGGTCAAATGATGTATACCCGACAGAACAAAGGTCCTCAGGGATAGCACCATTGACCGAATGACCGGCTGGGTAGGACAAGTGATGAATCAGGCGGAACTCGCCCGGGGACTTCTTGGACACTAGTCCTAGAGGGGACACTTTAAGGTTGGGGAAAGGGGGCGCGGGGAAAGGGCCAGCGACCCTGCCCGCAGCAACCTCCTTATTAATGCTGGCGGCAGCCACCTCCTCCCTTCCTCTAATTGACAAAAGGTTGGGTGCGTCTTGCGGTGACCTATCCCCCGTGAAAGGAATACGGAAACCCAGTTGAAAACCCTGAAGGAGGTACACAGCGTCTGCTTTCTTCGGGTACAATGCGAGCCAACGCTCCAGCAGTGTCAACATTAATTGGGGAGGGGGCCTATGGTGAACCTGCTCCTTCTGTGGCAGTCCTACCTACCCCTTGTCCACCCCTACCCCTGCCCCCGTATCCTCCCGGCCTGGGACAGGCGGAGGCAGCATGGGGGCCAGAACAAGAGGGGCACTCGTGCTCGCACTTGCAATTTTTTCTGTTGCAAGAACCATTGGACGAGAAGGTCCAGCACAGCAGGCGGGCTGGAACCCCCTTGCCCCGCCATTTGGCGGGGAACCTGTACCGAGGCTGCTCGTTGGACCGCATGTCCACAATGGTATCTCTCCCCAGGCGCCGGGCGCGTGAGGGTCATCTACAGAAGCCACAGCTTCTGGCAGGGCTCATCCCACCTCATCTCTGGGTGCAGTGGAATCCTCATACGGAATTCTTCGTCGTAAGCCAGCCACGACGGACCCGGGAAGTCAACCATGGCCCGGTAGATGTTGTCCAGATACTGGACCATGGGGATGGCCAAATCCGGCCTAGCCCTGAGGTAAACGGCCATGTAAATCAGGTACGCTGGCAACCAGTTTGCCCACGTGCGTGGCGGCTTACGACAACGTGCCTGCTCCTTATCCTTCTCGTCCAGCCCTTCCCTCTCCTCCTTGGTCGGCTCTGTATTAAGAAGGGAGAAGATATCTACATACTCTCCCCTCCAGATCTTTTCCCTGGTGGACTGGGCCAGATGGTCCCCCAGGGGCAAGGAATACCCTGCCGTTGGCAGTGCCGACACCGGCATGGAGGGAACTGCGGGCAAAGCAAAGGGGGCCTGTACCAGCCCGGGGGTCCCCAACACATTCCCCACCACACAGGGGGCGCCACCCAGACCCGGGCCCTGTGTCAGGGGCGAAGTCGCCGGGTGGGCCGAGGGCAATTGGACCGCCGGGCCACCCGTGCGAGGCCATGGCCATTGGAAAGCCCCCCCCCAGGGAAGTCAGTTGTGTGGGTGCACTAGCTTGAACTGCATACTCACCCGATGCACCCCCACGGGCCGCCCCCACCGGGGGTTCCGGCCCGCTGGGGGCGTCGGAGCTCACGACCGAAGCTGAGCTCGTCGACGGGGCCAGACCCTCACCAGACTGCTGCACCTGTTGAGTGGGGAGCTGCGAGGCAGTGGCCGCCACCGGCCCGCGCGCCTCAGGCAGCTCAACCCAACCCGTCGCCGGCCGCTGTTCGGCAGCCAAAGGGGGCGCCTGGAATCCCAAAGGCACCCCTGTTTGATTGGCCCTCACCAAGGATGCTTCAAGGGCCGCAACGCGGGCCAGAAGGGCCTCCACGTTGACAAAGGCCCCAGCCCCAGCAGGGGGCAAATGGGCAACCGGCCCATAGGTAACGGGTACCTGTCCAGGCCCCTGAGTCCCGGGGGCCAGATAAGGCCAAGAGCCCATGCCCGGCCCTTGTGGAGCCGCGGGCACACCCTGCAAAGGCAGGGAACCCAACCACCCCCGTGGCTCGCTCCCCCCATGGGGAACCGTGCACCCGGGCAAGCGGGCCCAGCCGTACGGACCCTGGCGGGGGCGGTGGTCATCGCTTGCGGGCCAAGGGCCGAGGCCCTGTCCGGGGCAACCTGCACTCTCAGCGGATCGGGCCAAGGAGCCACCGATCCCATCCCACCGGTCCCGGTGGGCTCCGTTAAAGGTGGCTGCTGGGCGGGCGCAGTCGCGGTCCTCCGACCCGGCTGGCGCCTCCGCGCCGATCGAGCCACGTTGAGCTGAGTTAGCTAGGAAGCCTAAGAAGAGAAAAAGCTGCCCAAAAGAGGCTTCCCCTGGAAGGATACGAGCGACGGAGGTAAGAGGGAAAAACTTCTCCGCTCCGTCGCTTCGCCAAAATGGCAGCACGGCTGCCTCGTGGCCAGCCCTTTTATTAGGGTGCTGGCCACGCCCCTAACTACCCGGATGGCTTCGTCCGGGGGGGGCCCGCAAAGAGCGCGGCGGACATTTTGGCGCCACGCTTCCATTATCTCTGTTAACTATTTATCTTAACAGAACATCCCCTGATTTTGGATGACATTCCTCTTGTACAGGGTTTTTCATGAGTTCATGTGCATTGTTTTCTGATTTATTTTTTACAACTTTGTACCAGTGGCAGTTCAGATGTTAGCATATCTCAAGCATTAGCATTAGTACTAATGCACTTTTTTGATTTGTGATATATCTCACTTCTCCCCAAACTCTAGGATTGGTTTGTGCTAAATTTGATTTCAAAGAAGGAATGAAAATAGGAAAGAGGAGAAGCAAGCCACAGTAATCAATACATGGTCCAATACATTTGTTGGCATGAAATCCAACATGGACTACATAAGTATTTCATCAAATCTATCTTTCCACAGTGTAGAAAGATCAATTGTTCCTTCTTCTAACCCACTCTTTCTGTCTCAAATTCTGTGAATGCAAGAATAACTGTGATGGGGAGGAGATAAAATTCTGATTAAAGCTAAAAATGTTTGGACTTGGATTTTCATGCATCTAGCAACCTTCCATTGGCAAATGTTAGCAGGAATTACCAAGCATTAGGCAAAGGAAATTTAATTTTAATTTTAATTTAATTTTCCATTTTGTATAGCCGCCCAACTCAAAAAGACTCTGGGAGTCTCACAACTTTAAAAACAATACAAGGTAAAGTTTGCCCTTTCTCAAAAGCCAGTCATATCATAATCTAGGGTTCAGTGCTCATCTCTGTTTATAGACAAAGAGCCAGCGCTGTCTGCATCTGCATATGTTTCCGTGGACGTGTGGCAGGCATGCTTCAACACTGGAGTGCACGGAACACTATTTACCTTCCCACTGAAGTAGTCCCTATTTATCTACTTGCAATTTCATGCTTTTGAACTGCTAGTTTGGCAGAGCTGGGACAGAGACCGGAGCTCACTCTGTCATGCGGTACCCGGAAATTGAATTCCGACTTTCCAGTCCATGAATTTGGTGTCTTAACCACTTGCTAAGTGACAAAAACAGGTGGCAAAACAGAATGCAATCAGCTAATTTCTTTCATCACCACCTTCATTTTATTGCGGTTTTACATATATTTGAATATCAAATCCACATGAACATGAAATAGCACTTAAATGTGTATTTTAACATACTAGTACATGTTACATAAAAAAACCTTTTAAAATGCCTTTTAATGTTTTGTCTTATTTCTGTTTGAGTAAAGGATTGTATTGGGATATCTGGGAATTGCAAATTTCAGAACGGCTCCACTGTAATCTGCACAATAAATGTCACAGAATCAAGTCGGTTCAGTGGTGGGATTCACATTCTTTTACTACCTACTCTGTGGGCATGGTATGGTGGGCGTGGCCAGGTGGAAAGCCCTGCATTGCACCCAAATTAGGATTACTTTATTTCAAAACTTGGATGGGTGGGGCCAGCCAGAATTTCTGCTACCGGTTCTGGCTACCGGTTCTGGCGAACTGGGGTGAACCTGCTGATGTCCCCCCACTGGGTCAGTTCATATCTGATATCTGAATTTACGTACAAGTAGTTGTATGCACATTCTTTACAGAGAGTAAAAATATATAACGGTCCAAATCCTGTTGCTTGGTGTAATAAATTATACTAGAGTAGGCACAGTGTTGTAGTGAGAACCTGGTGAATCAGTTCCATTGATCGAGTGGTGCTACTGGCATTGTGGCTTACCATGCAAAGCAACAGGATTTCAGTCACTGTTAATCGTTCTGCATTTCTATTTTCCTTTTCAGATGAAAAATAGAGGTGAAACAATACATGGGGAAAACAAAGCATGAAATGAAATAGTATTTTCTCCTCCTAATTTTCAGTTCTATCCACTAATCAGAGAAAGAGCTTGGAATGAATTCATGCACTGAAGCTGGTAGCAGCAAGTGAAATATGCAGAAGAGTTTGAAGCAGAGAACAATAACTTAACCATTTTCTGAGTTCATCTGTGTCTCGACCCATTACACTGGAAGTGTCTATGCTGTCAACTGAGGTGTGAACAGAGATAATTATACTAATTGTGCTGGCTGGGAAAACAGAGCACAGAGGGAGAGACAGAATGATTTGCTTGTACATGGCAGATGAGAGGCTCCATTGCACATCAGCTTTTCAAGTTCTAAGATGCTGTCATCCTCTCCCACTCTGCATAAGGTGATGGTGGTAGGTGGGGGGAGAGAAGAGTAGAAAACTGAGGTGAGAGGAAGAGAAGCCATATGTCAGTGCTGCCAGTGCTTCAGTGAAGTTGAGGTGGGGACCTAATTTGGGAAGTTTCTCAATCCTGTGACTCCTGAAGCTGCAGGAGAGAATGTCTTGGAATTCCATACCATACAAGGCATATGTGAAAACTGGATAAGGACAAAGACCACGAGGCAGACCCGGAGAAAGTGGAAAGACAATATAAAATAAATATCATATAAATGCCAAATAATGCCAGTGGCGGCTGCTAGAAGTGCCAGAGTAGGAACCTTGTATCTCCCTTGACACCTGAAAGGGTAAAAGGAGGAGGAAGAGGAGGAGGAAGAAGAAGAAAAAGAGGAGGAGGAAGAGGAGGAGGAGAAGGACTCCTCTGTCAGTTTCACATTCTTCATGTTCTTTTAAATCAAGGGTTCACAACTTATGGCCCACTGACCAGACCCGGCCACTGACACCATTCCATCTGGCCCATAGCAACAACCTCGTAAGCAGAAGTGGAAGTGGATGCATTTATGACAGCCATAAACACATCTGTGCATGTGCAAATGCACCCACTGCAGTTTATAGTAGTTTTTCTTGGCAAGTGAAAACCACATGTCTGGCCCACTCAGCTGTCTGAGGGGGAGTTGTCTGGCCTGTGGCATGAAATGGTTGAGAACCTGTTATGTCCAGCGCTTGTAAGCAATAGTCCAAACAACGATGAACCAAACAGCATCAAGTCTTTAATTAACAGTATATTCAAGATGAGCTTACAAGGCGTTTTAGACACAGAGATGGCTATACAGTCCCATGGAATCAGTCCCTTGAGAGTGTGCCAAGGAAGGAGGCAATACTTAGCTACTTAGGATTTGTAGCATAATGGAGGAGACCCAGGCTAGCACATTGCTGGCTACCTGTATGGAGAGGGAAGTATAGATCTGGTCCGGCCATGGTCTAGCTCCTAAGGGCTTAAGGCTTAAAGCAAGAGCAAAGCCACTTGCTTATATACTCTCTCTGCAGCAAGTGCAGAGAGATATACATTTACCCTGGCTTCCCAGGAAGCAAGAGCACCAACAACCAATCAGGCATCGAGTATAATGAAACCAGGGCCTGGCCTTATAGGGAAAGTGCTTAATAATTGTAACAGGAACATGGCGTCCATGACGCAGCAATAATTAACCTGAATACACAACATATTCCTTCCCCCTAGGTAAAGACAATGGTAAAGGACCAATCTTCTCCGTGTTGGTTGCTCAGGGCCAAAGGCGCTGGTGACTAACTCAGGTATATGAAAACGGGGCAAGGTGACAAGCCCTGACTCCGCATTTGAAGCCTGGGAGAGAAAGAGGACCAGCTCTTGGAACTCTCTTCCCCTTACCAATTTTTGGCAGTCAGCCCAGGGAACCCCGAGCTGCACCTGACCTTTATGCCTACTCCAAGTAGTGCCAGCACCCCCCCTAAGTATTCTCCACTAATTCCAAGTTAAACTAAGATATTGAATCCCCAACAGGATGAACAAACTAACTCGGAACCTTAACAGTCACGAAGCTGCTCCGCACCCTCCAAGCGTGTGTTCAATGACTCATGTACTTTACTGGCACTCTGTGGCACAAACAAGGAACTTTGCATCCTAGGGGGTCTTGTGTGAGTGTACCCCAAGACAAACCAATCTCTTGTGTGGCATAACCCACGTCCTCTTCAAGCTGGATTAACTGGCAAAGACCCCACATGTGGTGTGTGTAATGTACTCTCTTGCTCACTCCCAGTCCCTGGCCCAGTTCTTTTCAAGCAACCCAGGACATTTGGCATTGGACCGGAGGTGATAATTTACCACAGCTGAGGCTTCTATGGCGCTTACTTCACCTGAATCTATTTCCCAAGCCACCTGCAAGGAAGGGCTTACTGTACGCTCTCCAGTTCTGCCCGAGGAAAGCTCCCTTTGCCTCGGTGAATGGAGATCCTGCATTACCTTCCCTGTTTTCTCCAACTTTGGGGATTGAGAGTGCTCCTGTGACCCGTGCTTTTTCTCCTGGGGAAGCGAGACCATACTCATATGCTCCTTCTCGTACCAGTCCATGCTCGGGGGTGATGGTGATGCTTGCATCCTCCCTCCAACCCCAGGGGATGGTGAGCCCTTACCCACCGCTGGGAAAACTAAAAACATTCCAGAACTTTGTGCGCTTAAAGTACAATGTTGTAGCCCCCAAATCTCAATGGTGTGTTCGATTCCAGGCCACCAGAAATAGTTTCGTATGACTGTTTGTGAGCGGAAAATTCCTGGGACCCACTAAACATGTGCTGTAACAGGTTGGCCTGCAACCTCGGTGGAACCACTGTCTTGCAAAGCCTATATAAGCACCCTCCCAACACTGAGAGTTTTTCTTGGTCCCGGTGGTACACACATGCTTCCGCATTGTATGGAAGAGGTGGCCACCCAATATCTACCCACATAATAACATCAGACAACAGTGGGTCAGTCTTTGAAACTGTGGAAAAGTCCATGGACATTTTGAGCAAAGCAATGGCCAATTCATCCCAAAGTCTAGAGCATCAGGTGGCAAACGTTCTTGCAACTCAAACACATCTGATTGTCCAGTCTTTTTGGCAAAGTCACTGTCCTTGGGTGCAACTTGTGCTTGATGAGAAAACAATGCTCTTAGTTCTTCCATGGAGGATTCACTTTCAGGGGGCCCATGGGATAAACCCTCCCCGGGTAGTAACAATGCTTGGGGTTCATCCTCAATATGGAGGACTGGTTTTCCCTCTCCCAAATGGATCCTCATGAAACAGATGCCCAGGGGCCCAAACCATTGGGACCCCAAAATGTTTATCATACCTGCTTTTACAACAACGAGGGGCAGGCTTGCGTAGACACAGTTATAATGGACTTCAAAGTTCCCTATCCCCCGAACTAGAATGTTGCAACCCCGTAAGTCAGTGGTTCCCAAAGTGGGCCCCACGCCCCACAGGGGACTTCAATTCCCAGAAGCCTAAGTCAGTATATTGGCTGATCAGTGCTTTGAGGAATTGACTTAGGCTTCTGGGAAATGGAGTCCAAGAACCAAATTTTGGGAAACACTGCCATAAGTCCACTAACTTGCCTGAGAGATTTTTGAGCTTCTTGAGAGATTCTTGAGCTTGGGCCACAGGGCTGGCAGTATTCAAAGGTACTCTTTCTCAATCATGGCGGAGAAGAATGACCCAGAGTCCACCAGAAGATGGAAAGGTACCCCTTCGGTGCAGAGATCCACACTGTACCCATCCTTCAGATCTTGCCACTCATCATCAACCCCATAGCTCGTGAAGATCTTGGCTATTCAGAACTAGAATTTTGGCTGGAGTTTCGATGAACTTTCAGTGTGTTGCCTACAGACCTTGGAGATGTGGCCTGTTTTCCTGCAACGGTGACACTGGGCGCTCTTGAAGGGACACTTGATGCGAAGATGGTGATTTCCACATCCTCAGCATGGCACAACTGACCCAGGCGTTGGCGTTGGCGTCCATGTTCCCTGTGGCAAGCTGCGGCGGTCTTCGTGGACATGGCCAGAGGCTTCGGAAACAGCAGTCGCAGTCGCAGTTGGACCCGGCTACTCTTTATCTTCAAGGCTCAACCTGTGCTGGAAATGCTCATGCAGGGTGTGTAGTAAGGCCGGTAAGGAAACTTGCTGGAGCACGTCGGGCGGCAGAAGCTTTGAAACAATGTTGAGAGTCTCTAGCCCACAGTGGGCCAATGACGTTGCCTTCCACAACGCTGGCTCAACTTTCCTTACCGTGAAGTAGCTTTCCAGCTGGACTTTGTAGCATGGCCACAGGTGAGGCTTGCTGATGTCGAACGGATGCAGCCAAAAGGGGACTTGGTCAGCCATCTCGTCATTCTTCGATCCCACCTTTGTCACCAATGTTATGACCAATGGAGCAATAGTCTAAACAACGATGAACCAAACAGCAACAAGTCTTTAATTAACAGTATATTCAAGATGAGCTTACAAGGCGTTCCAGACACAGAGATGACTATACAGTCCCATGGAATCAGTCCCTCGGAAGTGTGCCAAGAAAGGGGGCAATACCTAGCTACTTAGGATTTGTATCATAATGGAGGAGACCCAGGCTAACATGTGGCTGGCTACCTGTACGCAGAGGGAAGTATAGATCTGGTCCGGCCCTGGTCTAGCTCCTCAGGGCTTAAGGCTTAAAGCAAGAGCAAGGCCACTTGCTTATATACTCTCTCTGCCACAGGTGCAGAAATAGATACATTTACCATGGCATCTAAGGAAGCAGGAGCACCGGCAACCAATCAGGCATTGAGTATAATGAAAGCAGGGCCTGGCATTATAGGGAACATGCTTAATAATTATAACAGGAACAGCAATAATTAACTTGAATACACAACAGGAACCCTGTTTAAACTGATACTCCCCCAGTTTACACTGGTCAAATTTTATAAGTTGGATAAGCCTACTTGCCCTTCTTTTGTTAAAACTGGAAGCATCTCAGGGCTATGCAGAACTGGAGTTTCCCCGTGGTGGGGAGAGAATTTACCAGAATGGATGGATGCATGCTGCTGCTCAAAGCCCATACCTTAAAGGTTCCTCTCACCAGTCTCCACTCTGCTCCATGAGAGAAAGTCCGATGCACCTCGGGCAGCTTTGGCCGCTTCTCCCGAAGCTGCCCAAAAATATTCAGACTTTCTTCCATGAAGCAGAGCAAAGACTGGCAAGAGGAGGCAAAGCGGAAATGCTGAGGTGGTGTTTCCCTTTAAGGTATGGACTTTGAGCAGCAGCACATGCCCATCTGTCCCAGTAAATTCTCTCCCCACCACAGGCCTGATTGTCATCTCCTTGAGATGCTTCCAGTTTTAACAAAAGATGGGCAGGTAGGGTTATCTATACCTATAAATCCAAGCATTAACCGTTGGATTGTGACGAAGGCTCCCGCACCTGGCCATACTAGCCCGTACCCAGACTCCTGCACTCACCTGAACCTGGTCAGGAGGTTACTGCAGGGTTGAGAAATGTGCCAGGGGGGCAAGAGCCCCACGAACGCAAACAAAGAAAAAGGACTTCAATTCCCAATGTTCTTTGCGCCGCGCCACACTACATCCAATCAGGCTGAGAGGCGCGAGCAAAAAGAACATTGGGAAACATGTCGTGGCCAATTGAAATTGAGCCGCAGGAAAAAACCGCCACACGAACGCAAACCACAAACACAAAACTACAAGTCCCAGCATCCTGCGCACCCTGAGCACACAGAATGCTAAGAAAGCCAGCGCGCGAAAAATAAACTTACAAAAATCAACAGGAGTGCAAGTCCCTAGCAGGCAGACTCAGCATCTCACAGCCACGCAAAATAAAAAGCCACAAAACGCCACCACGAGACACCCACCATCCTTCTTTCCCAGAGCAACAGGGAGAAGAGGGACTCCCTCTCCTCCACGCTACCCCACCGAAGACACGGCGAGACCACCACCAGCCTTAAGTAAAGTTGAGCCGGGGTGGAAACAAAACCACAAAACAGGCAGCAGATCGTCAGGGGAAGCACCCACCCTGGTGGGTGACTGGCTGATGCCTTTGTATTTCCGAATACAAAAACAACAGCCAGCAATCCTCAAGGAAGAGCACCACCCCTTACGGATTGCTGCCTGCCGATCTCCAGTTAGGTAAGCCAGGAGAAAAAGGAGACAGAGAAGAGAGAATCATCTGCCTCCTCCTTCTCCCCCGATCTACCTAACAAAAAAAACCCACAAAATACACAAACAAAAACATCCACAATGGCACAAAACCACAAAGAAAACATCTAACTACAACACAAAAAACCACAAAGTACACAAACAAACAACAACTAATTACAAAAATAAACAACAACAAAATAAAACAAATTAAACACAACCAGAAATAATCAAACCAATTAAACCAACCTAAAACTAAACCAAAACAAAAAAGAATAAACAGAAACACCTCCCAGCCCAAGGGGACTTCCGGTGGTATGGCGGTGTGAGCAGACGTGTGTTTGCAAGCTCCCTCTTTCATAGAAGGAGGAATGTGAAAATGAGGTGTGGAGGGGAAAAACTTGCTGCAAATTTTGGTGGAGAGAAAATATACAAAGCTTTCAAAAGGAATGCAGAGGAGTGAGTGAAAAGAGGCTAAGAAAAGAGAATTACGGGGGCTGGAGTGTGGGGTGAAAACGCTGAATGATTTATGGAATGCCAAGAACTCCTTGCAGGGAGAAATCTTAGTTGACATGAGTTATTTAAATAAAGAGTGGGAACGGATTCTTGTTGTTAACATGTGGACATCTCTCACCCCACCCCTCTCCTAAATTACTCTGAAGGAGAGTTAACACAGATGGTGTGTTTTAATACAAAAGAGCTAAGGAAGATTAAAGAGATTAAAGAGGACAGCTCCAAGGCTTGCTGAGTACAGCGTTTGGAACATCACCAACTGTGGGGAGAAAGTGTTGACCTGCGAAGGTAGTAATCTTCTTGCTGCTGCAGACAGGACATTTTGAACTGTTTATGTGTTTCAGAGAAAGTTTGCAAAGATACTTACTAGCAGCATATTAGCTGAATTTCTGGCTGGAATTGAAGTTGCTTAAAACTGAGACTGGGAGCTCTGGTTGAACTTTATCCTGATTAATTGACTGAGAGGAAACCGAAGAAGATCAAGAGGACTGAACAAAGAGTTGTTTGTCTAATCAAAGGTCTTGTGTATTGGATGATTCATAAATCAAGAAGTACTTTAAGTCTGGCTCCTTTTCAAGCAGAAGAGGGGTATTGGGGGTGAAGTCTAGAAGAAAGTAATTTTGGATAATAATAGTAATGAGTAAAGTTGTATTTAGGCTGTTGTTTGGGTATTTGCCCTACAGTGGGAAACTAGATTGATAAACTAACTGAAAAGGAGAGGTGGGGAATCACGAGAAATAGAGTAATAAGAAAGGGTTAAAGTCAGTGGAATCAGTGAATGAGTCATCATCGTTGTCCTAAAGATCAAAAGGCATTCTGGAAGAGAGAACCTAGAGAGACATCATCTGACAGACTACATAAAAGGTTGACAAGAATGGAGGAAGAGTTGGATAAGGAAATGGATTCAGATAAGGGAAAAGGACGAGGAGGAAAGACTAAAGGTAAAATGGAGAAAGATTCAGACATGTTTGCTGAAACTATGGATACATTAGGAAAGATCAATCAAAGAATGGATAGTTTAGAGAAAAGTTTTCAAAAAAATGAGGAAGTAAGAAGGCAGGATTCAAAAGAAGTATTAAAGGGACTACAGGGAATGAAAGACTTGATGTCTACTTTTACTAAAAACATTGAATTAAAATTTGAAAACATGGAGACAAAGATTAAAATGGTGGAAGAAGAGATTAAGACGGTTGAAGAAATAAAGGAAGAAGTCAAACAGATAAAAGATAAAAATAAGGAACAAGAGATAAAAGTGGAATTACAAGAAGAAAGATTATATAATTTGGAGAATTCGTTGAGACAAAAGAACATTATTGTTAAAAACTTCCAGGAAAAAAACAACCCAGATCAGTTAAGGATAAGGATAACTAGATGATTAAAGGAATTGAAGCTAGAGAAGGACATATGTGATGAAGATATTATGACTGGATAGGGCAGAAAGTTCAGGGGGGAATAAACAGGCATGTGGTGGTTAAGTTCTCTAGTCTGGAAGTGAAGGTGAGAATAATGAGATATATAAGGATGCATGGGAAAGAGGCATTGAAATACGATACAGGAAGCCTTGAGGTTTATCAGGATATTCCCAAAGAAGAAAGACAGTGGAGAGCAAAAATTAAACCTATTACTATTTTTTTATCCTCTAAAGGGGTGAAATACAATTGGCAACTGCCCCAAAAGCTAAAAAATTTCTATGCCAGGAAAACTTCAGTAGTGAATAAACAAAATGACAGTCTGGACATTCTTGAATCATGTGGGTTGTTAAAAGAGGGAACAGAGGATTGGGATAAGATAAAGGAAGAACTAACCAGATCAGGAGGTCGGAGTCCTAAGTAGCTTATTTCTTCAGTAAACAATCTCTGTTTAGTCTTACAATTGATAAATTGAGATTAGTCTGTATGAATAGTCTTATATGGTATTTTTCTTCAATTTAAATTTTCCCCCCAAACTTAAAGGGTATTTATACAAAGTTTGTTTAATGAATATTTAGTTGGGTAAGCAAAGTGGTTGCAGCGAGTAATACCTATTATTTACATTGAGAAATTGGGAGCAAGTTAAGTCTATCCCAATCCCTCCCCTAAGGGGTGAGAGATAGTCAACTAGGAATTGCAAAACCTCTCAAGCTGCATCACTTGAAGGCGGCTGTCCGAGAGGCAGCAGAGAGGCAAGGTATTGTCAGTAGGGGTGGGTGGTAGGGTTGTAAGTGCCAATTCACATAGATGTATAGTTGTATAATTGTCAGAATTTAAAAGAATCTTATTTGTTCAATGTAACTGATGTCAAAGGTATTAAAGATTGTTTCATGGAATGTGAAAGGATTGGGAATGGTGATAAAGAGAGTTGAAAATGCATTTAAAAAGAGAAGCCTGACATCCTATCCTTGCAAGAGACACATCAGAAAAAAGACGATGCTAATAATCTTTTTTTAAGTTGGATGGATATTTACGAAAAATATTTTGGTTCTTCCAAAGCAAAAAGAGTGGCGATTCTTATTGCCAAAAAATTGAATTTTACTATAGAAAAAATGATAAAGGATGAAGAGGGAAGATTTTTGTTGATAGAAGGAAAGATAGGGGACGAAATGATAACTTTGGTCAACATTTATGTTCCTAATCAAGCACAAGAAGATTATCTTGAGAAAATTAGCTTAATTTTGCAAAAAAGAGAATACTCATAATATGATAATTGGAGGTGATTTTAACATGATGGCATCTGTACTGGATAAGTCTGCAAAAGTCATGGCAAGGAGGGTAATAAAGAATACTCGATTTGAGGATTGGATGGAGAGTTTAGGGATCAAAGATTCTTGGAGGGTTTTAAAAGGAACAGAGCGAGCTTATACTTTCTTTTCTCAACCACACAAATCATATTTGAGAATAGATTACATGATGATTTCGAACAGCTTGGTAGGATGTTTAAGGGATACTGAAATTGGAATAATCAGGGAATCAGATCATGCGATGGTTAAAGTAGAATTAATGTTCAAACAGGATAGGAATAATCAAAAACAATGGAGATTTGACCCACATTTAATAAGGAATAAGAAACTATAGAATAACCTCAAAATAAAGTGGCAAGAGAACTGGAATCTGAATGATACTGGAGAGGTAGAGTTGCATACACTTTGGGATGCTATTAAGGCAGTGTTTCATGGGGAATGTATTAAAGAAGCAATAATAATAAATAAACAAAGGAAATTGAACCTGGATGGTTTAGAAAAGGAGATAAAAATGCTGGAAATAGAACATGCCAGAAGTCAGAAGGATGGAGTATATCAGAAATTATTGAAATTATGAAGTGAATTTACAGGACACGACATAGAAAGAGTAAAAAGGGATTTGATTTATCTGAACAGAGATAAATTTGAATTTAGCAATAAAAATACTAAAAGACTTGCCAAAGCAGCTAGAGATAAGAGGATGAGGAGGGAATTAAAAGTGTTAATAGATGACAAGGGCAGTCGTAAGGTCAGAACTGAGGAGAAAATAATAATAGTTGAATTTTTTAGTGACCTATATTCAGCAAGAACTATAGATCTGAAGGAATTAGAAAGGCAGTTAGATCAAGCAATAACATTTAAGCTTCAGGAACCACATAAACAATTAATGGAGGAAAGAATTACTGTGAAAGAAGTTGAGGAGGCAATAAAAAAACTAAAATTAGTGAAATCTCTGGGTGAAGATGTGTTCACAACCGATTTTTATAAAGCATTTAGTGAGATAATTTCTCCAAAGTTGTGCATTTTGTATAATCATATATTAGAAGGAGGTAAGATTCCAGAATCATGGAACAAATCCATAATAGTACTAATTCCGAAACCAAACAAAGACTTAGAAAAAATAGATTCATATTGGCCGATTTCTCTGCTAAACCAGGATGCCAAATTGTTTGTGGCCGTGATGGCTAACAGATTGAGTAGAATTATAGGAAATTATGTACAAAAGGATCAGGTGGGTTTCCTTAAAGGACGACAATTGAGTGAGCATATAATAAGAATAATTAACATATTGGAAGCAGCGAAAAAGGCAAAAACTAAATTATGTATTCTTTCATTAGATTTATTTAAAGCGTTTGATTCGGTTCAGTGGCAAACAATACAAACAATAATTCATAAAATGGGCTTTGGAAGTAGGTTTCAACATGTAATCAATCAGTTATATAGTAAATCGCAAACAAGTATAAAAGTGAATATGATGGATATACTAAAAATATCGAGATTACGGCGGGAACAAGACAAGGTTGTCCTTTGTCCCCGCTATTGTTTGTACTATGTATGGAGCTTCTTGCCAATGCTATTAGAAGAGATCAGGATATTGAAGGGGTAAACGGTAAAAAAAATTGTATGTTTGCAGATGATACGTTACTAGTATTAAAGGATGCAAAGAATGCAATTGGCAGAGTTCAAGAACATATGTGTAGTTTTGAAAAAATAACAGGCTTGAGAGTTAATTGGGAAAAGACCAAAGCAATTGCCTGTAACTATAATCAAAAGGAAAAGGGTGAAATTAATAAGCGGTATAAAATAGATATTTTAAAAAGTTTGAAATATTTAGGAATCTACATAACAGAAGATATTAAATAACTTCAAAAGATAAACATAGATAAATTAAAGAAAGATTTTAAATTAAGTATAGCCAAACTTAGTAATCTGAAAGTGTCCTGGTTTGCAAGAGTTAGTTTGGGGCGAATGAAATTTTTGCCTAAATTGAATTTTATTATAGGGAATTTACCTTTAAGAATTTGTAATAAACATTTAAAAGATTGGCAAAAAATGTTAGATAAATATTTCAATGCAGGAAGGAGGCCCAGGATCATGAAATCCCTGCAGTATCAAAGCCAGAAAGATGGTGGATTGGATATTCCTAACATAATAAAATATTATAAAGCATTTCAGTTAAATAGAATTATAAATTTATTAACACAAGGTAATGGAGAGTCTGAAGATAAGAACCAAATGGAATATAAAAAATTGGGGGAGCCCTGTTTTTGAGTACTCAGGATAAGAAGGTGCAAATTAGGACTAAGACAATAAGGGAATTGTATCTTTTCTGGAAAAGTATGAAAGAGGAGCTAGCAAACAGGGACTCTCCTGTTTTGGAAGTTACAGACTTTGCAGATTGTCTGTTAAAGGGGTTAAAAGATATGAAGCTGAAACTTGTACAGAATAAATTGTTACAATATAATAAATGGATTGCTAGGGGTCCCACATACCAAAAGATAGAGGAGATCTATCAGAAGTTAGATTTAAATTGGTTCCAAAAAATTCAAGTGAAAAAATGGGACAGAGTAGTTAGAAAGAAAGGACGGATAGATAGGAAGGTAACAAAGTTTGAAGAACTGATTTATAGTATGAGAAAGGGGATAATGACAAAGAAAGGGATGGTAGGTAAATTATATAGAATGTTGAATAGAAAGGAAGAACTTCAAAGATTAAGAAGAAATGGATGGGAAGAGGATTTAGGTATAACGATATCTGAACAAGCATGGAAAAGAAAAATGAATCAGCGACTAATGAATCAGCTATCAATAAAAGAAAGAGAACATAATTTTAAGTTGATTTGGAAGTGGTATTTGACCCCAATTATCCTGCATCATATAAATAAAACAAGTTCAAATAGGTGTTGGAGATGTAATAAAGAGGTGGGCACCAATATATACATGTGGTTGAGCTGTGAATATACACAGGAATGTTGGAAGATGGTTGAACAAGAGATAGGAAACATATTTGGGAAAAGAATTGTACTAAATCCAAAAATAGTCTTATTGGGGCTGTGTGAAGATATAAGGTGGAAGACAATAAAAGAGAGTTATTGCCAATTATACTATCAGCCACAAGGCAGATAATTGCCACGGAGTGGAAGAATAAGTTCTATATTACTAGATGTAGATGGTATAAACAGATATGGCAGCTAGCTTTAAATGATAAATTAACGTCAGAAATGAAAGTGGAAAGAGGAGAAGTTAAAAGTAATCTATTTTGGCAAATTTGGAAATCTTGGGTTGAATATGGTTTGTCAGGCAATGACGGAATAAAGCCGGTACAGGAAGAAAGTAAATTCTGGACAAAATTGTAAATATTGATTTGGAATCAGGATTGACAATTTTCAACTTGTTTAACATGGGGTGTGGGAGTGTGAATTGGGGGGAGGTTTGATGGTGTGGGTTATATGTTAATTGTTTGTTGAAACGTATGTTTTGTTTTATGTATGTATTTTAAGAAAATCAATAAAAATATTTAAAAAAGAAAAGAAACACCTCCCAGCCCACCACCACAAAAGCAAAACAAAGAAAAACCCCAGAAGAAAGAAAACCAGACAACTCACCAGTACGTCCTCCCTCCATAATGACTGGAACAGAAATGAAGAAACCCCACCCACAGGCCAGGAGAGAAAAAACACGTGAAATGAAAGCAAAACCCCTAGCAGCCCTCTGCAGGGCAGAATAGTAAAAACAATTCAAAAAGACTCAACAGCCGCACCTAGAGGCAATAAGAGTAAAAACAAGTCAAACACATAACAATAAATCACAATTTTACACAAATAACAAACATAGGTCAAAAAAATAAAATAAAAAGCTTTCTAAAATCCTGTGCTGAGTTTTAACTCAAATAAAAACCCAAAACATCTAAACACAGTTTAAAAACACTGACTGTAAAAAACATGTACTTTCACATTTTAAAAAATATTACCTATGGTACAACTATTACAAAACTCCCACAAACTAAAACATTATTTGGTTAAATAAAACAATTTGAAAAAATTATATCATCCTTTGTTCTTTTTTTAATCCACAAAAAAACCCAAAAAAGCTGATCACAGTTTATAACAGCCCGGCATCGCCGGGCAAACTATGCTAGTCCAACTTATAAAATTTGACCAGTGTAAACTGGGGGAGTATCAGTTTAAAACAGGGCTGATGGCAATCCTATCTAAGCATGAAATAAATGCATGGGAATTAAAATCCAGACTTTTGAAGAACTAGTCTTTCAGCTGAATAGCTTGAGGAGGAGGGATCTCTAGTATCTTTATTCATGAGGAAATTCCATCTCAACATGTTGAGAGTTGCAACGTAAGCCTCAGAAACTTCAGATCAGATTCAGAGACTGAGCAACCTTATCAGGCACAGAAATGATTCAACCTCATGGGATTCTCTCCCTACAGCAAATAGTTTCTAGTCTTCCTTGTGTAACTACTGTAATGTTTCTCCTTTGTTGTTGTTGTATGCTGTTTCAGGAACCTGTGAGTTTCACCTAAGGCATGAGGCTGAACTCTGAACTACAACTAGCCTTATGTGCACTGAAATAGAAACCACACTTTCTTTTCTACCCCAGGGGGCACTGCTGCCTGCAGCCAATTAGTCTGACTCTCCATTGTGGACTTATTTGGCAGAATCATTTCCTGGCAAGTAAAGCACTTGCACAATTTTTAAAAAAATTCCCTGCTTCTTTCCTCCCTACTCTAATTTATTTTTAAAGAACTTATCCTGATGAATTTAGAAGTGTGGACAGGTCTGTTGACTTTTAGTTGCTCCTAATGAAGGTACTGTCTACCTGTAGATTTTTGTTTTTGATAAGGTCCTAATAATGCTACCCACCCTGCTGGGAATGACTTCTGATATTTTCTTCTACTTCCAACCAATGGCCTGTTTTTTGAGTTTTCAGTGACAAGTTATTCCAACTCTTTTCTGAATAGCTAAAATGGAACATCATAGTTTCTTGGGACTGTCTCCAATTAGGAAAATGTTACACCAAATCTTTGACTGAATATTTTGTGGAATGTACATCAAGTATTCCATATGGATTTCTTGCAACAATTCTTCAACACTTCCTTTCTTATTAACTGTGGTATTGTGATAGAAACTAGTAAAAATATTGAACCCAATGAGTGAGAACAAATGAAGAGCAGAACCACCAGGAAAATACTAGGGGGGAAATGAACAAAGGAGAACTAAAATGACAACCCTACTAGACAGGAATTATCTAAACAAGGCATAGTTTTTATATTGTTTTATATTATGTTTTATATTGTGTGTGACTGTGCGACTGAACAACAACAAAATATTATGATCTATGCAGAAGCTGGATATGCATGAATTTTAAAATTCTGGAGGGGGGGACTTAATTCCATGTAATTACACTTGTCACATCCACACCGAGACTCAGCTGGCAAAAGGTAAGTGCAGTCGATGGGGTTAGGGGGGAGGCATGGCCCCAGTAACCACACCACCATCCCCTGCCCCACAACCATGCCCCCCAATTCCCTAACCCCCACCGACTGCACTTACCTTTCGCCGGCTCCGGCTGGGTCTTTGAAAGTCTTTCTCCCCTGGTGCGGCCTTCTGCGTTGGGAGGCTCACCGGCCTTTCCTTTCATCCCTGCGGGCTTAGAGGCCTCCACGTCCACAGAGACAAAGGACAGGACACTGCTTCTCCCAACGGAGAAGGCCCCGACGGGAGTGAAAGAATTTAAAAAACCCAGCTGTAGCCGGCGAAAGGTAAGTGCGGTCAGTGGGGGTTAGGGAGTTGGGGAGGCAAGGTGGTGTGGTGGGGGTGGCTCCAGTAACCATGCTGCCTCCACCCCCGCTCCACCACCTTACCCCCCACCCACTCTGTAACCCCCACTGAACGCACTTACCTTTCGCCAGTAGGGTCTTTCCACACAACACATGGCCTTCTGCGTTGGGAGGCACACCGGCGTTTCCTTTTGACCCAGTGGGCATGGAGGCCTCCATGCCTGCAGAGATGGACAGGCCAGTGCTTCTCCCAATGCAGAAGGCCACGCCTTGTGAGGAAAAACCCAGCCGGGCCAGTCAGCAAAAGGTAAGTGCGATCAGTGGGGGTTACAGAGTGGAGGGCAGGCATGGCCCCAGTAACCACGCTGCCCTCCCCCTGCCCCACCACCCTGCCCTCCCAATCCCTGCCCTCCTTACCTTTTGCGAGCTGGTCTGATAGCCTGGGGAGGAGACCATGGCCGAATCCGTCAGCCATGCGTCCTCCCTGGGCAGCAGAAAATGCAAGGGTGTCAAAGGCACCCGCAGTGCACTCCCTGTTCACTCAGGAATGCAGAGCCGAAGGACCTGGCCACTACCTCTTCCACGGGCAGCGGAGAATGCAAGGGTGCCCAAAGCGTCTGCAGCGAACTTCCCATTCGCCCGGGGAGGAGACAGTGGTCGGGTTCTTTGTCCCTGCATCCACCCTGGGTGCCATCCAAATAGCCCTATCCAAAAAGAAACACCCAAAGTACAAAAACCCCACAAATATACAAACAAACCAATCAAACATGTAAACAAAACAATAAATCACAAACACAACAAAACACATCCAAAAATACAAAAAATAAATGGAAACATATGACAAACTCACTAAAACCACCTATCTACAACAAAAAACCACCACGAAAAACCCTTACTAAAAATCAAAAAACAATACAATGAACAAAAATAAATGCTAACAAATTCAAAATAACAAATAACCAGAAAAAAACCCACACATAAAAAATCCAAAAGAAATACAATCAACCAAGTGAACACACTAAATTAAATCAACAAATACTCTACCTAAACCCCGCAGCCCAACACCCCAAAATTGAAACAAAATAAAAACAGAATAAATAATCAAGAGCACTCACCAAACACGTCCTCCCTCCATGCCTTGGGAACAGAACTGAAGAAAGAAAGAAACACGCAGTATTCTTAAACACAGCCCCTCCTACAGGCTGGAAGAGTAAAAATCAGCCAAGAAAAATTATGAAAAATCAAAATAAATAATAAATAAACAGCCCCACCTAGAGGCAAGAAGAGTAAAAAACAGCCAAAAAATGAAAAATCAAAATAAATAATAAATAAGCAGCCCCACCTAGAGGCCAGAAGAGTAAAAAAAACAGCCCAAAAAATAAGAAAAATCACAAAATAAACAATAAATCAAATAAAAAATCAAATAAATTCAAAAACCACAAAATCAAATCACCACCACCCAAACCACCCATAACCTAAAAAACACACAATAAAACTGCCTGGCTAGCTGGGCACAAATATGCTAGTATGTAATAACAGAGTAACTGAAACCTTGTTGCTGTAACTCAGGGATGGCTAATCGTTTTTCATATTGGACCTGACCACACACCTCAGACAGCTGAGTGGGCCTGACCATGCCCCCAGAAATGGAAGTGGGCACACTTATGGCTGTCATAAATGTGCCTACTTCTGTATTTATGATAGCTGTAGGTGCGTTTATATGTGTGCAGGCATGTTTTATGTCTGACATAAACTTGCATGATTCCACTTCCAGTTGTGGTGGTGGTGGCAGCAGCAGGCCAGATGGAATGGTGCCATGGGCTGGCTCTGGCCTGCAGGGCGTACAAAGGGTACCCCTGCTAAAACCTATCTGGTGTAAGACTGATGATATCACTGGAAGCAATGATTTCTCAAACTTTAAACATTTCTAATTTATTTTCCAAAGATCCCATATAAGTCCTTTTATTGTTACAAAGCTGGGGAAACCACAGAATGAGAGGGAGAAGTCTTTAATTAACAAAAATTGCCACCAGGATGACTTTAATAGTGGTGAAAATTTCTGGTAATTAAATATTTCTGCCCCCATGATTTCCATGGCTTTCCAACAATGAATGGGATTATAATGTTTAATTTCTGAAAAACCACCACTGATGTCACTATCCCTTTAAATTATAAGATTCTAACCACAGGATTTTAAACACAGAGGACCACATTGCAATGTCCAGTATGGTGGATGGCCAGGCTGCCTTTTGTATATGAAGGGCCACAGTAAATCACTTGCAAGGGATTTTCATCACCCTAAGTAATTGGCACTATTGAAAAGAATGTATATGTTGTGTATGGAATATAACTGCTGCATTATACCTTTAAGATGAATGTAACTACTTCAGGAAAGAATGTATCCTTAAGCAATCTGTAATAGAACACAATGTATCTCAGCTGTATGAAAATGCGAGCTTGCTACCAGAGAGGGAAGCAGTGAGCATTCAGCTCACATGGTACAAATTCCCCAACCATCTCCAGCTGCGGGAAACATTCCTGCCACGGACACACCTGGACAAGAAGGGCATGACTCCAGATGACCCTGGACAAGAAGGGCGTGACTCCGGATGACGTCAAACTGACAGTAGCCAATAGGCTACCATGTAGCCACATTCAAATGTATAGTTACTGTATAAAAGGAGCTGTATCACTGCCATTACCTGTGTGTTCGTACTTTATGCCATGTAATAAAGATGTGTTAAGCCTTGTACGGCTGCTTCTATTGTCTTGATTCCCTGAACACCAAAGTATGCCAACTGTTGGTGCTCCAGGCTATAGAATGGAATCCTTGCTGTTGATCACATCTAAATGTTCCTGGTCTTACTGCAGGCATTTCCTCAGCCTGCTAACGCTAACACTAACATTCAATTTGTCTGCACTTCTTCTGCATGGAGCAAGAGGAAAAGTGGCAAGAGTGTCAGTCATTGAAGGTGTGACAAACTGAATTAATGCAAAGACCAGCATAGACCCTTATCACAGGACAATAAACATTGCCAATGTAGAAAGAAGGTAGACCAGTTGTTCCCAACTTTTTTTGGCCATGCTCCACCTAAACATCTCTAAAATCCTGAACCTCCCCCACCCCCACCGGTGACATATAATTCTTATTATTCAAAAAGTGAATTCCTATTCATGTGGATGAAGCCTAAAAGGCCAGTAACTTGGTCTAAACATTCTTGAATTGCCACCCTTAAAAATCAAATTGCCCAGCTGTGGGGCCTGTGATCTCAGCTACTGTTGGACCTCTGGTATACTTTCCTTCCCATCACCGTGCTGGGAACTATTTAATTTTAGCTTTCATCTTAGTCCTAATGCTACTGTAACCTACAATACTCATATCTCTCACAGGAACACAAACTTTGCACATACACCTGATTGGACTGTGATCTGCAGCTATCTAAAAATTAGAATGAAAATTTTCCAATTCTATCTCCTTTGTCAGTTGTAAAAAGCTACAATGTTAATTTTCTGTTAGGCTGGCCAATCATTGTGTGCCTGTGTACCTGATGTGTATAAATTGATGCCATGGGGCTCACTCTTATGTCTGATGAAATGGATTTGGTTCATAAAAGCTCATTTAAATACAGATGTTAGTCTTTAAGGTGCCACAACATTTTTTGTCTTTTTTTTTTGCTATTTTGTTTTGTTTACTCTCTCCTCCTCCTCCTCCTCCTCTTCTTCTTCCATATCCATTTCAGATATTGGCTATCATCATGGCGATAGTCTTCCTGTTCTTAACTCCTCAGACCAGTCCACACCACTCTCTCATATTCTTCAGCCATTAAGTCCGTCTACATCCAGGGTCTCTCTTCTCAGGGATCTTTCCTTGAAGATATTCTTACCTTCTGAAAATGAAAGCAAGGCAAATAGTTATCTCAATTCTCCAACATGTTTCCTTCTGTTTTGGCTTCCTGGTCATGCTACAGTGTCATTTTAATTTTCTCATTGAGTGGGTTTTTTCTGTTAAAGTATTGAAATAATCTCAGGCAAGTCCTGCTTTAGAAAGAGCCTCTTCAAAGATTACGAACCACAATCGGGCGTACCCTGGTAACAACAACCTTTGCAGGCGCACCCCCCAATAAAGGACTCAGACACCGGTAAAAGTGGATAACAGCATCGGGCCACATTTATTGATTCATGCTCTAGTCCAAATTATAAATTTCTATTGGTAAAACGACCAATCATAATTCTTAAGGCAAGCAGGCCGAAGTAACACTGGTAAGGTACCACCCCAAAATTGCCAACGGCAATTGGTTACAATGTATCGATTTGTATCAATTTGTTTGTTTACAACAAACAAATTGTTGACCGTAGTCAATATCTAACTAATGACCCCACCCTCTGACGCGTATCCGTGGAATCACGGGGTGATGCATGCTGGCTAGCTATCGCCATCACCCCGTCGCCTAGTTCGTCGTTGACTGGACAACGTTTAACCAACTTATGCCTGTCTATTGTTGTCCAGTCAATTCCGAACCTGCCGGATACCTGTGGGTCATAATGTTTACCTTACCAGTGATACCCGCCCATGTGACCAAGTCAACAGCATCACAGAAACCCCTATATCAAACAATAGCAACAGTGTGGGATGGGCGAAAAAACCAGGACCCGAGAGCCAATTGTGGGTCCCAGCCAAAAATTCCCACCCGGCCCCGAAGCGACCAAAATATCACACTGTTAACTAGGGAGGGGGTGGAGGGGAAAAACTTCTCCGCTCCGTCACTTCGGAAAATGGCAGCTCGGCTGCCTCATGGCCACCCCTTTTATAAGGGAGCTGGCCACGCCCCTAACTACCCGGATGCCTTCGTCCTATGGGGGGGCCCCGCAAAGGGCGCGGCGGCCATTTTGGCGCCGCGCTTGCATTGCAGGCGCACCCCCAATAAAGGACTCAGACACCGGTAAAAGTGGATAACAGCATCGGGCCACATTTATTGATTCATGCCCTAGTCCGAATTATAAATTTCTATTGGTAAAACGACCAATCATAATTCTTAAGGCAAACAGGCCGAAGTAACACTGGTAAGGTACCACCCCAAAATTGCCAACGGCAATTGGTTACAATGTATCGATTTGTATCAATTTGTTTGTTTACAACAAACAAATTGTTGACCGTAGTCAATATCTAACTAATGACCCCACCCTCTGACGCGTATCCGTGGAATCACGGGGTGATGCATGCTGGCTAGCTATCGCCATCACCCCGTCGCCTAGTTCGTCGTTGACCGGACAACGTTTAACCAACTTATGCCTGTCTATTGTTGTCCAGTCAATTGCGAACCTGCCGGATACCTGTGGGTCATAATGTTTACCTTACCAGTGATACCCGCCACACGGGGAGGCTTGCAAAGGCTCACCGCCCCCCCCAAGACCGTCAGCTCAGTCGACAGGCCTGCTCGCCAGTCCAGTAATCCAGAGGTCCATACCTCCCTGCGACAGATGGGCCCCATCCCCTGAGCAAAGCTCGTAAATTTGCATACTGATGGCGGGGAGGCTAATGACGCATCCCCCGCCCTTGTCAAGGGAACCGGGCAATAGCCCCGTTCACGGAGCGTCAGCTCAGTCAAGAGCCCCGAGGCCGAACGCCCCCCTGTAAGCGTACCGCGGTATCGTGTCCGACGTGCGGATGCACCCCGTCCCAGTCGGGTACCCACTCTGTCGCCGCAGCGTAACGCGCTGCCCCATGCAGCGTAACGCGCTGCCCCGTGCACCTGGCTACGGCCCACCAGGCATACTGTCACCGGTGTAAAACGACACCCAGGGTCTGTCAAGTAAAAAAGGGAAGGGGGGGGAGAAACAGTGCAGTGACTAAAACTGGTACTCACAGTTGAGGAGGGCGAAGACAAAACTGAAAACATTGTGATCCCGACCCTCCCATGCGGCGTATTTCAGCCCTGTAGTACCCAAAAAACAACTGTAGCAGAAGCCGCCCTTATGCAAAGCGGACGGGCGCCGCAACGAGCCCCTGAGAGGCCAGCACTGTCTAGTGCCTTCCCACCACCCTCCAAATTGGGATTTAGGAATAGAAGACCCACCTCGGTGACAGCAAAAAAAAAACGTGCCATGGTGCGTGCCACAGTGCACGGAAATCCTGTAGGGCACCAACCGGACAGATGTCTGTCGAGGAACATCGTAGCAGTCTATTCCACTGCCTACGCCGTGCTGATTCGTTTTAGAGGAGCGTATCCCCAACTGAGCCCAATATTATCCACACAGACATCTCCGAGTTCCAGTGCCCTACGACTTGCATCCGCCTTATACAGCATCTAAAGCTCGCTGATGCGGAGCGCTCCAAAAAGGCCACCGTTGTAGCCGCATGAAGTGGGCTGCCTCATTTATCCAAACAGAGGCCAGGCCAGCCCCGGGCCAATTGGGTAAAAACCCTGGGAAAATCTTGCATCCGCCTTATTCAGCATCTCAAGCTCGCTGACGCGGAGCGCCTCCAAAAAGGCCACCGTAGTAGCCGCATGAAATGGGCTGCCTCATCTATCAAAACAGAGGCCAGGCCAGCCCCGGGCCAATTGGGTAAAAACCCTGGGAAAATCTTGCATCCGCTTTATTCAGCATCTCAAGCTCGCTGACGCGGAGCGCTCCAAAAAGGCCACCGTAGTAGCCGCATGAAATGGGCTGCCTCATGTATCAAAACAGAGGCCAGGCCAGCCCCAGGCCAATTGGGTAAAAACCCTGGGAAAATCTTGCAACCGCCTTACTCAGCATCTCAAGCTCGCCGATGCGGAGCGCTCCAAAAAAGCCACCGTTGTAGCCGCATGAAGTGGGCTGCCTCATTTATCAAAACTGAGGCCAGGCCAGCCCCGGGCCAATTGGGTAAAAACCCTGGGAAAATCTTGCATCCGCCTTATTCAGCATCTCAAGCTCGCTGATGCGGAGCGCCTCCAAAAAGGCCACCGTAGTAGCCGCATGAAATGGGCTGCCTCATCTATCAAAACAGAGGCCAGGCCAGCCCCGGGCCAATTGGGTAAAAAAAACCCCTGGGTAAATCGGGTGGCGGTCGCCCGGGAAACGCCTGCGCACGCACACCCACCCTTCCCAAACATGTCCCACACGGAAGTCATCGGTGCTGGCGACACGACCTCCCACTTTGGCCATAAAAGCCAACCCTGACAGCTGAGATGCTATGGTGCGTGGTGCAAGGCCCTGGGCATACAGGTAAACCATGAACCGCAGAACATGGGCTACTGGGATCGGCCAGGTTCCTGGCAGTCAAATTGGGTACATAATGCTCTGAAAGAACTAAATGCGTGGTGACACGCCTTACTCATGCATGGCGCTAGTGACAGGCCAATCGCCCGGGTCACTTCTCCTTGCCAACGTTCCATCTCTCGTCCGGGAGTGGCGAGGGAAAGTCCACCGCATCCGGGGCCGAGGCACGGAACCGGGAGATCTGCAGGCGGGACAAAGCAGCAGCAATATCATTATCAACCCTTGGGACCTGCCTGGCCCTGAAGAGAACGCTGAGGCACAGGCTGCATAACACAAACCAGCGCACTAACTCCATAACCCCGGGCGATTTGGGAATCTGTGCATTGACGATGCGGGCAAGAGCCGCATTGTCATGCCAAAATTGCACAACCGAGTTGGCCCACTCCTTGCCCCATAGCATCAAAGCACCCAGGATAGGGAAACATTCCAGATACGTGAGACCATGCAGGCGACCCTTGCCTGCCCAGGATGGTGGCCACCCACCATAGGATCACTTCCAAGTGAAGTACATCCCATAACCCAGGAATCCTGAGGCATCGGACTGCATCTGAAAGCCAGGGGGAGCCAGGAGATCAGACCCCAAAATGACACCCCGTTGAACTACCTCTGGATCTATGGCTAGACAAGCACGTCTGCCCCGATACCCCGGGTAAATCTGAGCCTATGGTGGGGCCTGGATAATCGTGCCCTGGCGTCGCACCAGCGCGGAGCAAATGCCCTGCCCGGTGCGACGACCCTGCCAGCGAAATTGGGGTGACCATGTAGCACCAGAAGTTCCCTCAGTGATGCCATGCGCTCGGCCAGCAAGTACAAGATAAGGGCCACTAGCCTTGACACCTTATCCCGCTGCGACCTAGAATCCTGCGCTACCGTGTCACTCTCCACCCCAGGAATACTAGCTGTGGAGATGGGCCCTCGGTCTTTTCGGGTGCTAAAGGGACACCAAGTTCCTCCATTAGCGTCTGAAATGTGTTGAGGAGACGTGTGTACGTGTCCCAGCCCCGTTCAGCCCCGAATAAAACCATCCAGGGAATGGGCTACAGACCGGGACCCTGACCTGCGGACAAAGGCCCACTCCAGGAAAGTGGTGAAATGCTCGAATACCGAGCCCCAATGGAATAGCCAAAAGGCATGGCATCATTGAAATAATATGCTCCCCGGGACGGGGGTGCAGGGACAGGGCCAACGACCCTGCCCGCATAGACCCTCTTGTCAAAGCTGGCAGCAGCCACCTCCTCCCTCCTCCCAAGGGGTAAAAGATCGGGGGCATCCTGAGGGGACCTGTTACCCATGAAAGGGATCCGGAAACCCTGCCTAAAACCCTGCAGGAGATAACCCGCATCCCCTCCCTTCGGGTACAATGTGAGCCAACGCTCCAACATGCCCACCTTAATTGGGAAGGGAGGCCTTCGGTGGACTAGATCCATCTGCGGCAGTCTTGCCAGCCCCCTGTCTGCCCCACCCTCTGCCCCGCATCCCTCTAGGCCTGGGACAGGCAGAGGCCGCATGGGGGCCAACACAGGTGGGACACTCCTGTCTGTATTTGCCATTCTTCCCATTGCAGGAGCCATTGGACAAGAAAGTCCAGCACCGCAGGCGGGCTGGAACCCCCCGCCCCGCCCCATGACCGGTGACCTGTGCTGGGGCCGCCTGCTGGACCCTAATCTCGGGGTGCGGGGAAATCCGCCTACGGCATTCCACGTCACGAGCCCACCACGATGGGCCCGGAAAGTAAACCATCGCCCGGTAGACGTTGTCCAAATACTGGACCATCGGAATTGCCAAATCCGGCCGGGCCCTAAGGTACACCGCCATGCATATGATGCAGGCCGGCAACCCTTTGGCCCACATACTTGGTGGCTTGCGACGACGTGCCTGCCACTATCCTTCTCATTCTGCCCCTCCCTCTCCTCCTTGGTGGGCCCTCTGTTTAGGAGTGAGAAGATATCCACGTACTCCCCCCGCCAAATTTACTCTCTGTTGGCCTGTGCCAAGTGGTCACTCAGCGGTAAGGAATAGGGGCTTGGACCAACCCGGCCACCCAAAACATTCCCCTCGGGGTAGGGAACACCCCCCACCACGGGGCCCCGGGTGGTAGTTGTCATCGCCGGGTGGGGCGTCAGCGGGTGCACCGCCGCACCACCCACGCGAGGCCAAGGCCATTGGAAAGCCCCCCCCCCAAACATGGCCACGTGTGTAGGTGCACTAGTTTGGACCGCATACTCACGTGCTGCACCCCCGCGGCCGCCCCCACCGGGGGTTCCGGCCCACTGGGGGCGTCGGAGCTCACGACCGCCGTAGAGCTCGTCACTGGGGGCTGACCCGCACCGGCCTGTTGGTTGGGGAGCTGCGAGGCAGTGGCCGAGGTTGTGCCACGCCTCAAGCAGCTCAACCCGTCCCGTCGCCTGCCGCTGCCCAGCAGACGACGCGTCGAAATGAACCCCAAAGGGGGGCCCCAGCATGGCTGACCCGAGCCAAGGACGCCTCAAGGGCCGCAACACGGGCCAGTAAGACCTCCACCCTGACATGGGGCCAAGGGCCGGCCGGCCCTCCTGCTACAGGCACAGGTACAGGTCCCTGTACCCCGGGACCCTAATAGGGCCATCGCCCCACGCCGAGGCCCGGTAGGGCCGATGTAGGCACCTGCCAGGGCAAGGGGCCACACCACCCCCCAAGGCTAGAAGGCCCCGGGGTGAGCTGCGCCCCCGCGGCTGAAGGCCCAACAGGATGGGAAGCACCAGAAGCGGCGTCCACCGCTTGCGGGCCGCGGGCCGCAGCCCTCACTGGACCCATGCTCGCCCATTCCACCGGTCCCGGTGGGTACCAGCAAAAGCGGCTGCTGGGTAGGTGCAACCGCGGTCCTCCGACCCGGATTGCGCCTCCTAACAGCGTGAGGCGCGCTCGCAGCCGCCCTCCTCTTTGACAGGAAATCTAAGGGAAGCCAAAAGAGAAAATTCGCAGCCAAAAAGGCTTCCCTGACAAGGTAAGAGCGACGGAGACAAGAGGAGAGAAAAACTTCTCCGCTCCGTCGCTTCGGAAAATGGCAGCTCGGCTGCCTCATGGCCACCCCTTTTATAAGGGAGCTGGCCACGCCCCTAACTACCCGGATGCCTTCGTCCTATGGGGGGGGGCCCGCAAAGGGCGCGGCGGCCATTTTGGCGCCGCGCTTGCATTCTGTTGCCAGCTAATCTTTTTCACACTAGGTCAGGCAAAAGAAACTGCAGAATGTACTCACCAAAAGGTGCCTTCATTTTGGCAGTTTCATGTCTGGCCTAGATACAGAAGAAGCTGGGAGCTGTCTTAGTTTCCATTCCTTTATTGTGTTTCATTTCAGAAATGGACAAATACCCTCAATTTGCTTTGGAACTCAAGTAAATTCAGAATTTGAAGAACATATCTAAATATTAGGCATCACCAGAGCTTCCTTCCATTCCTGCTACCACTACCACCCCACTTCATTTAGTGATGTTTTCAAGTGGTGAAGAAAGTCTGAGTGCAATGATACCATATTATATGTGTCATATTCTGTGAGATGTTAATTGAGGACATGTAGTGTTGTATTTCATTTATAAAAAGGTGGCATTAAATTATTTAAGCTTTGCATGTAATATGTGGAGCTTTGCTTGTAGTTTGTATAATTGCAATTTTATATATAAAAGCTCAGAAGTTCATTTTTCTTTTGGGGACTTCGAATTGTCAAAAGAACCTAGCTTCTGAAGGACAGAGAATAGTGTCTGCTGTGTATTTTGCATAGGGGGGCGGGGGAGTCCTTGGCAAAACATTCTAAGTATTACTGCTCTTGAGAATGTCTACATGTTACCATACCTTTGAATGTTCCTCTGCGGTTGAGAGCTGTTGAGAACTGTCTCCTTTAATCTTCCCCTGTTCTAAGGATGACTCAAGAGATATTGCAAATTTCCCTTGTTGTGCTTATTTATTTTTATTTTGTTTTGGTAAGACTTTTTAGTTTCATGTCCAACTGTAGTTTTGATACTACAGCTTTCTGTGAAACCTGTGTTTCAATCATTGCCAAGGCCAAAAGCAAGGCTTTGATGCTGCATGGTATTGATTCAGCAGTCGAGACAATTTAATGAAGCCCAGAGAGCTGGCTGTAACCAATATATATCAGTGGTATTATTAGCTTAACTGTTGGCTTTCTACCTTTCAATCATAGAGATTTCATTTTCTAGATTCTTGAATAAAGATAGAATCTGTTCAAGATAAAGAAGCACATCAATGTGATGTCTGGAAGTCTCAGAGAAATGAACAACTGTACACAGAAGTTGTCTAACCATACATAGAGGCTATATTTTATCCCATGTATGTGCCTGCTAGTGATAGAATAAAACAGAGCGGGGCAGCTTTATAGCAGATGGGAGACTGCCTGTAAAGCTGCTTTTTCCTTCAGTAACAGGCATGGGCAACAGTCATTTTATGGATGATGAGGAAAGCCCTTAGTCGGTTGCAAAGTGTCTGCTATGGGGCTACTGGAGGTCTATTGGAAGAGCAAAATGAGAGGTTCATGCCAAACAACATTTTTTTCTTCCTACTGATCTCAAGTGACTTTTAAAAATCTTGAGTGCTTTGACCAACATAAGCCAAGATCCATTCTGAACAGCAAGTGGGATGACTATGTCACCAGCATTGCAGTTCTTGAGAAAGTGAATGTAAACAGCATCGAAGCTTCCATCATAGGCCTTAGATGGATAGGGCATGTCTGCTATATGGATGGTTTCAGGCTTCCTCACAAAATACTTTATGGGGAACTTAGATCAGGTACAAGACCTCACAGAGCACAGAGATTCTTTGAAGCACTACAAGGACCAGCTAAAACAATTCATGAAGTTGCCAGGTATACATTCACAAAATTGGGAGACAATGGCCGAAGATCAACCAATTGGGTGCCAAACCATCTCTGCTGCTACCGATCACTTTGAAGGGGAATGTCATAGACATGAAGAGGCTAAGTGACAAGCATGGAAGCTTTATCAAGCCCAACCACATCCTCCACCCTCTATTCATTCTACTGACATATCCACCAGCTGAGGAAATGACCTCCAGGAAAAATCTGTGCTCAGATATGAGTAGCAGCTGATGATGATGATGACGATTACACCAGCCTGGAAAGAATAGTCTAGACAAGCCCTTAGCTCACCTGAGTGGTGATCTGAGGTATAGCAAGGAAATTCAGTTTCAAGCCAATATAACGTTCTTGAGGAGTCCAAGATAATGCAAAAAAAAATTATTTGAAAGGTTTATTTCAGCAATTTGGGTATCAGACAAGGATTTAAAAATAGGCTTACTAGAAACTTTTGTGGCAGACAGGGCCTGGCTGAGAGATACCTTAAGTCTTAAAGAAAGTACACTTTAGAATTGGTTCAGGTTCTATTTATTTACAACTGCTATATATGAATGTTTTAGCCATACTGTCACTAGGGAACTAATTCTGCCAGTACTTACACATATGCAAGTATTTAGCACTCTATCATAGGAGTGGGGCTCCTTTGGTCCATACATTTTGAATGGGTAGGGTTAATAAAGTCAGACCTCACCTTCTGCCCCAGACAAGACCTTGCTCCTTGACTACCACTGACAACAGAAAATAAGTGTACAGTCTCCATTAAAGTGAGGCCACTCTAAAAAGGATATTTTGACACTAACATGTTTCAGCCTTATCTCTTTTCTTTAAATCTAATTCTCAGTTCTCAAGCTAAGGGAGAGGGAGGGAAGGACAGAGAAAGAGTTTACTGTAGGAAGCCTGCAAAGATTTTATGTGCTTTCCTGGATTTTCCTTTGGTTCAATGAGTAATCTAGAGACTTTAAACCTTAGCCTTTGAAGGATGTAATTCTGTCAGCAAATGCTAACATAGAAAGAGCCAAGGTCTTAAAAGGTGCTAAACAATGATTGAGGCCAAGAGTATGGCCCTCGGATGGTACTCTAACAGCCACAACAAAACTTTGAACACTTATTGTATTTAAAGTTTAACATACACTGTCAATTCTATGAAGGACTTATTTTATAGTACTACTCAAAGATCACTCAAAATCAGGACTGTTATCTTTCCCCACCACCAGCACTTCCACACGCATAACATAAAGTTTGAGTGCCTCTGTCATCCCATAAACTCAGATGTAGGTCACACATATTTATTGCCAGAAGAATTAGAATACTTTAAAGTTATGTTCTATATCTTCACAAATCTTATTGCCACTATCAGTTGAAAAGGAATGTGAATGATGCTTAGAAGAGCCATTTACTTGACAGATTTTGTTAATTGACAGCCTGTTAGGAATAAAGAAAATTGTTGTGGGGCAAAACATTCTGATAGTTCAAAAATATGAATTGTGCAATTTGTTAGGTGTACAGAGTCCCCTAGATGTTAAGAATGGAGTTTTGGGGGGCGTGGCTAAGATGGCCGCCGAGTAACATCTTGATCCGGACGCTCACCCTTATCAAAGTGGTAATCAATGTGAATGATCAAAATGGGGAAATTTTAAAGTGGTATTTTTTGTCGATAAGACTCCTGCTTGCCTATCTGGAAAGTTTTGAAGTTGGGCGGTTGAAGTTTGGGAGGTTTCCTGGGCAGGCGAGGCTCGCGACGGAAGCCGCGGCTTTCCCTGCCGAGGAGCCGAGAACGGGACCAGTGAGACGGCGGAGATCTGAGGCGGCAGTAGAATCGGCAAGAAAACAATTCTATGTAAGTGCATGAAAGTCTATATGGAAAAGTTAAAGTTAACTGGGGAACTTGCTTAAAAGAGCCTGGATTTGGAAGCAGGTGGAAGTGGATGAAATCGGGTGGTCGTCCCATTAATGGCAGCAGTCCTGGAAAACGAAAGTGATTGTGCTTTGGTCTATGGCTTCCCTGCATCCCAGGAGAACCGCGGCGTGTTTTGACGATAGTAAAGTGGTTTAAGAAGTTCTCGTCTGGGCTCCAGCTTTTGAAGGCTGCAGTGTGTTTCGAGTCTAAAGTGTGTGGGGAAAGTCTGCCGATTCACAGAGGAAGAAGGGGGGTTTCCCCCTGAAGTTAAAGTAGCCGCTGGAAAAGGGCGCTTTGATTTCTTCGCTTCAAGAGAAGGATTAACTTGTTTTTTTATTCCTTCACCGTGTGGATTACAAATAACATCTTTTTTTTTGGACGTATTGCTCCTCCTGTTTTTCTTTCCTCCTTGCTGGGATTTTGGGCTTTTTTTTCCTCCCATCCCCCTCCTAGTGGCTTTGACTCAAACGAAAAAAAAACCCTGGGTGACCGTTTCCTTGGAGCCTCTACTTTTGTGGTTTGGAAGGCGAATAGTTGGACTGCTTGCTTTGGGGAAATGGGTCGGACGTGGATCATTCCCTTTTTTTTGTTTTGTTTGGAGTATATTCCGGTTCCTGTTTTCTTTCTGTGGATTATAGCAACTAACTCTTTGCTGGATTTCTTCCTCTTTATAAGCTTTGTTTGCCCTGTTTGGATACGTGGTACCAGTGGTTGCAGTGGCACAGGCCTGTCTGGACTGACTAAGACTTTGCAACGTTCTGCAACACTGGACTCTCTTATTGTGTGTTATCATGGATAAATGCACAAGAGGGAAAGCAAAAGAGGAAGAGCCAGCAGTGAAGTCTAAGAGAAAAGAAAAAGCACCAATGGAAGAAGCCCCTCAGTCTTCATCACCGCCACCTGAGCCTTATGATCATACTCAAATTATGGTGGAAATTGGTAAATTGTTCCAGAAATTGGAGAAAAATGAGGAATCAAGGATGAAAGATAGAAATGAAATGATGAAAAAACAAGATAAGGTGGTATCATCTGTTATGGATTTCTCAAAAAAAGTGGATTTTAGTTTGCAAAAAATAGAGGGGAATGTGAAATTGGTCCAAAATGAGGTAAATGTTATAAAAAAGGAAATAAAAGGGACTCAGGAGGCGGTGCGGGAGAATAAGCTGAAATTGGAAGAGCATGAGAAAAGGATTGACACTGTGGAAGATATGATGAGAAAGCAGAACATTCTGATCCGTCAGGTGGTTGAACAGACCCCGGACCAATTAAGAGAAAGAGTGGTTCAGTGGTTAAATGGTTTGAATATGGGAAAGGAATTTGTACAGGAAGATATTGTAAGTGCATTCAGGGTGGGTCCAAGAAGAGGGAAGGCGGTTCAAAGAAATGTTTTGGTAAAATTTGCAAACTGGGGAGATAAGCTTAGGGTAATGGCCTTTTTGAAAAAAGCTGGTTCTGGCGCCCTGAAATTTGATGGTTCTGATGTAGAAGTATACAATGATATTTCAATGAAAGAAAGAATGTGGAGGTATAAGATGAGACCTGTAACTAAATTGTTGATGAGCAAAAGCATAAGGTACAATTGGAGATTTCCACAGCAACTGTGCTTTTTCTGTGAGAAAAGAATGCAAGTAATTGATGAAGGGACCAATCCATTGGAGTATCTGAGTTTGTTGGAGCTGGTAAAAACAGATTCAGAAGAGTGAATAAATTTTAAGAAAGAATTGCTGGAATCGGGTGCTTTGGGGAGGGAGCATGAGAGGGCAGAGGCTTGTGGTGCCACAGGTGGAATACCGCAGGGAAGAGATGAGGAGGAGGAGCTGTCGTTGATTATGGTGGAGGAGGAGACAAGTAAGGAGCAATAAGAAATAGATTATTAAAAATTAAAGCATTTAAATGTTATAGAAGGGTGAGTAGCGCGTAGTTCTGGTAGGTAGGCACATCTTGCATTTCCCCCCCTCTCCCCTCTTTGGTTGTCGAAGGCGTCTTTTTTTTTTAAGAAAGTGGGGAGAGAGATAGTGTGTGTTATATGTAGAATTGTGTGTTTTTGGGGGAAGGGGTTGGTGATGGCACGCCCAATGGAGAGTTTAGAAGTTAGAAAGGAAATAGATTATGGGAAATATTAAAATATTAACCTGGAATGTGAAGGGTACAGGTTCTGTTCTTAAGAGGCGGAGGCTGCAATTGGCGTTGAAGAAAGATAGACCCGATATAGTGTTCTTACAGGAAATGCACCAGAAGTCAAAAGACACGAACAAACTTTGTTTGGGATGGATTCAACATTATGAGATGGTGTTTGGAACTTCAAAAGCGAGAGGTGTGGCAATTATGATTTCTAAAAAATTAGGATTTGAGATTACAAAAAGTGTTGCTGATCAAGAGGGTAGATATTTGATTGTAAAGGGAAAAATAGAAGATGAGGAAATCATGCTGGTAAATATATATGCTCCAAATGACCATCAAGCGGATTTTTTAGAAAAAGTTCGGAAAGTAGTCAAGCCAGAAAATGTTGCAAAAACTATTGTGGCTGGAGATTTTAATTTGATAAGGTCGGGCTTAGACTGCACGAACATAGCAAGATGTGGAATAGGTTTGAAAGGGAAAGTTTTAGACAAATGGATGGCTGTGATGGGTTTGAAGGACTCTTGGAGAGAGATTAAGGGCTCTGAAAGGGCATATTCTTTTTTCTCACACGTCCATGGGACCTACTCGAGAATAGATTACGTCTTTCTTACGGAAAACCTGATTAAAGACATCGAGGGAATGGAAATTGGGATCATCAAGGAATTAGATCATGCCAAAGTACTTTTGGAATTGAAATTACAAAAAGATATTCGAAGAGGAAGAAGTTGGAGGTACGATCCTAACTTATTTAAAGACCAAAAATGTAAAGAGCAAATGATGGAAAGGTGGAAAGAAAGTTGGCAGTGGAACGATAATAATGAAGTTAACTTTAACGTTGTTTGGGATACCATGAAGTCGGTTTTTAGAGGGGAAAGTATAAAGTTGGCGAGTATTAAATATAAAAGACATAAGGTAGAACAGTTAGAAAAAGAAAAAGAAATAAAGCAGTTACAGGAGGACCATTCAAAAAGTAAAGATAAAAAAACTTTCACTAAATTGCAAAGACTTAAGGCTGAGTTAATGGGCAAGGATATTGATAAAGTTAAAAGAGATTTGATTTATTTAAATAGAGAGTATTTTGAATTTAGTAATAGAAGTTCAAAATTATTAGCAAGAGCAGCTAAGGCTAAAAGGGAAAAAAGAGAAATTGGGGTGTTGGTTAATAAACAAGGCTTAAGGTGTAACAAGAATAGGGATAAATGTAAAATTTGAAGGAATTTTATCAAGCATTATATGCAAAAAAGGAGGTAGATCTGGAGAGGCTCAAAATGATTTTGGAAAGACAGTTAGGGAATGGAATAAAACAAGAACATCGAGAAAAAATGGAGGAAAGGGTCACCGATAAAGAGGTAAAGGAGGTAATTAGTGGATTGAAGATGGGGAAAGCCCCGGGAGATGATGGACTATCGACCGAGTTTTATAAAGAATTTAAAGATGTTGTGGTTCCAAAGTTAGTGAAGTTATACAATTATATTTTAGATGGAGGACAAATCCCGACCTCATGGTATAATAGCATAATCGTTCTGCTGCCAAAACCGGGAAAGAATCTGGAAAAGGTGGAATCGTACAGACCAATTTCCCTTATAAACCAGGATGCCAAAATCTTCACAGCAATATTGGCTAATCGTTTAAATAGTTTTATGGGGGAATATATAAATGTTGACCAAGTTGGTTTTTTAAAAGGTAGGCACATGGCTGACTTGACTAGAAAGGTATTAGATTTAATTGACAATGTTAACCAAACGAAGGAAAAGGTGGGTTTATTATCACTAGACATTTTTAAGGCATTTGATTCATTGCAATGGTCTTCAATTAAGGAAATAGTTAGAAATTATGGATTTGGGGATAGATTTAGAAGGGTAATTGATCTATTATATCAAAAAGGGAATGCTAGGATTAGAGTAAATGAAGAGGTTACAGATGTGGTAAGGCTTGAGGCAGGTACTAGGCAGGGATGTCCACTATCTCCTATCTTGTTTATCATGGCAATGGAAATATTAGTTAAAAATATAAGGGATGATTCAAATATAGAAGGGATAATGGATAATAAAGTGAGCATGTATGCAGATGATACGTTGTTAATGGTGAAACATCCAGAGATGGTAATGGATAGGATTAAAGATCAACTACAGGTATTTGAAGCTATAACCGGATTGATGATAAATTGGGATAAGTCAGAATTGATGCTGTGCAATATGGGGGTAGACGAGATGGGAAAGATAGTGGGGACACTTAATATACAAATTAAAGAAAAGTTGAAATATCTGGGGATAATTATTTCAAACAAATTGGAAGAACTTAAAAACGATTGAATTATGATAGTTTGAAAGTAGAATTTAAGAGCAAACTACAAGAGTTTCAAAAGCTGAATTTGTCATGGTTCGGGAGGATTGCAATTTGCAAAATGATATTGCTGCCAAAGATTAATTTTCTATTTGATGCACTTGCGATCCACTTGAAGGAGAAGGAAATTAATGAATTTCAAAAGATGTTTAATAATTTTTGTAATGGAGGTAAAAAATCTAGACTTCCAAAGAAGTTTTGGTACTTATCTCAGAAAGAAGGGGGTTTGGATATGCCGAAGTTGTTAGCATACTATCGAGCATTCCAAATTAAGAATGTTGTGAAGATCTTGGCAAGAGAAAAGGTAATTTGGGAGGAATTGGAGATGAAAGAATATAGGAATATTGGTAAAATGATCTTTTTGGGAATGAAGGATAAACCGATAAAGACAAGCAATAATATGATGAAAGGTCTCATGGAGGTGTGGAAAAGAGTAAAGAAAGATATGGTCCCAAATCTCTCTCCAATCTTGGAATTGACTGATATGGTGTGTTTTCCGATAAAAATAGATAAGGAAAAAAAGGAAATACTGGATAAAAATGAATTGTCTTTATTGAAGGACTGGTTAGAAGTTTGTGATGATGAAAACAAGAGGAAAAAATATTTGAAAAGTTAAAATTGGACTGGTTTCAGAAATTGAAGGTTGATAACTGGAATAAAAAATATAGAAGGGAAGTAGGGATAGATAGAGCAAAGACCGAATTTGAAGAATTGGTATTAAAGATTAGAAAAGGGGAAAAGAATATTAAGGGTCTAGTAAGCAAACTTTATATCATACTGAATAAGGGTATAGATCCACATGATGATTTGAAACAGAAGTGGGAACAAAATTTGAATATAAAAATAGGAGAGGTTGAATGGAGAAACAAATGGAAAAAGAGGATAATGAGAACAATGTCAGTAAGAATTAAGGAACATAACTTTAAAATGTTGTGGCAATGGTACTTGACACCACTGAGGCTTCATCAGATGGACAATAAAAGGGAAAATTTATGCTGGAGATGTAAAGAAACGGTTGGAACATATGAACATATGTCGTGGAGCTGTAAAAAAATAAATGAATTTTGGAGAAGAATAGAAGGAGAGATTGGGGAAATAATGGGTAAAAGAATTAAGTTGGTGTCAGGTACCATCCTATTAACAAATGTGGAAGGCATGGGTTTGAATAAGGAGGAAAAAGAATTATTGGAAATTATGTTAACTACAGGTAGACAATGCATAGCCAGAAATTGGAAAAACGATGTTGTCATACAGATCGGAGAGTGGTATAAGGAAATGTGGACCTTAGCATTGAACGACAAACTGACATGGGAGATTAAAGTAAAAAGTGATAAATTAAAAGAAAATAGGTTTTGGAGTATTTGGAAGCCGTTTGTGGATCACTCTCTTATGGCAAGGGACAGTTTTGGACCTGTACCATCTCAAAGTGGTTTTTGGAGATGATATAGATACTAAACTCTCCGGGCATTGTAAATATTCACAGGGTGATGTGTAATTAGTAAAGAAAAAAAACAGTTGTAGCACTGTAAGTTTTTATGATTGTTATGGTTATAGTAATAACTCATAATGTGGGTATTCAATATTGCGGGTTATATTGCAAATAATTAGTTCAATTATTATCATGTGCTATCTTTTATGAATTTGATGTAATTTTGTATTGTATTGTTATTATTTTTCTTTTCTGTATGTCTGTTTAGTTGTACAATTAAAAAATTATTAAAAAAAGAAAAAAGAATGGAGTTTTGGACCCCACACCTGATCATGTAGCTGCTACCCAGAAGTGCTACTCTCTGCAATTGCTCTATTGTGACCTTATCAATGTCAATCAGATTCAAATAGTTTTTCATCATTTTAGGGATTTCTCCCAGCATTCCTACCACTACTGAGATCAGTGGTGCTCTTTTCTACCACAGATGCTGTTTTTCAATTCTCAGATCTTGATATCTCATTGTCTTTTCAATCTCCTTTTCTCCCTCCTGACCATCATCCAGGATTGCCACATCAATCAGTTTAACACTTTTTCCCCAAACATAGTAGTTTCGGGAGTGTCGTGTTTGAGTTTTTTTGTCAGTTTGGATCTAAAAGTCCCACAAGATCTTTCCCATCTTATCTTCATTCTCAACCACATTCTTAGGTTTGTATCCCCAAATTTCTTTGGTCAGGTGAAAGGAACTACAGAATGAATTTACCACAAGGTGGCTTCTTTCCCCCCAGTTTAAAGTCTGACCTAGACATGAAAAAAGCAGAAACAGATAAGAGCATGATTTGCAGTCAACTTCCTTTTTCACCAGTCCAAAGCACCCCACTCAGGCATTGTCCCATCTACAGTCTACCTGCACTTTATCTTATCAGCTCTACCTCCCAAGTAATTCTTGCTTTTATGATATTTCTACCAGTCACTCTCAATTCCAGGTATTTTCCTACTTTTCTTCAATACAGTACTCTGTGTTAGTCTTCTTTTTTCTTATTTCATGGTTTATGTCATTTGCTTGTAAAGTTTCCAAATACTTAAGAGTTTCCATCATATCCAAGGTAATTCAGATGGCAGAGGGAAAAACCATACACAATCTGAGAGGTGGTGGTGGTGGTGGTGGAGGAGATGATGATGATGATGATGATTTCTAGTAAGCATGTGGGTAGATTGGCCTGATTTGGACTGGAAAAACTGCATGCCAGTGAGGGTGTTTTAAACTTTCCTCACAACTGTTTTTTCAATTAAATTCATTTTGCCACATGCGGGCATATAGGGGAAATCCACTATCATGCAATTATAAGAGAAGCAAAAAGGGGGAAATCTTAACTAGCATGGTACACACATAATGCATTCTGTAGTTTTGCACTCTCAGTGAGACAGGCCATTCATTCTTCTAACACAGGGGTTCTCAACCTATGACCTGTGGGCCAAATCCAACCCTTGGCACCATTTCATCCTCATCGCTTGGGATTCTCCTGCACTCTCCCTGCCATCAGCAGGAAAAACACTCCCCCACCACTCCCCCACAGTGCTTCCCTGCTTGCCAGCACCACTGCATGCTCTTTGCCTTCCCCCACCCACCCAGGAAAGCTCCATTGCCTTCCCCTCAGCTGCCTCATTGCACTACCTGGCACCCGCTTCTCCTTTGCCTTTGACCTACCAGAAGTGATTGTGTTGCTGGGTGGTTGAGATGGTGCCAGCAGTAGAGGGTCCTGTGCATGCCCAGCCATAGCAGAATCCATTGGTGGAAGGCATCGCTCATGCTGGGAGATGTGGGAGGGGACTGTGCATGCTCTTTTTATGAAAATAGGCAGGACCACAAAGCGCAGACTCAATGGGACACTGTGGGCAGGAGGCCTGTTGGCCCTCATTGGCTCCCATCATTGCTGGTCCAATGGGAATCTAACTCCCAATGTGGACTTCGGAGGGGAAAGGCATGGCAGAGCCTGATGGACCAGCAGTGCAATGAGCACGGCTATGGGCTGAAGCTGAAATTGAGAAATTCATATGCACAATCCATAAATGACAAAAAAATTGTGACTGTCCCAAATCACACAGTGTATTTCATGGCTGACTGGCTCCCCTGAGCTCCAGTGTAATACTCTAACTACTACTCAGCATGGAATCACTAACATTTTTAATGTGTTCAGCAATTTCTCGACATAGTTCAAACTCTTAAAAAGGCATAAACAAAGGATTATGTTCACAATTCTCTGTAGATGCTTTCTATTCTATTTACAGTTTTTAATTGTTTGTGCACATGTAAATAATTCAGATGGCAAAGCAAGTAATTTTTCATGTTTGGTTTCAAGAAGCAATTGGGTGAAAACAACAAATTACATGAACAATTTAAGAAAGAACCTTGTTGAAGCTGATCTTGACATTTAGGTAATTGCATATGTGATGGTAAATTTCAGTGTAGATCACAAAAAGATAATGTATGCTTGTAAGCACAGGGGAAAGGAAGAGACATTCACTGCTGGAGCTATCTTACATTATTTTATTCCAAATAATACAGAAACTATAACTTATGTGTTATGTGCCATTAAGTCAGAGACACAACTTGTAGTGACCCTAATAATGCTTTCAAGGTATATGAGATATGTAAGAAGTAGTTTTACCAGTGCCTCCTCCCAGTGGGTTTCCATGGCTGAGCAATGATTTGAAACCAGGTCTCTCAACACATGGTCACACTGCATCACACTGGGTTTCCATGAGGTCCTATTTTACTCTGAAAAATACATATATTTTTGTGGGCTGCAGAGTTTATGCCATACAGTAAACATTATGTGTGTGTGTGTGTGTGCATTCATGCACAGACATGGACACATGCATGCAGAGCATGGAAATTGGATCTGTATATTAATTACTTGTTGTTAAACATTAGATACAGTTGATCTGTGTTTCACATGTCAATATACATAGTTTGACATGGCGGACTGAAGCACTGTCTTCCACTGTTTCCAATCCCATATCAGTCTCATCAAGGGCCTCGGGAGCTTAGTCCTGAACTGGTCTTCCCATCTAGTTACTGGTCTTCCCTTCTGACTAGCAACCAGATGGAAAATATTAGATATGGGGAGATAATTCAGAGGATTTAAAAGACAAACTTTTACTTTTGCTTTTTGCTTTACAATGTTAAGTGTTTATTCTACCCTTCTTCTAGGTTTTTATTTTATATTCAATACAGGAATTTTCTTTTTGCATTCTTTACTAATAATAAAATCTGGCTCCCAAGTAATTGAATTTAGTAATGTGAATCTATTACATTATTATAGCACAAATCTCATGACATGATTGTTAGCTAGAGATGGCAGTTTCAGCATTCATGAAAACTATTAGTGTCATAATATAAATTTTATTTTCCCCCTCATGGAGAAAAACAACTGTACCTTTAGATATTCAGTAAGATTAACTCTAAAAAGAGCTAGTAATTCCTCAGTCTGGAAAATAATAACTTTCAAGTATGGAAATATTCTATGGACCTCCTCATCAAAGCAGTGGGTTTCATTGGAAGTGGTTACTATGAGCATACCTGTCAAGTTTTGGATTTGAAAATAAGGGAAATTTTGGCGACACCCCTCTGTGGGTGTGGCCAAATCTGTGGGTGTGGCCAAATATAGCCATGTGACTTGCTGAGCTCTAGTCATGCCTGTCGCATGGCCATGAAAATGTGTGCAAACAGACAGCACTGGCTATTTGGCTGTAAATGGAGATGAACACTGCACCCTAGAGTTGGATACAACTGGCAGATTTTACTTTCTTAGGATCAAAGATCTCTGCAGATAGTAATTGCAGCCATGAAATAAAAAGGTGACTGATGCTTGGGAAACAAGCTATGAGAAACCTGGGGAACATAGTTAAAAGTAGAGGCATCACCTTGCAAACAAAAAATTGCATAGTCAAAGCAATGGTATTCCCGGTGGTAATGTATGGGTGTGAGAGCTGGACCATTAGGAAAGCTGAGCGTAGAAAAATAGATGCCTTTGAAATGTGGTGTTAGAAATAGGTCGATTCTAGAAGAAATCAACTATGACTACTCATTAAAGGTCAAATAGTAAAGATGACGCTAAAGTACTTTGGACATCAAATGAGAACAGAGGATTCACTTGAGAAGGCCTTGATGCTGGGAAAGGTGGAGGACAAAAGAAGGGGGTGGCCAAAAATAAGATGGCTAGATGGTATTGTAGATGCAATGGGCACAAAGCTGTGTGGGCCAAAGAACCCTTTTCCCATCTTCTTGGGGGACTTTTGTTTTGTTTTCTTTCTTGTTTACTCAGTGGCTTAAGTGACTAAGATGCTGACTGGGAGCAAGGGATTAATCCCCCCCCTCTCTCATATAGTGATCAGACAGCAAAAAAACCCCAATTAGTGTGGAGGAGCAAGGGATTAATTCCTCCCCTCTCTCTCTCATATAGTGATCAGGCAACACCCCACACACACACACACACACACACTGATTTGCCCCTGCATATGTGAAATATATCGCTCACCTAGAGTAGAATCCTGCTCCCAGCAGCCAAAACGAAGCAGCCTCCATGACGATCATGTGGCAGGGAAGAAAAAGAGAAACTACAGAAAACACCCCCCCCCCCCACTTCTCTCTCTCTCCTTCCACAAGCGAAAAGCCTGCCACACAGCGACCTCTGGTGGCCGGAAAAAATACTGCAGCTTCGCCTGTGAGGGCTCCGGTCAGGATATTTTTTTTTTAAAAAAAGGGAAAATACGGGGAAATTAATAAAACGGGAGGGGCAGGAAGAGGAGTAAAAATAAGGGGTTTTCCCGGGAAAACAGGATAGTTGACAGGTATGACTATGAGCTGTATTGTTTGTGAGAAGGTAAAACTGTGGATAGCTGAGCAGCCTGTTATAGTAATACAGTAGACCCTACTGCCAGCAATGCAAGCGCGGCGCCAAAATGGCCGCCGCGCCCTTTGCGGGCCCCCCCCCCACAGGACAGAGAATCCGGGTAGTTAGGGGCGTGGCCAGCTCCCTGATAAAAGGGGTGGCCACGAGGCAGCAGAGCTGCCATTTTACCTCAGCGACGGAGCGGAGAAGTTTTTTCCCCGTCGCTCTGTCGGACCCCTGTGGCTCAGGGGATTAAGATCCTGAACTCGCTGCCTGGAGGGTCGGAGTTTGATTCCTGAGCACTGCAATGCTCTCGTGCTCCGGCTTTCCAGTCAGTGGGTGCTGAGCCCTGGATAGGGATCGTGTTGCTCTATACTCCTTGAATGGCTGGTGAGTGTAAAAATAGAGCGACGGTGAGGAGGAGTTTTTTCCGTCGCTTTATTCCCTTCTGCCTCTTTGCAAGAGGCTTGAGTTGCCAGCCTTTGTTCGAGGCTTCCTTTCGGCTTTCCAGCCTATTGCCTTCAGAGCGCGGGGGAGCAGAGAAGTTTGTTCCGTCGCTCACTGATTTTTTCCAACTTAGGGGTGCCCAAACTTTAAGTAGGACTGCAGTGTATCCAGTGCTACAGAAGCTGACTGGGTTGTTTAAGGTCAGTGTTTCAATTTCTGCGCACGCAGGACAGGATGAGCTCCCGTGCCGTGCCGTTTTCAACCCCAGGCCGGCCCTGCGGGGGATGCGGCCCTTGGCCCACGGCGGCCCGCCAGGGGCCGGGACAGTTGGGGGGAGGGCCTGGTGCTGGCTCACAGCATATTTTTGCCAATTAGGGGCTGGAATTTTGGGGCATGGCTTATTCGGGCACAGGCTCCGAATTCAGGGCCTCTGGCACACTTCCTGTCGGGCCGTCCGGCCCGCCTGGCCCACCTACTGGGGGTTTACTGTGGCTGGGGGTGCCTGGTTGGCACGTTTGGCTGTACTGGAGGCATCCTTGGCAATCCAGTGGGTGGGGGGTACTTTTCCGATCTACCGGGCCCTCTTTGTGTCCGCCGGCTACTTCCACCGCTGTCACTCTGTAACAGGCGGCCGGCTGGGTCGGGCTTATGGAGACAGTCCAGCCTGTGCCTGCCGCTGCCTCGCAGCTCCCTGTTTGTCCGGTACAGCGATTGGAATGCGTTGGAGGTCGTCCTAGAGCTCGATTTCGGTCGCGAGCTCCGACGCCCACGGTGTGCCGGAACCCCCAGTGGGGGCGGCTCACGGGGGTGCAACTAGTGAGTATGGGGTCAAGTTGAATACGCCCACATCACAGTCCACTTTCAGCGGGGTGGTTCAGTGCTCTTCGCCTTGCCAATTAGAGGCTAGTGGGGCATCACTTGTCATTCTATCCCAGTGCCCTTGGTTGCATTATGGCACGACCCTGGGGGTGGGGATTTCTGCCCCGGGGCAGTATGTGGCACTGCATGGGCTATCCAGGTCCCGCTGCGCATGCCTGGTCTACATTTTGTACCGACAACGGCCTTCCCGATGATTGGCTAGCCACCACGCACGTCGTGGTTGGCTTATGGAAAAAAGAATTCCGTACAAGAGTGCCCCTACACCCGGAGATGAAGTGGGATGAGCCCTGTCAGAAGCTGTGGCTTCTGTACATGACCCCACGCGCACTGCGCCTAGGGAGATGTATCATTGTGGAACTGTGGTCCAGCAAGCTGCTCCAGCGCAGGCACCCCGCCAAGTGGCGGGGCAGGGGGTTACAGCCCGCCTGCTGTGCTGGACCTTCTCGGACAATGGCTCCTGCAATGGGAAGAATTGCAAATACAGACAGGAGTGTCCCACCTGTGTTGGCCCCCACGCGGCCTCTGCCTGTCCCAGGCCTAGAGGGATGCGGGGCAGAGGGTGGGGCAGACAGGGGGCTAGCAAGACTGCCGCAGATGGATCTAGTCCACCGAAGGGCTCCCTCCCCAATTAAGGTGGACGTGTTGGAGCGTTGGCTCACATTGTACCCGAAGGGAGAGGATGCGGGTTATCTCCTTCAGGGTTCTAGGCAGGGGTTCCGGATCCCTTTCATGGGTAATAGGTCCCCTCAGGATGCCCCCAGTCTTTTATCCCTTAGGGGGAGGGAGGAGGTGGCTGCTGCCAGCTTTCACAAGAGGGTCTATGCGGGCAGGGTCGTTGGACCTGTCCCTGCACCCCTGTCCTGGGGAGCATATTATTTCAATGACGCCATGCATTTTGGCTATTCCATGGGGGCTCGGTATTCGAGCGTTTCACCACTTTCCTAGAGTGGGCTTTTGTCCGCAGGTCAGGGTCCCGGTCTGTAGCCCATTCCCTGGATGGTTTTATTCGGGGCTGAACGGGGCTGGGACACGTACCCACGTCTCCTCAACACATTTCAGACGCTAATGGAGGAACTTGGTGTCCCTTTAGCGCCCGAAAAGACCGAGGGCCCATCTCCACAGCTAGTATTCCTGGGGTGGAGAGTTACACGGTAGCGCAGGATTCTAGGTTGCAGCGGGAGAAGGTGTCAAGGCTAGTGGCCCTTGTCTTGGTCTTGCTGGCCGAGCGCGTGGCATCACTGAGGGAACTTCTGGTGCTACATGGTCACCCCAGCTTTGCTGGCAGGGTCGTCGCACCAGGCAGGGCATTTGCTCTGCGCTGGTGCGACGTCATGGCGGGATTATCCAGGCCCCACCACAGGCTCAGATTTACCCAGGGTATCGGGGCAGACGTGCTTGTCTGGCCATAGGTCCAGAGGTAGTTCAACGGGGTGTCATTTTGGGGTCTGATCTCCTGGCTCCCCCTTGCTTTTAGATGCAGTCCGATACCTTAGGATTCCTGGGTTTATGGATGTACTTCAATGGGAAGTGGGCCTATGGTGGGTGGCCACCATCCTGGGCAGGCAAGGGTCGCCTGCAGGGTCTCACGTATCTGGAATGTTTCCCTACCCTGGGTGCTTTGATGCTATGGGGCAAGGAGTGGGCCAACTCGGTTGTGCAATTTTGGCATGGCAACGCGGCGGTTGTCCGCATCGTCACTCCACAGATTTCCAAATCGCCCGGGGTCATGGAGCTAGTGCGCTGGTTTGTGTTTTGCAACCTGCGCCTCAACGTTCCCTTCAGGGCCAGGCATGTCCCAAGGGTTGATAATGATATTGCTGCTGCTTTGTCTCGCCTCCAGATCTCCCGGTTCCGTGCCTCGGCCCCCGGATGAGGAGGAATTCCCTCGCCACTCCCGTATGTGAGATGGACCGTTGGCAAGGAGAGGTGAACCGGGCGATTGGCCTGTCACTAGCGCCACGCATTAGTAAGGTGTATCACCACGCACTTAGTTCCTTTAGAGTATTATGTACCCGATTCCGACTGCCAGGAACCTGGCCTTTTCCAGTAGCCCATGTTCTGCGGTTCACGACTTACCTGTATCCCCAGGGCCTTGCACCACGCACCATAGCATCTCAGCTGGCGGGTTGGCTTTTAGGGCCAAAGTGGGAGGTCCTGTGGACAGCACCAATGACTTCCGGGTGAGACATGTTGGGAGGGGTGGGTGCGCGTGCCCGGGCGTTCCCTGGGCGACCGCCACCCCATTTACCCAGGGGGTTTATGACCCAGTTGGCCCGGGGCTGGCCTGGCCTCTGTTTCGATAGATGAGGCAGCCCACTTCATGCGGCTACAACGGTGGCCTTTTTGGAGCCCTCCGCGTCGGCGAGCTTGAGATGCTGAGTAAGGCGGATGCAAGAGTTTTCCAGGGTTTTTTACCCAATTGGCCCGGGGCTGGCCTGGCCTCAGTTTTGATAAATGAGGTAGCCCACTTTATGCGGCTACAACGGTGGCCTTTTTGGAGCCCTCCGCATCGGCGAGCTTGAGATGCTGAGTAAGGCGGATGCAAGATTTACCCAGGGTTTTTACCCAATTGGCCCGGGGCTGGCCTGGCCTCTGTTTTGGAAATGAGGCAGCCCACTTCATGCGGCTACAACGGTGGCCTTTTTAGAGCGCTCCGCGACAGCGAGCTTGAGATGCTGTATAAGGCGGATGCAAGTGGTAGGGCACTGGAACTCGAAGATGTCTATGTTGCCAAAGAATCGGCCCAGTTGAGGATACGCTCCTCTAAGACAGATCAGCATGGCGTAGGCAGTGGTGTAAGACTGCTACGGTGTTCTTTGGCAGACATTTGTCCGGTTGGTGCCCTACAGGAATTCCTGGCACTGCGTGGCAGGCATCACGGCCCGTTTTTCTGTCACCAAGATGGGTCTCCCCTTAATAAATTTCAGTTTTGGAAGGTGACAGCCAGAGCCCTCACCAGGGTGGGCCTACCAGGTGCCCGTTTTGACACACATTCATTCCGTATTGGTGCAGCCGCTACAGCAGCTGCTTTTGGGTACTCTGGGGCTGACAGACGCAGCATGGGGAGGTGGGGCTTGCAATGTTTTCAGTTTTATGTGCGCCCACTCCCGCCATGAGTACCAATCCAGTCACCTTACCGCCTTTTTTCTCAATTTTCTTACAGACCCTGGGTGTCGTATTACACCGGTGACAGTATGGCTGGTGGGCCACAGCTATGTGCACAGGGCAGCGCGTTACGCTGCGGCGATAGAGTGGACCCCGGCTAGGACTGGGTGAACACGCCAGTCTTACATGGCATGGTAAGCCTGGGATGTTATGGCGGGAGCTGCGGCCTTTCCTTTTTTCTGGCCTGGGTGCTGACCCGCCTGACATTCTCATCATCCGCCTGGGGAGCAATGATTTGGGCCAGGTCACCGGCTTATCGCTCAAGCATGCGATTCGCGAGGGACTCGCCTACTTGCATTATGTCTGGCCTGCCACAACCCTGGTTCGGTCGGACATTGTCCCGCACCATTCTTACAGAGGGGGCGTTAACCTCCTGGCCCTTGGCCGCGCTAGGCGCGCGGTCAATAGGGCGGTGGCGCGGTTTCTTGCCGACGGGGCTTGGGGACGGGTCAGTCATCACCCCGATATTAGCCTACAAAATTATGACTTGTACGCAGGGGACGGGGTCCATCTGTTGCGAGGAGGTATGGACCTCCTGTTGGGTGATTGGCGAGCAGGCCTGTTGACCGAGCTGACGGTCTGGGGGGGGCGTCAGGTCTTCTTTGAAGCCCCTCCGTGTGGCGGGTAGCACTGGTAAGGTAAACAGTATGACCCACAAGTATCCGGCAGGTTCGCAATTGACTGGACAACACTAGACAGGAATAAATTAGTTAAACGTTGTCCGGTCAACGACGAACCAGGCGATGGGGTGATGACGATTGCTAACCAGCATGCATCACCCCTGTGATTTCACGGATACGCGTCAGAGGGTGGGGTCATGAGTTAGTTATTGACTACGGTCAACAATTTGTTTGTTGTCAACAAACAAATTGATACAAATTGATACATTGTAACCAATTGCCGTTGGCAATTTTGGGGTGGTACCTTACCAGTGTTACTTCGGCCTGCTTGCCTTAGGAATTATGATTGGTCGTTTTACCAATACAAATTTATAATTCGGACTAGGGCATTGAATCAATAAATGTGGCCCTATGCTGTTATCCACTTTCAATGTTGTCTGTGTCCGTTATTGGGGGGGTGCGCCTGCAATGCAAGCGCGGCGCCAAAATGGCCGCCGCGCCCTTTGCGGGCCCCCCCCCCACAGGACAGAGAATCCGGGTAGTTAGGGGCGTGGCCAGCTCCCTGATAAAAGGGGTGGCCACGAGGCAGCAGAGCTGCCATTTTACCTCAGCGACGGAGCGGAGAAGTTTTTTCCCCTCCACCCCCTCCCTAGTTAACAGTGTGATATTATGGTCGCTTCGGGGCCGGGTGGGAATTTTTGGTTGGGACCCATATTGGCTTTCGGGTCCTGGCTTTTTTGCCCATCCCACACTGTTGCTATGGTTTGATATAGGGGTCTTTCTGTGTGCCTACTGTTGACTTTGGTCACATTGGCGGGTAGCACTGGTAAGGTAAACAGTATGACCCACAAGTATCCGGCAGGTTCGCAATTGACTGGACAACACTAGACAGGAATAAATTAGTTAAACGTTGTCCGGTCAACGACGAACCAGGCGATGGGGTGATGACGATTGCTAACCAGCATGCATCACCCCTGTGATTTCACGGATACGCGTCAGAGGGTGGGGTCATGAGTTAGTTATTGACTACGGTCAACAATTTGTTTGTTGTCAACAAACAAATTGATACAAATTGATACATTGTAACCAATTGCCGTTGGCAATTTTGGGGTGGTACCTTACCAGTGTTACTTCGGCCTGCTTGCCTTAGGAATTATGATTGGTCGTTTTACCAATACAAATTTATAATTCGGACTAGGGCATTGAATCAATAAATGTGGCCCTATGCTGTTATCCACTTTCAATGTTGTCTGTGTCCGTTATTGGGGGGGTGCGCCTGCAATACCGATTGTCAGGTAGCTAACTAACCTGACAAACCTGAGGACTAATGGCCTTGGGTGACAAAGTCCATGGGAAGGGTGATGGTCCCCAGGTGGATTAAATCCCACTTGAATTCATTTTAATGGAAAGAAGCAGCTTTATCAACTCTGGCCTGGGACCAGTGAGGACATTGTGTGCCAAAAGGGCTCAGGATCAGAAAGTTACTCAGTGACATGGGTGGTATGCTGTGATGCGGAAGGCAAATGGAAGGCCACTGCATTACGTTGCTCCCAGAACAATCTTCATGGCTGATCACCATGAGATAGCCAATACAGTACAGTATTTGGAATTGGGTATGGCACTTCAAGAAGAAGAGCAGCCTGTGGTTAAGAAAACAGTTTCAAGCAAGGCCTGTATAGCGATTTGGTAAAGACGTTGTTGTGGTTGTTGCCAATTGTGTTCTCTTCATATTGTTTTACTCTAGCTTCCACAAAACTAAGAAGAAAACTTCTGGGTGTAAGCATACTCTCTGATATAGGCCAAAAAGCCCGGAAGAATTGTAATGATCAACTGGGAAGCTTTCTTGTACTGTAAAACTGGGTATGTTTAATTTGGATTAGCAACTCTAAATCAGTGGTGTCCCGGATTAAGGGCCCAAACATGTGCTTGGCAATCAACTCCAGGTATTCTTGTTCAATAGTAATTTGCTTGATTGATTTAGGCTTGGTTTTGACACTGAAACCACAGTAGTCAACTTGAAGCAAATTCTTTGCCAAGAAAAAAAAAATTGGGTTGAATGTGATGGCTGGTGATTCTATTGAATCAGTTGCCTCCATTAGTGATGTGCACAGAGATTCATCGATTTATGGTTTATTAAAGTAGGGGATGGCTTTTTATATGCTTTGGGTTCTTTTAGTATTGGTCTTTTCAGAATGCTCAAAAGGGATTAGCTGTATTATTTTGTTTTACACTTCCAGTTCAGGGTACTGTAGGGTTCTAAAAAATAACCTGGTGAAACATGTGGGTTGCCCAGGTCACTAATTGGACAGCTACCTTTCCCAATGGGTTTGTTGGGCTTTGCAAACAATCCCGAGACCATCCTGGCTCGACTGGAAAGGCTATTGGGTACGGGCAAATTAGTAATAGGGAGCAATAGTGACTCCATGTTTTCTTGGCTGAGGGCACTGAAAGTAATAGGACAGAAGTCAGCCATATATCACAATGCCTTGTAAACTGCATAACAGTATCTGGCTCACATCCACGAACTGAGCTGAGCAAAAGCAAATCGCAGCTAGACAAAATAGCTATGCATAGGTACACAGTCTTCTAGGATTGAGAAAAGGCAGGAACATCTGCTGATTATTCTGCCTATGGCAAACCTAGGCCCGCAATACTTTCCTAGGCTGGCAAATGTATCTTAGCCAGCAACATGCTACATAAGCAAAGCCTTCTGTAATATGGGTCATGTGCAGCCTGTGCACAAGTGATCGAGAATGCAAGCTAATAAATATAGACCACCCGAGGATTCGGGGCAGGCTTTTACCCTCATACATCAGTTTCGCGTGCCTTCCTTGAGTTCAGGACCTCGACTCCCACGGACCATTACAACAGAAACAAAGTGAAGAAGGGGGAGCAGGACTGAGAGAACAGTGGCAGAGGCCATGAAAACAAAAAGCAGGGAAAGACTGAAGATTGGAGAATGGCAATGGTAGCAAGGCAATTCGCAGGACAGCAGGGGAGAGGAAGAAAGGGGCTTTGAGAATGGTGGCAATGAGACAAAATTCAGCTAGGGCAGGAGCCTAAAATACTTTAAATTGCAAAGATTATTTTTCAGCAGCTGTCTAAATCTACCCTCATTTTGCCTTCCATATTATAAATTTCAGCCACTTCTAGACTTAGAAAATAAAACCACAATACTGTACTATCCTGGGATAAGTTATTATGAATAAAAAAGTTGATTGAACAGGATAGATTTTATACTTCTATAAAAGCAATAGAGAAAAACATATCTCATAGAAGCCAAATCTCCATCAACAAGCAACCTTACAATTTTCAGAAGATATCATGGCAAAAATTTGCAAAGTACCAAACATTAAGGCAAGAAATCATAAGTCTATGGAAGAAAGATCAGGTCATCATCCTCCCCATACTAGTTTCAGCAACTGGAATTGCTCTAAAATCTTTCATTAGAAATTTTGAAACAATTGCAATGGCTGTTCATTTGCTTACTGAAATTCAAAACTCAATGGCTTTTCAAGCATAGTATTTCACGTGTACATTTTAGAACATGATTCCTAATATTTATCCTTGACTTATTGGTTTGCCCCAAAGACTAGCAAGGTTGAAATAAGAACTACAATATAATAATAGTTATATGATATCAAACTGATTCCAATTTATTGTGACATTTCCTAATGTTTTCTACCTGTAGATATAAAGGACTCAGAGGTAGCTTTCTAATGGTATCTTCTGGGGTGTTCTGGGACTATATAGCTTAACCAAGGCCAAAAGACTGGCTTTTTTCCTAAGAAGCACAGTGGGGAATCAAAGTTCAAAATTCTTGGAGTTCTGAATTACTGACTTATCCAATGAAGAATTTTTAAAAGTCTCATTGATTTCAAAGTCACTTATCTACTAGTATGCATAGGATTGTAGATTCAGTGAGTCTAATGTGGTTATGAGGTAATCACCAAATCTCTGTAATCACATAGATGACCACTTAGTATATATTCAACTTTCTGGAAAATATATAACGTTCTTATGATGGAAATTCTTTTTCCTTCCCAATGTTACTATTTGTCAAAAGGTAATGTGAATTATAACACAAGATCACTGCATAAGAGCAAATAAGTAGATTCATTTGACACAGCAGATTTGAAGCCTTCATTAGATAAACAAAGTTTCAAAGCAATCTTGCTTTCTATAAATCAGGCTATTCCTGCATTGTTCGCTTTGCTCCCAGATGGACAGGAAAAGCTATACATGCATAACAGTATAAACTGGTTTTATTCATCTTAATGGCATACTGGCTTCAAAGCCAAGTGCAAGTTCCTTAAGTGATAATACAGTAAGTTTTCTTCCCACAAATATGCATCAGAAGGAATGAGAATGTATACTGCGTGAGAATTGCATTTAACATAGGTTTTGTAAAGTGTTCATTACAATGAAGTATGACTTAAAAATATAAATAAGATATATGGGCCAGAGTCCTGTTACTTAATGTTAGATTAATGTTACATTAGAGTAGGCCCATTAAATCAATGAGGTTTTGGTGAAACAATTCTCCATGAATGATATTGAGTCAAATGAGACTACTTTATAATTATACAAGATTATACTCAACAGGACCTCTTTGAGTTTTGGTATGTCATTAGATGTGATTACTGTATTCATGTTAAAAGATTGGCCACACTACAAGTCACTCTGTTTAGCACATCAACACATCAGCATTCTATCCTTTCCCTTTAAAGGGAAAGTAAAACAAAGAAAACAAATCCCCCTCCCCTGGGGAAAGGGGAAGAAGGGAGAAGAGGTTCCTATTTCTTTTTAATTGTTGATAACTAGCACAGTGCATCAGTGATAGATCAGTTGTGTTTACAATCTAGACTAGGATAATTGAGCTGCCTGGCCACATCCTCAGTGTTCAGTGTTAAAAACTTGAATAATGCGAGCGCGGCGCCAAAATGGCCGCTGCACCCTTTGCGGGGGGCCCCCCATCGGACAAAGGCATCCGGGTAGTTAGGGGGCGTGGCCAGCACCCTTATATAAGGGGTGGCCACGAGGCAGCCGAGCTGCCATTTTGCAAAGCGACCGAGCGGAGAAGTTTTTCCCCTATTACCTCCGTCGCTTTTACTCTCACCGGGGAGCCTCTTGGCTGCTGATTTTCTCCTTTTTCGGCTCCCCATTGGCTAGCTGCAATGCTCTCAAAGAAGAAGGCGACTTCGAACACGGCTCGTTCTGCGCGGAGGCACAATCCGGGTCGGAGGACCGCGGCTGCGCCTCCCCAGCAGCCTCCTATACCCGAGCCCACCGGGACCGGTGGGATGGGGTTAATTCCCCCTTGGCCGGAGGCTGGGGGTCCGCTTGCGGGCCCAGTAGGGGCCGCGGCTCTTGGCCCGCAAGCGGCGGCCGCCGCTCCTGGCGTGACCGGGCCTTCCTCCGTTGGGGCACAGCTTAATGCCGGGGCTTCCAGCCTTGGGGGGTGGTGTGGCCCCCTTCCATGGCAGGGTACTTCCCCGGCCCTACCGGGCCCGGGCTTCGGATCGTGGCCCTATTCAGGCCCCGGGGTACAGGGACCTGTACCGACGTCTGTAGTTAGTGGGCCGGCTGGCCCTTTACCCCCCTTGGTTTAGGTGGCCATGTCAGCGTGGAGGCCCTCCTGGCCCGCGTTGCGGCCCTTGAGGCATCCCTGGCCCGGGTTAGTCACCCTGGGGCCCCTTTTGGGGTGCTGGTCGATCCATCGTCAGCTGGGCAGCGGCAGGCGGTGGGACGGGTTGAGCTGCCTGAGGCGCGTGGCCCGGCTTCGGCCACTGCCTCGCAGCTCCCCAATCAACAGGCCGGTGCTGATCAAGCCCCGTCTACGAGCTCTATGGCGGTCGTGAGCTCCGACGCTCCCAGTGGGCCGGAACCCCTGGTGGGGGCGGCCCATGGGGGTGCAGCATGTGAGTATGCAGTCCAAAATAGTGCACACACACACATGGCCACGTTGGGGGGGGGGCTTTTCAATGGCCTTGGCCTCGCACGGATGGTGCGGCGGTCCAGTCACCAACGCCCCACCCGGTGACTTCAACTATCACCCAGGGCCCCGTGGTAGGGGGTGCTTCTTACCCAGTCGGGAATGTTCTAGGGGTGACCGGGTTAGTCCAGGCTCCTTTGCAGATGCCCGCAGTTTCCACCATGCCTGTGTCGGCTTTGCCGACAGCAGGGTATTCCTTGCCACTGGGGGACCATTTGGCCCAGACCACCAAAGAGAAGATCTGGCGGGGGGAGTATGTGGACATCTTCTCCCTCCTTAACAGAGAGCCCACCAAGGAGGAGAGGGAGGGGCAAGATGAGAAGGATAAGGAGCAAGCGTGTCGTCGCAAGCCACCACGTACGTGGGCCAACTGGTTGCCGGCCTACCTCATATACATGGCGGTATACCTCAGGGCCCGGCCGGATTTGGCTATTCCGATGGTCCAGTATTTGGACAACATTTACCGGGCGATGGTGGACTTCCCGGGTCCGTCGTGGTTGGCTTACGACGAGGAATTCCGTATGCGGATTCCCCTGCACCCTGAGATGAGGTGGTATGAGCCCTGCCAGCGGCTGTGGCTTCTGTACATGACTCCCACGCGCCCTGCGCCCGGGGAAAGATACCATTGTGGACATGCGGTCCAGCGAGCGGCCCCAGCACAGGCTCCCCGCCAGGTGGCGGGGCAGGGGGTTCCAGCCCGCCTGCCGTGCTGGACTTTCTCGGCCAATGGTTCCTGCAACAAGAAGAATTGCAAGTATAGGCATGAGTGTCCCTCCTGCACTGGCCCCCATGTGGCCTCCGCCTGTCCCAGGCCTGGAGGGATGCGGGGCAGAGTAAGGGGCGGACAGGGGGCTGGCAAAACTGCCGCGGAGGGAGCTGGTTCACCAAAATGCCCCCTCCCCAATTAATGTGGACATGTTGGAGCGTTGGCTCGCATTGTACCCGAGGGAGGAGGATGCGGTTTACCTTCTTCAAGGTTTTAGACAGGGGTTCCGTATCCCTTTCGTGGGAGATAGGTCCCCCCAGGATGCTCCCAACCTTTTGTCCCTTAGGGGGCGGGAGGAGGTAGCTGCTGCCAGCATTACTAAGGAGGTCGATTCGGGCAGGGTCGCTGGCCCTTTCCCAACACCCCCGTTCCCTAATCTTAAGGTATCACCCTTGGGCTTAGTGCCCAAAAAGTCACCGGGCGAGTTTCGCCTGATTCGTCACTTATCCTACCCAGCCGGCCGATCGGTCAATGACGCTATCCCTGATGACCTTTGCTCAGTCAGGTATACGTCTTTTGACCAAGCCCTGCGCATGGTGTGCTCATGTGGCCCGGGTGCACTATTGGCTAAGTGCGACATCAAGTCGGCGTTTCGCCTCCTGCCTGTGTACCCGGGCGACTTCGAGTTGCTGGGTTTTAAGTTTCAGGGTGGATATTACTTTGATAAGGCCATGCCTTTTGGCTGTTCCATATCATGCTTGGCCTTCGAGCGTTTCAGTACATTTCTACAGTGGGCTTTCGTCCGCAGGTCAGGGTCCCGGTCTGTAGCCCATTACCTGGATGATTTTTTATTCGGGGGTGAACGGGGCTGGGACATGTGCACACGTCTCCTCAACACATTTCAGATGCTAATGGAGGAACTCGGTGTCCCTTTAGCGCCCGAAAAGACTGAGGGCCCATCTACTAAGCTAGTATTCCTGGGGGTGGAGATTGACACGGTAGCGCAGGCTTCTAGGTTACCGGAGGATAAGGTGGCAAGGATAGTGGCCCTTATCTCTGACTTGCTTGCTAAACGCAAGGCATCACTGAGGGAACTGCAGGTGCTACATGGTCACCTCAATTTCGCTTGCAGGGTCATCGCGCCGGGCAGGGCATTTGCTCGGCGCTTGTGCGACGCCATGACAGGCTTATCTAGGCCCCACCATAGGGTGAGACTCACTCGGGATATCAGGGCAGATATGCTTATCTGGCACCAGTTCCTGAGGGAGTTCAATGGAGTATCATTTTGGAGGTCTGACCTCCTGGCTTCCCCTCGCTTTCAGATACAGTCCGATGCTTCGGGAGCCCTGGGTTATGGGATGTACTTCAATGGGAAGTAGGCCTATGGTGGGTGGCCACCAGCCTGGGCAGGCACGGGTCGCCTGCATGATCTCACGTATCTGGAATTTTTCCCTATCCTGGGGGCTTTGATGCTATGGGGCGAGGAGTGGGCCAACTCGGTTGTCCATTTCTGGTGTGACAATGCGGCCGTTGTGCACATTGTCAACTCACAGACTTCCAAATCACCCAGGGTCATGGACCTAGTGCGCCAGTTTGTGTTGCGCAGCCTGCGCCTCAATGTCCTCTTCAGGGCCAGGCATGTCCCGGGGGTCAATAATGATATCGCTGACGCTTTGTCCCGCCTGCAGATCTCCCGGTTCCGTGCCTTGGCCCCGGATGCGGAGGAATTTCCCTTGCCACTCCCGGACGAGAAATGGACCATTGGCAAGGAGAGGTGAACCGGGCGATTGGCTTGTCACTAGCGCCACGCGCGCGTAAGGCGTATCACCACGCATTCAATTCTTTCAGAAATTTCTGTACCCAAGCCCGGCTGCCAGCAACCTGGCCGATCCCAGTTACCCATGTACTTCGGTTCATGGTTTACCTGCATGCCCAGGGCCTTGCGCCTCGCACCATAGCATCTGGGCTGTCAGCATTGCCTTTTATGGCCAAGGTGGGCAGTCATGTGGATAGTACCGCTGACTTCCGTGTGAGACATGTTTTGGAGGGGTGGGTGCGGGAGCGTGGGCATTGCCCGGACGACCGCCACCCGATTTCCCCAGGGGTTCTTACCCAATTGGCCCGGGGCTGGCATGGCCTCTGTTTTGATAAGTATGAGGCAGCCCTATTTCACGCGGCTACAACGGTGGCCTTTTTTGGAGCGCTCCGCATCAGCGAGCTTGTGATGCTGTCTAAGGTGGATGCAAGTCGTAGGGCACTGGAACTCGGAGATGTCTATGTTGCCAAAGACTGGGCTCAGTTGAGGATACGCTCCTCTAAGACAGATCAGCATGGCGTAGGCAGTGGTGTAAGACTGCTACGGTGTTCTTTGGCAGACATCTGTCTGGTTGGTGCCCTACAGGAGTTTATTGCACTGCGTGGCACACACCATGGCCCGTTTTTCTGTCACCAAGATGGGTCTCCACTCACTACATTTCAATTTTGGAAGGTGACCGGCAGAGCGCTGGCCAGTGTTGGCCTCCCAGGGGCCCGTTATGGCACCCATTCCTTCAGGATAGGGGCGGCTTCCACTGCAGCTGCTTTTGGGTACTCCGGGGCTGACATACGCAGCATGGGAAGGTGGGGTTCGCAATGTTTTCAGTTTTATGTTCGCCCTCTTCCACCGTGAGTACCAGTTTTGTCACCGCACCTTCTTCCTCGTTTTTCCCTACAGACCCTGGGTGTCGTATTACACCGGTGACAGTATGGCTGGTGGGCCATAGCTATGTGCACAGGGCAGCGCGTTACGCTGCGGCGACAGAGTGGGGACCCCGACTGGGACTGGGTGCATACGCAAGTCTCACATGGCATGGTAAGCCTGGGATGTTTTGGCGGGAGCTGTTGCCATTCCTTTTTTCAGGCCGGAATGCTGACCCGCCTGACATTCTGATCATACACCTAGGGGGCAACGATTTGGGCCAGGTCGCCGGCTTATCGCTAAAGCATGCGATTTGCGGTGACCTTGCCTACCTGCATTATGTGTGGCCCACCACAACCCTCGTTTGGTCGGACATGGTCCCGCGGCACACGTACAGGGGAGGTTTTGACCTCCAGGCCCTTGACCGCGCTAGACGCATGGTAAATAGGGCTGTGGCGCGGTTCCTTGCCGACAGGGGTTGGGGGCGGGTCAGTCGTCACCCCGCCATTAGCCTACAAAATTACGGCCTTTATGCAGGGGATGGGGCCCATCTGTCGCGAGGAGGTATGGACCTCCTGTTGGGAGATTGGCGAGCAGGCCTGTTGACCGAGCTGATGGTCTGGGGGGGCGTCGAGCCTTCTTTGAAGCCCCTCCGTGTGGTGGGTAGCACTGGTAAGGTAAACATTTATGACCCACAGGTATCCGGCAGGTTCGCAATTGACTGGACAACACTAGACAGGCAGAAGTTGGTTAAACGTTGTCCGGTCAACGACAAACTAGGTGATGGGGTGATGGCTACAGCTAGACAGCATGCATCACCCCGTGATTTTACGGATACGCGTCAGAGGGTGGGGTCATTAACTAGATATTGACTACGGTCAACAATGTGTTTGTTGTCAACAAACAAATTGATACAAATAGATACATTGTGGCAATTGCCGTTGGCAATTTTGTGTGGTACCTTACCAGTGTTACTTCGGCCTGCTTGCCTTAAGAATTATGATTGGTCAATTACCAATAGAAATTTATAATTCGGACTAGGGCATGAATCAATAAATGTGGCCCAATGCCGTTATCCACTTTCATCAATGTCTGAGTCCTTTATTGGGGGGTGCGCCTGCAATGCGAGCACGGCGCCAAAATGGTCGCCGCGCCCTTTGCGGGCCCCCCCATCGGACGGAGGCATCCGGGTAGTTAGGGGGCATGGCCAGCACCCTTATATAAGGGGCGGCCACGAGGCAGCCGAGCTGCCATTTTGCGAAGCGACGGAGCGGAGAAGTTTTTCCCCTCCACCCCCTCCCTAGTTAACAGTGTGATATTTTGGTCGTTTCGGGGCTGGGTGGGAATTTTTGGCTGGGACCCACAATTGGCTCTCGGGTCCTGGCTTTTTTGCCCATCCCACACTGTTGCTATGGTTTGATATAGGGGTTTCTGTGCTGCTGTTGACTTGGTCACATGGGCGGGTAGCACTGGTAAGGTAAACATTTATGACCCACAGGTATCCGGCAGGTTCGCAATTGACTGGACAACACTAGACAGGCAGAAGTTGGTTAAACGTTGTCCGGTCAACGACGAACTAGGCGATGGGGTGATGGCTACAGCTAGACAGCATGCATCACCCCGTGATTTTACGGATACGCGTCAGAGGGTGGGGTCATTAGCTAGATATTGACTACGGTCAACAATTTGTTTGTTGTCAACAAACAAATTGATACAAATAGATACATTGTGGCAATTGCCATTGGCTATTTTGTGTGGTACCTTACCAGTGTTACTTCGGCCTGCTTGCCTTAAGAATTATGATTGGTCAATTACCAATAGAAATTTATAATTCGTACTAGGGCATGAATCAATAAATGTGGCCCAATGCCGTTATCCACTTTCATCAATGTCTGAGTCCTTTATTGGGGAGTGCGCCTGCAAAGTGATACAGGCACAGACACACAGTATTTCTTACCTCAAGAACAATAAGAAGACATCTGCCCAGCAAACTGGGGGAATACACAGTTGTTATTATTTCCTTTTGGTATCCTGCCCTCCTTTTTGCCCATCAGTTTCAGGAATGCAGCCTTTCATATATATTTTTAAAACTGTGAGGAATGTGAGTTCCTTCTGGACCATAAGGGTTACAGGGTGTTACAGATAGGAAGAAAACGAACTATTGAGAGCAGCGTAGCCTCCACTTAAACTATCAGCAAAAACAAAAGAAAAAAAACTTGCATCTAAAATGACCCCCCTCCCCTCCAAAAAAGACCCTACTGAGGGAAAAATAAAAAGAATTCCATATCCTGAAAACCAATGGTATCTCTTTTTACTCCTCATAGGGAAGCAAATTGTTCCAAGAAGGAAAATTGGCCCATTTATTTTCTGACTGCAGCAGCCAAAAACTGCTACAGCATTAAGAGTATTTATTTCGTAAACTCATCAGCTGTGCATTAAGCTCTTAATAAGGCCACACATAGAATAAATAAATTAAACAGATTTGTCCTGTAACAAAGTTTCATGTATTGAGGCACATTTGCAAGTTGCGCGGGCAGTGCCTTGCAATGAGAAAATGGTGGTTTCCCGCCATCCAAATTAGGAGCTGGAGTTGGTGTGAAATACCCCGTCCAGGGCGCGCTCATAATGCTAATTAGAGTCCAATGATTGACCACAGTTTTGGATCCTGTTCCTCATTGGTTGTTACAATCATGTTATGATTGGTTGGTTAAAGCTTGTCCGGTGGGTTGCTACAGTGTATCAAGGAGCCACCACCAAGGAGACACTATATAACCCTATGGGTAAACAAGGGAGTGGCCGGACCGGATCTATGCTACCCATTCTGTATAGGTAGTCAATGCCATGACTAAGCCTGGGTCTCCTCCACATGCTATCGCTATTAGCATAGCTTAGGTATTGCCTCTCAGATGGCAGAGTCCAGAGGGACTGATTCTACTGTGATTGTATAGCCATTTCTGTGTCCAGAGCTCCTTGTAAGCCTAACCTGAAAGACTATTATAATAAAGACTAGTTGCTGTTCTGTTCATCTTTGTCTGAACTATTTCTTATAAGATGCGACACAAAGGCACATGACCATTAAACAATAGTTCATAACTTATTTTTATAACTGCTCTCGGTCAATCCAGATAATAGAGGAGATATACAAAACAAAAGTTGCTGTTTGCAAAAATAATTACTTTTAATCAGGCTGAATTATTTGACATTTAAAGCTAGTATGTCAAATCATTTTAAATGGCTATAAAACTTAATTGCACTATTAGTAAGTAAATTAATTTGTGAAAATGCCATACTAAGTCTAATGCTGAAGTCTCCTGTATGGTTTAGAGATTTCCAGGTTAGTAACATTGCTATTCCCTAAGACTTCAGGGCTTCTTCTTCATACATGTCAAAGGCAATCCAGTGTTGCTTCTGGAAATGAATGGTCAGCTGATTGGGTGCTTTCGTTGCCCAAGGAATACTTGAATATGTTGATGGAAATGGATAGAGTTAAGTGTCAATGGTTTAAATTCACCACACAAACCAAATGTTCTCCTCCTCCAGACATGCTTGCTCTGAGATTTAACTCCTGGCCTGGAGAACTGGAGAAACACAGAATTCTCTAAGTCATCAACAACTTATCTCAGATCTGACAAACTAGTGTATTATACTTTTAGTTTATTTAATGGGTGAAATTATATAAGCTAAATAAATAAATAAAAGGTCTTGCAACAGTTCACAAGAAATCTCACCTAGGTATGGCTAGAACTTTCTTAATCATACAATCTTCCAACAGCACGCTGGCTTGAGATGGGATGAGAGAAACATTTCTGAACCTGAAAAATTCATTGTGGTGCTATCCCAGTCTTTTTCACATGATCGAGCCTTGCACACTGAAAGAGATAGCAACTAAAGCAGCAATGGCAATGTTAAGCCATAGCAAATGAAGGGAGCAGGGATTGCTGTTTTCCAAAATATCGATCATTTATAAATGGCTGCATGGGAAACCATCAATTCTGAGAGAGACAAGGCTTAAAGTGGGAGTATGCCACTGTTTCAACCACCCACATCAGGATTTTGCTGGCCATGATTTAACAAGAGAATGAAAGCGCGGCGCCAAAATGGCCACCGCGCTCTTTGCGGGGGGCCCCCACCCGGATTCAGACATCCGGGTGAGTTAGGGGGCGTGGCCACCCCTCTATAAAAGGGGTGGCCACGAGGCAGCCGAGCTGCCATTTTAAAATAGCAGCAGAGAGAAGTTTTCTCCGTCGCTGTTTGTTTCCCCCTTGGTCCTTCCCGGCTGGGAAGGAAGGATTTCGCACGGAGCCTCTGGCTTGCTGGCTCCTCCGTGCCTTTTTGCGCTCTTCGATCCCTGGATAGGGATCCTGCTCCTTCCGATATGCCTCCCAAACAGAGGGCCTCGGCGACGAAGCCGTGGCCCACGGGGAGAACTCTTGGCCCTGCGCAACGTGGGGGCCAGCCCTCGGGTCGGAGGACCAGGGCTGCGCCCACGCAGCAGGGCTCTACCCCCACCGATACCAGTGGGGCGATGCAGGCTGCTTGGACCTCAGCCGGTCAGCCTTCATCTGGCCCTTCTGGGGCTTCGGCCCTCGGCCCGCAGCTACCGGCCATGGGCCCGGGCAGCGGGGGTGGGCCCGGTGCTGGTGCGCAGCACGTTCCACCTCCAGCCCCTCATGGGCCAGAGTTTTGGGCATGGCCCTATTCGGGCCCAAGCTCTCATACAGGGGTTCCTGGTCCAATGCCTGGTGGGCCGTCCGGCCCACCCGGCCCACTTTATACTGGGGGATCTGTGGCAGTGGATGCATTGCTAACGTGTTTAGCTGTTCTTGAGGCATCCTTAGGGATGGCACACAACCCCATGCCTGGTGGCCCTTCATTTGCTGCCGGGGGCCCTTTGGGTCCACCGGCTACCTCAATGGCCGCCACACTGCAGCAAGCGGCCAGCCGGGTTGAGCCGCTGGAGATGCTCCGGCCTACCCTGGCCGGTGTCTCGCAGCTCCCTGTTCGGCCAGAGCTACAGCAGGTGAGTGGTCAGGTGCAGCCCCAGAGCTTGATTCCGGTCGCGAGCTCCGACGCCCGCCGTGGGCCGGAACCCCCAGTGGGGGCGGCTCACGGGGGTGCAACTAGTCAGTATCAGGTTCAAGTTAATGCACCCACATCACAGTCCACTTCCAATGGTGGGGTTCAGTGGCCATGGCCTCGTCATGTCAAGGCGAGTGGGCATCAGTTGCCACCCTATCCCAGTGCCCCTTGGTTCCATACTGGTGCAACGTTGGGGGTGGGGGTTTCTGTGCCCGGGCCAGTGCCGGGCATGGCAGGGACTGTCCAGGTTCCACTGCGTATGCCCCGGGTACCTAATGTGCCGGTGACGGCTTTGCCGACGGCTGGTTATTCGTTGCCCCTTGGTGATCATTTGTCCCAGGTCACGAGGGAAAGGATTTGGCGGGGGGAGTACGTGGATATATTCTCCCTATTGAACCGTGAGCCCACTAAGGAGGAGAGAGAGGGACAGGATGACAAAGACAAAGAGCTGTCCCGCCGTCGTAAGCCACCACGCACCTGGGCCAACTGGTTGCCCGCATATCTTATTTATATGGCCCGGCCTGACCTGGACATTTCTATGGTCCAATATTTCTACAATATTTATAGGGCAATGGTGGATTTTCCTGGCCCATCGTGGTTGGCTTACGATGAGGAATTCAGAATGAGGGTGCCCTTGCACCCGGAGATGAGATGGGATGAGCCCTGTCAGAAATTGTGGCTATTGTACATGACCCCCACGCGTCCGGCGCCTGGGGATAGGTACCATTGTGGCCATGCCGTTCAGCGAGCTGCTCCAACGCAGGCTTCCCGCCAGCTGGCGGGGCAGGGGGTTCCAGCCCGCTTGCTGTGTTGGAGCTTCTCGGCTAGCGGTGTGTGCAATAAGCAGCAGTGCTGATACAAACATGAGTGTCCCTCTTGCGCTGGCCCCCACGCCGCCGCCGCGTGTCCGTGGGCTGGCGGGTCATGGGGCAGAGGTAGAGGTGGACAGGGAGCGGGCAGAGCTACTGCTGAGGGAACTAGCCAGGCAAAAGGCCCCCTCCCCAGTTAATGTGTATATGTTGGAGCGATGGCTCTCAACTTATCCACGGAAAGAGGTTGCGAAGTACCTCCTTGAGGGTTTCCAGTGGGGCTTCCGAATCCCATTCAAAGGAGTGCGGGTACCCCAAGATGCACCCAATTTACTGTCCCTGAAGGGTGGAGAAGAGGTGGCTGCCCTGAGTATCGCTAAGGAGGTCGGGGCAAAGAGGGTGGCAGGCCCCTTTTCTGTGCCACCCTTCCCCAACCTGAAGGTCTCCCCTCTGGGGTTGGTACCCAAAAAGGCCCCGGGGGAATTTCGTTTAATCCACCATTTATCGTACCCGGCGGGTTATTCTGTCAATGATGCTATCCCTGATGACCTTTGTTCGGTCAGGTATACGTCCTTTGAACAAGCCCTACGGATGGTGCGCTCTTGTGGTCCTGGTGCCCTCTTGGCGAGATCCAACATCAAATCGGCATTCCGATTGTTGCCAGTGCACCCTGAGGACTTTGAGCTATTGGGTTTTAGATTCCAAGGGAAGTTCTATGTAGATAAGGCCATGCCTTTTGGCTGCTCTATATCCTGTTCAGCATTTGAACGTTTTAGCACCTTCCTTCAGTGGGCCTTTGTTCGTAGGTCCGGGTCTCGGTCTGTAGCCCATTACCTCGATGATTTTTTGTTCGGGGGTGAACGGGGCTTGGACACATGCACACGTGTCCTCACCACATTTCAGATGCTAATGCAGGAACTGGGTGTCCCTTTAGCGCCCGAAAAGACCGAGGGCCCATCCACTACCCTCACATTTCTGGGTATCGAAATTGACACGGTCGCACAGGCATCCCGGTTACCCATTGACAAGGTCACCCGGATCTCCGCGATGATTTTGGCCTTGCTGGCCAAACGTAAGGTGTCACTTCGGGAGCTTCAGGTACTGCATGGCCATCTTAACTTTGCCTGCAGGGTGGTTACGCCTGGCAGGGCATTTGCTCGGCGCCTATGCGATGCCATGTCTGGCCTGACAAGGCGCCATTATAGGGTCCGACTAACCAGGGGCATGCGGGCTGACCTTTTGGTTTGGCTCTCATTCCTGCAGGACTTCAATGGGGTATCCTTTTGGAGGTCCGAACTTTTAGTTTCACCTAGGTTTCAAGTCCAGTCAGATGCCTCTGGCTCCATGGGATATGGGATTTACTTCCAGGGGAGGTGGGCTTATGACCAATGGCCTCCAGCATGGCGGGGCACGGATCGCCTCCGCGATCTTACATTCCTTGAGTTTTTTCCAATCCTGGGAGCTTTGATGCTATGGGGCAAGTAGTGGGCCGACTCTGTGGTCCACTTTTGGTGTGACAATGCTGCAGTAGTGCACATTGTCAATGCTCAGACCTCTAAATCACCCAGGGTGATGGCTTTAGTTCGCCAATTCGTGTTACGTAGCCTAGGCCTCAACGTGCTTTTCAGGGCCAGACATGTACCAGGCATTAATAATGATATTGCTGATGCTTTATCCCGCCTGCAGATCCCCCGGTTCCGCGCCTTGGCTCCGGACGCAGAGGAATTCCCCTCGCCACTCCCGGCCGAGATTTGGACATTTGGCAAGGAGAGGTGAACCGGGCGATTGGCATGTCCTTGGCACTCCGCACGCGTAAGGCGTATCATCATGCTTTCATTCAATTTAATAGCTTTCATGTGCAACTTCAGTTGCCAGAGGTGTGGCCCATTCCAGTGGAACAGGTTTTACAATTCATGGTTTATTTACACAGTCAGGGCCTCGCTCCCCACACTATAGCATCAAGGCTGTCAGCATTGGCATTTATTGCCAAGGTGAGGCGTTTTGCTGACAGCATGAACAATTTTCGCATACGGCATGTTTTGGAGGGCTGGACACGGGAACGTGGCCGCCGCCCGGACACTCGGCACCCAATTTCCCCAGGGGTGCTCACACACCTTGCACGAGGCTGGCCTAACCTATGTTTTGACAGGTATGAGGCAGCTCTTTTTCATGCGGCTACCACGGTGGCCTTCTTTGGAGCGCTCCGCATCAGTCAGTGGGTGCCAGAGTTGGTACCACCTGTGTAAGGCGGATGTGTCTCGTAGGGCACTGGAACTCGATGATGTCTCTGGCTAACATGAGTGGGCTCAAGTGGGGATACGGTCCTCACAGGTTGTTCAGCACGGCGTAGGCAGTGGAGTCAGACTGCTACGAAGTTTTATTGGAGACATCGGTCCGGTTGGTGCCCTACTTGAATTTTCGACAGTGCCTGGTGCACGCCCCAGCCTGTTTTTCTGCCACCAGGATAGGTCTACCCTTGCCGAAGTAATGTTACTGAGGGTGACCGGTGCCGCGATTCGCAGTGTGGGGGCCCGTTTTGGCACCCATTTATTAGGATAGGCGTCGCGTTGATCGCGGCTACGTTTGGAGCACTCGGAGGCGGACATGCGTGTACGCGCAATTACTTATATGTACGTGCCCTCACTGTACGAGTACCTAGTTATGTCCTTAACCTTTTCTCCTCTTTTACAGATCCTGTGTGTCTCTACACACCGGTGGCAGTGGGGCTGGTGGGCCGCAGCTATGTACACTGGGCAGCAGTATATGCTGCGGCAACAGAGAGTGGACCCCGACTTGGGCTGTGTGCATCCGCACGTATGCGATGGTATGGTATGCGCGGCACAAGGGGGCGGGAACTGTTGTCATTCCTGATGTCCGTCGGGGATGCTGGACCGCCCAATGTTCTTAATAGGCACCTCGGCGGCAACGATCTTATACGGATCACTGCTGTTACTAAACTGTCGAGGGGCTGCGACCTGGCGTTTTATATCACGTATGGCTTACACACGGTCGCTATGGTCTAACATCGTGCCGAGACACCAATTTAGGGGAGACCTGGATCTCCGTGGTTCGGACTGTTCCGGCAGTCAGTGGACAGGGCTGTTGCTCAGTCCCTTGCTGAGCATGGCTGGGAGACAGCCATTGGACACCTGAGGATAGGCTTACAAAAATTTTGCCAGTAGGCAGGGGAAGGGGTCCACCTGTCGGCTGGAGGTATGTACCTCGTCTGGGTGTGGTGCAAGCAGGCCTGGCGACCGAGCTGACGGTCTTGGGGGGGGGGGGCGGTGAGTCATCATGGATGCCTCCCCGTGAGGCGGGTAGCACTGGTAAGGTAAATATTTATGACCCATAGGTATCCGGCAGGTTCGCAATTGACTGGCCAACACTTAGACAGGTACAGGTGTAATAACGTTGACCGGTCAACGATGAACCAGGCAAGGGGTGCTGGCAGGAGCTTTTCAGCATGCATCACCCCGTGATTTGACGGATACATGTCAGAGGGTGGGGTCAGTAGATAGTTTATTGACTACGGTCAACAATTTGTTTGTGTCAACAAACAAATTGATACAAATGGATACATTGTAGCCAATTGTCATTGGCAATTTTGGGAGGAACCTTACCAGTGTTACTGTGGCCTGCTTGCCTTAAGAATTATAATTGGATGAGTACCAATTGAAAGTTATAATTCGGACTAGGGCATTATTCAATAAAAGTGGCCCAATGCCTTTATCCATATACCGGTGTCTGAGTCTTTCTTTGGGGGGTGCGCCTGCAAAGGGAGAGGGACAGCCCCAGAAAAAATGAGGCAGTTGCCTCAGGTAATAGATCCTGGGAGCTGACAGTAAGATGTTAGAGGAAAGGTCTATATAATTGGTTCCCAACCTTTTTTTTTTTTTTGCCATGCCTCATCTAAGCATCTCTAAAATCCTGATGACCTCCCCATGACATAATTCTTATTATTCAAATTTGAACTCCTATTCACATGGAGGAAGCCTAAAAGGCCATTATCAAGGTCTAAAACAGGGGTTCCCATCCTAAGGCCCGTGGGCCGGATCCAGCCTGCAGCACCATTTCATATGGCTCCCCACCCCTCCAAGGGCATTTGAGAAACCTCACCCTTTGAAACTGTTGGGACAAAATGGACACCCCCATCATGAAGGCAGGGCAAAATGGCTGTCCGGCCCTTGAAGCTGACTGAGAGAGCTTGACCTGGCCCCCCAACTTGAAAAGGTTGGAAACCCCTGGTTGAAACAATTGCTCCCCTTAAAAATCAAATTGGTTCCCTCCCTGTGGGGTGTATGCCACACTTTGGGAACCACGGGTCTATTTGCTGTTCAGTTTGTCCCGCACTCTCTGAACTTGCCTGCTCTGTTCTGGTGCAGGATGTAATTTCTTTTCTTTGCAGTAATGAAAATGTCAGCTTTTGATGGCATAGGAGAGGGGCACCATCTTTTCATCACCCTACAACAGCCACCCAGCAAAAGTGCACTTGCTTCTCATTGTTACAACTGTACTTTCCCACCCAAAGTGACCAGGTTGATCTTTTTTCCGCATTCACTAAAGAACATTTCATTCAGTCGGTGTTTCATTTACTTACTGAACTGGTATGAGTACTAACCATGGTAATTTAAAACTATTATTAGACGCTTAAGTTCCCAGTTAATAAAAACCTTTAAGTAAAGTTAATAATGGGTTTTGGACTTTAAAAACTCTTAAATTGTAACATTAGAATTAGTTGGCAAGGGAAACTCAGTAGATTAAGGTGAAAATACACACTGTGAATAAAAATACTAATTCTTCTCCCTACTTATTTATTTCCTGACATGTTCATAGCCCATCCATTGGTATTATTTTGATGCCAGCAGGTAGTAAGTGGGAAGCAAGCCTCATTGTTCACATACTTTTACAGCATGTCCCTGCATTTTCAGGACATAGACCTCAATGCATATTGTTTTCAGTGATAACAGTAGAGACATCCTTGAGAGAGGGATATATATATATATTACTTCCAAAGATTATTTTCAAAGCAGAAAACCTCCAAATTGAGATCAAACTGAACTCACAGTTGGAAAAAATGCAACCTTCAGAAAAAAAACTGTATTAAAGTTTGGAGAAAAGATAAATTAATAGACACTAGAATTATCAGATTTTCTCCATTCAAACGAGAGCCTTTTCTATCTTTGGCTCAGTTGTCAACTGTTATGCTTCTTGGCAATTTTAGACAACTCTAGATATTCATGTTCTAGCATGCTTCAGCTTAGATTATTATAATGTGTGTACATGTTGCTGCTCTTAAAGCTAGTGCAACTTAAAGCTAATGCAACTCTGCACAGAGTGGTATATGCCCACAAGAATAGGTATATCAAGCCTATTCAATTTAAAGAATAATCCACAAGTTAATTAGCAATTTGCCCCCACATGCTAGGCATTCATTATATTGATCTCAAAAGGATGGAAAGCTGCCTTGATTCCTGGTCAGGATCAAACTCACAAACTGTTGGTTGCAAGACAACAATTTTAACCACTGTGCCACCTGGGCTCCTGAAATATAAAAAACCGGTGAGCTTTTGAGTCTTTAGGTAAGGCATGGTAAGATTTGAGGGGATAGATGAAAAATGGCAAAATCCAAATATTATTCTGACCACAGATTGCAATGTTAGGATCTATATTAAAATAATGTCATGACCCTGGACCTGTTGCATTGGCTTGAGGGATTAAGCTAAAATGTAGGGTGAATTGTCTTTCCCTATCACAACAGACAAAATGTTGCCAGTCACCCAGTGCCTTCTGTCAAAGCATCTAACTCTTCTTTGACTGGAATGGGAGGACTACAGGGACATGGCAAGTTGCTGATTAATTTTTCATATACATACTAGGCAAAAGGTACTAATTGGAGCCAAACTAGAATTAATGCATAGTGGTTAGGAAAAATTGGAATACACATATGGATCATATATGAACCAACAGGCACAGATTTTCTGTCTGTCCCCTATCCAAGAGAAGTCACAGTACTGTACAAAAGTCTTAGACCATCACCAGCTGGTTTGGGGAAAATTCAGTGAGTGATATGGGGAGCCATAACTCAGACACCAAATCTCCAAACTTGGAGAGGAAAGTCTGCAGAAGGCTCTCTCCAATTTTGTTGTGACCAGCTAGCTTAGTGGTTGAATTTTGTCCCCTCATTGAATTTTCCCCAAACCAGCTGGTGATGGCATAAGACTTTTGCATAGTACAGTACTTGCTTCAACACAAGGTAACAGAGAAAGCACTAGGTGTTAAGCTTTCATAATATATTGCTAATGTATGCATGCATTGAATGCTGTCAGGTTACCTTAGATTTATGATGACTTTTTCTGGGATTTTCTAGGTAGAGAAGACTTGAAGTGGATTACCAATCCCTTCTTCTGGTAGCAGCCTGGGACTGAACAGTTTACCCATGACTACACTGGCTGGCTCTTTCTGCAGGAGGCACAGTATGGAATCAAATTCACAACATCTGGCTCTGCAGCCAGATTTCTAAAACACTGAGCTATCCAGTCAGCTGCATACAACTACAAAAGCACAGAAGTCAAGATATGTGGTCAACAATTATTGGCTCCATGCAGAGTTAGTCTTGATAGGGGTATATAAATATTTCTTCTTCTTTGGGTGGAGCAATGAAATCCTGTGTTGATGCATATTTCTTCATTTCATTATTTTTCACATTTGAAGCACTATCCTTGAGGATATGGACATGATCCATGGAGAGATAAAGGCTACTATTTGCATACTGGACCCTTGATCATCCTGGCTCACAAAATCAGCCAGGGGAAGACTGGCTGAGGGATGGCAAAAAACAGTATTCTTAAAAGTGTCAATTGTAAGGCTGCTGATCAAAAAGAAAGGTCTCCTTCAACCCCATTGTGCTAGATCAGGGTCAGTAAACTTGGCTCTCCAGGTGTGCTTGGACTTCAATTACCAGAAACCCAAGTCAGCATACCTGTTGATCAGGATTTCTGGGAATTGAAGTCCACAAACATCTGGAGAGCCAGGTTTGCTGACCCCTGTGCTAAATAATTACCTCCCACATTACATTATTTGGATTATATCCTTCAGCCCTCTCCCTGGGGTACACAGAAGATTGTGGTATTTTTTAACCACTATACCCCAGTAATGACAACCTTGTGTTGCCAGCTAATCTTTCTCACACTGGGTCAGGTGAAAGGAACTGTGGAAATAAATCCAACAAGGTTGGCTTCATTTTGGCTGTTTCACATCTGGCCTAGACATGGAAGAAGAAGAAGCCCTCTCCCTGAAGGCAAAAACCCTTACTATTATGTACGGTCTTCAGAAATCAAGTAGGACAGATTATAAGATTTTACATTACGTGTGGGTAAAACTCTGTTCGTGTTTTAATTTTATTTTAAATGTTATAATGAATAACATTACAGTATAATGAACCCTATTTTAATGTCTTATACAGTAAAACCCTGCATAGCAAAAAAGCTCCATTCCATGGAGCTCTTTGCTATGCAGGTTTTTTTGCTACACGGATTGAATAGGTGATACCCCGCATAACAAAAAAATGTTTGTTATACAGGGTTTCCATTAACTTGGGTGCACTGCACTTAGTGGAAACCCTGTATAACGAAAAAAATTCATTATGTAGGGTACCACAATTGCTGCACTAACGCTTTGTTGTACAAAATTTTCGTTATACGAAGTGTTCATTATGCAGGATATCACTGTATTACTGTTTCATTCTAGCTTCTTTGTAAGGTGTTGTAAATCCAAGTTTTGGGATAAAGACAATAATGCAAACAGGGTAAGTAAATATATAAATGACTAGTTAACTACTACATTATGGAATTTTTAATCCTCTGGGGAAAATGTCAAATTGGGGAAGGCAATTCCAAAGCACCAAAAAGAGCACAGTCAAACTAAGTGATGATAAATGGGCTAGTAGAGGTCATTGGTGACAGTCCACAAGTCATTCTCTGCACTCCTTGTAATTTATTTTAAAATTAATGACTTAAATAAGGAATTAATAATGCTAATTCAATGAATTAAATATTTCTGAGGTTAAACATTAATGGCAACAAATCAATCCTCCAATGCTAAAAATTGACTCCAATTCATTAATTTTCAGATGTAACATTCCAAAGCTTTGCAGTATATTTTCAGGCAGGAGTAAATATAGAATTAGGGTCAGAGTCTCTAACTGCACTGAGTGAGATGTACTAAGCTTTGTGCATGAAACCAAGCTTCATACTGTTGAGATTTAGAGTAAACCTTTGTGTTGCAAGGGTTTGTCAGCAGAAGTTTGAGAGTACAATGAATAACACAGTAACTAGAGAGGTACACTACATTGTACAAACTGTTTTACTTGTAGAAGTATCAAAGTCCAAATTCCTTCCAAGTCATACATAGTAACAGCAGATAATCACAACATCGTTTCAGGGTTAAAGTAAAGTCATATTTTCTTCTTACCAGTCTTCTTCAATCATGGAAAAGTCAGTCCAATACAGGTTGCAAAAAACAGTAAGCAAGCTAAAACCAACTTCCCACTAAACATCAAACAGTGAATAGCAAACAGAGAGCGAGATTAGTGAGAGAGTTAACTGTGGTTGCAGTCTTCCTTTTAACCACATTACTGACAGAATGAACCAATGAGATAATACAGTAATTATCCTACTCTGTCATTAGTTGAATGATACATCAACTCAATACTCTTAAAGCATTATATAATACATTTTACAAGAAACATGCTATGTTGGTTTATATATTATCCTTCCCGACAAGTAAGGCAATGAACCAATTCCTAACTCATACAACAAACATTATGTCCCTTTTTCTTATTAGCCTAATAATTCAATGAAAACTTACATGGGAGATTTTCTGTTGCAGTAGTTTTCTCTGACTGAAATGGTGGCAATTTTATTCAATCTACTCCTCCCCCCACAAAATAAAAACATACAAGAAACACATACCATGTGGCGAAAACCTGGGGCCTTTGTTCGCAACTGTTTAGGAAACATTACAAAATGTCTGCCTTTTAGGTTTAGTTCTCTGTGAATTCTGTCAGAAAATTTGACTCACAGGAAATAAAAGGTCTTCTCTCAGTGAATAAGAGTAGATTAAGGTGGCCTGCATTAACTCAAAATCCAGATTTTTAATTTACACTCCCAAAAAAAAATAAAGAAGAAAGAAAGGGAGATTCATGAGCAGCGGAAATCTCTCTTCTGCCATGGTCATCATAAACTCCAGACTCCCAGAGTTGTGAGAATTTGACTTAATTAACTGCAGTAATGAGGTAGAAGAAAAGGAAGGTTGCCAATTATACCCCATAGTTCCAGGAATCTGAATTAGCTCCACTGACTCACTTACCAGTCAAGTCTCTTCCTAACACTGAGTTTCTGTCACAGAAGTTGGACTGCCCAAAGTTTGTTGAGTCTCTAGCACAACCCAAGCTGTTCTATACACCTTCAACAAAAGTTTATTCTGCTGCTTGCTAGCAAGTCCATACCCCCTTCCTGATGTCCCCTCTGGCATTATTTTCGGCATTTGCACCTCCAGCACTTTCACTAGGTGGGTGTGGAGGCCAGTTGTTTCACTGGTTACCAAGATTTCCACAATGTAGATGGCAGAAATTATAACACTGGCAGGCTGAAGATAAGAGCACCTCCTCCTTCTCCCTTGGCAAAAGGGACCTCCATCATCCCTCATGGCACAGAATGTGGGGTCCATCTCCCCTTCTGCTGGTTCCCATTCCTCTCAGAGCCTGGCATTCATTCATCTCCCACCCCTTTATCCCTGCGTCTTGCCCAAGGAACCTGGCTTCCACCTCCTCACCCAGGTGGGTCATATCTTCTCCCTCTTCTACTCCTCTGCCTTCCATGGTCTGTGCTCTCCAGGGGTCTAAATGCCACAGTGTTCATCAGGTAATCAACGAGCCAAGAAACAAGGGCAGGTAGCCCACTGTGGGCACAGGAGCACCCTCCTCAAAAAATAAAAGGGATAAAGTTAATGCCTTTCAGGAGGGAGAGAAAATATGGTAGAGGTAAGGAAAGAAGATTGCTGAATTTGTCTATTTAATCTACTAACAAGCATTTTTTTCATAGGTTCAATCCATTTTATGTCTATATGAATGTGTATTATATTTCTTCCATTCTGCAAAGCACTTGTGGACATTTTTGCTTGTGTGTTCCTAATATATGCAGTTTATTGGCCTTTTCCCAACTTTAGATGCTATTTCCCACAATCTACCATATGTATTTTTATATGCTTCTTTTCTTAATCACGTGTTTTGTTTTTACAAAAAAAATCATAATTTATAGCTTTCTAATCAATTTTTCCTGAAACATGTATTTGATTTTTTAAAAAAATTACATTGGAAAACTGAACCAAAAAATGGGATATCATATAAAGAAATGTACATAACATTAATTTGTTCTAGAAAGTGAACCAAGTGGATTTTGTCCCCATGAAGAAACAGGTGGATGTCCAATAAGGTATGCATAAGCATACACAGTTGTATGAAACAGATGTAGTGTGTAATTGTATATGTTGTAACCAAATATAAACATGAACTTGGGGATTTCATTGCCTGAGATTAACAGAATTTTTATGAGAGACAGTGTAACCAAGTGGATAGAGCAATCAAATGTGAGATTTTAGTTTTTGTGGTTGTAGGGAATTAGTCCCTATAGCCACAAAAACCTATTAAGGGATTACAGTGGGAAACTATTTTTTCAGCGTCTCATATACCTTGAAAACCTCAATATAGTTACAATAAATTGGAAATGAAGATACAAAATTCTACACTCTGGATAAATATAGAAATTGCTATGCCCATGAACTCTAATCATACCATCTGCCTTTTTTTAACACACAACAGTTGCATGATCATATGATCCAGGACAACTTGCATCAGTTAATTCCAGGTCTAGGCCTCAGCTGAAGCTGGGGTGCTATTTTTCCTGGCTGTGAACATGTGAGCCCCAAGTTTAAAGCTGTAACTCCTCCCTAGAATCTAGATCCTATCTGCAACCCATCTTAAAAAGAACAGAAACTTGTATTAATAAAACTCACAGCATGAAGAACACATGGGACTTGGCTAGCAAAATTGGTACAGAATTTAGATAGCCTATTTCGGTATCCTTATGTAAGCTTTAACACTGTCCTTAATAACATAAATAATTTATATCCTCAACATTGTATTATTGGTCTCTCAGCTTTTCCTGAGAAGCAGTTGTGTATCTGTGTAGGGACAATGAAAGTAGGGCATTCTGATCATTTTTCTCTAACCGTAAATTATTTATTATCTTATTCCATCCACCCCACCCCATCCTGCTTCTAACCAACACCTTATAACTTTAGAAACCTCTCTTGCCCTCACACGTTTAATCAGAAAGAGAATACATGGCTTCTTATTTGTTCCAGCTCAGCCTCAAAAATCATTTAATATCCTTTAAAACCATAGAAAATGCTACTATTCAGCTGATGACAGCAAATAAAGAGTTTTACAAACATTTCTTTTTCTATGAATTCTGTACTGAAAAGCACAACAATATGATTCATCTGTAGAGAAACAAGTAAATGAATGAAAGGTCTCCTTTGAAAAACAGGCCCACCACTTAACTAGCTACCCAAATACAAATGTATTATTCATCAATAAATTATACACATACTTAGCAAGTGTTTTAGGCTACGTAAGGGATGCTACAATTCACCCACCATTTTAGGTTAGGAACCCACTTGTTCAGGTACTGTGGTGGCTTCGTGTTTGAGACACTGAATGTAACAGTTGGAAGGTTGGCATGTCAGCAGTTCAAAATCCGAATGTTGCAAGGTGAAGTCCTAGCTCATGCCAACCTAGCAGTTCAAAAGCAAGAAATTGCAAGTAGATAAATAGGTACCACTTTGGTGGGATGGTAACAATGTTCTGTGTGCTCCAGTGTCTAGTCATGGCTTTCACATGACTACAGAAATGCCTGCAGACACAGACAACGCTGGATCTTTGGCAGTAAACGGAGATGAGTGCAGTACCCTAGAGTCAGTTAAGACAGGCTTTCGAGCAAGGGTGACCTTTATTTTTACCTACCCCCTTGTTCAAACTATATTAATTAATTCCTCTGGCATTTGAACAATTATGTATGCTTACATCAACACTCTTACAAGAATTTTTAATGTTCTTTAAATATATTACTAAATTATTTCTTTTAAAAATATTCAACAAGTACAGTTTCTCCCAGCTCTGTTTATACTTCTATGTTGTGTAAGTGTTGAAAGTGCTAAACATCTCACGGGGGGGGGGGTGCCCACCTCAGTAAAGCACTAACATCCTGTATTTTAAGCCATTAAAATAGATACAAAAGATCTGGACATAGATAAATTAATTGGTTAGTTTGTTCCTTCCACATTTTTTTTAATCTGAGATTTGTTACATCTGGAATGTTTTAAATATCTACAAATATTCTGTGCATTTCTTCATCCAGTCGTGCCAGCCACATGACCATGGAAAAGTCTGCAGATAGCACTGGCTCTTTGGTTGAAAACAGAGATGAGCACCACCCCCTTAGAGTCAGACATAACTAGTTTTCAAGCAATTGAGATCTTTATCTTTACCTATCAAAAACAAACAGCAACAAAATTGCAGTTAAGCCTAATAGAAAGTGTTATGAAATTTCAAACCATTTAAAACAGGAATTCTTAACCTTTTTCAGCCACGGGCCAGACCACACCACCTGAGACAGCTAAGTGGGCCAGACTGGTGGTTTCCCCACCATAAATGCTGCCATAAAACACATCTGTGGCTGTCATAAACACATGGGCCATAGGTTGAGAACCCCTGATTTAAAATAATACTTTTTGTTGAGAAAGTATTGTTATACTTTATGCTCCCAAGTCTTATTGAAAGTTTCAAGAAAGGGCATGGCTAGGAGCACGATGGAGTAACACGCGTCTTGGTCTGCTCGCACTGGATAATGTGGAATCCAAAGTGAAATTGTTGTGGAATGAAAACGAGACAAAACCACATTCCAGGCTAAGACAGATAAGGAGTTTTATTATTATTTGGCCAAACAGGTTCAAAGTCACTCTATTGAGTGTAAAAATAACTTTGAACCTGTTTGGCCAAATAATAATAAAACTCCTTATCTGTCTTAGCCTGGAATGTGGTTTGGTCTCGTTTTCATTCAACAACATTTTTGGCGACTCCGCCGGGACTGACTTGACAAGCAGCAGGCACAATTGTCGCTCCAGATGGCTGTTCCTGACAGGATAAAATGACGCTTCTCCAGGGATAACCTTTATGCCAGCATAGTAGACCTTTGATCTACTCTAGGAAATCAGTGAAGAGGCGGCGAGTAACTATCAGAGAAACAGACCAGTCAAAGGATCCAGAAGGCTAAGACAGACGGAAAACTCTCCTAGGAACTGGATTGTTAAAGCCTGCAGGCAAGTATAAAACTGTATGAAACTGTATGAAGTATACTTGTGTGTGCCCCCTCATTTGAGGAGTGGAAGTGGAGCCTGATTACCTCCAAGAGGACAGGACAGTGATTTCTAAGTCCTTAATGAACCACAGGCGGTAACCCGGTGTTCCTGGAAAAATCAGGGTGGCGAACCTGATTTTTGTGTGTGAGAGATTTTATATATATATTGTGTGGGTGGTTAAACCATCGCAGTTCCTGATGGTAGCCCTTGAGTTTTCGGGTGCCTTAGGTCGGTGGTAGTGTTTACCTTAGGATGGATGGTCGTAGTAGCGTTCCGAGAACGCCACTAGAGTGTTTCCTAGACAACTTTGAGGTATTTTCACCAGAGACACACAAACCCCCTTTTAACTAAATTTGAGTTAAGAAAGTTTTGCGAATATGAATGGCCCAGTTTCCAAGTAGGGTGGCCTCCGGAAGGCTCCTTAGATTTGGGTCTTATAAATAGAGTATTTCAAAGAATAGCAGAGGACAAACATTGGGATCAGTATCCTTATATGTCTGTATGGTAGACAACAGTTGCAGAAAGGCCATGGCCATCCTGGCTAAAGAAATGCCAGGCTGGATGTGTAAAAGCATATTTAATGAAAGAAAAGAATCCAAAGATAAGAAATCTAAATTAGCAAGGAAAGTGGTCAGAACACCCAATATCCCAAAAGTAGAATGGCAGACAGAAGAAAGATTGAAAATTTTAAGCAGAAATGAAGAAGATGAAATTCTGTTTCAACGACCACCACCTTATGCCAGATTACAATCAGCAACTCAAACTGGACAAATTCCACACATTTATCCAGACCTTGCATTAGCAAGCTCAGGAAGATTTCAAACCCCTGATAGAAACATGGTTTCTCTAACCACAGAAAACCTGAAAAGTGTAAATGAAAGCTTGAAAGATGTAATTGATGAGGGAGAAATAAAATTTAAAAAGTACAGTCAACCTTCTCCCTATTACAATAAAATGGGTAGAGAACCTCCTCCAAACACAGCAGCAACAGCATATTTCTCACCAGAAAACAAAGGAAGAAAGGAGGTTGTTGCCCCATTAAGATAAATGGTAACCAGTCACATGGGGGAAGAGAATGAAATAGTGACTCAGTCTATCTTCCAATATGTGCCATTTACCACAACAGACTTGTTAAATTGGAAGCAGCACTATGGACCTTTTAGTACCAAGCCGAATGAGGTGATTGAACTAATTGGGATGATAGTCCAAACACATAGCCCAACATGGAGTGATATGCAGCAAATAATAAATATACTCCTTAATATGGAAGAAAAGGAAAAATTAAAACTGGCAAAGGACAAGATACTCCGTAGAAATTTCCCAGACGCAGATCAGACTGTAGCACGTATGGAAGCAGCTGCTGAACAAAATCTGAATTGGAATCCTAATGATCCAACACATAGGACAAGTCTTCAACAGTACAGATATTTGATTTTGGAAAGCTTAAAGGAAGCAGCAAAAGGTCCTGTCAATTTTAGCAAACCGGCTGCTATAATTCAAGAGAAACAAGAAGCTCCTGAAAGTTTCTTAGCCAGATTAATAGAAGCATATAAAATAAATACAGGAATAAATATGGATGATCCTGAAAACCGCCAGATGTTAAATAAGAACATAAGAACATAAGAACAGCCTTGCTGGAACAGGCCACAGCCCATCCAGTCCAGCATTCTGTCTCACACAGTGGCTCACCATTTCCTTCAGGGTATTCCCAAGGAGATGCCTTCACCTGCTTAGGATTCCCTGGAAATGGCATTGAGAGATATCCTGCCTATCTCTCCAACCCGGAGGTTGTCCTTAGGTAGCCATAATCAAATGAGAGATTCATTACTCAGAGTGTGCCAGGTGTAAGAAAGAAATTACAAAAGCTGGAAGGAGCATTGGGAAAGAACACAAGCGAGCTGGTGCAAATAGCGAGGAAGGTCTACTTTAATAGAGAAGAGGAGGAAGAGGAGAGGCAGAATATAAGAGAAAAGAAGAAAGCTGAGATGATGGCCCTTGCTTTAGGAAGTGGCAAAGGAAAACTTGATTACAATCAGTGTGCTTACTGCAAGCAAGAGGGCCACTGGCAGAGGAATTGTCCCGAGAGAGGAATGGGAAAAATACACCCGTTTAGCAGAGGAAGTTATGGAGAGAGACAAGAAGAACATGATGAATTGGCTGAGATGGAATGGGATGATTGAAGAAACCAGAGGAATTTGGGAAATCCCAGAAAAAAAGGGGAAAAAAAGGAAAAAAATACCAGCTGAGCACTTGATAGCTAACCCCAAGAACAGGAACAAATAAAATGGGGTGCTAAAAGACCAGGGATTCTGTCGACTTTGAATCCCTAGCTTTGCTCTATTAGCAAAGCCTCTTTAAGTCTCCACAAGAGGAGCTGAAACCGATCATTTTGAGTGGAGTCATCAACAATGAAAAGCTTTTGAAAAATTAAAAGGAGCCCTTATATCAGCCCCAAGCTTTAAGGCTACTAGATTTGTCCCAACTTTTCAGGCAGTATGTGAAAGTACGCAGAAATGAAAGTGTAGATGTCAGAGGCCAGTTGCCTATTTTTCCAAAGGAACTAGATGGCCCTGCACAAGATGACCCAAGTGTGTTAAAAGTTCTAGCAGAAGTGGCAGAACAACCAGCTTACTTTTTCTACAGACGTACAAGTACATACTAGCCATGACCTCCAGATGATTTGGAAAATAAGGGAATTTATGGATTAGTAATCAAAGACACAGTGGAGGTCATGAACAGATTTAATGTCCTGTACCTGATAGATAGAGTACCAGAAGAATTATGGACACAGATGCAGGACATCATGCAGGAGGCAGCAAGAGAAACCATACCAAAAGGAAAGAAGCATAAGAAAGCAAAGTGGTTGTCTGATGAGGCTCTTAAAATAGCAGAGGAAAGAAGGAATGCAAAAGTCCAAGGAGAAAGGAAAAAATACAACCACCTGAATACAGAATTTCAAAGAAAAGCAAGGAGAGATAAGGAAAAATACCTGAACGAACAGTGCAAAGAAATGGAGGAAAACAACAAAAAGGCAGGACTAGAGATCTTTTCAAAAAAAATTGGGGAAATCAAGGGAACATTTAAAGCAAAAATGAACATGATAAGGGACAAAGATGGAAAAGAGTTAGCTGAAGTAGAAGAGATCAAAAAAAGATGGCAAGAGTACACAGAGGAACTCTACAAAAGGACCTCAACACTCCTGATAATAACAATAATGAGAAATTTGAACTTGAACCAGACATTCTGGAGAGTGAAGTCAGAAAGGCCCTAAACAGCACTGCAAACAATAAAGCTAGTGGAAATGATGGTATCCCAATTGAATTTTTCAAAGACCTAAAAGATGATGGAATCAAACTACTGCATTCAATGTGCCAGCAAATTTGGAAAACAAAACAGTGGCCACAGGATTGGAAAAGATCAGTGTATGTTCCAATTCCCAAAAAAGACAATGCCAAAGAATGCTCAAATTACCGAACAATTACGCTCATCCCACATGCCAGCAAGGTGATGCTCAAGATAATACAGGATAGACTTCAACAACATGTGGAAAGAGAACTACCAGAGGTGCAGGCCAGTTTCAGAAGAGGCAGGGAGACTAGAGACCACATTGCCATCATACGTTGGATCATGGAGAAAACAAAAGAATATCAGAAACAAGTCTACTTTTGTTTTATTGACTACACCAAGGCTTTTGACTGTGTGGCCCACAACAAAATGTGGCAAGTAATTAAAGAGATGGGAATACCAGAACACCTCATATGCCTCATGAGAAATCTGTACACGAACCAAGAAGCAACAGTTAGGACAGAACACGGAATGACAGAGTGGTTTGGAATAGGGAAAGGAGTAAGACAAGGTTGCATTTTATCACCCTGCTTATTCAATCTATACACAGAGCACATAATGCGCAATGCAGGAATGGAGGAATCACAATATGGGATCAAAATTTCTGGGAGAAACATCAACAATTTGAGATATGCAGACGATACCACCCTATTGGCAGAAAGTGAGGAAGACCTAAAGAACCTCTTGATTGGATTGAAGGAGGAGAGTGCAAAAGCTGGCTTGAGACTCAATATCAAGAAAACCAAGATAATGTCAACAGGTCCGATCAGTCCCTGGAAAATAGATGGGGAAGAAGTAGAAGCAGTGACAGATTTTACTTTCCGGGGACCTAAGATCACTGCAGATGGCGACTGTAGCCATGAAATAAAAAGACGACTGATTATGGGGAGACAAGCAATGAGAAACCTGGGGAATGTAGTGAAAAGCAGAGACATTACCTTGAAAACAAAAATTTGCATAGTCAAAGCAATGGTATTCCCAGTGGTAATGTATGGGTATGAGAGCTGGACCATTAAGAAGGCTGAGCGCAGAAGAATAGATTCCTTTGAGATGTGGTGTTGGAGGAGAGTCCTGAGAGTCCCTTGGACAGCAAAGAGAACAAATAGGTCAATACTGGAAGAAATCAATCCTGACTGTTCATTGGAGGGACAAATAGTGAAGATGAAGCTAAAGTACTTTGGACATCAAATGAGAAGGGAGGACTCACTTGAGAAGGCCTTGATGCTGGAAAAGGTGGAGAGCAAGAGAAGAAGGGGGCATCCAAAGATGAGATGGATAGATGGTATTGTGGACACAATGGGCACAGAGCTTGGTGGGCTGAGGAGAATGGTGGAGGATGGAGGTGCCTGGAGGAAAATGGTCCATGGGGTCACAAAGGGTCGGAATCGACTGTGCGACTGTTCAACAACAATCAAAGACTGATCAAAGCTGCCCAGAATGCCTAAATCCCTTGCAATTGTCCATTCTTCTGGAATCAGAAAACAGAAGACACAGTGGCAAAAGGAAGCAGAAGGGCAGAAGCAAAGCAAAGAGCAGCTATGTTTTAAAAAAGCTAAAACAAATACAGGAGTCGTATTTGATTAAAGAATTTGAGGACTTAAAAGTACAACACATCCGAAGTACACGAAAATAGAAGAAGAAAAAGCCAGTCAGGATCTAAAATAAATACTTACTTAAAAGCAGTAAGGTTTAGTGGAACCATCCTTGTTCATTTAATCCACAGTTAGGGGAAAGATTGAGAAAGCAAGTGGGACTGGTGAAAGCATGTATTGCGGAATTGTATGAAAGTAAATCAATAGGTCCAGGTTTTAGCCTATGACAATGTACGTTATGAGAACTACCCCTCTGTTCAAAGTATCGTATTTCCCCATTTGAATTTCTGTCCTGCAGCAATGTTTAAACACATAGAGTTGGCCAGATCTGGCCCACATAGAAGGGGAATGAAAGTTAGGAAATTATTAACTCAGTCACTGCAGTATAAATCAATATGTGAATCAAAGTACAGCAGGCTTGCCCCCTCCCTTGGTCTCAAAGGCAACACGTGGCTTTAAGCCAGGAGATCGAGTATAGTTAAACATTGATAAGATGAACCATTGAAACCAAAATGAAAAGAGCTGTATACTGTTGGTATGTATTTTCTCTTGCAGTTTAAAACCCTGAAAGGATTAAAATGCATAGATTTTGTTTCAATAAGTCATCAGAACCAAGGAAAACAGCGCCCTGCAGAAGATACAACACAGGAAAGCTATCTTCCTTCGCACGGCTGAAACTTGTTACAAGTTGAAACAAGTTATATACTTTTAGGAATGTTTGATGATAGGAATGTTTATTTCTTGCAATAAGAGTGTGAAAAGTTATTAAAAATAATAATTTTCAAGAAATCAGGAGGGAATGAAATAGGAGTGAAAGAATTAAGATATTAATTCTAATATTAATTCTGCTTAAAAGCAGAAATCATTCCTCAAGCTATTCTGAAATGAAAAACAGATCAGATTGACCTGATCAATATACACCATAATGATGAGGCTAAAGTAGGTAAAAGGCCTTGTGTTCACAAGCCGAACAAATACGCTGAATAAACATGCAATGTAAATGTAGGATTTCTATCTGTAGAAAATAGCAGTAGAGATTTACACATAAGGAATAAGAACGCTTAGTGATATTTCTGTGAAGTGATATGGTGTGACATGACACATGAACAATTTCTGAATGTTCTAACCTAAATGACAGTTCTTAATTTGACCCGATATGAATGACAATGTCATAAGATTAATAACTAATAGGCTTGTGCCATAATGATGTAATGTGTGTAAATTCCCTGTGATCATATGGTATAAAAGAAGACTCTGAAAATGTATTTGTCATTCAAAGTTATTTTTACACTCAATAGAGTGACTTTGAACCTGTTTGGCCAAATAATAATAATAAAACTCCTTATCTGTCTTAGCCTGGAATGTGGTTTTGTCTAGTTTTCATTCAACAACAAAATACCTAAATTAATGAAGATTTTTGCTTTAAAAAGGGGTAATCCGAAGCCCTAAATACCTGGTGCTGAATTTAGCTGAGATTGAGGTCAGAGCCTGGGGATTGGGCAGCAAGGGAGGCACAGTGTATTCTGTGCTGATCGAGCCGTTCTGAGGCCAGACAGGACCTCTTTAATGGAAAAAAGTGGACTTCAGAGCCCGGAATTTAAACTAAATTTAAAAAAAACCTGTGGTGGCGGCTGTTGAAGGAAGCCCAGAAGGAAAAAATAAGTTTGCAAGAAGAAGAGCAGAGGTTGTGAAGGAGGGTGGAAGTTACAGAGGGAGAGAAGGAGAAGTAGTAATGGCGGTGAAGGACGAAAGTTAAAAAAGTGCTGATAGTGCCGAAAGGTGAACAAAGAGTGGAGTTTGGAAAGAAGGAGTTGGGGGTGAAGTGAAAAGTACAGAGGAGGAGAACGAAAGAACGAGAGGAAGAGAAGATGGTTATTGGATTTGTTTGAGTTTGGGAAGCGATTGAAAGCTGCCGCCGTGGCTTGGATTTTTAAAAGAGGTCTACTTTGGAAGCTCTTCTTTGTTCCTTTTATTTTTTTGTGCTCTTGACTATTTCCTCACCTAGTTGGATCTGCTTTGTTTTGAAATATTTTTCCAATTGGAACCACCTGAATTGTTGTTGGGGTTTGGAGCTGGGGGGGGATTTCTTTTTCCTTTTTTTCTCCCCCCACCTTTCCCCCTCTCTTTTTTGTTTGGATCCCGGGAATACAGCTGTGATTTTTTAGTTATAAAAGTGGAGCGTTTCTGGATTGTTTAACTGGATTATAATTCTGAATGGAGTCTGGAGAGTAGAACTGCAATATTTTTCTCTCTTCTTCTTCTCCCCTTTTTCATCACCACCTTTGGAGTTACAATAATAGTATCAGTGTTTTTAAAGCTACAATTTGGTGGATCTGTTTCTTTCCCTGAATTTTTTGGTTTCTTGGGTTCCTGGATATAAACTGTCTGGAATATTTGGCTACACTTGGTTATATTGGAACAATATAGCAATTGGAAGGAAGCTTTGGAGTGTTGAAGGCTGGATCAGTTCCAAGCATACCTGTCAAGTTTGGGGAAATTTCTGTCAAAACCCCATATTTTACACTCTTTCGCGCCATCATCCCATATTAGTTAGACTGGGGTTAGACTGGAGGCCAGCACAGGATAAACATAACTGTCCAGTTTCCCATTTTGGATGGGAAATTTCCCTTATTTGAAAGGAATTTTCCGAAACTTGACAGGTATGGTTCCAAGGACAGAGGCCTAGAAGAGCTAAGAGTGTTACAGCATTGAAACTTTTATGCGACGTTGCCATGGATAAGATTGCAAAGGGAAAGGAGGAGGAACTGGTTGTGAAAGCTAAGAAGAAAGATCAGCAGCAGCTGAGGCACCATCATAAACACCATCAACATCCCCTGAACCAACGGCATTTGATCAGACTCAAATAATGGCTGAATTTGGTAAATTGTTTCAGAAATTTGAAAATATGGAAGAGGCAAGGGTTAAGGATAAAAGTGAAATTTTGGGGAGACAAGACAAATTGGCTACAATGTTTTTTGATTTTTCCAAAAAAGTGGATATGAGTTTTCAAAACTGGAGAGAAATGTTAAGTTGATGCAAGGTGAAATGAAGGGGATGCAAGGAAAAATAGAAGGGATTAAGGAGGAAGGCTGAATTGGTAGGCAAAGATATAGAAAAGGTGAAAAGGGATTTGTTGTATTTAAAAAGAACCTATTTTGAATATAGTAATAAAAATTCAAAATTATTAGCAAAAGCAGCAAAAGACAAGAGGGAAAAAAGGGAAATTGGAGTCTTGATCAATAAACAAGGGATAAGATGCAATAAGATTAAGGACAAGTGTAAGATTGTGAAAGAATTTTATCAAGCCTTATATGCAAGAAAATAAATAGATGTGGAGAAGCTTAAAAAGCAATTAGAGAAACAAATAGATGGTGGAGTAAAACAGGAATATAAAGATAGAATGGAAGATCAAGTTTCTGAAAAGGAAGTAAGAGAGGTAATTGCAGGTTTGAAGTTGGGGAAAGCTCCTGGAGAAGATGGATTGCCTGCTGACTTTTATAAGGAATTTAAAGACATATTGGTACCAAAACTGGTAAAATTATATAATTATATATTGGATGGTGGGCAAATTCTGACTTCATGGTATAGGACCACAATTGTATTGCTGCCAAAGCCTGGAAAGAATTTAGAAAAAAATAGAATCTTATAGACCAATCTCATTGATAAATCAAGATGCCAAGATCTTCACAGCAATATTGGCTAATCGTTTAAACAATTTTATGGGTTATTATATAAATGTAGACCAAGTGGGCTTTTTGAAAGGGCAAAAAATGGCAGATCAGACTAGAAGAGTTGTAGATTTAATAGATATTGTGAGTCAAACAAGAGAAAAAGTGGGATTAATATATTTGGATATATTTAAGGCATTTGACTCCTTACAATGGATCTCAATTAAGGAAATAATTAAATGTTATGGATTTGGTGATAAATTTAGAAGGGTAATTGACCAATTATATCAGTATGGAATAGCTACTGTCAGAGTAAATGATGAGGTTACTGATGAGATAAAACTGGAGGCAGGTACGAGACAGGGCTGTCCCCTATCACCAATCTTGTTTATCATGGCAATGGAGATATTAGCAAAAGCTATAAGAGATGATGGAAAAATAGAGGGGATTATGGAAAATAAAATTAGCATGTATGCTGATGATACCATGATAATAGTAAAACATCCTGAGAGGACAATGGATACAATTAGAACACATTTAAAGGATTTTGAGGATGTTACTGGTTTGAAGATAAATTAGGACAAATCAGAAATGATGCTTTGTAATATGAGAGAAGAGGACTCAAAGAAGATAATGGGAATGGGTAATATTCAAATTAAAGATAAATTGAAATACTTGAGAATAGTTATATCTAATAGATTGGAAGAGCTTAAAAGATTGAATTATGACAGTTTGAAAACGGAAATTAAAAATAGAATACAAACTTTTCTAAAACTGAAACTGTCATGGTTTGGGAGAATTGCACTTACTAAAATAATGTTGCTACCTAGAATTAACTTTTTATTTGATGCATTAGCAATTCAATTGAAAGATAAGGAAATCAATGAGTTTCAAAAAGTGATTAACAAATTTTGTAATGGTGGAAAGAGGTCTAGGTTATCTAAAAAACTATGGTACTTGCCACAGAAAGAAGGTGGATTGGGAATGCTGAATTTGCGATCATATTACCGAGCGTTTCAAATTAAGAATGTTGTGAAGATCTTGGCAAGGGAAAAGGTAATTTGGGAGGAAATTGAGATGAAGGCCTATAGACATATAGGTAAAATGGTCTTTTTAGGGAATAATTTTGGAAAAGTAGTAATCAGAAGTACCATGATGAAAGGATTAATGAGTGTATGGAAGAAAGTAAAGAAGGATTTGGCCCCGAATGCCTCTCCAATTATGGAATTGTCAGATATGGCAGGTTTCCCAATTAAAATTGACAATGTAGTAAAGGAAATTTTGGACAAGAATGAAATTTTCCTCTTGAAAGATTGGTTACCGGCCTGCAGAGACGTGAATAGTAGGACAAATTTGTTTGAACAATTAAAAATGAATTGGTTTCAGATAATAAAAATCAACAGATGGAATAGCAAATATATGAGATAATATGATTTGGAAAGGGAAAAGACGGAATTTGAGGATTTGGTTTTAAAAATTAGAAAGGGAGATAAAAACATTAAGGGCTTAGTTAGTAAATTGTATACATTATTGAATAAGGAGGGTGATCCATAGGAGGATCTGAAATTAAGTTGGGAGGAAGATTTGAAAATAAAGATAGATAATGATATATGGGAAAACAAATGGAAAAAGAGAATAATGAGAACTATGTCAGTTAGAATAAAGGAGCACAATTATAAAATGTTATGGAGGTGGTATCTGACCCCAATGAGGTTACATCAAATTGATAATAAAAAGGATCGAATGTGTTGGAGATTTAAAGATACAGTAGGAACATATAAACATATGTGGTGGAGTTGTAATGTGGTAAAAGATTTTTGGAAAAGAATTGAAAAAGAGATAGGTGAAATAATGGGTAAAAGAATTAAACTGGGGTCAGGTACCACCATGATAACAAATGTGGAATGTATTTGTTTAAATAAGGATGAGAGAGAGTTATAAGAAATAATGCTTACAACGGGTAGACAATGTATTGCTAGAAATTGGAAAAATGATGTAATTATACAGACTGAAGAATGGTATAAAGAAATGTGGAATTTAGCATTGAATGATAAATTAACTTGGGAGATAAACGAAAAAAGGGGTAATCTAAAAGAAAATAGATTTTGGAATATTTGGAAGCCATTTGTGGATCACACACTCATGGGAGGTGAAAGAAATAGACCTGTACCGGATCAAAGTAGTTTTTGGAGGTAAAATGAGTCATTCTGAGTTCTCCAGGGTATTGTATATAAACACTGGGTGGAATTTAATTTTGTCTGTGTTGTTGTCACCTATCCAGAATATTGTTGCAGTGTTTAAATAATAAGGTTAGATGGAAAATGTATTAGGATAGGTTGTGGTGTGTTTCTTTTTTCTTTTATGAGATTTTGATTATTTTGTATTTTAGTTATGTTAATATATTTTGTATTTTATGTATGTTTTTTGTTTTGTTTTGTATGTGTTAGCAAAATTTAATAAAAATAATTATATAAAAAAGAAAGTTTCAAGAAGCTTCAAGTTAGCAAATCTCAGTAGACATTATTTGTTACATACAGGCAGAACCCAGTTCCTTAAATTAATAAATTACAGTTGAATAGGTCCATTGAATACACAGGGAGTTGATGAGTTAACTCCTCCATACGTTCCATTGGTTCAATTAGGCCTACTCTAACTGTAACATACTGTGCCAAAAATGTATTTATTCAGTTTTGCTACTCCAATCTGATTTGCTATGCTTAAGAACAGAATTTTGGCCACTGAGTTGCGCAGCTTGACATACAACATGTAATGCCTATAGATTTCTTAACATGAGGTAATTCACCTCCAAAGCTCATACCTTTTGTATATCATCACAACAGAATTTCAGCTGTTGTTTCAGAGCCTAACTAGTAGTTTTGAAAACTATTAAACAACTGAAACATAATTAAAAATCTGTAGCTAAAGGATTAATGCTGTTTTACCCCACTAGAGTTCACATACACTTGGAAACCCCAGGGGAAAGTCCCCAAGGGATGGAAAGTACAATAGTTATATCATGAAGGAGAAAGGGCTAAGTATCCTTCATCCATCAGTTGCTCTGGTCCTTCAAACCATTTCTCCTCCATTTCTTTTAAATGTTTGACAGCTGGTTTCCTAGATTTAGATGGGTATGCTAAACTGCACTTTGATCCTGAGCATAATGCCTGAATGTCAAAGCTGACATGTTACAATAATGAGGTTAACAGTACTTCAAAATAGATAAGCAAACAAATGATTTTTTTAAAAAATTACAACTTGAGCTATATGTGGTATAACTTTATTTCTCTCTTTTCTCTCTATGATTGAGTCTCACAAGAGTTTACTTTTCCGCTTTGATGATTCTCATTAAAATAAAAATAAAAATGGGGAGTCTCAGGCCTCTTGACAAAGAAGAAATCAGTGTTTTTCTGTTACAGGAAGAACTGAATTATCCAATAGTCTTTGCCAGTGTTATCTTGCTCCATTATTGAAGCATTTCTCATATGTGGTGTCAGAAAAGTATTAATAGAAGAAGTGGTGATAGTTGTGCTGGTCTAAAGAAACATTCAAAAATAAACTTTTTCTAAAAGAAAATGCTAGCATTCATGTTAATATACAGTAATTACAAACCTGTCCTTTACCCACCCTCTTCTCTGGAAATATACCTGTAGGAGCAGGCATTCCAGGCTGAGTCAAGTTCTCAGAAATTACTTGCTTGGCAAAGTCATCTAAAACAGTTGCTAAATCAGTTTGAATTTCTCTCCTCCTTAGCTGCTCACCCCTCATAGGTATGCCTTTACCCATGAAAGAGACTTCTTTATGAGATTTTGATTATTTTGTATTTTAGTTAAGTTAATATATAACTATAAGGATAGACAGAATCAGCAACATCAACCCAAAAGGATACTGTCAAGTATTACTAAAAGAGCTGCTTTGGTGAGTGTTTGTAGGATTCTGTTCTGAAAATGTTCTCTATTTGTATGGGAAATATATAGGTTCATTGAAAGCAACAGTAGAGAGAAAACTTATTTTAGATAATCAAACTGAAAACAAAAGAACACACAGGTTCTTTAAAAAACACAGTAGAAATCAAACTGGGAGGCTTTATCCAATAGATGGAAAATAAAGTCCCAACTTCAAGTAGTTTGAAATGCTTTGCAGGCGCACCCCCCAAAGAAAGACTCAGACACCAGTATATGGATAAAGGCATTGGGCCATTTTTATTGAATAATGCCCTAGTCCGAATTATAACTTTCAATTGGTGTATTCATCCAATTGTAATTCTTAAGGCAAGCAGGCTGCAGTAACACTGGTAAGGTTCCTCCCAAAATTGCCAATGGCAATTGGCTACAATGTATCCATTTGTATCAATTTGTTTGTTGACACAAACAAATTGTTGACCGGAGTCAATAAACTATCTACTGACCCCACCCTATGACGTGTATCCGTCAAATCACGGGGTGATGCATGCTGAAAAGCTCCTGCCATCACCCCTTGCCTGGTTCGTCGTTGACCGGTCAAAGCTATTACACCTGTACCTGTCTAAGTGTTGGCCAGTCAATTGCGAACCTGCCGGATACCTATGGGTCATAAATCTTTACCTTACCAGTGCTACCCGCCACATGGGGAGGCATCTATGATGACTCACCGCCCCCGCCCCCCCCAGACCGTCAGCTCGGTCAACAGGCCTGCTTGCAAATCTTCCAAGAAGAGGTTCATACCTCTAGCTGACAGGTGGACCCCATCCCCTGCATAAAGATCATAATTTTGTAAACTAATCGTGGGGTGTCGGATGACCATCCCCAAACCCTTGTCTGCCAAGAACCGGGCAACAGCCCTGTTCACCGAACGGTGAGCACGGTCAAGGGCACGGAGGTCAATACCTCCTCTGTATGAATGACGCGGTACGATGTCCGACCATAGCAGCCTTGTGGATGGCCACACATAATGCAAATAAGCTAGGTCACTGCAAATTGTGAATTTTAAGGACACGCCAGTGACCTGGGTGAGGTCATTGCCCCCGAGGTGCAGTACAAGGACATCAGGCGGTTCAGCATCCCTGATGGAAAACAGGAATGGCAACAGCTCCCGCCATCTCATTCCGCGCTTACCGTACCAACGTATGCGTGCGGTTGCACGCAGTCCAAGCTGGGGTCCCCACTCTGTCACCGCAGCATACTGTGCTGCCCAGTGCACGTAACTGTGGCCCACCAGCCATACTGCCACCAGTGTGCAGGGACACACAGGGTCTGTAAAAGAAGAAAAGAGAACAATGACTTAACTGGTACTCATATCTGAAGTGGGCGAACATATAATGCAAAACGAATGGATCCCCATCTCCCCATCCAGCGTATATCAGCCTCAGAATACCCAAATGCAGCCGCAGTGGATGCAGCACCTATCCTAAATGAATGGGTGCCATAACGAGCCCCGGGGTGGCCAACACTGGATAGTGCCATACCGGTCACCTTCCAAAATTGAAATTTAGTAAGGGGAGACCCATCCTGGTGGCAGAAAAATGGGCCAGGGTGCGCGCCACGCACTGCCAAGAATTCCTCTAGGGCACCAACCGGACAGATGTCTGCAATGGAACATCGTAGCAGTCTAACTCCACTGCCTACGCCATGCTGATCAACCTTTGAGGACCGTATCCTCAACTGAGCCCACTCATTAGTGACATAGACATCATCGAGTTCCAGTGCCCTACGAGTCGCATCCGCCTTAGACAGTAGTACCAACTCACTGATGCGGAGCGCTCCAAAGAAGGCCACCATGGTAGCCGCGTGAAAAAGACCCACCTCATACTTATCAAAACACAGATTATGCCAGCTTCGTGCAAGGTGGGTCAGTACCCCTGGTGAAATTGGGTGGCGAGTGTCCGGGCGGCAGCCACATTCCCGTGTCCACCCCTCCAAAACATGTCGTATGTGGAAATCATTCACGCAGTCAGCAAAACCCCTCACTTTGGCCATAAATGCCAGTGCCGACAGCCTGGATGCTATAGTGCGAGGAGCCAAACCCTGACTGTGTAAATAAACCATAAATTGTAGAACTTGTTCCACTGGAATGGGCCACACTTCGGGCAACTGAAGTTGCAAACAAAAGGATCTAAATTGAACGAAAGCATGCTGATACGCCTTACGCGTGCGAGGTGCCAAAGACATGCCGATCGCCCGGTTCACCTCTCCTTGCCAAATGTCCAAATCTCGGCCGGGAGTGGCGAGGGGAATTCCTCTGCTTCCGGAGCCAAGGCACGGAACCGGGGGATCTGCAGGCGGGATAAAGCATCAGCAATATCATTATTAATGCCTGGTACATGTCTGGCCTTGAAAGGCACATTCAGGCGTAGCTACGTAACACAAACTGACGAACCAACGCCATCACCCTGGGTGATTTAGACGTCTGAGCGTTGACAATGTGCACTACCGCCGCATTGTCACACCAAAAATGGACCACTGAGTTGGCCCACTCCTCGCCCCATAGCATCAAAGCTCCCAGGATTGGAAGGAACTCAAGGAATGTAAGATCGCGGAGGCGATCCATGCCCCGCCATGCTGGAGGCCATTGGCCATAAGCCCACCTCCCCTCAAAATAAATCCCATATCCCAGGGAGCCGGAGGCATCCGACTGTACTTGGAATCTAGGGGAAACCAAAAGGTCGGATCACCAGAAAGAGACCCCATTAAATTCCCGCAGGAATGTAAGCCAAACCAAAATGTCAGCCCGCATGCCCCTGGTCAGTCGGACCCTGTGGTGGCGCTTTAACAGGCCAGACATGGCATCACATAGGCGCCGGGCAAATGCTCTGCCGGGTGTCACCACCCTGCAGGCAAAGTTAAGATGGCCATGAAGTACCTGAAGCTCACGAAGTGACACTTTATGTTTGGCCATCAAGGCTAAAATCATCACGGAGATCCGGGTGACCTTCACAATGGGTAACCGGGATGCCTGTGCGACCGTGTCAATTTCAATTACCAGAAATGTGAGCGTAGTTGATGGGCCCTCGGTCTTTTCGGGTGCTAAAGGGACACCCAGTTCCCTCATTAGCGTCTGAAATGTAGTGAGGAGACGCGTGCACGTGTCTGAGCCCCGTTCACCCCCGAACAAAAAGTCATCGAGGTAATGGGCTACAGACCGAGACCCGGACCTGCGAACAAAGGACCACTGAAGGAAAGTGCTAAAACATTCGAATGCCAAACACGAAATAGAGCAGCTGAAAGGCATGGCCTTGTCTACATAGAACTTCCCTTGGAATCTAAAACCCAATAGCTCAAAGTCCCCTGGGTGCACTGGCAGTAATCGGAATGCCGATTTAATGTCACATTTTGCCAGGAGGGCACCAGGACCACAACAGCGCACCATCCGTAGGGCTTGGTCAAACGACGTATACCTGACCAAACAAAGGTCATCAAGAATAGCATCATTGACAGAGTAACCCGCCGGGTACGATAGATGGTGGATTAAACGGAATTCACCTGGGGTCTTTTTAGGTACTAGCCCCAGAGGGGAGACCTTCAGGTTAGGAAAAGGTGGTTCAGAAAAGGGGCCCGCTACCCTCCTAGCCTCTACTTCTTTGGCAATACTCAGGGCAGCTACCTCCTCCTTACCCTTCAGGGAAAGTAAATTGGGGGCATCTTGGGGTCCCCGCACCCCTTTGAATGGGATATGAAAGCCCCACTGGAAACCCTCCAGGAGGTACCTCGCATCCTCCCTCCTTGGATAAGTTGAGAGCCATCGCTCCAACATATACACATTAACTGGGGAGGGGCCCTTTTGACTGGCTAGCTCCATCAGCAGAGGCTCTGCCCACTCCCTGTCCACCTCTACCTCTGCCCCGTGACCCACCAGCCCGTGGGCACTTGGAGGCGGCGTGGGGGCCAGCGCAAGAGGGACACTCATGTTTATATCGGCACTGTCGCTTATTGCACACGCCATTAGCTGAGAAGCTCCAACACAGCAAGCGGGCTGGAACCCCCTGCCCCGCCAGCTGGTGGGGAGCCTGTGTTTGAACAGCTCGCTGCACAGCATGGCCACAATGGTACCTATCCCCAGGCGCCGGACGCGTGGGGGTCATGTACAAGAGCCACAATTTTTGACAGGGCTCATCCCATCTCATCTCCGGGTGTAAGGGCGCCCTCATTCTAAATTCCTCATCGTAAGCCAACCACGATGGGCCAGGGAAATCCACCATCGCCCTGTAAATATTGTCCAAGTATTGGACCATAGGAATGGCGAGATCAGGCCGGGCCCTAAGGAATACTGCCATATAAATAAGATATGCCGGCAACCAGTTGGCCCAGGTGCGCGTTGGCTTACGACGACAAGACAGTTCCATGTCTCTGTCATCCTGTCCCTCTCTCTCCTCCTTAGTGGGCTCATGGTTCAATAGGGAGAATATATCCACGTACTCTCCCCGCCAAATCTTCTCCCTCGTGACCTGGGACAAATGATCACCAAGGGGCAAGGAATAACCAGCCGTCGGCAAAGCCATCACCGGCACATTATGTATAGAAGGCATACGCAGCAGGACCTGGATAGCCCCTGCGATGCTCGGCACTGCCCCGGGGGCGGAAACCCCCGCCCTCAATGAGGTGCCATTTTGAAAACATGGGGCACCGGGATAGACTGGTAACTGATGCCCACTTGCCTCAACTTGCCGAGGCCAGGGCCACTGAACCCCACCACTGGAAGTGGGCTGTGATGTAGGTGCACTAATTTGAACCTGATACTCACTAGGTGCACCCCCATGAGCCGCCCCCACTGGGGGTTCCGGCCCACGGCGGCGTCTGAGCTCGCGACCGGAATCGAGCTCTGGGACCACACCTGATTACTGCCAGTCTGCAGATCTGGACGAACAGGGAGTTGCGAGACACCGGCAGGCGCAGGCCGGAGCGTCTCAAGCAGCTCAACCCGACTGGCCGCCCGTTACAGCGTGGCGGCCGTCGAGGTAGCCGGTGGAAACAAAGGGGCCCCGGCAGAAAGAGAAGTGCCCCCCTCCACAGGAGGCTGTGCAATACCCAAGGATGCTTCCAGCACTGCTAAACGTGCTAGTAGAGCATCCACTGCCACAGAGCCCCCAGCATAAGGCGGGCCGGGTTGGCCGGACGACCCACTAGGCAGTTGGAATGGTACACCGAAAGGAGAGCCAGGGCCAGAATAGGGCCATGCCCAAAACTCCGGCCCATGAGGGGCCGGAGGAGGAACGGGTTGTATGCATGCACCAGGCCCTCCCCCGCTGGCCTGACCCATGGCCGGTAATGGCGGGCCAAGGGCCAAAGCCCCTGAGGGGCCGGCCTGTGGCTGGCCGGCCAAGCCCGGCTGCCAAGTGCCAGCCTGAATCGGCCCACCGGTATCGGTGGGCAAGGCTGGCACAGTGCCCTGCCGCGGGGGCGCAGCCCTGGTCCTCCGACCCGATGGCTGTCCCAAGTCCTGCGCAGGGCCAGGAAAAGTCCTCCCCCTTGGCCACGGCTTCAGCGCCAGGGGCTTCCGTTTGGGAGGCATGTCTTCCAAAAGAGCAAGTAGGATCCCTTTCCAGGGATCGAAAACCTAGCGCCAAAGCACGCAGTAGCCAAGCAAACTAAGGCTCTGCGTGCGCTAATCCTAGGATCAAGGGCTAAACAGCTGAAGACTACCGGACAAACAGCGATGGAGAAAACTTCTCCTCTTCGTCGCTATTTCTAAAATGGCAGCTCATCTGTCTCGTGGCCACCCCTTTTATAGAGGGGTGGCCACGCCCCATAACTCACCCGGATGTCTGAGTCCGGGTGGGGGGGGGGGCGCAAAGAGCGCGGCAGCCATTTTGGTGCCGCGCTTTCATTCCCTTCACTATAGAACCCTACTGCCAGGTGGATAAAATGTCTTTTGCCCCCACACACTGACAGAAATGCTTCCTACACTGGATCAAGACATACTGTACCTGCAAATGATTTTTTGTTTTTAACCCAAGAGAGTCAAGTCTGAAGCAAAATACAGGGCATGCATCACTACATAGTTTATGAAACAGGTAGCTCTGCTAGTGTGCACATTTAAAATGTGTTTATTTTTTCAATCTATGTGAACAATATTCAGCCTGAATTATTGCCCACCCCCCCTCAGATGAATAGAGGTGCAATGCAATTATTGCTTACAGAAACTGAATGTAAACCAATGTAGTATATGTGCTTAATAAATAAAATATCTATCCATGCCATTACAGAAGCATAGACAGATCTAAAATGGTATGAAATGATACACCATTTTCAAAAATACCCTTTTTGATCTTTCTTGCTTTGCTTTTCAAATGTCTTCATTCACCCTTACACAGCAAGTGACAACTGGTGTGAAACATAGTTGGTGTGGTAAGCGGCCCAGCAGGCAATGATAGGCAGTGCCAGGGCAGAAGTATGTATTTGTAACTACAAGTATTCACTCACACAGAGAGAGGCTAGTGGGCATTCATTCAGATAATTCAACATCCCATCACATTCATTTTCTCCACAACCCTACCACAAGAAATGCCCTTATGTATTGCAGATTCTTTCTGTATCTGATTTCATAACTTATTCTGCTACATTGTTCCTTCATTTCAACCATCACTCCATTCTCATTTTTAAAAAGTATCCATTTACATGAGTCAATGGAAGTGATCTCTCACTTTTGGGGAGGGGGCATGGGAAGAGAATCAAACACTGTAGCCATTCAAATGCCAGTGTATAGGTTCATTCCGAGTTCAAGAAAGGATCATGTCTGATCATACTGGAAAGGATCTCTTTGTTAGAAGCAATCTCCATTAAAGCTACCCTCTCATCCATCCAGGAGTTATTGCCCCCCTCCTCCGCCTGGAATAAGGAGTCAGACACACTGTTGGAATGAACTAGGGCCACAACTTTATTAAAATTAACTGTTAACAATCAACTGCTGCAGGAGGACCTAAGATAGTGTGGATCTAAAAATCAGTAGCCAAGGGGGTTCCTTATGCCCCATGTTCTTGCTATTACTGGATGAGTCCCAAGCCCCAGTGGTGCCACCCATAAGGTGGCCCACAACTGACCAGCTGAATTATTCATGGTGTTGCTCTGCCCCTGGGTATCCCAGTATAATGGGACTAGGTGTACATAAGCAGAGCCCACTACCTGTGCCACCCTGCCATATCATGTCCCGGACCAATAAGATGAAAGTTGCATAATCACCATTCATGACTCCTGGAACTCACCAAAACTTGCTTGAATTCCTTACTACCCACCAGTTGTGATTTAATTAGTACCATTCCCTGATATGCCCATTGGCCCTGTGACATTCAGTACAGGATAGGTGAAAAAAGGTGAGTGGGCCAAAATTCATATCTGAACCCAAAGCAACAAGCTTGTCTTGCACTGGGGTAAGACCAGCCTAAAATGGCTCAATTCTCTGCCCCTCTCCCATCAGTGTTGGGAACTCTGGTTGGCTCTCCTGATGACCAGGCTCTACCTTGGTCCTGGGAGAGGCAAAGGGCCCCCTCCTGCAGCTTTTTCACCAGTCAGAGGCAGGCCTTCAGCAATGGGGCAACATGTGATGGGGAGAAAACTGGAACACCAACTTTATTTTTGAAGTCTCCTATGACCCCTACTACTTTGTTGCTTTTTATTTCCATTTTTCCAGCTCAGGATTGAACTGCATGCCATGTTAGTGATGCGCTTTGAGTCTTCAAGAAAGTCCCAGTGTTTGAACGTTTATGCTCATGTCAGTCAAATATGATAGAAACTTCTTAGCATGTTCTGCTAGGGTGTCCCCTATATAACAAACCTAGGAGAGACCTTCTTAGTGTCTTTCTGAATCTGATGTCTAATAACAAAGACAGGACACTGAGTATTCTTTTGTTGGGTGAAGGTCAAGATATGACGATAGCGGTGGCTAGATTTGCTTGGTATGCAACTTGTATTTGTGAAGACAAGATAAAACCACAGGCATAAGGACAATGCTCTCAGATTAGCACTTGACTGTCATTGAGTATGTTTGTAGGGTGTAGAAATAATAACCCTTGAATTTCTGGTTGCATATAATCTAGCGATTGTGATTTTGTAACTGTTTTATTAGGTTGGCTCGTTTGTGTTATGCTGCTTAAATTTGTGATACTGTAATACTGACCTTGGGCTGTAACAATAAAGAATTTGAATTTGAACACAAGGAATGAGAAACAATTGCATACATGTTTCCTGTATCGGGATGAGACCATGGAAGGGGTAAGGTAACTATTTCCAGACTCTTGAACTGTTTGCCAAGAAAGGCTAGAGCTTTGTCCACTTCCTGCTGTTTTCCCCTTGGTAGGCACAAACAATTTCATTTAGGCAGACCTTGAACTGTAAGATATTAATGTTGGGAATTTTTTTGGTAGTTCCTCTTAACATTTTGTTTGCAGTGCAGCAGCTTAACCACTGCACCAGAAGGGAAAAACAAACAAAGGCAAGAAACATGTGAAAACAAATAAGGAAGAAAGTTGATGCTTTCCTTTGAATTCCAGATACCGTTAGAACTTTGCTTATCGGTTAGAGCTAAGAGAAAGGCATCACCTTAGCTACTCCCAATTACATCTAGTGTTAGCTGCATGCAAGGTTGTTAATTATCCCCACATTTAGCAGATATATCAGCTTTTTTTATGACAGGACATCCACTGTTGCAGCCTGACCTTAATTTTCCTTATCCTCCAACATCTTTAATTTAATTTCATTTGATTTTTCAACTTATTTGCCACCTACTCAGGCGAGCCCGACTCAGGGTGGCTTACATAATCTAAAAGACCCTTCACAGTAAAAGCAGTTAAAACCATGCCTGTCAAGTTTCGGGAAATTTCTGTCAAACCCCCGTATTTTACACTCTTTCCTTCCATCATCCCGTATTAGTTAGACTGCAATTGGATTGGAGTTAGACTAAAGGCCAGCACAGGATAAGCATAGCTGTCCAGTTTCCTGTTTTGGCCAGGAAATTTCCCTTATTTGACAGAAATTTCCTGAAACTTGACAGGTATGGTTAAAACTGCCACCCACATTAAACACCCTGCAACCACACCCTGCAACCACACCTCTTGTCCAGAATCTAAAATATGTAACTCACCGTCCCTGTGAAGCTCAGGATTCATGTAAACAATGCTCTAATAAAGGACCTATAACCCACCTGTGACCTAGATCAATGTACACCATGCCGGATGAACTCTGCCATATAACAAATGCCCCCTCTAAGCAAAATCAACACTGAACTCTTCTTAAATCAAGCAAATTGGCCTACACAGCCAGTAAATGGCAATCTGAGACCTGGCCCAATTAAGGTGGGGGCGTAGCACCAGTTGGTTTTGTTATGATTTCTTGCTACACCACAAGCCAGCCTTTAGGTCATTCAGGGGTGGATTTCCTTTCAGACCCCCACACACTCTGGCCTAATAAGCTGCTTCCCACCTCTCAATCTCCTTACATGCAGAATAAATCCAACCATACGTAATCAGGTGATATGTATGGGCTGAACATCTGCCAAAATGTGTCTTGTCTTCCCCATGCCTTGTATATGATGTGCTTGCAGGCTATGGAATATTGGTCTTCATCTTTCCACACAATAGGAAAGGAGGCAAGGAAAATAGGCAGTTTGGAAACTGTGGCCTGGTCTGTCTCCTCCAGCTCTTGCTGTGGTTTCAAGGGAGTGGCTGGCTTCTATCAGGCCTGATCTACCTCCACCACCTCCTGATGTGGATTCTGAGGAATGACCTACAGCCATCTCTGGCCTGGTCTAGCTTCCTTGTTCATCAGAATGGATTCTAAGCCCCTGTACACCATGCTGAGTAGCCCAGTAGACTCACCCATAGAGGCCATCACTGCTGGACTCTCCACTCCCATGGTTGCTGTTACTGTAGCCACCAGCCACAAGATTATGTGCTGACACTGCTGGTACTGCCAAAGCTGCTAACTCCAGGCATGGTTGGCAATGCTATGTTCCAAAGATCAACCAGGGACTCTATCATGTCCAGCCCTTAGCAAGAATAGTCTAGGCAACGATGAACAGAACAACAACAAGGGTTTGTTGTAAAGTCCTTCTGGTTACTTCTTACAATGCATCAGGACACAAGTTCCGTGTAATCGGTCCTTCTGGATTCCGCCGTAGGAAGGCAATGCACTGAGCTACACCCTGTGGATGTGCATGTAGAGGAGACCCCAGGTTAGCCGTCCATGGCTTAACCTGCCTTGGTTATGGGAAGTATAGATCCAGCCGGACCCCAACCTTGTTTACCCATGGGGCTTATATAGTGTCTCCCCGGCGGTTACTCTTTGCTACAATGTAGTAACCACCAGACAATCATAACTAACCAATCATAACATGCTATATGAGTATTAACCAATAAGGAACTGGATCCAAAGTTGTAACCAATCATGGAACTCTAATTATCATAATGAGCGTGCTCTGAAAGGGGAGATTGCGCAGGAAATCTAGCTCCTAATTCTGATGGCAGGAATGCAAGCGCAGCGCCAAAATGGCCGCCGTGCTCTTTGCGGGCTCCCCCCCCACCCGGACTCAGACATCTGGGTGAGTTAGGGGGCATGGCCACCCTCTTTAAAAGGGGTGGCCGCGAGGCAGCCAAGCTGCCATTTTGAATGCGACGGAGCGGAGAAGTTCGCTCCGCCGTGTTCTCTTTCGCTCTCCCCCTTTTTCCTTTTTTTAAAACTGGAGTTCTTTAACTTTGCTTACCGCAGGAAAGGGGTTGCGATTTGGATCCCTGGCTAGGGATCATTTGGGGCAGCTTCACTTATTCAGCTTGAGAGACATGGCTCCCAAGTGCAAGGCACCTGCTGCCAAGCCACGGCCGAGGGGAAGGGCTCTGCCTACCACCTCCTCATCAAGGGGGCCGCCACCGGGCCAGAGGGCTCGGGTGGCACCCCCACAACAGGGTGGTGGGGTTGGTTTACCCACTGCCACCAATGCGGGCGAACAGGCTTCTGCCTGCCAGCCCAGTCCAGCATTTCAGTCAGGGCCGGCACAGGCCGGCCCCTCTGGGATTCATGCCCCTTTAGGGCCTTTGCCCAGCTTGGGGCAGGGTAGCCCACTTGGGCCCGGTGTGGGTTTCCGCCCCACCATTCCTCCGGCCCCACATGGGCCGGATTTTTGGACATGGCCCTATTCGGGTCCGAGATCCCCATTCGGGTTTCCCCTACAACAATTACCCAGTGGGCCATCCGGCCCATCCGGCCCACCTTACATGGGTGGATCAGAGACTGTTGATGCCCTCCTTGCACACATTTCAGTGCTGGAGGCATCAATGGGCATTGCCCCACCACCTTCCGAGGGTGGGCTTGCAAATTCCTCGTTTCCAGCCCACACGTCAGCCTCGGCTCTCCAGCGGGCTGCCAACAGGGTTGAGCTGCTTGAGGCTATCAGGCCAGCCCAAGCTGGCGCCTCGCAGCTCCCCACCCGACCAGCACAGCAGGGCTTGCCAATGGGGACCAGTCCAGCGTGGCAAGGATGCAGTGGCACGCAGAGCTCGATATCTGTCGCGAGCTCCGACGCCCGCCGTGGGCCGGAACCCCCAGTGTGGGCGGCCCACGGGGGTGCACCGGGTGAGTATCCTGGTCAATTAAGTACACCAGTGACACTATCCAGTAACACTGGGGGGGGGAGGGTTCAGTGGCCATGGCTACAACAGGTCGCTGTGGGAGGGCAGTTGTATCCACAATGCCCCATTAACTCTTGGTTGTCTAATTACCCACCGGTTATGGCAGGGGTGACCACCCCTGTGGGTATGACTAGTGTTGCAGGGGTTACTCAGGGCCCACTGCGCACACCCTCAATCCGATCGGTGCTGACGGTGGCTCTGCCGACGGCTGGTTATTCTTTGCCCCTTGACCATCATCTCTCCCAGGCCATGAGGGAGAAGATTTGGCGGGGAGAATATGTGGATATCTTCTCCTTCCTAAACCGTGAGCCCACCAAGGAAGAGAGGGAGGGTCAGGATGATAGGGACAAGGAGTTGTCCCGTTGTTGTAAGCCACCGCGTACCTGGGCCAATTGGCTACCGGTCGATCTCATTTATATGGTGGTATACCTGAGTGCCTGGCCTGACTTGGCCATTCCGATGGTACAATACCTGGATAATATTTATCGGGCTGTGGTTGATTTTCCTGGCCTGTCATGGTTGGCTTACGATTAAGAGTTTAGGATATAGAGTGGCCCTCCATCCTGAGATGAGGTGGGATTAGCCCTGCCAGCAATTGTGGCTCTTGTATATTACTCCCACGCGGCCAGCACCTGGTGACAGGTATCATTGTGGCCATGCCGTGCAGCGGGCTGCTGCTACACAGGTTCCCCACCAGCCAGCGGGGCAGGGGGTTCCAGCCCACCTGCTGTGTTGGAGCTTCTCCGCCAGCGGAGTGTGCAACAAGTGCCAGTGTCGATTCCGGCACGAGTGTCCCTCTTGTTCTGGCCCTCACGCCGCCTCCGCGTGCCCGCGGGCTGGTGGGTCACGGGGCAGAGGTAGGGATGGGCAGGGGGCGGTCAGAGTGCCCTCTGATGGTGCTACCCACACAAAAGGCCCCCTCCCCAATTAATGTCTCAGTCCTTGAACAATGGCTTTCCGCTTATCCTACACGGGATGATGCAAGGTACCTACTTGAAGGTTTCCAGTTTGGTTTTCATATACCCTTTAGGGGTGTTCAGGGGCCTCAGGAAGCCCCAAACTTACTTTCTCTTAGGGGTAATGAAGATATTGCTGCACAAAGCATAGCCAAGGAGGTAGCTGCAATGAGGGTCGCTGGGCCATTTGCTGACCCACCATTCCCTAACTTAAAAGTATCTCCTTTGGGTCATGTCCCTAAAAAGTCCCCGGGTGAATTTCGCCTAATTCACCACCTTTCTTACCCTGCGGGTTCCTCGGTCAACGACGCGATACCTGATGACCTTTGCTCGGTCAGGTATACGTCCTTTGACCAGGCCTTACAGATGGTATGCTCGTGTGGTCACGGGGCGCTACTGGCAAACTGCGACATCAAATCGGCATTCCAATTACTGCCAGTGCACCCCGATGACTTTGAGCTGTTGGGTTTTTGTTTTCGGGGCAAATTCTACGTAGATATGGCCATGCCTTTTGGCTGTTCTATTTCATGTTCGGCCTTCGAACGATTTAGTACCTTCCTCCACTGGGCCTTTGTTTGTAGGTCAGGGTCACGGTCTGTAGCCCACTACCTTGATGACTTTTTGTTCGGGGGTGCGCAGGGCTCGGACACGTGCACCCGTCTCCTCACCACATTTCAGGTGCTTATGCGGGAACTGGGTGTTCCCTTAGCACCTGAAAAGACTGAGGGCCCAGCCACCATGCTCACCTTTTTAGGTATCGAAATTGACACTGTTGCCCAGACATCCAGGTTACCTGTGGAAAAGGTGACTCGGATCTCGGCTGCGATTTTGGCAATGCTTGCCAAGCGTAAGGTGTCTCTTCGAGAGTTACAGGTGCTTCACGGCCCCCTCAATTTTGCCTGTAGGGTAGTAACGCCAGGCAGAGCTTTTGCCAGGCGTCTGTGTGACTCCATGGCTGGACAATTAAAACACCACCACAGGGTGCGGCTGACCAGAGGTTTACGGGCAGACCTTTCGGTTTGGCTCACATTCCTACAGGATTTTAATGGCGTCTCTTTCTGGAGATCAGAGCTTATGGTCAGCCTGCAGTTCCAAGTACAGTTGGATGCCTCCGGCTCTCTGGGTTATGGGATTTATTTTGAGGGGCGGTGGGCCTATGGCCAATGGCCTCAGGCATGGCAAGGCACGGATAGCTTATGCGATCTAACTTTCCTAGAAATTTTTCCCATCTTGGGAGCACTAATGCTATGGGGCGACAAGTGGGCCAATTCGGTGGTTCACTTTTGGTGTGATAATGCTGCAGTGGTGCACATTGTCAACGCCCAGACATCCAAATCCCCCACAGTCATGGCATTGGTTCATCAATTTGTTTTGAGATCCCTACGCCTCAATGTGCTGTTCAGGGCCAGACATGCGCCAGGCCTTAATAATGATATTGCTGATGCTTTAGCCCACCTGCAGATCTCCCGGTTCGATGCCTTGGCTCCAGAAGCAGAGGAATTTCCCTCTCCACTCCCAGCCGAGATTTGGACATTTGGCGAGGAGAGGTGAACCTGGCGATCGGCATGTCTTTGGCACCTCGCATGCATAAGGTGTATCTACATGCTTTCCTACAATTTAGAACCTTTTGCGGGCAAAGACAGTTGCCTGAGGCATGGCCGATACCAGTCAACCAGATTTTGCAATATATGGTTTACCTTCACGGTCAAGGGTTGGCCCCCCGTACCATCGCCTCTCGGCTTTTAGCATTGGCATTTATGCACAAGGCACGGGGCTTCACTGACTGCATGAATGACTTCCGCATACGCCACGTATTGGAAGGGTGGACACGTGAACGTGGCCGCTGCCCGGACACATGTCACCCCATTTCGCCAGGTGTTCTGACCCACCTTGCACGAGGTTGGCATAGCTTGTGTTATGATAGGTACGAGGAGGCTCTCTTTCATGCAGCTACCACCGTAGCTTTGCAGGCGCACCCCCCCAATAACGGACACAGACAACATTGAAAGTGGATAACAGCATCGGGCCACATTTATTGATTCAATGCCCTAGTCCGAATTATAAATTTGTATTGGTAAAACGACCAATCATAATTCTTAAGGCAAGCAGGCCGACGTAACACTGGTAAGGTACCACCCCAAAATTGCCAACGGCAGTTGGCTACAATGTATCAATTTGTATCAATTTGTTTGTTGACAACAAGCAAATTGTTGACCGTAGTCAATATCTAACTCATGACCCCACCCTCTGACGCGTATCCGTGAAATCACGGGGTGATGCATGCTGGTTAGCTATCGTCATCACCCCGTCGCCTGGTTCATCGTTGACCGGACAACGTTTAACTAATTTATTCCTGTCTAGTGTTGTCCAGTCAATTGCGAACCTGCCGGATACCTGTGGGTCATACTGTTTACCTTACCAGTGCTACCCGCCACACGGAGGGGCTTCAAAGAAGGCCTGACGCCCCCCCCCCCCCCAGACCGTCAGCTCGGTCAACAGGCCTGCTCGCCAATCACCCAACAGGAGGTCCATACCTCCTTGCGACAGATGGACCCCATCCCCTGCGTACAAGTCATAATTTTGTAGGCTAATAACGGGGTGATGACTGACCCGTCCCCAAGCCCTGTCGGCAAGAAACCGCGCCACCGCCCTATTGACCGTGCGCCTAGCGCGGTCAAGGGCCAGGAGGTTAACGCCCCCTCTATAAGAATGTCGCAGGACAATGTCCGACCAAACCAGGGTTGTGGCAGGCCAGACATAATGCAAGTAGGCGAGGTCCTCGCAAATCGCATGCTTGAGTGATAAGCCGGTGACCTGGCCCAAATCATTGCCCCCCAGGTGGATGATGAGAATGTCAGGCGGGTCAGCACCCAGGCCAGAAAAAAGGAAAGGCCGCAGCTCCCGCCATAACATCCCAGGCTTACCATGCCATTTGAGACTGGCGTGTTCACCCAGTCCCAGTCGGGGTCCCAACTCTGTCGCCGCAGCGTAACGCGCTGCCCTGTGCACATAGCTGTGGCCCACCAGCCATACTGTCACCGGTGTAATACGACACCCAGGGTCTGTAAGAAAATTGAGAAAAAAGGCGGTAAGGTGACTGGATTGGTACTCATGGCGGGAGTGGGCGCACATAAAACTGAAAACATTGCGAGCCCCACCTCCCCATGCTACGTATGTCAGCCCCAGAGTACCCAAAAGCAGCTGCTGTAGAGGCTGCACCAATACGGAATGAATGTGTGCCATAACGGGCACCTGGTAGGCCCACCCTGGTGAGGGCTCTGGCTGTCACCTTCCAAAACTGAAATTTAGTAAGGGGAGACCCATCTTGGTGACAGAAAAACGGGCCGTGGTGCATGCCACGCAGTGCCAGGTAATCCTGTAGGGCACCAACCGGACAGATGTCTGCCAAAGAACACCGTAGCAGTCTTACACCACTGCCTACGCCATGCTGATCTGTTTTAGAGGAGCGTATCCTCAACTGGGCCCAGTCTTTGGCAACATAGACATCTTCGAGTTCCAGTGCCCTACAACTTGCATCCGCCTTAGACAGCATCACAAGTTCGCTGATGCGGAGCGCTCCAAAAAATGCCACCGTTGTGGCTGCATGGAAAAGGGCTGCCTCATAATGATCAAAACAGAGGCCTGGCCAGCCCCGGGCCAACTGGGTAAGAACCCCTGGGGAAATGGGGTGCCGGTCATCCGGGCAACGCCCGCGCTCGCGCACCCACCCCTCCAAAACATGTCTCACACGGAAGTCAGAGGTGCTGTCCTCATGACCTCCCACTTTGGCCATAAAAGCCAACGCCGAGAGCTTGGATGCTATGGTGCGAGGTGCGAGGCCCTGTGCATGCAGGTGAACCATGAACCGCAGAACATGGTCCACCGGGATAGGCCAGGTCTCTGGCAGGTGAAATTGAGCAGAAAATGCTCTGTAAGAATTGAATGCTTGTTGATACGCCTTACGCGTGCGTGGCGCTAGTGACAGGCCAATCGCCCGGTTCACCTCTCCTTGCCAATAGTCCACATCTCGTCCGGGAGTGGCGAGGGAAATTCCTCCGCATCCGGGGCCAAGGCGCGGAACCGGGAGATCTGCAGGCGGGACAAAGCGTCAGCAATATCATTATTAATCCCTGGAACATGCCTGGCCCTGAACAAGACATTGAGGCGCAGGCAGCGCAACACAAAATGGCGCACTAGTTCCATAACCCTGGGCGATTTGGAAGTCTGTGCATTGACAATGTGGACAACAGCAGCATTGTCACACCAGAAATGCACCACCGAATTAGCCCACTGCTCGCCCCATAGCATCAAAGCCCCCAGAATAGGGAAAAATTCCAGGTATGTGAGATCCCGCAGGCGACCCGTGCCTGCCCAGGCCGGTGGCCACCCACCATAGGCCCACTTCCCATTGAAGTACATCCCATAACCCAGGGATCCTGAGGCATCAGACTGGATCTGAAAATTGGGGGATGCCAGGAGGTCAGACCTCCAAAACGAGACCCCATTGAACTCCCTCAGGAATTGCAACCAGACAAACATGTCTGCCCTGATACCCCGGGTAAGCCTGACTCTATGATGGGGCCTGGATAACCCTGCCATGGCGTCGCATAAGCGCCGGGCAAAAGCTCTGCCCGGTGCGACCACCCTGCAAGCGAAATTGAGGTGACCATGTAGCACCTGCAGTTCCCTCAGTGATGCCTTGCGTTTGGCCAGCAAATCCGAGATAAGGGCCACTATCCTGGACACCTTATCGCCCGGTAACCTAGAAGCCTGCGCTACTGTGTCAATCTCCACCCCCAGGAATACTAGCTTGGTAGATGGGCCCTCGGTCTTTTCGGGCGCTAAAGGGACACCGAGTTCCTCCATTAGCGTCTGAAATGTGTTGAGGAGACGTGTGCACGTGTCCCAGCCCCGTTCACCCCCGAATAAAAAGTCATCCAGGTAATGGGCTACAGACCGAGACCCTGACCTGCGGACGAAAGCCCACTCTAGGAAAGTACTAAAACGCTCGAAGGCCGAGCATGATATGGAACAGCCAAAAGGCATGGCCTTATCAAAATAATATTCACCCTTAAATTTGAAACCCAGCAACTCAAAGTCGCCCGGATGCACTGGCAAAAGGCGAAAAGCCGACTTGATGTCGCACTTGGCCAGCAGGGCACCCGGGCCACACGAGCGCACCATGCGCAGCGCATGGTCAAACGATGTATACCTGACTGAACAAAGGTCATCAGGGATAGCATCATTGACCGATCGGCCGGCTGGGTAGGACAAATGATGAATAAGGCGAAACTCGCCTAGGGACTTTTTGGGGACCAAGCCCAGTGGCGACACCTTTAGATTGAGAAACGGGGGTGCAGGGAAAGGTCCAGCGACCCTGCCCGCATCTAACTCTTTTTTAATGCTGGCCGCAGCCACGTCCTCCCTCCCTCTGAGGGATAAAAGGTTAGGGGCATCCTGAGGGGACCTATCACCCATGAAAGGGATACGGAATCCCTGGTTAAAACCCTGAAGGAGATACTCCCCATCCTCCCCCTTCGGGTACGATGCGAGCCAACGCTCCAGCATGTCCACATTAATTGGGGAGGGGGCCTTTTGGAGAACCAGCTCCATCCGTGGCAGCCTTGCCAGCCCACTGTCCGCCCCTCCCTCTGCCCCTTGTCCCTCCAGGCCTGGGACAGGCGGAGGCTGCGTGGGGGCCCGCACATGTGGGACACTCATGCCTGTACTTGCAATTCTTCCTATTACAGGAACCATTGGACGAGAAAGTCCAGCACAGCAGGCGGGCTGGAACCCCCTGCCCCGCCGCTTGGCGGGTAACCTGCGCTGGAGCTGCTCGCTGAACCGCATGTCCACAATGGTATCTGTCTCCCGGGGCGGGGCGTGTGGGCGTCATGTACAAAAGCCAAAGCCTCTGGCACGGCTCATCCCATCTCATCTCGGGGTGAAGGGGAATCCTCATACGGAATTCCTCGTCATAGGCTAACCACGAGGGACCCGGGAAATCAACCATCGCCCTATATATGTTGTCCAAATATTGGACCATGGGAATAGCCAAATCCGGCCGCGCCCTCAAGTACACCGCCATGTATATTAAATAAGCAGGGAGCCAGTTGGCCCAGGTACGTGGCGGCTTACGGCGACGTGCCTGCTCCTTGTCCTTCTCATCCTGTCCCTCCCTTTCTTCCTTGGTGGGCTCTCTGTTCAGGAGTGAGAAGATATCTACATACTCCCCCCGCCATATCTTTTCTCTGGTAGTCTGTGCCAAGTGATCACCCAGTGGCAAGGAATACCCCGCCGTCGGCAAAGCCGAAAAAGGCACCGCAGCCATAGGAAAAGGGGCCTGAGCTAGCCCAGCCACCCCCAGAACATTCCCCGCAGTGTAAGAACAAGTACCCACCCCAGTGCCCAGGGTGGCAGTCGTCGTCGCCGGGTGGGGTGCCGACAGCGTGGCTCCCGCACCACCCGCGCGATGCCAAGGCCATTGAAAAGCCCCCCCCATATCGGGAATGTGTGTGGGTGTACTCGCTTGCACCGTATACTCACATGCTGCATCCCCGCGGGCCGCCCCCACCGGGGGTTCCGGCCCACTGGGGGCGTCGGAGCTCACGACCGACGTAGAGCTCATCACCGGGGCCTGACCCGCACCCGGCTGCTGACTGGGGAGCTGCGAGGCAGTGGCCGAAACCGCGCCACGCGCCTGCAGCAGCTCAACCCTCCCTGTCGGCTGTTGTCCTCCTGCCGACAGCGCCGCAAAAGGGACCCCAAAGGGGGCTCCCGCCTGACTGGCCCGAGCCAACGACGCTTCCAGGGCCGCAATACAGGCCAGTAAGGCTGCCACGTCGACCTGGGGCCAAGGGCCGGCCGGCCCGCCCGGTCCAGGCGTGGGTACAGGTCCCTGTACCCCAGGACCCGAATATGGCCATTGGCCAGCACCGAAGCCCGGCAGGGTCAGTGGAGAAACCTGCCAAGGCAGGGGGCCGCACCACCCCCCAAGGCTAGAGGGCCCAGGGGGAGGCTGCGACCCAAGAGCAGCAGGCCCAATAGGGTGGGCAGGTGCAGGAGCGGTGTCCACCGCTCGCGGGCCGCGGGCCGGAATCCCTTCCGCGCCCGCATTCTGTTCGCCCACTCCGGGCCAAGGGGCAATAGACCCCATTCCGCCAGCCCCGGCCGGGGCCTGCGAGGGCGGCTGCTGAGGAGGCGGCACCGCGGTCCTCCGACCTGGGTTGCGCCTCCTAACAGCGCGAGCCGCACTCGAAGCTGCCTTCTTCTTCGAAGGCATCTCTACTGAAGCAAAGGGAAGCCGAAAAGGAAGAACCGCTACCAAAAGGCTTCCCGGTAAGCTAAGGAGCGACGGAGACACAGGGGAAAAGACTTCTCCGCTCCGTCGCTGAGGTAAAATGGCAGCTCGGCTGCCTCGTGGCCACCCCTTTTATAAGGGAGCTGGCCACGCCCCTAACTACCCGGATTCTCTGTCCTGTGGGGGGGGCCCGCAAAGAGCGCGGTGGCCATTTTGGCGCCGCGCTTGCATTCTTTGGAGTGCTCCGTATCAGTGAGCTGGTCCCATTGTCAAAAGGGGACGTGTCTCGTAGGGCAATGGAACTCGACAATGTCTATATCACCCAAGAGTGGGCTCAGTTGAGGATACGTTCCTCAAAGGTTGATAAGCACGGCGTAGGCAGTGGTGTAAGACTGCTACGATGCTCTATTGTTGACATCTGTCCGGTTGGTGCCCTACATGAGTTTTTGGCAGTGCGTGGCATGCGCCCTGGCCCGTTCTTCTGCCACCAGGATGGGTCCCCGCATACTAAATTCCAGTTTTGGAAGGTGACCGGTATGGCACTTCACAGTGTTGGCCTCCGCGGGGCTCGTTACGGCACACATTCCTTCAGGATAGGCACCGCTTCCACGGCGGCTATGTTTGGGTACTCTGAGGCAGATATACCCCGGATGGGCAAATGGGGGTCTAAGCGTTTTCCCTTATATGTACGCCCCCTCAATGCATGAGTACTGGTTATGTCATTAATTCTTTTTCCTTCTTTTACAGACCCTGTATGTCCACGCACACCAGTGGCAGTATGGCTGGTGGGCCACAATTATGTGCACTGGGCAGCGCAGTATGCTGCGGCGACAGAGTGGGGACCCCATCTCGGGCTACGTGCAGCCGCATGTATGCGATGGTATGGTAAGCGCGGCATGAGATGGCGGAAACTGTTGCCATTCCTGTTGTCCATCAGGGATGCCGGACAGCCCGATGTCCTTATTCTGCACCTCAGCGGCAATGATCTCGCACAGATCACTGGCCTTTCTTTAAAATTGTCGGTGTGCAGCGACCTAGCCTATTTACATCACTTATGGCCGTACACGCGGCTGCTATGGTCGGACATCGTGCCGAGGCAGTGTTACAGGGGAGGCATTGACCTCCGTGGTCTCTACCACGCTCGACGGTCGGTGAACAGGGCTGTTGCCCGGTTCCTTGTGGACAATGGCTTTGGGACGGCCATTTGACATACTAGAATAGGCTTGCAGGATTTTGATCTCTATGCAGGAGATGAGGTCCACTTGTCGGCCAGAGGTATGAACCTCTTTCTTGAGGATGTGCAAGCAGGCCTGGTGAAAGAGCTGATGGTCTGGGGGTGGTGGTTGAGTTGGTGAGTCATCATGGACCCCCGTGTGGCGGGTAGCACTGGTAAGGTAAAGATTTATGACACATAGGTATCCGGCAGGTTCGCAATTGACTGGCCAACACGTAGATAGGTACAGGGGAAATAGGTTTGGCCGGTCAAAGGCGAACCATGCAAGGGGTGAAGTCAGGAGCTTCACAGCCTGCATCACCTTGATATTTGAACGGATACACGTCATAGGGTGGGGTCAGTAGATAGTTTATTGACTCCGGTTAACAATTTGTTTGTGTCAACAAACAATTTGATACAAATAGATACATGTAGCCAATTGCCATTGGCATTTTGGGAGGAACCTTACCAGTGTTACTGCGGCCTGCTTGCCTTAAAGAATTACAATTGGATGATACACTAATTGAAAGTGATAATTCGGACTAGGGCATTATTCAATAAAAGTGGCCCGATGCCTTTAATCCAATACCGGTGTCTGAGTCTTTCTTTTGGGGGGGGGGGGGTGCCTGCAATGCAACCGCGGCTCCAAAATGGCCACTTCGCTCTTTGCAGGCACCCCCCCCCCAGACTCAGACATCCGGGTAAGTTAGGGGGCATGGCCACCCTCTATAAAAGGGGTGGCCACGAGGCAGCCGAGCTGCCATTTTGAATGTGACAGAGCGAAGAAGTTTTTCCCTCCACCCCCTCCCTAGTGGACAGTGTGATTTTCTGGTCGCTTCGGGGCCGGGTGGGTATTTTTGCTTGAACCTACAATTGGCTTTTGGTTCTTGGCTTTTTTGCCCATCCCACACTGTCGCTAGTGTTTGAGTCAAGGGGTAAGTTGACTTTGGTCACTTTTGGCAGATAGCACTGGTAAGGTAAAGATTTACGACACATAGGTATCCGGCAGGTTCGCAATTGACTGGCCAACATGTAGACAGGCACAGGGGAAATAGGTTTGGCCGGTCAAGGGCGAACCATGCAAGGGGTGATGTCAGGAGCTTCACAGCCTGCATCACCTTGATATTTGAACGGATACACGTCATAGGGTGGGGTCAGTAGATAGTTTATTGACTCCGGTCAACAATTTGTTTGTGTCAACAAAAAATTGATACAAATAGATACATGTAGCCAATTGCCATTGGCATTTTGGGAGGAACCTTACCAGTGTTACTGCGGCCTGCTTGCCTTAAAGAATTACAATTGGATGAAACACCAATTGAAAGTGATAATTCAGACTAGGGCATTATTCAATAAAAGTGGCCCGATGCCTTTAATCCAGAGTCTTTCTTTGGGGGGGGTGCCTGCAAAGCGCCATTTTGTCTTTGCAAGGTGTTGCTTGAGCAACTTGCAATTTTGCCTTCTAGGCAGACTCCTAGGCTGCTTCATAGTTTTCCAGCAGGTTGAAGGGAAGACCTCCTCTCTCCAATCTGCCTAGGAAGGCCTCATCTCTTCTGATTTTTGTTGGCAGTAGTGCAACTCTTCTTTTTTAGGACAACAAATGACAATAATTTCTATTAGTATGGAGGGCATCTCTTCATCCAGTCAGAATCTTTTAGCTTCACTTTGCACAAATGGAAATGTGACCCTGTTTATGTCCAAGAAACTCACAGAAAAACTGATCAGTGTCAAGCAAAGGATTCTTGCAAAGCATGAAGATCAAAGAATATTCAAGTAAAATTGATACAGTACAAATTTTCTTTGAATATGAAGAAATTCAAAAAAAATGAAGCATTTATGTGTATTCAATTTATGCCCCGCCTTAGAAAAGAATATGTGACAAATGACTGAGATAATCCTACTGGAGTGGTCCACTTCTGGTAAAAATAGAGTAATCATTAACATTTTAATTTGTTTAAAATTTTATCTATATTTCATATACAGTATGCCCATAATTTTAAATTGTACACTGTTGTGATAGAAAGACAGATATCAATTAGCTGGCTCCCTCCTCTCCCTACATTGCTCAAACATAGGCTAAAAGCAGCCTGGGAAGGAGCTACATGCATGTGCCTAGAAGAACGTGGTGGCTTATTTCTGTGCTGGGCCCCATTGGGTTTGCAGATAGGGGCCCCAGTAAGTGTATTGGGTTAATCCATGCTTGCCTAGTTTCAAATCATGTTCCTGGAAGTTTCTCAGAAGCAAGGGTCTCCTTTGAGATTCATGGATTGCCCTCTTGATTTGTTGTGTAAGGGAAATGTCTCTACCCCATATGTTGCAACACTACCAAATTTCAGTTGTGTGCAACAATAGGGAGGTGTGGTCCCCGATAAATTCCAGAGAGATAAAATTGGCCCTGTGAGTTGCCCAAGTTGCTCACCCTTTCTTTAGAAGGCCTCTGTCTGAGGACAAGGTATCAGTCTTATTGTTTATGTTCTACTGTGCATCTGTGATGTTAAAATTAATTATACTAACTGAGCAGTATGAATCAAAACAAATGACAACTGCAGTCATGTGTTGTCATAAAATAGCAGTGAATTGTAGCTTTGTTCTATTTTCGGTAAGTGAAAAAAGACTTTTCACCAGCAAGTCGAGAAGTCTGTAATCTTCCTTTGTCATGCCATCCAGTTTTTATATATCTTTAATTTAGTTCAGAGAAAGCCTCCCAGTGTCCATCTATCTGAGCACATAAATTATACAAAATGTAATGAGATCCAGAACTTTCTCCTAAGATAAACTATGCTTAAAATCCAAATGGTTTTATGCCTGAATATGTACTGGGTGTCATAATTCAGAGCAAATGATCATGGGCTAAGGTATTAAATCTGTAACCTCAGAAAAATTGGAGCCTAGTAGCCTGCATGACTTACAGGTACAAGACCAAAATAAGCTTCCCAAACAGAGGGCTCTGTGGTTTGGCAAGTAGTCAATAAAACTGTACCTTACGACTTTTTCTCCTAAAGGTTCTAATCAAAACAATTTATTTCAGGCAAGTAAACACTTGTTTTTCAAGATGTAGCTATGGTGAGGCTGTAGGAAGATTCTCTGCTGCATTCTCAGGGCTGCCTTTCCACTAAGAATCCCAGAGCTCCCCCATCTGTCTCGATAAAAGAGAGATCTCTTTGCTAGCTCAATCTAGCATGTCAGTCCTAGCAAAAGATGCAGCCTATTCCATATTTTACTACCTGTTATAAGCACAGTTACAATTAATAACATCTTCTTTGTTCCCAGATAATATGTATCACGGAGAACTATGCAAAGAATAATAACAGTAATAGTTTTGATTGGCGGGAAAGGCAGAAAGGGTAGGCACTTGGTATTAAGGTCCCTTCAGTAACTGTGAAACTCGGGATAATTAAAACAGTACAAACCATTGCTAGTTTTTAATGTTGCTCGAGACATTTAAAGAACATCTGATGTAGAGCCATAAAGATTAACAGACTTATTTCAATATGTGCTTTCATGGTTTACAACACAGTTCCTCAGTCATTAGATCATAATGATTATCCTGTCTGACCAAACACTCTGCTACGCTAATGGAGTAGACCATACAACCAGTGACTCAATGCTGACTGTTGGGCGGTGATACATAACCTGGCTCCCCAAAGGGGCCAATGGCTATGAGCAGAATATCCCCTTTAAGTAGGGTGATGGTTCCCTCAGTGGAGGAAGTACCACTGGAAACCATCATATTGGTCCAATGGTAAAATGAGTGGAGGAGGAACCACTTCACTATTCTGATTTCCAACAGTCATGGAGGTGGCAGAGGCCATGCCAGATGGACTGGCTGCGAAGGTGTACTTTCTTAATATCCTTAAGGCTGTGGCAGTCCATTGCAGTTCTGGTGTTATATCCTGCATGTCTCATTTCATACATGCCGCAGGAGATAGCTCCGTGATCCTAGTGGGTAGGTCACTTCATGGCAAGCTGGGATCCACTTTAAACAAGTTCACACCACTGGCATTTTTCCTGAGAGACACATCCATTAAATGTGAAAATGAATTCCAGGGGCAGAAATGTGCAAAAACTGTATACACATTTTAAGAAAGGGGAAAGGGGTATTAGAATTGTAATATTCAATATATACTGATAACAAAAGATGAATACAAGTCACATTTGACTTCTGCAATTACAAGAGGTGCTCAGAGTGGTTAACATCAGCATCCAGACACTTCTGATTATGGTAACCTACTGCTTGGAAAAAGTTGACTAAAGGGTTCATTTGTATCACTGTGCATGCCATTTTAATTCCTTCCTGAAATACCACCAATGTAGCTAGTTTTCTATGGTACACCTCATTCTTTAAGGTCCCCAATAGGTAGAGGCCAAGGGGTTTTAAGTCAGGAGAATGTGGGGGAAACTCAATGATCCTAGCATTCATTCTTTTGAGCAAACATCATAATACATATTGGTACCTGTAATGAATCAAAATGGAGCCTTTACTTTTAGTGAGTTAAAATTGTCACTGTATTTCTATGCTTTTCAGAAAGTCTGAAAATTTCACCTTCAAACCAGGTGGGAATTCCTTTTCTATTGGAATTCAAAATAAGCTGAAACAAAATTAAGCATGATGAACATTATTAGGTGACAAACAGAAAAAGGAGAAATAAATGATGGTTGGGTTTGGTTATCTTAGAATGTAGAACAAGAAATGCCATTAATAATTGTGCATGTTCCAATAGCAGATAAAGATAGGAGTTACCTATCCTTGATTGTGAGTAAAACAGTATTAAGATGTAATCTTGATTTTGTTACCTGACTATACCAGGAAATATAGATAGATATGCCTTGCTTGTTTTAGCCAGGGAAAAGGGAAATGTAAAAATGTTCCTTTTTGTATCTACCTTTTTGTGATCTGGAATTTTGATCTATTTTTCTTCAAATAAAAACAGACTTGTTACAGAAGACATGGTCATACCTGTCAACCGCGGCTCCGGACATTCCGGGACCTGCGCAAAACGGTTCTGCGCAGGTTGCTTTTTACACTTGCGTAAAAGCCTTCTATGCATGCGTAAAAGTGACTTGTGCAGAACTGTTCTGCGCAGCTCATTTCTATGCATGCGTAGAAGGCTTTTACGCATGCGTAGAAGGTTTCTACGATCCCCTTCTGCACAGAAGCTTTCTACGCATGCGTAGAAGGGTTCTACGCATGCGTAAAAGCCTTCTACACATGCGTAGAAGTGAGCTGTGCAGAAGGGATGCGCTGTAATACCTTTCCCCTCACTGCCAAATTCTGGGGTTTCGGCAGCTCCGGGCGGGGAATGGTGAAAATCGGCGCCGAAAAACGGGAAATCCCGGCCAATCCAGGAAGATTGACAGGTATGGACATGTTACTTTTGATCTAGAACATAAGCCAGTGGGAGGTTTCCAGTTCCTTTATTTCTTTATTGGCAATGCTACATATTGCTACCTAATTTACATTGCTATTTCCTACCTGATCTGGCTGGGTTGTAAGCATAAACAGCCAGTGATTGAAACCTATCATAGATTTTTCTAGTGGCTAGCCTGAAGCAGAACCACATGTACTCTGAAGAAGCAAAAGGTTTTAGGATGGCTTCCTGGATTGGTGTAGGTGTCTATCAGGTGGAACGAGTCCTATGGTAGTGGGATAATGGGCTTTGTTATCCGTACACTACTGTAATTCAATTCAACTTTAAAAAGTAATAAATAAATAATATATGTCAAAATGTGTATACAGTACTTTTTTTGGCACAGCTGTATAAAAAAAGTTATGTTATGCAAGTTGAAACAGACATAGTGAAATAGCCTACCACAGATGTATAATTTAAATCGGGGTGGTCAACCTTTTTCTGCCATGGCCTGACCATGCCCCCAGACAGCTGAGTGGGCCAGACCATGCCCCCAGAAGTGAAAGCGGACACATTTACAACAGTTGTAAATGCGCCCACTTCTGCATTTACGACAGCCACGGGCAGGTTTGCGCATTCACAAGTGTGTTTTATGGTTGATTTAAACATGCCCACTTCTACACTTTTCCACTTGCAGAGGTGGCAACAGGCTGAATGGAATAGCATCGTGGGCCAGGTCCAGCCCACGTGCCATAGGTTGGGAACCTCTGTTTTAAATCATAGGATCAGTGTGATCTATTGCAATGGTTCTTATCCTTTTGTCTCTTATATCCCACCACTTTCTCAGTCAAAGTTTGTAGGTCCCACCATGATGGAAACAAAAAGCTCATGCTTTCTTTCAAGGAATTTTATATATTTACAAACATTCAGCTATATTCTTACAGACTTGGATATCAGGATTGGGGGCAGGGGTGGGATGTCCTCACAGACTTTTGGAGAATGTATCTGCTAGTGCTCTGATCATGAACTGTTCTCTCTTACAGGCATTCTTGTAACATTTTGGAAATTCCAAATGATGATACTGAAAGAAAACATAAAACAGCAGAAATATTATTTGAGACAAAGGTGTCCTAAATGAAAAAAGTAATTATATGACATAAAATTTTAATCAGGTTATTGAGCAGGGGTTCCCAACCTTTTCAAGCTGGGTGCTGGTCATACTCTCTCATTCAGCTTTGAGGGCTGGATGGCCATTTTGCCATGACTGCATGATGGGGTGGCCATTTTGTCCCAACAGTTTCAAAGGTGTGGCCATTTTGTTTCTTGAATGCCCTTGGAGAGGTGCCGTGGGCTGGATCTGGCCCATGGGCTTTAGGTTGGGAACTCCTATTATAGAGTATACGCTTTAGTGCTTTCAGGAATGTTAAACACAAGGATAATTTGAAAAACAAAATAAAAGATTATGGAGGACATGACTTCTTTTTCCAGAGACCCTGCTCCTCTTTAAGGTGGGCAGATTTTCTTCTTGCCAGGAATATCTGTACCCTTTGCATTTGGCCAGTGAAAAAAGGTAGAATTTTTTTTACTTTGTTTTTAGATTGTATGAACTCACACATTTCTTCACATATGCAATGGAAAGTACCTGAGGTCTAAAATAACTGTATAAACTTTTAAAAATTCCTGTCACAGTACTAAGGACCTTGTTATGATAAACAATCTCTATGTCCAAATAGCTGGACACAGCTATTGTTTAACATATATCTTAAAGATTCACCAATTCTAGATTCTTGCCAAACATCCCAAACCCTCAATTAAATTTATGTCCCACCAAATGATATTCCTTATCTTTTAGATTTATACACCCTTTTAAAATTTATTAGAGAATGCAATAATGGTAACAAGAATTGTTTTTTCCCCATTTATTTTACTACTTGTATGGCTATTAACATATGTGTGGTATATTGGTACAGAAATAAAAAAAACATAGATCTTAAATGAACAAAGACCGGCTGCCTCAGCTGTCCCAGCTCCCTCCCTTGGCTGAGAGGGAAGAAGAGACGCTGGCTCATGGGCAGCCCGAAGTTGTAGCACTGTGGTTGCAAGAGGCTGGCCTTGTCCACCCCTGATCAGGGTTAAACCTGGGTGGTGGTGGCAGGGCCCCCCAGGGGGTAGGTATAGTGTGTGTGTGTGGGGGGGCAAACCGAGCCAGCACTGAACACCTTCAGAAGAGAGGTGGTGGCAGCACCACGGAGGAGGGCAGTTCCAGGGGTACTAGAAGAAGCGGATTATCTGGACCCTTTCCAGTCAGGCTTCAGGCCAGATCATGGTATGGAGCCTTCATTGGTTGTGCTGTTCGATGATCTGTGGTGAGAGCAAGATGGAGGGTACCCCTCCATTCTCACTCTTCTTGACCTCTCAGCAGCTTTTGATATAATTGACCATGGTATCCTTCTGGACTGGCTACAGGGGTTGGGGATCCAGGGCACTGTGTTGGCCTGGTTCTCCTCCTTCCGAAGTGGCCGGACACAGTCAGTGTGGGTGGGTGGGTGGTGGGTGGTTGAGTCCGAGGCATCTCATGTGTGGGGTGCCTCAGGGCTCGATCCTCTCACCCCAACTCTTTAACATCTAGATGAAACCCCTGGATGAGATCATCTGATCCCATGGGGTGAGATATCATCAGTATGCTGATGATACTCAGATGATCCCAGTGATGCAATCAAGGTCCTGACCAGTTGCGTGGAGGCAGTTATGGTCTGGATGGCGGACATCGGACTACAGATGAATCCCAGCAAGACTGAGTGGCTATGGGTAAGGGGACCCGGTCCTCATAAGGAGTTATCACTGCTGGTTTGGGATGGGGCATTGTTGCCCCAATCCCACCAGGTATGCAACCTGGGGGTCCTCCTGGACTCACGGCTTCTGCTCCAGGAGCAGATTACGGCCATGTCCAGAAGGGCCTTCGGGCAAGTGTGTTTTATTAATCAATTGTGCCCACTCCTAGTCTGGGAGGCCCTGCTCAAGGTCATCCATGTCCTGGTCACATCCTGTTTTGACTATTGTAATGTGCTCTACATGGGGCTGCCTTGATGACCATTTGGGACTGCATTTAGTCCAGAATGCAGCGGCCCACGCAGTGGTGGGGTGTAGTCATTCCGCCCACTCCTAGCCACTGCTGTGGGAGCTGCACTGGCTGTCGATATGTCTCCAGGTGCAATTCAAGGTGATGGTTGTCACTTTTAAAGCCCTTCATGGTAGCAGTCCAGGATACCTCAGGGACCGCATTGTCCCTAGGACATCGACCCGTCCCACAAGAGCAAACCGAGAGGTCACCCTTCAGACACCATCCATTGGGGAGGACCACCTCTCCAGCACGAGGAAATGGGCCTTCTCAGTCATAGCTCCCACACTATGGAACCTCCTCCCAGTAGAACTATGCCTCCAGTCCCAGTTGCTACCATTTAGGAAAGAGCTAAATACGTGGTTGACAAAATGGGTCTGAGGGCTGGGATTTTCAACTAGCTCCCCTTTCTGGCCTGTCTGAGGCTCCCCCCTCTTGTGATTAATTTTTAATGTTATGCAGATTTTATATTTGTTTTTAGATAGTAAATGACACAGAGGTGGGTAATGTTCTATGTTTTTAAGGGTTTTTTAATTGTTTTATATTGGTTTTAATTTGTGTACATCACTCAGAGCCCGTTGGATAGGGTGGTATAGAAATCTATTAAATTAAATTTAATTAATTAAAACTTTATCAGAAAACATTTATAGCTTAAATAAATATTCAACTGAACAATTAGATGTAACTAAAAATAGTTATGTACTTGAATTACTTCAGAGTTAAACTATAACAAAGTTATTCAAAAGAAAACTGAGCAATGCATGTTAGATTTATATGCTTCTATAGTAACTTAACTGATTGATAAATGGTTAAATGAAATTAATAAATCAATTCATATGTTATGTGATGTAAATGAACAACAATTAGAAATGTAGCTGTGGTTTATTGTGGAGGTGACATCCTGACCAGCTTCAGTCTTGAGTGTCTGGGGCCAACGATATTTCTGATCCTGAGGTAACAGGGGCTGCAGCCTCAGAAGCGCCACAAACCCCAGAGGAGTCACAAGAATTCGAGTGAGCAGCTTAGAATAGCAAAGAAAGCAGTCATTAGTTTAATAGCTTCAAAATAACAGTTTACCTGTGTGTGCTTGAATAGGAGACAAGCAAAACATGGTTAAAGCAGTTGAATAAAATATGTATTTGATCCATTAAGCAATGTTTCCCAGTTAAAAGGAGTTACACAGGAAGAATCAATATTTCAGACAGATCTCTATCCATGCCAGCCAAGTGAGGAAGACAAGGAAGACAATCTGCATTGCTCTAACTAGGAGAGAACTCTTAGCAAGATATAGTTGCTTAGAACATTTGCCTCTTAATTGGGAAAAATAACATTCAAAGCATTTCAAACATTGAGTCATATCTATTTGGCTTGTAACTTAAACAAGGAAGAGACTGAGCTCATAAATCTCTATTGGCTGCTGCTTTCGATTTGCTTTCGATTTCAGCCAACACTCTGTGGCTGGAAGCATAACATTTTTAATACTAGAGTTTGACATTTAAAACAGAGAAACTATAATGATTATTTCCTCAAGCAACATCTACTCAGTTTTAAGGGAGATAGCATACTAAAACACTGTTATAGCAAAGCAAATTGTAGCACAAGATACATAGCAGAAGTTGCATCTCTGTGTAGATAAAGCAGCTGTACTACAGTGTATTAGTATATCAAGTTACATAGCATAGTGTTATTAACAGGATTACTGTGTTGTTGGGCTAGCACCTGGGAGTGGAGCGGAGCCAGGTCCCATAACTCCAATTTTACTGGAGGAAAGGTGTGGCTTTTATAGCTTTAAATCTACTCCACCCCTCCCCTTTGTCTCCTTTCCATCTCGCACAGCACTGCAATGCAAACTGTACTATAGTTCTGTACAACTTCTAGTGCACTTGACTACAAACTGTACTTCACTTGTTTTTAAACAAGGAGGACAAGGGAGAAAACCCACATGAATGCTTCCCTTTGAGGCCTCAGGAGCCATGAAAAAGAGGCAGTTTACAGGCAGAGGACCCTTATTTTGGGCCAAATCATTGGCTTTTTGAACTGAGTGCTTTTTAGAGCCATTTATGAGAATCTGTCATCTGACAACTGAATGAGAGAAAACCAAAGGAACAGTTTCCCCTATTCCTTGTCAGGAATCATTTCAAACTTTACTGGAGATAAGTGAGGAAGCCATTCATTGAGTCTGCTGTGACAGTCAGGAGGAAAGATTATCTTGTATGGGGGCCAGAACCTTTTAAATTCATGCAGCATGCACAAGCAGTCATACCAATGAGCCTAAGGGTCAACCAATGCATGCCTCTATTTCTTTGAGTCAAGGACGTTGTCACACAACTTGGCTATGGGGGTGCGCAGCAAAGAAAGAGAGCAATATCACAGTGTGATTCCCTTTATGAGGGCAGTTTCTCCTAATAGGATTATTGACCACAGGCTTTTATTGACAGCAGCAAAGGTTAAATTGGTTACACTTTGAAAATTAAATGTGCTTCCACACTGAAAATTGCAGTTGAGGAAACATTGAGAAAAACCATGGAAGTCTATAAGCTCAGATGTTTCAGAGATGGCTGATGTCAGAGGCCTGTTCCCCCATAGACCAGGGGTCAGCAAACTTGGCTCTCCAGATGTTCTTGGACTTCAATTCCCAGAATTCCTGATCAACAGGTTACTGACTTGGGATTTTGGTAAATGAACTCCAAGAACACCTGGACAGCCAGGTTTTGCTGACCCCTGCCCTAGACCATAGTTGGTTGTGATGCCCAGGGTACTCTGGGAGCTGCAGTCCATCGTCTCTCCCATTGCTGTGTTAATACTTCTCAAAGCCAACCACCACACTCTTGGTTTCCCTCTGTACCTCAGCCCCTTCCATCAGCTGTGTACTCCATTTCCCCCCTCTTTTTCATCTTAGCATGAGAGGGATATCATAAACAACAGCCATCTGTGCTCATTCAGAAAGCATATTTTAGTTCTCAGCAGACATTGAGCCAACATCTTCATCTAGCTTTGTATGATTACTTCATTCTCTTTTTTGTTATATCAAAATGGCCTTGTATTTTCAATTCTTGCCAAATGTATTTATTTACTAATTGCTCCAAACCACATTAGCTCTTTCACACCCATTAGTTGTTCTGACTTTCCTTCATTTACTATATATACCAGTCCTGATTTTAGCAACAATTGTGTAGCATGACTCACATATTACATTGCTGCATTGCTCTGGGGCATGCTGGTATGAGGTATGGTGACATCTAATTTTCCAAAAAAAGCTGTGAAGAGATGAACTATTTGTAGTAGTCTGAGAAAGTAAATGGCAGTCACGGAGAGATAGATGCCAACAGAAGTTTTAGTGAAAACATGTTATTGATTGGATAATTGTAAAGAAGACCATTTCCCCTCCCCATTAAGTTTGAAATAAATATAAATTGGATTTCCCCCCTCTTTTTTGTGTCTATCTGGGAATATGACCATTAATTTCATTAGTAAGGAGTCCTGTCCAGAAAATGTACAGAGATAAGCAGACAGAAGCAACAGAATGTATTTCCAATCCAGTTAAACCTCTCATAAAGAGTGCCTTGCTTAGAGACTAACTCGCTTAAAGAGCAGAATTTTCTCTGAATGGTCGCCTCGCTTAACAACTAAAACCAACTAAAAACTCACTTAACAACTAAATTGGGGTTCACAATCCCCCCCCCCCCCCGCCGGAAGTCACAATTGGTCACTTACAATGATGTTTTGCTGAAAGAGCAAACTCACTTAAAGAGCAATCCTGTGGAACGCATTATGCTCTTTAAGCGAGGTGCCACTGTATACATATTCTTCTTCTGCTAGTCTAGATAATTATCTTGATTTTTTTCTTTCACATTATTCTTTCTTATTTTCCTTTTATTAAAGGCAGAAGTAGAGGTGATTTTTTTGTTATCAATGGCTAGATACTGCAATTCTTACACAAATATGTCAGATATTTAAAAATAGTGATGGGATCTGTACTGAAATTGAACGCTGGGGTTGAACAGGGACTTAAAATGCAAAGCCCTTTGGGTTAAACATCCTCACATCATCTTTATTCAGACAAAGACCACTTTGGTTTCTAATAAGGTATTTCCCATCCTCCCAGACAATCCCTGCCATTCCACCATTCCCTGAGAAATGGGAACCAAAACCTATTTATAGTTGATAAGAAGCAGGAGTGGAAATAGCTCACTAGACACCTGTAGGCACAGGTAGCTCATGGGTAGAGCGGGAGAGGATGCCTCACTCAAAAATATGAGTGTTAACTCTCCCTAGTAGTCCAGCCACTAGCTGTTTATGCTTGTGGAAATAGTCCTTTCTTGGATCGAAATTTTCCTCAAGATAATCATGAATTTCATATCTTCCCAGATGGAGTCATGGTTTATATCTCCTTAAGTCAATTTGGAAAGAAAGAAAAACTACAAGCCTCTTAAGAACAGCCTTGCTGGAACAGGCCACAGCCCATCCAGTCCAGCATTCTGTCTCACACAGTGGCTCACCATTTGCTTCATAAGAACATAAGAACATAAGAAGAGCCTTGCTGGAACAGGCCACAGCCCATCCAGTCCAGCATTCTGTCTCACACAGTGGCTCACCATTTCCTTCAGGGTATTATTCCCAAGCAGATGCCTTCACCTCCTTAGGATTCCCTGGAAATGGCATTGAGAGATATCCTGCCTATCTCTCCAGCCCGGAGGTTGTCCTTAGGTATCCATAATTATAGCCACTGATACCCTTGTCCTCCATGAACTTGTCTAATCCTTTCTTAAAGCTGTCAAGACTGACAGATGTCACCACTTCTTCTGGCAGGGAGTTCCATAGACCAGTGATCCTCTGGGTGAAAAAGTACTTTCTCTTATTTGTTTGAGAACTAGTAACCAAAAGTTTCATGGAGTGCCCCCTAGTTCTAGTGTTGTGCGATAGGGAAAGCAGTTTGTCCTTATCTACTTAATATGGCTGTACATTATTTCCCCAATTTAATTAGGTGTCAGACCTTTATCACTGGTGTGCGGAATGTTGCATATGTTAAAAAAAATACTGGGGTTGTTGAATACAGTGGCTAATACTTGTGCGACTTAGGCAAAGTGTAAGTTTCAGTCTCTATCTTGCTGGTAAAGAAAGATTTATTCATGGAAGGCACACTCACACCCATTGAACCAGAATACATGTGTACCCCAGGCATTATTATTTTTTTGCCAGCAAGGAGTGAAACAAAATATATTATTTTACTTATGCTATTAAATTTCAGGTAGTGAGTGTTAAGTGTTAGAATGCAGTCAAATTTGCTGTTAATGATGGATGTAATTGACTGATTAGTGAGTGTATTCTCCACCAGGACTCTTGAGTAGTCAATGCAGAATTTACCTTGACAAATCTGACAATAGGCATGACTCAGGAGTCACAAAGGCATTTCAGAATCAGGATCCCACACTCTATGTGTTACTTATGGATTCTTCTACCATCAGTGGTCTATGGTCCCTCTACTTCAGATTGAGGGTTTCTTGCATGCACAGGCCACCCGCTAGAAGGCCTACAGGAGTGAATGAGAACTCTTTTCTGATGCTTCAGCTTGCTTAGCTTTCCAGGGCAAGATGAAGATTTTAGAATTAAGTTGTGGGAAGCACACCTCACAATATAGCTAATTGTAGTATGTGTGCTACACCAGCAGACAAGGAAACCAAGCATGTTCTGGCACAAGAACAACATTAAGCATTTTTAGGAGGCACTAAAACAAAAATAACACTACAGTTTTAAAAATGTGATACTTGTCACTTTAAATTAATAGTATTACTTTCTCTCTAAATGAAACACTTTGCACACTTTGTAATGGCTTTCCAATTAATCAGAGTTTGGGATGCAGTAAGAAAGTGTGAAGAGAACACTTTTTATCCCATGAGCACATATTCCAAAGGAAATAAAGTCTGCTGCTTTCTTCAACATAAGTCATTATTTTGTTTGAGATAAAAATCTAGACTTTGCTGTTCTATCATTGTTGTTTTTTGATGTTGTTGTTAAGATCTAACTAATCACCTCTGACTTATGCTGACCCCAGTGGTATAGAGAAATGTGGCATCTTGCACTTAATGATAAGTTAACATGGGAATTGAAAATAAAAAAGAGATATGTCAGATAAAAATAAATTTGGAATCATCTGGAAACCATTTCTGGTTTATAAACTGTCTGAAGGTAAAGGTAGCAGACCAACCCCAAATCACATGAGTTTTTGGTTATAATATGTGATGCTGGGCAGCTCTGCAACTCCCAAGGCAATGTGCATAGCACTGGGGTACTATCTTATGTTTAGATTTGTTTTTCTTTTTAAGATAGTGTATTTTTCACATTAAAATAGCATATGTTTAAACAAGAAGATTTAAGTAAGGTAAAATGAATATACAATATCTATTACTGGATTTTTAAGTATGTGATTTTACTTTTAATTTTTACTTGTAATTTGATTTCTATATTATTTTTATTATGTATCGATGTCTTTTTTCTTTGTGTATTACTTTTCCTTTTTAAAAAATAATAAAAATTATTTTTTAAAAAAAGAGTGATCTCCAAAATGTCTTATCCTCGAGAGCCCTGCTCAGCTCTTGTGAATTCAAACCTGTGCTTTCCTTTAAGTGCAGTGATGGTGAACTTTGGCACTCCAGCTGTTCTTGAACTTCAATTCCCGGAAGCCCTGCTCAGCAGAAGTGCTGATTTGGGCTTCTGGTAATTGAAGTCCAAGAACAACTGGAGTGCCAAGGTTTGCCATCCCAGCTTTAGGGAGTAAAATCATCATCCTTTGGTCTTCCTCTTTTCCTACAGCCTTCTACCTTCCCCAGTTTTATTGTTCTTCTTGAGAATCCTGCCTTCTCATGATGTACCCACAGAAGAAGTGCTTCAGCTTCATCTTTTTTTTTTGTCCCCAGAGATGGTTCAGGCTTGATTTGCTCCAGAACCCACTTGTCTGCCTTTCTTCCAATCCAGAGTTCTTCTCCAGCACCACATTTACAATGAATTATATTTTCCCCTTCATCTCTTACTGTCTAGATTTCATGTCGATTCATAGTGACTGAAGGTGTGGATGATGTTGGTGTTGGTCTCTGGTGATAATTCTTACACTTGGTGATCCTTTCTAATTTCTTTGTTGCTGCCCTTCTTAGTCTCAGTATTCCTCTGATTTCTTGGCTGCAGTTTTCATTTGGATCAAGGAATGAACCAAAATATTTTTATAAATCTTTGGTGTCTTGCAATGAAGACAATAGAAGGAGCCGTAACAAGGCTAAACACAACTTTATTGCATGATGGTCAGGGTGAACATGAGGTAATGGCGGACAAACATCTCTGTTTATAGTACACTGTACATTTGAATATGCCGGTGTGGTAGCTCGTTGGCTACTGTCCGCATGACATCATTGATCGTCACGCCCATCTTCTCCAGGTGCGGTGTGGCAGGAAGGTTTCCCGCTCTTCAAGTATTCAGGGAATCTGTACCATGTGAGCTGGATGCGCGCTACTGCCACCTGTGACCACTTAGCTCGCATCCTTATACAGCCTGTTACAATGTGTTCCTGATTAGATACAATTGGATACATTGACTGGTTACATTCTGTGAAATGGAGGATTGCATCATTACATTCAATACATAACACCCCTCCCCCCTAGGTAAGGATGAAGTCCTTCTGCCACTGAGGCTTCCCGCATGTTCGCTTTGGGCGAGTGGCAGCCGTGCTTTGACCTGGTGTCCCTGTGTATTCCTGATTGCTATGTCCTCATCCTGCAATGGGAGAGGGTGACTCGTTAGCGATCGGCTGTGGGTTCTGAGACTGGGATTGGGGAGGTCTAGGTGTGGGAGTAAACTCTAGGGACATGAAACCGGGACCCCCAGTGATCTGCGTCTCCCCCTTGGGATAAACGGGTGGGGGAGAACCCTAACGTTGAATTCTCTGTTTGGTCACTCGTGTCTTGCCTACCTACCACCCTGCTCCTGAGTTGGTCAGTGTGCCTCCTCCAGAGGAGTCCTGTGCTTGTCTCGACATTGTATGAGACTGGCCCCATTTGCCCGACCACTACTCCAGGCACCCAAGTCAGCCCGGCAGCTGCGTAATTCCTGCAGTGCACTACCTCGCCAATTCTGAAACTCTTGCTGATACCTATTTCTATGTTTCTACTCATGTCCTCCCCCCTGGTTGGGTCTAGGCGCGAGAGGATCATGGCGGGTTTCCTACACATAAGGAGTTCGGTGGGTGACAAACCCGATGCTAAGGGGGTTACTCGATACCTTAATAGGAATTGGCATAGTTGCAAATTCAAATCCCCGGGGCCCATCCGACACAGCGCGTCCTTCGTTGTTCTCACCAAGCGTTCCACTTGATCATTTGTAGCGGGGTGGAAAGGGGCAGAGGTGATATGGCGAATCTTATTTATCTCTATAAACCCCTGGAACTCTGCTGACGTGAAAGTTGCGGCTTTAGAGTGCACGATTCCCGGGTGGCTGATATGTAACATCTTGAGTACCTGGGACCTTAAAGCTTTGGGGATTATTACCCGCTGCACCCAGAGTAGGCAGCCCCTCTCTAAGGACAGCTCGTCTCTCCTTCTGCCATAAACCTTGAATTCCTCCATGGGGAAGGTTGCTGGCCACCCTTTTTGCACCCATGAACTGACTAGGGCCAATGACTTTTCCTTCACTGTAGCTTTAGTGATCTCCGCTGGCAGTATCGGGGGTGACTCTAGGGCCTCGATCAGGAGCACCTGGTGGTCCTGCTCTACCTCACACTCTGGGTCCCCTGCCTGTGGAAGGGGTGACCTGGAAAGGGCATCGGCGTGGCTGATCTCCTTGCCGGGACGATAGGTCAACGCATACTGGTAAGCGTTGAGGAAAATGGCCCACCGCAGCATCCTCGGGGACAAGATCTGTGGGGTGGGCTTGTTAGTGGTAAAGATTCCTAACAGGTGCTTATGGTCGGTCACAACTATGAATGGTCAGCCATAGAGGAAATTGTGGAACTTTTTGGTTCCCACAACTATCGCCAGGGCTTCCCTGTCTGTTTGTGCATAGTTGTGATCTGCTTTGGACAGGGATCCCGAATAGAACGCCACCGGGGCTTCTCGCCCGCTCTCTAGCACATGGCAGAGGACTGCCCCCACCCCCACCGGTGAAGCACCACAGACCAGCACAACAGGTTTCTTGGGACCGAAGTGGGTCAAGACAGCCTCGGAGGATAGAAGCTGCTTGAGCCCATGGAATGCCCGTTCCTGGCTATCACCCCACCACCAAGCCATGTCTTTTTTGAGTAGTTTGTGCAATGGCTCTACCACTGACGCCTTTCCAGGCAGGAAAGAGTGGTAAAAACTTAGGAGTCCTAGGAAGGACTGTAGTTCGGCCTTGGTGGTGGGGCGAGGGGCGTTCTGCACTGCCGACACCTTTGACGTTGCTGGCTTGATTCACACCAAATTGGAGGTGCATTACTTTAAAAGCTCCCTTATGAGTAACTATGGTTTGAGTGGCGGCTGTAGCTGGGCTCACCGTTAATTGCTGATATGTTTGTGCTAAATCTAGCTTGGCGAAACACCTCCCCCCATGCAAAGTTGCTAACATGTGACTTACTACCAGCACCGGGTACACATTTGGGCGAATTGCCTTGTTAATCGTGCACTTGTAGTCAGCACAGATTCTGACTTCCCTGTTAGCCTTTAGTGCCGTGACAATGGGGGTTTCCCACTCGGCAGAGTCCACAGGTACCAAAATCCCCTGACCCACCAGTTTGTCCAGTTCAGTCTCAATTTTGTCCTTCAGTGAGAATGGCACTCTCCGTGGCTTGAGCCTGATGGGCCGGATGTCGGGATCCATGTCAAATGAAACTGGGGGGCCCTTGAACTTCCTGAGCCCCATCTCAAAGATGGCAGGGTGTGTGTTACACACCTCCGTGATCGCATCAGCCTGCACAGCATGTATGCCCCCAATGAAAACCCCCAGGGGACCAAACCACTGTGTCCCTAGGAGGCAGCAGGACCCGTCCCTTAAGACCACTAGGGGCAACTGCGTGAAGCACCTCTTGAACTTCACCTTGAACTCCCCTACCCCCAACACTGGGATACTTTTCCCCTGAACGTCTCGTAGATTAGACATTAGGGCTTTCAGCTTGGGGTGTGACTTTGGGGGAATACGCAAAAATTCCTGGTGGGAGATGATGGAGTACGATGACCCCGAGTCTATCTCCATCCGAACCTGGACCCCTTGTATCAGTAACTCAACAAAAAACAGGGGGTGGCTCAAAGGCATGCTGTGAACCACCTGGTCGTGGTTGTCGGGAACTCATCAAGACATGCAGTGTTCCTGCGGCTCATCGTCATTGAAGATGCTGCCGACCCCATCGCTTTCCATTGGGGCCATTCCGCCTGACCCTTGCTGTCAACCCGTCGCCGCCTGCAGACCTTTGCAATGTGCCCGTGCCGCCCGCAGTTGTGGCACTCCGCCTTCCAGAATGGGCACCGACTCCGGTCATGAAATGCCCTGCATCCGTCGCAGCGGCGGTCCTCTCTGGCGCGGTCTCGAACCTCGGGCCTCCTCTGCACCTGCTGCATGTCATCGTCCTTGCTGAAGTCAGAGGTGGATGTGGTGGACTTCGAGGGCCCCTGCTCTCCTTGGGAGGAACAGCTGTGGACTGGGACCGCAGGCGGGAGGCCCCCAGCCGCCACAGTCCTGGCCCGGCACACCCTTGTTGCACTGACTCGGCGGCTTGGGAAATTCGTAGGACATGCTCGAAGGAGATGCTCTCATCCTTGGCTAGTAATTTTTTCCTGGCCCCCTCATCTCACAGGCCCAGCAGGAGCCTGTCTCGCAGCGCCTCGCTCAGGGATGTTCCCCACTGGCAAGGCACAGCAGCCACCCTCAGAGCTGCCAGGAAGTTGGCCACAGACTCACCGACCCACTGGCACCGCTGCTGAAATGTCAGCCTTGCCGGGAACACCGACACTTTCAGGCAGAAATGCTTCCTCAGCTTGGTGAGGATCTCGTCTAGGGGTACCTCCCTGAGTGGCCTCGGCGTCAGGAGGTTCATTGCCAGCTCTAGTGTTTCCAGGCCGCACTGGGCCAGCAGGTACGCTCGGCACTGGGCTTCTTTCTCGATGCCCTCGAGTTCCATCGCATATAGGAACTGATGTTCGTAGAGTTCCCATTTCTCTGGCTTTGTGGTGTTGAAAGGCGCGATGTTCACTTTTCGGGACACCATCCCACGTTCGTCGCCAATTTGGTGTCTTGCAATGAAGACAATAGAAGGAGCCGTAACAAGGCTAAACACAACTTTATTGCAGGTTGATCAGGGTGAATACATTCAATACAGAACAAAATCTTTCAACTTTCATTATTTCAATTTATTCATTAACAATGTTAAAGTTGTGTTGTAATGGGGGAGGCCTTCACACCAGCCTCCCCGATGGATTCACACACAGAGATCACAGTCATGCATACACACAGACAGACAAAGGAAACACACAGAGACAGGGAGCTTCTTGCTGAAGCCAGCTGGGAGGGAACAACCCCAGACAAAGAAAACCCAGATTGTTTTATTAGACACAGAGTTCTATACAGGAAGTGGGCATGGTCTTTCAGGAGATTGGTTTGTCAGGTCATGTGACATATACAAAACAGTGGTCATGAGGAGATGATCGCATGGCTGGCCATGATCAGACTTGGTGAAAAACAGGATGCTAGGTGACCCTCTATTTTAGGGGAGATGACTCATCTATCTGCTCTTCAGCCAGGTCTATGTTTGGCCCAGCATGCTTAAGCCACAGACCTTTAGGAAGAGAGTGAAAAGACCCTAACATCCCAACATTGTGTAGTTCTTTCATAGGTCTTTCATGGTTTTTGTCTTCTTAATGTCCAATCCTGCTTTAGCAGTTTCTTCTATCACTTTAAGTCATTTCAAGTAATTGCTTCTTTCTACATGTAAGATGGTGCCATATCTTAAAATATTGGTGTATCTTCCACAAATGTTCAGTTCAACTTTTTCTAATTCTGCTTTACATATGATATGTTGTGCATACAGATTGATCAGACAAGGGGAGAAAAAGGACTCCTGTCTGACTTATTTGCCTATAGGAAACCTTACTGTCTCCATATTCTGTCCTAACAATAGCTTATTGTCAATAATACAGGTTACACATTAGGACAATCAAGTGCTGAGGCACACACATTACTTTCAGAATAACCCATTATTTCTCCTGATCCACAGAGTCAGAGATTTTGCTGTTGTCTATAAAGCATAGACTAAACTTCAGATATTCTTCTTTGTGCTGGGGAGGAAATTCATAAGGAGAAAACACTATAAATAAGTTTTAAAATCCAATTTCCAAATAGATGCAGGATGAAATTTCACAAAGGACTATATTTTAAGAATAATGGTTGTGCTTAACTTGTTATACCATAGAAAAACTAGCCAAATAGTTTATCTCAGAGGTTTCCAAAATTTTCAAGCCGGGGCCCAGGTCACATTCTCTCAGTCATGGCCAGACAGCCATTTTGCCCTGCCTGCATGATAGGGGTGGCTATTCTGTCCCAACAGCTTCAAAGGAGTGGCCATTTTGTTTCTCAAATGCCCTTGGAGGAGTGGGGGGTCACATGAAATGATGTCATGGGCCAGATATAGCCCACGGGCCTTAGTTTGGGAGCTCCTGTTTTATATCAATACAGATCAAGATGTCATTTGAAAAGAAAAGGAGTGTGTTCCTTTGGTATGTCTAGCTAGTACATGGCTAATTAATTATCTATAACAAACTGTCACTCAATGTGGAGAGCCAGTTATTTGGCAGAGAAGAACAATATGCTGTCTGAAATATGGAAGAGGAGGAAATATTATCCACCATTCTAGGGTTTCCAACTGATTAGGAAACACAATATAATCTCATTGTGTGCCTCTTTCCTAAACCTGAGCTGAAGAAATCAGAGGGAAATGCTTTTACAGAATGCAGATAAGCAGCATTAACTATTGTTGTGTCCAAAGCTTAATTCAGTTTTTAAAAATGAACCGCGCCAAAGCGGAAGAGCAGTCGTGCACCACTTCTAAAGGCGCAAAATTCAAATGTATGTCAAAGCGGGAAATGTTGAACTTTGTTTGTCCTCCAGAAGCCTGCCTAAATGTATCTTGTTTGTAACAGTCAAATCACTGTATATGTAGAGGCCAGCCCTGTGCATAGACCCCAGTCTGAAGTATGAGCTGAATAAAGAATCACTGAGTTTAACCCAATCCTGCTGGTTAGAGTACTTCTTGTTCCGGACTCAACAACTATACTCTGGCATTCTAAACGTAGGTCAAATAAATGTATGAAAAGTTGTACTCTAGTCTCATGATGCTGCCATTGCTTCTGTCAACATATTGGCTATCATCATGGTGATAGTCTTCCTGTTCTTAACTCCTCGGAATGGATCTTCCAAGGACATGGCACACCAGTCTCTCAGGTTCTTCAGCCATGAAGTCCATCTACATCCAGGGCCTCTCTTCCCAGGGATCTTTTTTTGCAAAGTGAGTTGGAGAATTGTATACTTTATGTTGTTCCTCATTATATTGACAAGTTATTGGAGTTTTCTTTGCTTAATGGTATTCATCAGTTCTTGTCGGCCTCAGCTGAGAAAGTGTGGGATATAAATTTTAAAAATTATTATTATTATTATTATTATTATTATTATTATTATTATTATTATTATTATCATCATCATCATCATCATCATCATCATCATCATCATCATCATCATCATCATCATCAGCAGCAGCAGCAGCAGCAGCAGCAGCAGCAGCAGCAGCAGCAGCAGCAGCAGCAGCAGCAGCAGTCATCTGTAGACCCACATTTCAAAAACTTCAATTCTCTTTTCAGATGCTTTAGTCCTAGCTTTGACTCCATATAGCAACACTGGAAATATGTGATATCTCACTATTCAGATCTTTTTAGTCTCACTTCCTACCTAGTGTAGTGTCTTCCCCTCAGGACATCAGCCCGCATCACTCGTTCCTCTCAGAGTGCGCAGCTCCAAGTGCTGACCCCAAGATTGGCATGGAAGACTGTGACTTGAAGAAGAGCCTTCTCGGTGGTGGCACCAACTTTGTGGAACTCTCTTCCGGTTGAACTGCACCAGGTCCCAACCCTGCTTATGTTTTAAAAAGCAGTTGAAATTGTTTCTTTTTAATGAGGTCTTTTGAGAGTGTTTTGCCAATGGCTGAGCATTAGGTATTTTATTCTGTCTCTCTCCATCACCAATAGGGGTTTTGTATTTTTAAAAATGTGTTTTAATATATGAGTTTCATGTTGTTAGCCACCCAGAGTAGGAAAACCTCCTAAATGGGTGGGGTATAAGTAAAATAAATAAATAAAATAAATATCTACTGCATAACAAACCTGAACAGGTATCGGTAAGCTTAATAAGTGAGCTTGATTTTATGGCAGTTACATGGCTCTACATTAATTTTTAATAAGATAGTATTGAACTAAATCCCATGGTGAGCCAAGTACTGTGTGGGCAGGACTTGTTGAGTCAAAAAACATCAAAAGAAAAAAATAACAAAAGGCTATGGCATGGGATAGGGAGCGGTGAACCTTTAGTGCGTAACCAAAGCCCTACAGATTCTTCTCTTCTGAGTTGTTCTCTGGGGAAATGTTTGTTGTTCCCAGAGAATGACCCAGCTTGACCAGTTTACCCATTCGCTGCCTAGCCCAAATTAGAGTGCTGCATGTTCAGTACCATCCCGCTTTGGAATACTCACAACAGGCAAAAGTCGAACAACAGGAAACAGAAAAATAAACGACAGAATTGGAAGAGAGTGGTGAGAGAAAGTCTCAATCTACCCAATTGAATCCTGCACATGAGAGTTAATCTTCCATCCCACATTCACACACATAATTACGGTAATTGTAAGTGCAATGAAGACTCAGCATGGCTCCTTGAAGGAACACATGAGAACATTCTAGAGCATGACCAGTCTAACAAGTATTGTGCCACCTTTCTTTTACTAGGCCTAGATGCAAAACAGCTGTGCAGTGGGGTGGATGAGGAATAAACAGAGCTTGGTGAAGTCAGTCTGTACCTTTCCTAGGGGTCAATAATTGAGGTATCTAGGAAAGATTTTGGCTGTCATTGGGACTTCAGCTTCAATCTGTTTCCCCTTTTACTACAGCAAGTGGTACAAAGTGCTTTTGTTAAAATTTCAGCATTTAACCCTAGACATGCCTTGATAAACTTCATTGATTTGTAGAGGTTTACAACCCAAACAAGAGGAGGCTTCTCGACATGCCTTGCATCTGATGTGTAAAATCATAAATATCCAAGTTTATCAAGGGTTTATATCAAGCTGATGCACATTCCCAACTGAAAGTGAGTTATCTTTCCATGCTTCTTTAGGGGGGTTATTTCAGTAAGCACACTTGAAAATACTGTATAAACAGAAACATAGATCAGACTCAACCTCTGGTTGATCATAATCACTCAGTAGCTACTCTTGTGCACATACTACTGAAGCCATAATTCATATTATCACTATGATTACGGAAGGTAGCAAAATGGTTGCTATGAAGAGTACAGTGTATAATTAAAGCCATGCAGTTAGAGACACTGCTCCCATCTGAATAGCTACATATAAAATTATTTTACTTCAGATAAGTTCCTTTGAGTTCTGTGGAAGGTACTCTCACACCACTGGGTAGAGGATATAGAATAGAATAGATTTTTATTTATATCCCGCCCTACTCAGCTTTTGTTGACTCAGGGTGGCTCAACAACAAGTAATACTACAATACAAAAATGCAACGATACCAATTCAGAAATTAAACATTACAATACAGTGCAGTTAATACAATAAAACTATCCATCATAGAAGCAAAAGCAAAAATACAATTCAGCACAAGATATAATTATAAATAAGGTATTTAACAATACAATAATACAATCAATACAATAACTTACGGACGGAGCCCGGAGCTCACATCTCGGATGTCCTCACAAAGCACAAGCTCAGATAAGGAAGCAGCTGGAAAAAGGCCCAAGAGAGTCTTTAAGGCCATGCCAGCCGCCTCACAGCTGGGGCCAGTCTCTTCTCCCCCCGCTCTTCCTGGGGGGGGGGGCGTCCGGCGGGTCCGGAGGGTCTGGCATGGCAGGTCTCCTTATGGCCACGCTGGCTGCCTCGCAGCTGGGGCCAGTCTCTTCTCCCATCTCCGCTCTCACTGGGGGTGGGGCAAGTCTGGTGGCTCCGGCACGGTGGGTCTCCCTATGGCCACGCTGACCACCTCGCAGCTGGGGCCAGTCTTTTCTTCCATCCTCACTCTCAATGGGGGAAGGGGCATCCAGCAAGTCCGGTGGCTCCCGAGAAGGCAGGCGGGAGCAGCTTCAACCACCCCGATGAGCTGCAGCTGAGGGGCCGGTCCTCTTCCTCTACCTCCAGCGTTGACATGGCCAGAGGTAAGCAGGTGGGAGCGCTCCCTGCCTTTTATCCCTCCCGGACAGGCGAGACCTGGGAAGGCAGGCAGCAGCAGCTTCGACTGCCCAGATGAGCCGCAGCTGAGGGGCCGGTCCTCTTCCTCTGGATTTCAATCTGTGATAGTAATAGTGACCAAAGAAGATTTTTGAATATTAGAGAATGTCTGTGCTTAATCTTGTAAAATCAGAGATGAGCAACTGAGTTGGATATGACTGGCTTTCGAGCAAGAGCAACCTTTACCTTTACCACGATGTTTCACATTTTAGTCCTCTAAGAATTTTCAAGTCTGAACTCAATATTTTGTTAATTTTCTTTTTACATATCAATAAAGTAGAGAATATCATATATTGCCACCATTCTTCCCCTTGGTTCCCTCAGTTCTCCACAATTTTTCACCTTCCTCCTAGGAAATATTAGAACATACAACCATGTCACTGGCTTGATACAGTTCAGGGAATGTTTTATCACTTGCTTTTCCAGCCTTTAGATGGTTAACCTAGTAGTTTAAGAAGCAAACCTATTATTATTTTTTGCATCTATATGCTAAAACTCCCACACATGAGTTTATTGGAACATTTATTAGCCTTTCTGGTTTTTGTATCCTGTCATATCTTAGAAATCTCAGTGGAGAGTAGGGATGTTACTGACTGTAGTGCTTAGAAAAATGCTGCCTTGGATTTACAGTTAGTATAATACATACATAATGCTATTTGTGCCTGAGGACAACCCAATAGAGTAGGAAGTAAATGATACAACTGAGAATAGAAGACATACAGGTAGAGGAAGAACAAAAAAATTGGAGCAACACTAGGAAGTGCCAAACTTCCTGAAATAGAAATGCAACTGGCTTGTAAAGTGAAAGCACTACTGAAAAAGCAGAGGATGTAATCTCATAAAGCAAGAAGCCGGGAAAATCAGTAGAATGGAATAATTTGTTTAGCATAGGAGTTCTCAACCTTTTTAAGTTGGGGCCCGGGTCATGCTCCCTCAGACAGCTTCAGGGGCCAGATGGACATTTTGCTCTTCCTACACCACATGGCACTTCCTGGTGTGGTGGGAGCGGTGGGGGGGGGGGCACACGAAATGGTGCCGTGGGCTGCAGGTTGAGAATCCCTGGTTTAGCAGATTGATAAACGCATGTCCCATTCTTTTCTCTAAGGAACCCAAGCTGGCATGAATTGCCAACCTTTGGTGTGGGTGAGCTAAGTGGTTGCCCAGAGCACCAACTTGAGAAGAGTAACAGTTTGAACTAAGGGGGTGATAAGGACATATTGTCCTGTTGCTTCTAGCTGACAAATAATGTATCACTGCTGGGATTCTCAGGGTGTATATATATGCCTGCATAGCCTTCTGCATGTATAACAAACAACAGGGTATTAACTACTTTATTCAGTGAATGGGTCAGCAATATACAAGAGTCTTTACCAAACTTTTTTGCTACAGTTTGTTCAGTACAAAACTGGTACTCGATCTAAGGCTCGATCTAGATTTGGCCATGTTGTTACTACAAATGTATAGGGAAGAGGACTGAGGAAATATAGCTTGGAAGTGTTACAATTAGACATACTATTTCTGTGATGGCAAGCTTTGGCACTCCAAGTGTTCTTGGACTTCAATTCCCAGAAGCCATATCAACACTCCTGCTGATCAGGGCTTCTGGAAATTGAAGTTCAAGAACAGCTAAAGTGCCAAGGTTTGCCATCACTGTACTATTTCATCAGAAGGCTGAATTCTTTGACCTTGTCCATCTCTTCTGGGACCCATACCATCGGTCCCGGGATGGGAGACAGCTGGGGTGGCTGGCCCCACTCCCCCTGGCCCTGCCCAACCAGGAGGTAGAAGAGGCATCAGAGTTGCCACTTGGAGGACCTTGTCCATCTCTCCTGGGACCCACGCCATTGGTCCCAGAATGGGAGACAGCTGGGGTGGCTGGCACCACTCCCTCTGGTCCATACCTGTCAACTTTTGGCTTTGAAAACAAGGGAAATTTTGTGGGCGTGGCCAAATAGGTTGGTGTGGCCAAATAGGTGGGTGTGGTCAAATCAGTGGGCGTGGCCAAATCCCCCCAACCCTTCCAGAGTTAGAGGAACCGGCAGAGAGGGGATCCCCCCACAGGACACCCTGTTATTAAACAGAAGAAACCAAGCGGTTTCTTCTCTTTAACAACGGAGTTTGGGGGGGGGTGGAATCGCTCCCTTCTCCTGTGTCTCCTGTGTCTGGGAGAGTTGGGGGACAAAGGGGGTCTTTCTCTCTAACCCTCCTGAACCTACCATCCTCTCCGCTGGGTCCCCTGGGATCAGGAGGGTTGGGGAGACAGACCCCTTTTGTCCCCCCCCAACCCTCCCAGCCCCAGGGGAGCCAGCGGAGAGGGGGATCGTTCACAACTGCCCACCCACTGATATTAAAGGGGAAACCCCAATCGGCTTTTCCCTTTTAATATCAGGGGGTGGGGTGGATTCGACCCCCTCTCCTGGGACCCGTGGGTCCGTGAGGGTTGGGGGGACAAAAGGGGTCTGTCCCCCCAACCCTTCTGGCCCCAAGGGAGCCATTGGAGAGGGGGATTGCAACCCCCCACCCACTGATATTAAAGGGGAAACCCTCATCGGCTTTTCCCTTTTAATATCGGGGGGTGGGGTGGATTTGACCCCCTCTCCTGGGTTCCGTGGGTCCGTGAGGGTTGGGGGGACAAAAGGGGTCTGTCCCCCAACCCTTCTGGCCCCAGTGGAGCCAGTGGAGAGGGGGATCGCAACCCCCCACCCACTGATATTAAAGGGGAAACCCTCATCCGCTTTTCCCTTTTAATATCAGGGGGTGGGGTGGATTTGACCCCCTCTCCTGGGTTCCGTGGGTCCATGAGGGTTGGGGGGACAAAAGGGGTCTGTCCCCCAACCCTTCTGGCCCCAGTGGAGCCAGTGGAGAGGGGGATCGCAATCCCCACCCACTGATATTAAAGGGGAAACCCCAATCGGCTTTTCCCTTTTAATATCAGGGGGTGGGGTGGATTTGATCCCCTCTCCTGGGTCCCGTGGGTCCAGAAGGGTTGGGGGGACAACTCTGGAGCTGGGCAGGGGCTGCCTTGACCGGAGACCACCATCCCCAGCCAGGGGTGAAGAGGAGGAGGAGGACCAGCTGAGCGGCCCCCGGCTCTGGAGGCCCTGCAGCGGCTGCGGTAGCTGGCTTTCCCGCTGCGCAGCTGCTGCTCCTCCTCACCCCCAGTTGGGGGTGGTGCTCTCTGGTCCAGGCAGAGAAATTAATAAAACCAGGGGGGGAGAGGAGTAAAAATAAGGGGTTTTCCCAGGTAAAACGGGGTGGTTGACAGCTTTGCTCTGGTCCCACCCAGCCAGGAGGTAGAAGAGGCATCGGAGCCACCGGTTGTGAACGTTGAGCCTCTCGCTCCACCGGAACCTTGAGTGGCAAGGACTTTGCAGCTGTACTATTCTGTTGTTTATATTGTGATTTTATTATCATGGCACAATTTGTACTGTATATTCCCTATTGTTTATAAACCGCTTTGGGTCACCTTAGGGTGAGGAAGGCGGTATATAAAAATATTTTCAATTCAATTCAATTCTTTTTTTATTAAACTTTTATTAATAAACATAAACTTCAAACAAACATAGAAATTACAAACACATAATAAAAACTATTGAAGAAAATGCTACAAAAAACCACAACATCAAAAAAAGAAAACAGCATATCCCCAGCCCAAAAGAGAAAGAAAATAATAATAACAGTATATTATTCAAGTTCTTGTTCACTCTTTCATTCTTTCTACTTTTTACACCTGTGCAAACCCCTATTCTGCAGTAATTTCGATTGGCACAGTATACTTAAGTCTTCCAGAACTGAATAGTGTCAGGGCCAGGCTTAACACCTTCTTCGCTAGTTAACGCGTGCTGTATGAAAGGTTTCCAGATTTCCCAAAATTGTATTTTGATTTTTAATCCCTGTTTTAACCAAATTTGACTAGTTAATTTTTCATTTAATGCCAGTTGCCAAACCTCTTTGTACCACCTATTCTTATTCAAACCTTCATTACTCTTCCATTCTTGAGCTATCAGCTGTCTAGCAACCAGCAGCAACGTCAAAATTAATTCTTTTTTACCCTCGCTTAATTTCAATTTTCCTATTTCTCCTAGTATAGTTAATTTGGGCTCTAAATTTATTGTTATATCAAGAATATCATTTATCTCCTTCTCTACCACTTTCCAAAATTTATTTGTTTTCTTACAGGACCACCACAAATGCAGATACAGTAATACCTCATACAAAGTCCGCTTCATACAACATGGGATTCATACAACATCGCCTAATTCCTTGGGAAAAGTTGCCTCATACAAAGTCGTGCGACGTTGTATGAGGCATTGGGGTTTTCCCAGGTTTAATTGTGCCTGGGCAGGATAAAAGGCAGGACACATGCGTGCATTGCTCTTGTGGGTTTCGCATGAGGCAAAGAGTGTTTAGGATGGTTTTGAGTGCAATTTTGGATTTTTTTGATTTTTTTCGTCAGAAATTTTAGAAGCATTCCTGGGATTTTTGCAGCATTTTTCAGGTTCTTGGACAATCAGGGTTGTTTGACAAGTTTTTGTAATGTTTTCAGCCTTTAGACAATGATTTCTTAAAGTTCTGTCAGTTTCCTGTCTGTTTCCTTGACCTTGCCCTGAAGTCTGTGCTGTTACAGTACAATGTATCTCTATGGAAATGACATTGTATGAGGCATCGCGGCAAGGATTTGGATGTTGTATGAGGTATTGCAGCTAGGATTTTGCATTCCTCATACAAAGTCCAAATCCGTATAAAGTCCAAACTTGTGGAACCAAGTTTGGACGTTGTATGAGGTATCACTTTATGTTCCCTTTTGTTCATTGCATCTCCAGCACATATCAGATTTAGTAGTATCTATTTGCTTAATTCTAATTGGAGTATGATACCATCTCCATAATACCTTACAAACATGCTCCTTTTCCTTAATTGACATGGTTTTTGTTATTCTATTTTCCCACTTTTTCCTCCAATCTTCTTCTTCAATTTTAATATTTAAATCTTCCTCCCAAATTCGTTTAAGTGTGTAATGGGATTCTTCCCCTGGGATAAGCATTTGGTACAATTTACCTACCAACCCCTGTAATTTTATTTTCCCTTTCCTTATTTGCAGAACCAACTCTTCAAAAAACATCTTTGCCCTAATTACTCCTATAATCCCCCTTATCGATTTATCCCATTTCTCCATCCTCAATTCTTGAAACCAATTTAATTTTAATTTATTATATATTTCTTTCCTTTTCTGATATGTATTACAATTTTTAATCCAGTCTATTTTTAATAACACTTTTTTCTTGTATTAGGGTAGATCTTGTTTTGTGTGATGATATTATTGGACAACTCTGGAAATCTAAGATTTTTATAATTGGAGATAGGTCTGGTGCCAATTTCCTCTTAACTCCTCTCCATACATTGTAAATATTCTGTATAGAGAAACAATTAATCACTATTTTATTATTTGTTTGGGCTAAAAATATTTCCCCTTTTAATTTTTTAAATTCTTCTTGTTCCCCTTCACATGTTACCTCATTTTGTTGAATTAATAATTTTATTAATTTCTTTAAATGAAAAGCTTGATAATACGCTTTAATGTTTGGAATAATTAAACATCCATGTTTATTCTTCTTATCCCACAATCCTTTACTAATTCTCGCTTTTTTATTATTATTACAAATACCATTTATCAATTTTTGCCAATTATTTAGTTCCAACTCTTTAATTTTAATCGGTAGCTTTTCAAATAAAAAATTCAATTTAGCCATAACTTTCATTTTACAAATATTAATCCTTCCAAACCATGAAGTCTTTATCCGTTTTATTTGTTCTATTAATGGTTTTAAATTATTTCTTAATTTATTAAAATTAATATTATGTAAATCTTTTGGATCTTTCATCACGAATATTCCCAAATATTTCAATTCATCTTTTATTGTAATATTAAATCTATCTCCAATTTTTTTCCTTTCCGTCTGAGTTAAATTACATGTGATGGCCTCAGTTTTCGTCCAATTAATTTTTAGTCCTGTTACTTCTTCAAAGGCTCTTAAATGTTCTTGTAATTTACTTAAGTTATTGAAAGGATCTTTTATTACTAGCAAGGTATCATCTACAAATAGACTTATTTTTTTATTCTCTATTCCCATTAATTTATCATTCTGCCTTATATCATTTGCTAATAATTCCATTGCCAATATAAATAAACATGGGGACAATGGACATCCTTGTCTTGTCCCCGTGTTTATATCAATTTCTTTGCCCAAACAGTTATTCATTTTAGTTTTACTTTCTTTATACAGTTGATCTATCACATGCTTAAATTTAGGGCCAAATTGTTATTTCTCACATATTCCTTTTATTGTTTTCCATTGAATCGAATCGAACGCTTTATATATATCTAATGCCACATACTTTTTGTTTATTATTTTTCAATTTATCAATAATATTAATTTAACGATTTATTAATTTGTCCATTTGTCTCCCCTTAACGAACCCTACTTGATCTTCCCCAATATAATTATTTAAAAATGTATTAAGCCGATTGTTAATAATTGAAGTAAAAAATTTTGCATCCTGATTTAGTATTGAAATTGGCGTATATGCTTCTATATTCTCTTTGTCTTTTCCAGGTTTTAGGAATTAGAGTCATTATCGAATTACTCCAGGATTTTGGAATCTCCCCCCCTTCCAATATATAATTATATTATTATTTTTTAATTTGGGAATCATTACCTCTCGATATTCCTTATAGAATTCCGAAGGAATTCCATCTTCTCCTGGCCTTGTCCTTTTTTAGATTACTAATTACCTCTTCTATCTCCTTGTCTTTAATACCTTGCTTCATTATATTTAAGGTTCTTCCTTTAATTGGTATGCCAAGTTCTTATCCAAATATGTTTGTAATGCATTATCTTCAATTTTGTGTTCTGTATATAATTCTGTATAAAATTATTCTGCTACTAATAATTTATTTTCCAATTTATACTGCTTTATACCTTCTTTGTTAATTAAAGTCTCTATGTATCCCTTACTTTTTTTGCCGTACTTCATTTTTCATATCTTTATTATTGAATTCAAAATCATTTCTTTTTAAATATGCAAAATCTACCCTAACCTTTTCAACTTCTGCAGCAATTGTTTCCTTTTTAATGCCTGTAGTTTATTTCAAATTGAGTCGCTTCCTGTATCTGCATGCTTCCTTTCTTGTTCTTTTATATCTTGATCTCTTTTAACTGCTTGACTATTCATTTTTTTCCAAATATTGCTTTCTCTTGTATATAGTCACCTCTAGTAACCGCTTTCATTGCATCCCAAAGGATATGTAGTTTCACCTCTACCGTGTCGTTATTCTCCCAATTCCTTATCCACTTATTTATTGATCTTTTTTATCTCTTCATTTTTTTAATAATTTAGTATCCATCCTCCATACCTTATTTTGGTAATTACTACTTTTTCAACTGCAACTCTATCGAAATCATTGTATGATCTGAAATATTGAAGTTGCCATAATTAAAATTTTCTAAATTCTTAAGTATATTTTCTGACACAAAAAATAATCCAATCGAGAGTAAGTTCTATGTTTTAAAGAACAGAAGGTAAATACACTTTCTTTACCCATCAACACTCTCATCGCATCCCATAGTCCAAATTTCCCTATCCATTTGTCAATCAATTTATATTGGATCTTTCTGGAATTATTTGTTGTATCTATTGCTGACCTTATTAAATTAAAATCCCCCCCATGATTAAATTTGATGATCTTTCTTTTTTATAATGGGCAGAATTTTGTCTAGAAAAATCCCTTGATCCTTATTTGGTGAACATATATTAACAAATGTATATTCTTCCTCCTCTATTTTTCCCTTTATTAATTGGAACCTTCCCTCCTTATCTTTGATACTCTTTCTCATTGAGAAATCTAGCTTGTTTGATATTAATACAGCTACTCCTCTTGAATTACTTGATCCTAAACTTTTCTCATATATTTCCATCCCTTTTATGTAAATATTGTTCTTGTTTTCATTTTTCTGATGGGTCTCCTGGAGAAAAATGATATCCGCTTTCTCCCTTCTCAAAACTCCTTCCACACATTTCCTTTTAATTTGATTCCCTAGACCCCTGACATTCCATGAGATAATTTTAAACTTTTTAAGTATACATAGTTAGTGCTTTCTCTACTATTACTGCAGAATTCCCCATGATATGTGAACCAGTACTTTAATTAACAACAGCAATTATACCTTCCTTCCCCCAGTGCATCTTATATTGAATAGTAAACATAAATTTTATTAAAAGAAGAAAAAAAGTAAAAAAGACAAAAAGATAACAAAACATAAACAAAAAAATATCTACCCTCCCCACTTTCTACTAAAAGTAACTTTTGAAAATAAAGAGGGGAGGGGGTTGCGGGTGGTGAATGACTTAATAACTTAACTTAATATCCGTTTCTTGTTCATTTTTTATTTTTTATTACAAGTGTTTATCTTAATTTATCTTAATTTATTCAACACAATAGTCTTCTCTCTTTTTTATCTTTTTAAGACCTATTCATTTCCTCCTTCTGCCCCTTCAACTTCCTCCTCATTCCGTTCTGTCATGGGCGTTACTCCCGCATTTATTAAAGCTTCTTTAAGTTGTTTCCATTCTTTAGACCCCTTTTCTATAATCTAAGCCTCCATCAAGATTTCTAAACCATCAGAGTCTTCCCTTATCCAATAATTCTTCCCTTTCACTGTGAAAAGTAATTGTTTGTGTGGTCTCCATTTATATTGTATGTCTTTCTCATGCAATTTTTTGTAATTGGCTTTACTTGCAGCCTCCAAATGCGTTATTCTAGTGCAATATCTTTATAAATTTCTAGCTGTGCCCCCTCCATTTTTAAAGCTTCAGGTCCCGAGGAATTGACATATTTCATTATTCTTAATTTTTGTCCTAAATTAACAAATCTTAAAAAAACATTTCTAGGTCTTTCTTGATTCCTTTTTTGTCCTAATCTGTACACACTCTCTATATCCTTCAGTCCCATTTCCTCTCCCACTCCCATTGCATTAATCCAATCCACCAGTCTTTGCCTTAAATTGTCCGGGTTCCGTTCTGGTATATTCCTAATAACCACATTACTCCTTCTCCCTTGATCTTCCATTCTTTCCAACCTCCTATCATATTTTTTCTGTTTCTCCTTTTTTAACTGTACCTGCTCCTTAACCTCTCTTAACTCGTGTTTCATTTCCCAAACCTCTTTTCCAATACCATTAACTCTCTCCTTTAATTCACCTATTTCCTTCAAGAAATTGGTACACTCCTTCTTGGTATTCTTGAATGCTTGTGCAATACTATCTTTTATTTCTTTTTGAAATTTCTGATTGTCTTTTGATCACTGATCTTCTAATGTTTGGAGTTTAGGTTGGAGTTCTTCCTCTAATTTATCAAACCTGGACTCCAGGTCTCTTCTTAAATCATTTAAATCTGGGCTTGGACCCCTATCACCAACTTGTTCTTCTTCTACCTCCTTAACCCTTCCCTTATCAAATCCTTTTTTCTTGGTAGCCATCTGTCTTTCTGCCTCTTCTCCTCTCAGTATCTCTTGTCCCTCCACTCCTGTTTGTTTTTCTTTCTCCTCCTGTTCTCTGACTTCTTGCTGTTTAATTTTTAACTTCCTTTCAGCTACCTTCTTCCTCAACTCCTCTAGTTTTTGAATCTCATTAAGTTCTTCCTGCAGCGATCTTCTCCTCCTTTCCTCCTGTTCTCTTCTCTCCAGTCTATCTACTCTCACCCACGTTATATCCTGTTCAAAGTTATCAATTCTTTTACTCATTAAAACTACAACCTTATAATCACTCTTTTTTTAACCCAAATCTTATAATCATTAACAGGATCCTAAACTGACAACACAATGATATATTTATATACTTATAATATATAACTGTATATATACCAAAAGAGAATAATAGAACCAAAATTTGTATGAAAAACAATCCAATATAACTGCTTTGAAAATACTGTTCAGCCCTTCTTCTTTCTTAAACCCCTCTTTTCAAAAATACATCCAGGTGTTCCAAACTCGAGATAAGGGAGAATATGCAATTATGTCTCCAGCTGGTGAGTCTCTGAGTTCTTGAAGTCTTGCAGCCCTGTAGCTCCCTTTCGCAACACTATATCCCTCTTTGGCCCTCTGTTCATCTGCTCTCTGCTTCAACTTCCAAAACCCACAATCCTGTAGCAGTCCGAAGTTCGACTGGTCACACAATAAAAGTCCTTTTTATTAACTATTCAATGCAAAGAAACCATTGAGAGTCCGATAGTCACTATTTCTTTATTGCCTCTTTAAAGCCACAGTCCCGACGATAGACCCCGGTAGTCCACGAAAAAGAGTTCTTTTACTGTAATGTTCTAATTATATTAACTTCAGTCTCTTCCATAGCTCCAGGACTCCTTTGCTGTTAACTCCAAAATTATCACCTTGCTCCCGCAAGTCTTAACTTCCTGGTATCTGCTGCCCACTTTTTACCTTCTTTACCTTTCATTCCTCTCAATTTCTTTCATTCCTCTTAATCCCCCACATTTCGCTCTGTGTTTATTTATATTGTTCCTCCTGGTCGAATGTTTTCCACTGGGAAAATGGAGGTCCTACAAACTTTTCGGTCTCGCAGTTCGTAATTCCCACTCCATAAACTGCCAACACAACCCAGACACGGCTTAAACACTGAGTCAGTATTAAGGGATCGCCAACTTCAGTTTCTTAATTCCGCACTAGTACACTGCTCCCTGATGGAGACAACCCTGAGTTACCTCAGGCTATCCTCGAACATAAGAATCTGTGGAGCCGAGTGTTTATTAAAGTTCTTTTGCTAAATCCCACTGTCCCACCATCTGGCTTTAATCACCAAAGTTCCAATATTCCAAAGTCTAATAATTAAGGGGGAGTTCTCCTTTTCTTCCTTTCTTTTTCAAGTAACTTACGTCCCGGAGCTGCTGAAACCGCTGATCTCAGTCAGTCTCTCCAGTCTCGCAACTTTCCGAGCCTGCGAGGAAACTGTAGCAGCTTGCCCACAACCACAAGACCTCTAGTTTTCTCAGCGACCTCTATATATTTTAACCTCCAATTTATCCTAGCCAAAGGTGTTGATCTCACAATCCATTTAATATATTTTTGAACCCAAAACACAACTCCGGAGCACCTCCTTTCCCACTTTTAAGTGGCTCTCCCTTCAGAACAAATGGAAAAAGATACCGGTCAATCTGCCATGATGCTCTGCCGCCCACCCCTCCAATTCAATTCAATTCAATTCTTGTAGCTATGGAGGTTATATTGGAGTCTGTAGTGGATACTTTGCAGCAAGAGTGATTTGGTGGTGTGCTGAACATTAAATCTGCACAAGACCTGCAAATTGTCATATACAGACAAAAGAAGAATCTTATCATTTTAGTGCATGGAAAAAACATGTTGTGTTGTCTCATTTCCTGAGCAAGGATGTAGGAAGTCAGATTTTCTATCCCTAGACAATAGTGGTAAGAGTGGCAAGACAGAGGCCTTCATTTCTTATTCAAAGCCCCCATTCACCCCCCCTCTCAAAAAAAAAATCTGCTGTCAATATGGCTATGAAGCTCCATTTCAGGACATTTAAGAACCTTTTAGAAGAAAATTGTAGAAAGAAATACTATATGTTTAAAAGCTCTGGTGGCACAGTGGTTAAACTGCTGTACTGCAACCCAAACTGCTGACATTGTGAGTTCAGTCCTGATGGGACTTAAGGTTGATTCAACCTTCCATCCTTCCAAGGTCAGTAAAATGAGCACTCAGCATGATGGGGGCAAAATCCTACTTTCCTTGTTAACTGCCCAAAGAGTGCACTAAGCACTATGGAGTGGTATATAAGTGGAATTGCTATTGCTATTTTATATTCTGCTAATTGTTGCTGCTATATCATTGCCTTTAGTGGACTTCATGGAAGATATCTGGCTGCCATACAATACACTCACATAGTACACACAATTTGTTAGTGCATGCATAGATGCATTAGTAGATATTTCAGAATATGCTTGAGTTGCAGCTATGCTTTAAGTGTAACCAGATTTATTGTGAGATCAAACATCTGATTAAGCATCTTAAATATGCTGTTGTTTTGCAAAGGATCCATTATGCTTAGCTGGCCAACATTTCTACTTCAGAAGCCAGTGCAGAATAAATGAATACAGCAGATGGATATAATCAATGGTCAGTTAGCAATTCTCAGGGTAGCTGAATTTCAAAATATCATTTTCATCTCTCGATTGCTGAAGAGTATGAAAAAGAAATGGTGACTCATCAGGCATCTGAGCAATAGCTCCTAGACTAAGAGACTTGGACTTTTTGAGTAATAGTAAGACCCACCCACACTTCCCTACTCTTCTGAGCTAGCTATAACCCCTCAAACTAGTTTGTGGATGAAAAGGTGAATGGATTTGTTCAGTAACAATAAATTTGTGTGAGCTACCTGTATATCTGAAGTAATGTGAAGCACTTGGGGCTGGCTTCATCTTGAGTAGGCAATTTTGATCCATTAATTTCACAAAAGCTGTCCTCCCAGCAATAGAGATGAAAACTGCTAGAATTAGATCAATACAGCCTTACCAGTTTACAGATTCTACCAGAAGGCACCGCTATAATGAGTAATTGCATGTCACAATTTACCACTCTACTACTGGAAGTGATCCACAGCAGTACCTCCCAACTATAACTTATTTGCCTGGAAGTCTCAACTGTGGGAGAAGGAGGACAGGATATCTGGAGCAACACCACATGGCAAGAAGCAATACCTAGCATAGGTCTGGGTCAATAACAATACAGATCCATTCTGTGCATTGATTTTTCTGCACCATCCTGCTGCAGCCATCACAGAACACTCACCAGTCTTCTCAGTGACAGCAGCCATTTGCTGTTCTCATTGGCATAATATTATACCCTGTCACAGGACCACATTGTATAAAATGTCAAGTGCTCAAATCCTGGGTGTTTAGTGCCGATACACTTTGAATGTACACACTGATGGCTGAAAGAGATCAAGATGGAGCTGCCTTAGCATTTGTTTTCCACCAGTGAAGTACTAGATACTAGGTGGCATCCTCATGGTGATGATCAGTAGTGTATAATATTCAAAGGGATATTATGAAAGGAGAGACTTTGAGGAATCACAGACTGCACTGGCAACTTTTGAACCACATGCTACACCAGGGGTCCCAACCTATGGCCCACAGGCCGGATCCAACCCAGGGTGCCAATTAATTAGGCCCATGGTGAGAACCCTACTGCCACTGCCAGAAGTGCAGAAATCTCATGGGAAGTGCCGAAATTTCATTGAAATCTCACAGGAAGTGCCAAAAAATGTGGCAAAAATGCAGCAAAACCAGCCATAATGCAGTGAAAATGCACCATCCTCACTCCTGCTGTCACTGGGTGGTGAAAACAGTGGGAGGGACCATGCCTCCAGCCAGCTCAGCTGTACGAGAGGGCATGGTCTGCCTGCAGTACAAAAAGGTTGGCCACCCCTGTGCTACATCAACATTTGATTATGTAGAGAGAGCAGTCACTTTCTCCACTTTAGAACAAAGTGTGTAGTTGTTTGATTCAAAATAGGATGTTTAAATGCAAGGTACAGACTTGGCTGCCACTACTACACCACTGAAATCTTACAGTGCAGTAGTTAATATTGTGATGGCACATAAATGGGAACATGTGTAGCTTCCAGCTGTGTATGGTCCACCTCCGCAATACTGCTTCCAAATATGAAGATTCCTGTTAGCTATCATAGCTGATAGCTGTTGATAAATCTATGCTCTAGAAATCTATCTCAGCCTTCTTTAAAATCATCTAAGCCAGTGACCATCACCATTGATGATAAATGTTATATTACTTACATACTGTGTGTAGAGTGCATAATTAGGTCCAGTGAAAACCTATACAGGTGCATTCAGCAGCAATCACCACTGAGTTTGATTGAATTTTTTCAAATGAATGTGCATATCTCAGAAGCCATTAATTACACACTGCTTGCCATACCTGAATCTATTACCAGTGCCATATGCTCTTTTCAGAACAAAAACTGCTGCCACTTTCCTGTTTTACTATTTATTTCTGGGAGGCCTCATTCACTTCTCAGTATTGACTTTACACTGAACAGCATATAAAATGTATGTTCTGTAAATGGTTTACTACCAAACAGAACTGAGTGGGCCAAAGTATAATTGCCAATGGAATGTTCATCATTAAAAATATGATATTTCAAATGTCAACTTAATTTTAAGAGGAAAAGGTTATCAAAAATATAGATCAAACATTTTGGAACACTGTTTAAAACAGTTGGCTGTTGGTAACTGAACTAATGCCCAAACTATCTGACAATTATAAAGCACTCATAAAATTTTGAACACATAAACCATCTTGCTATTTTTTTGACACCCTGAGGATCACAACACAGTGGGAGCCCAATTTAGTTTAGAAGGGCAGCTCCTGAAATACAGATGAAAATACACAGGAGGTTTCAAAAATTGAACTAGAATGAATCCTCTTACAACTTCCTGTGTATTAGGCTGACTTGCTTATTTATCGCTGTATCATCTCTGTGAACCTACTTCATTTCCTCATAAACTACAAACCTAGTATGGAAAATTGTCCCCTCATTTAGAGTGCTTGACCAATATGAAGATGAGGCACATTAGTCAAAACAAGAGTGTTTTACAGATAGATTTTTTTTGTCATTTAAATTTTTTCTCCTCCAAAAGAGAGAGAGAGAGAGAGAGAGAATGAAAGACATTTTGGGAGGTTGCAAGAACTTTCAGTTTAGGGGTCTCTTAGTGCTGTTTTGAGAATGTGAACAATGATTATTTTAAACTTTTCTCTGAACTGTTTATTCTGTGATACTATACAATATGTAGTACTATTAGAGCTTCCAAAGGTCATCCTTTTGGGGAGTAACTTCCATAATCCCCAGGCAATGTTATGGCCATTTTTCTAACTATAAATCCCAGGGACATTCTTGAACTGGGGGAAAATGGTGGGGGAAGAAATGTTTTGGGAAAACAATGTACGTGGCAAAGACAGCTGCTATGTAGTCTATCTGAATGGACCTGCAGTTGTTGCCATTCACGATTGCATTGAGGTTGGTGAAATGTATTTTATTGAAATATTCTATAATGTAACATGATCTATACATAACAGAGCTATGTGTGACTGGGGGAAAACAGTCTCCCTCAGTTCACAAGGCACAAGTCCAGTTCAAATGAACATCACCCTGCTTTGTGAATTGCTGTGACAAATCATTATTGTTGACCAGACAGGGTTTGGAAGAAAAAGAGGAAGATGGAAATAAACAAGTGAATTATCATCTCAGCCATATGAATGAGTGTCAAACTGTTTTCTTTATTAAAGGCAAACTACAGGGTGGCCCATAAGACCCTACCCATCCATATGTATTATATTTAAAAAAATTACAGAGAAATATGGCCGATTTAAACCCGTGTACACTTTGTATTGCCATAGATTTGCATTAGTTTTAGTTACAAATAAACTGCACTCTCTTGTTCTCATTAATCAGTTCCTTTCTCTCCTGCTTGCAGCATTCTTTCAAGACTTCTTTAAATTATTGCTACAACCACAGTATAGAGGAAATGGCATTATCACGCTCTTCATGTCAGTTGATTGCAGCCATTTAACTACACTGTTCAGATTTGGAGTTCAGTAATTTGAGTAAGAGTGACCAGATTCCCTTTCTTGGCTTTGTGTTGCTCCACTGGTTGGTTGTGCAGTCCTGTTAAATTTTTAAAATTAATTTTGGAATTTATGCCTGCGTAGATTGCTGCAGTTTTCAGCTGGCACTTGTGTACATGATCATGAGGACACATAGAGGCAGGTTACAGCACATACTAGACCACGGGTACATTGATTACATCACACTCCCCAAAAGAAATCCTGAAATCCCTTTTCTGTCTTGTTTTGCTGTGCAATTTGATCAATATACATTTGGGCAGCTGTAGGTAGCTTGAAACTTCCAAAAGGAAAGAAGGAAGGAAGGGAGAAGGAAGGAAGGACAACCATCATTGATGGAAACTGTGCATGTAGATAAAAACCTAGGAGTAAAGCCAGAACAATGCATTTATCTTTTTTGGAACAAGAGGACAAATATTTAAAAACATAATTATATTGAGAATATAGAATCAAGAAAGTTTATAAGACACACTGGTGGTGGGTTCATGTAGTAGTTATATGTAACTGTATAAAGGTTTCTCATCTGGTGTGTGTTTTTGTAGCATTTGTGATGTTTGTGTTTATTTTTGTGTATGTTTTTGTATTTTAAACAAACAAAACAAACCTGAAATTTAGGCAGTAATTGGTAAATGCATGACATGATTGTGATGTAGCTGAAAAATCATTTGAAGAAGGAAAGAGCTGACTGGATAGCTCAAAAAGTTAGGCAATTTGGGAGTTCAGTTCCTCACTGTACTTCCTGGGAGAAGAGCTACCCTGTGTAGCTGTGGGCAAGCTTCATAGTCCCAGAGTGCCCCTCCCCAAAGAAAGGGACAGTAAACCATTTCTGTGTACTGTACTGTATACCTAAAAACCCTGGAAGGTGTCACCAGAAGTTGAAATTAACTTGATGGCTTATAATTAGTATCATTATGGAGGAAAGAAAGCGTGTAACTTAAACAAATATATAAGTAATAAAAATGACTCAGACCTGTTCCCCTTGTGACTATTGCAGGCGCACCCCCCAAAGAAAGACTCAGACACCAGTATTGGATTAAAGGCATTGGGCCACTTTTATTGAATAATGCCCTAGTCCAAATTATCACTTTCAATTGGTGTATCATCCAATTGTAATTCTTTAAGGCAAACAGGCCGCAGTAACACTGGTAAGGTTCCTCCCAAAATGCCAATGGAAATTGGCTACATGTATCTATTTGTATCAATTTGTTTGTTGACACAAACAAATTGTTGATCGGAGTCAATATACTATCTACTGACCCCACCCTATGACGTGTATCCGTTCAATATCAGGGTGATGCAGGCTGTGCAGCTCCTGCCATCAGCCCTTGCATGGTTCACCCTTGACCGGCCAATCTTATTCCCCTGTACCTATCTACGTGTTGGCCAGTCAATTGCGAACCTGCCGGATACCTATGGGTCATAAATCTGTTACCTTACCAGTGCTACCCGCCACATGGGGAGGCGTCCATGATGACTCACCGCCCCGCCACCCAGACCATCAGCTCGGTCACCAGGCCTGCTTGCACGTCCTCCAGGAAGAGGTCCAAACCTCTGGCCGACAGATGGACCCCATCTCTTGCATATAGACCATAATCCTGCAAGCCTATCCTAGGATGTTGAATGGCTGTTCCAAAGCTATTGTCAAAAAGGAACCGGGTGACAGCCCTGTTCAGTGACCGTCGAGCACGATCCAAGCCACGGAGGTCAATGCCTCCCATGTAACGGTGTCTCTGCACGATGTCAGACCATAGCAGACGCGTGTACGGCCATAAGTGATGTAAAAAGGCCAGGTCACTGCACACCGACATTTTTAAAGAGAGGCCAGTGATCTGTCCGAGATCATTGCTGCCAAGGTGCAGAATCAAGACATCAGGCGGTCCAGCATTCCTGATGGACATCAGGAATGGCAACAGTTCCCACCATCTCATGCCGCGCTTACCGTACCAACGCATACATGCGGCTGCACGTAGCCCGAGATAGGGTCCCCAGTCTGTCGCCACAGCATACTGCACTGCCCATTGCACGTAACTGTGTCCCACCAGCCATACTGCCACCGGTGTGCATAAACACACAGGGTCTGTAAAAGAAGGAAAAATGGGAATTAATGACATAACTGGCACTCATGCAGTAAGGGGGTGTACATATAAAGAAAAAAACGTGGACCCCCATCTGCCCATGCGACGTATATCAGCATCAGTGTACCCAAACGCAGCCGCAGTTGAAGCAGCGCCTATCCTAAATGAATGGGTGCCGTAACGAGCCCCAGGGAGGCCGACACTGTGAAGTGCCATACCGGTCATCTTCCAAAACTGGAATTTGGTAAGGGGAGACCCATCCTGGTGGCAGAAAAACGGGCCAGGGTGCGTGCCACACACTGCCAAAAACTCATGTAGGGCACCAACCAGACAGATGTCAGCAATAGTACACCGTAGCAGTCTGACACCACTGCCTACTCTGTGCTGATCAGCCTTTGAGGAATGAATCCTGAACTGAGCCCACTCCTGGGTAAGAAAGACATCGTCGAGTTCCAGTGCCCTACGAGACGTGTCCCCCTTTGACAATGGGACAAGCTCACTGATACGGAGTGCTCCAAAAAAAGGCCAGGGTGGTAGCCGCATGAAAGAGAGCCTCCTCATACCTATCGTAACACAAGCTATGCCAACCTTGTGCAAGGTGTGTCAGAACCTCTGGTGAAACAGGGTGACGTGTGTCCGGGCGGCGGCCACGTTCACGTGTCCACCCTTGTAACACATGATGTATGCAGAAGTCATTCACGCAGTCAACGAAACCCCTCGCCTTAGCCATAAATGCCAAAGCTGAAAGCCTAGTGGCAATGGTGCGAGGCGCTAACCCTAGATCATGGAGGTAAACCATGAACTGCAGAATCTGGTTGACCGGGATCGGCCACACTTCGGGCAACTGCCTTTGCCCGCAAAAATTCCTTAACTGTAGGAGTACATGTAGGTACACCTTACGCGTGCGAGGTGCCAAAGACATGACGATCACCCGGTTCACCTCTCCTCGCCAAATGTCCAGATCTCGGCTGGGAGTGGAGAGGTCAGTTCCTCTGCTTCTGGTGCCAAGGCACGGAACCGGGGGATCTGCAGGCGGGATAAAGGGTCAGCAATATCATTATCAATGCCTGGTACATGTCTGGCCCTGAAAAGCACATTAAGGCGTAAAGACCTCAAAACAAATTGGCAAACTAATGCCATGACCCTAGGGGATTTAGATGTCTGGGCGTTGATAATGTGCACCACTGCAGCATTGTCACACCAAAAGTGAACTACTGAATTAGCCCACCTATCCCCCCAGAGCATCAGGGCACCCAAAATGGGGAAAAATCTCCAGAAAAGTAAGATCACGTAAACGATCTGTGCCTTGCCATGTCTGAGGTCATCGGCCATAGGACCACCTCCCTTCAAAGTAAATCCCATAACCCAGGGAGCCGGAGGCATCCGACTGTACTTGGAAATGCAGGCTGAGCATAAGCTCCGATCTCCAGAAGGAGATGCCATTAAAATCCTGAAGGAATGTGAGCCAGACCGTAAGATCCGCCCATAAACCTCTGGTCAGCCGAACCCTGTGGTGGCATTTTAAAAGGCTGCCATGGCGTCACACAGACACCTGGCAAAGGCCCTGCCAGGTGTTACTACCCTACAGGTAAAATTGAGGTGGCCGTGAAGCACCTGTAACTCTCGGAGGGACACCTTACGCCTGGCAAGCATTGCCATAATGGCATCAGAGATCCACCTCACCTTTTCCATGGGCAACCAGGATGTCTGGGCAACAATGTCAATCTCGATACCTAAAAAGGCAAGAGTGGTGGCCGGTCTCTCAGTCTTTTCAGGCGCCAGGGGCACAGCCAGTTCCCGCATAAGCACCTGAAAAGTGGCGAGTAGCTGAGCGCACATGTCCGTGCCTTGTTCCCCTCCGAACAAAAAGTCATCGAGGTAGTGGGCTACAGACCGAGACCCTGATCTACGAACAAAAGCCCAGTGAAGGAAGGTGCTAAACCATTCGAAAGCAGAACATGAGATAGAACAGCCAAAAGGCATGGCCTTATCTACATAAAAACTGCCCTGAAAACGGAAACCTAACAGCTCAAAGTCGTCCGGGTGCACTGGCAACAATCGGAATGCCGATTTGATATCACACTTTGCCAGTAGCGCCCCTGGGCCACATGAGCGTACCATCTGCAAGGCCTGGTCAAAGGAAGTATACCTGACCAAGCAAAGGTCATCAGGTATTGCATCATTGACCGAAGAACCCGCAGGGTAAGAAAGGTGGTGAATTAACCGAAATTAACCCGGTGACTTCTTAGGGACTAAACCCAAAGGTGACACCTTCAAGTTCGGGAATGGTGGGTCAGCAAATGGCCCAGCAACCCTCAGTGCAGCGATCTCCTTAGCTATAGATTGGGCGGCGATATCCTCATTACCCCTGAGGGAAATTAAGTTCGGGGCATCTTGAGGCCCACGTACCCCCTGAAATGGTTTGCGGAAGCCGAATTGAAAACCCTCAAGAAGGTACTTCACATCATCCTGTCTAGGATAAGTGGTAAACCAATGTTCCAATACCTGGACATCAATTGGGGAGGGGGCCTTTTTGATTGGTCGCACCATCAGAGAGAGCTCTGACCGCCCCCTGCCCACCCCTACCTCTGCCTCGTGATCCACCAGCCCGCGGGCACACAGAGGCGGCGTAAGGGACAGAGCAATTGGGGCACTCGTGCCGGAACTGACACTGACGCTTGTTGCACACTCCGTTGGCGGAGAAGCTCCAACACAGCAGGCGGACTGGAACCCCCTGCCCCGCCATCTGGCGGGGGACCTGTGTAGCAGCCGCCTGCTGCACGGCATGGCCACAATGGTACCGATCACCAGGCGCCGGCTGCGTGGGGGTCATGTACAAGAGCCAGAATTGCTGGCAGGGCTCATCCCACCTCATCTCAGGATGGAGGGCCACTCTCATCCTAAACTCCTCGTCATAGGCCAACCATGACGGTCCAGGGAAATCAACCACAGCCCGATAAATATTATCCAGGTATTGCACCATCGGAATGGCCAAGTCAGGGCAAGCCCTCAGGTATACCGCCATATAAATGAGGTAGGCCGGTAACCAATTGGCCCAGGTGTGCGGCGGCTTACTACAATGGGACAACTCCTTGTCCCTATCATCCTGCCCTTCCCTCTCTTCCTTGGTGGGCTCACGGTTTAGGAGGCAGAAAATGTCCACATATTCCCCCCTCCAAATCTTCTCCCTCGTGGCCTGGGAAAGATGGTCACCCAGGGGCAAGGAATAACCGGCCGTCGGTAGGGCCGCAGTTGGCACAGATTGAATTAAGGGTGTACCCAGCGGGCCCTGAACAACCCCTGAAACATTAGACATACCCCTAGGGGCGGTCACCCCTGTCATAACCCAGGGGGTAATTGGGGAACCAGGAGTTAACGGGACAGTGCGGATACAACTGTCCACCCATGGTAACCTGTCGTGGCCACGGCCACTGCACCCCCCCAGTGTGGCTGGGTAGTGTCACTGGTGTACTCAATTGACCAGGATACTCACCCGGTGCACCCCTGTGGGCCGCCCCCACCGGGGGTTCCAGCCCACGGCAGGCGTCGGAGCTCACGATGGGAATCGAGCTCTGCATGCCTCTACACCCTTGCCATGCAGGACCAGGCCCCTGCGGCAAGCCCTGCTGCGATGAACTAGCAGGGAGCTGTGAGGCACCAGCTTGGGCTGGACTGATGGCCTCAAGCAGCTCCACCCTGGCAGCCGCCCGCTGGACAGCGGTGGTCGACGAGTGGGCCGGAAATGCAGGAGGTGCAAACCCACCTTCAGCAGGTGGCGGGGCAATGCCCATTGATGCCTCCAGCACCGAAATGCATGTTAGGAGGGCATCAACAGCCTCGGACCCACCGGTATAAGGTGAGCCGGGCGGGCCGGATGGCCCACCAGGCAATTGCGGAGGTACAAATCCAAGTGCTGATCCTGGGCCCGAATAGGGCCACGACCAATAATCCGGCCCATGTGGGGCCGGGGGAATGGTGGGGCGGAAACCCGCACCAGGCCCAAGTGGGCCGCCCAGCCCAGAGCAGGGCAAAGACACCATAGGAGTAGTGATCCCCGAGGGGCCAGCCTGTGCCGCCCCTGCTTGGACCCCAGCATCGGGCAGGTAGGCAGCTGCCTGTCTGCCCACATTGGTGGTAGTGGCTAAACCGGTCCTACCACCCAGTTGCAGGGGCGCCGCCCGAGCCCTCCGGCCCGGGGGCAGCCCCTTGGATGTGGGGGTGGGTGGGCAGAGCCCTCTCCCTCGGCCGCGGCTTCGTAGCCATTGCCTTTCGCTTGGGAGCCATGTCTCCCAAGCCAAAGAGAGAATGAGGAAGGGGAATTCCCTTTTTTAAAAAAGAGCAGGCGAAAGCCGGGGAGAAAAGTGATGGAGAAAACTTCTCCTCTCTGTCGCTTCCACAAAATGGCAGCTGAGCTGCCTCGTGGCCACCCCTTTTAAAGAGGGTGGCCACACACCCCTAACTCACCCGGATGTCTGAGTCCAGGTGGGGGGGGGCCTGCAAAGAGCGCGGCAGCCATTTTTTCGCCGTGCTTGCATTCTATTTTCTTTTGAGCACAAGATATTTTTTTCCTGTTTCCTAGACATATTATGAGATCCTCTAACAGCCTTGTATTTGCTGGATTTATACTACAGTAATCTCTTTAGCTGCTGTTTTTCTGTTTTATCTCATAGGGTGCATTGTATTATTATGTGTTATGATTGTAAGTTTCCTTGAAGTCATTGTATGGTAAAAAGCAGAATAGAAAATACTGTTTGTAAATGCAGCTGCAGTTGTTTGTGCTAGTTTTGGTAGGTCCATATTTACTGACACTCCGTATTTTTTGGACTTGATCCACGAAAACTCACATTTAAACTCACATTTAAAATTACTCTTTAAGGTGCCACAACTTTTTTGTCTTTTTTGTTGTTTTGTTTTGTTTTGTTTACTCTCTGACTTGCTTGCACAGACTAACATGGCTACCACTTCAAAAATTTCATTCATATTTTTTTCAATTGTCATTGGTTAGATGTTCCTTTCTTACTCTATCTGTTCCCCTATGACAGTCTCAGGAAGTTGACACACGGCATTGTCTATTTATAAATGCAGGGAATAATACTGAACTGCCTACTGTTTTGATGCCACAGGCCTAGTCAAGATCCAAAGACATTTAAATCGATGAGACTTTCTTCTCAGAAAATATGTCTTGATTTCACGTACCATTAAAATAGGGGGAAAGCTTGTAAGGTTTTCTTCACAGAATAGCTAATTGAACAATCATACACTGTCAATTATTTAGACTGGGAAAGGAAGAAGATCTTCTCCATGTCCTGGCACAAGAGTCAGACCTACCAAGTGTAGAGTAGTGATAGAAGTATTTTTCTGTGGTTCTAATCCCCACAGAGCTTGAGTCTCACTGGGTGAACTTCGGCCATCGCTCTCTCTCTCTCTCTCTCCATCTAACTTATCAGGTCTATCGTTCAACAAGATGGGGAAGGAAGAGAGCCACTTTCATCTCACTGGAGGAAAGAAAGGATATATATGTAACTAATCCAATAGTAAATAAAAATGCACAGCATAAAAATTCATCTGGATCCACCAGTTGTGTTGTTGCTCTCTTTGCCTTAAGCCCTTGCAGAGCACTATGTATAGACTGATAATGAGTTGAATGGATGATGCAGGTGGAGAGGCTGGCTCCCTTTCAGAAATATTGAGATAAAGCTACTCCACAATATATGCATGTAGATACTTCTAGCTTTATATCTATTAGGGTAATAACAAACAAAGTTCAACAGGTATAACCTTCCAAGCATCAGTTATGAGTGTTGAAGTGAAAAAAACTATTTCCAGCAATGCCAAAGAGTGTTCAAATTATCAAACAATTGCGCTCATCCCACACGCCAGCAAGGTGATGCTCAAGATAATACAGACTAGACTTCAGCAGGATGTGGAGAGAGAATTACCAGAGGTGAAGGATGGTTTCAGAAGAAGCAGGGGGACTAGAGACCACGTTGCCAACATACGTTGGATCATGGAGAAAACAAAGGAATACCAGAAACAAGTTTACTTTTGTTTTATTGACTACATCAAGGCATTTGACTGTGTGGACCACAACAAGATGTGGCAAGTAATTAAAGAGATGGGAATACCAGAACACCTCGTAGGCCTCCTGAGAAATCTGTACATAATTCAAGAAGCAACAGTTAGGACAGAACACGGAATGACAGAGTGGTTTGGAATAGGAAAAGGAGTAAGGCAAGGCTGCATTTTATCAGCCTGCTTATTCAACTTAAACACAGAGCACATAATGCGCAATGCAGCGATGGAGGAATCACAATATGGGATAAAAATTGCTGGAAGAAACATCAACAAACTGAGATATGCAGCCAATACCACCCTAATGGCAGAAAGTGAGGAAGACCTAAAGAATCTCTTGGTTGGGGTGAAGGAGGAGAGTGCAAAAGCTGGTTTGAGACTCAATATTAAGAAAACCAAGATAATGGCAACAGGCCCTATCAGTTCCTGGAAAATAGATGGGGATGAAGTAAAGCAGTGACAGATTTTACATTCTTAGGATCCAAGATAACTGCAGATGGGGATTGCAGCCATGAAATAAAAAGGTGACTGATTGTTGGGAGACAAGCTATGAGAAACCTGGGGAACATAGTGAAAAGCAGAGACATCACATTGCAAACAAAAATTTGCATAGCCAAAGCAATGGTATTCCCGGTAGTAATGTATGGCTGTGAGAGCTGGACCATTAAGAAAGCTGAATGTGGTGTTGGAGCAGGGTTTTGAGAGTCTCCTGGACAGCGAGGAGAACAAATAGCTCAATCTTAGAAGAAATCTACCCTGACTGCTCATTAGAAGGTCAAATAGTAAAGATGAAGCTAAAGAACTTTGGACATCAAATGAGAATGAAGGATTCACTTGAGAAGGCATTGATGCTGGGAAAGGTGGAGGGCAAAAGAAGTAGGGGGAGGCCAAAGATGAGATGGCTAGATGGTATTGTAGACACAATGGGCACAGAACTGGAAAGGCTGAGGAGGATGGTGGAGGACAGAGGCACCTGGAGGACAATGGTCTATAGGGTCGCAAAGGTCGGAATCGACTGTGCAACAACAACAAACACATTTTCTGGGGTTTGCCAATGAATGGAGGAGAGGGAAAAGAAAATGTGGAAAAAAGAAGACAACACTTTGAAATTCTTTGCCAGACAAAATATATTTAATAACCCAAGATAGGAGGTATATGGGGACAAGATGATAAGGGACAATTTTTCGGTCTAGTGACACTTAGAGTCGATTGCATAAGCATCCATGCTGAACCTCTGGAATACAACACACATAAATCAAAGCAAGGATGAATTGGGTACAAGAGCACTGTGCCTTTGCAACAGTAATTGGAGCGTTGCCAACTGATTAGAATCCGCCCCCCCCCCTAATTTTCTATAAAGGTATCTAGCCTGTTTCTGTATCTTTAATGCTTATCCCCAGGCTTTGAAAGGGTTTTCTTCTCATTTCTGTAGAGCAAGCTGCTAATCACACCACTGCAACTGGCTTTTTAAAAAAGATTGGCAACTGAACATTATGGCATAGATGTAAAAGCTGGACATGATTTATATCAGTAGATTTCATTTACTTTAAAAAGAAATGCTTTTTGAAAGCTTATGTTTTTTCCTTCTACTCCCTGTCCCAAGGATGCATGCAGGCAAGATCTGGGTCATTTACCTCTAAATATAAGCTGCATGTTTTTGAGCAGAGCAAATTGAAAATTCCACCACCAGCAAAAAAACCCCCAAAATCAAAAAATGATGTGTTGTTCAAGCCTTTTAATGGCCAAAAGGGTATTTTTTTATAAAATCTTTAGTTTCCTGGGTTCATTGCCTTTAAAAGCCTCTTTTAAATAATATATCAACAAAACTTTGTTGCCTTGCTGATATACTTTTGAACATGTGACAAACTGTCAAAAGTGGGTCAGGATGAGCTAGAAAGGTTTGGCTATTAAGACTTGGTTTATTTTATGTTTTCACATTTATTAAGGTGGGGGGAGGCTTAATACATCAAAGTAAAGCTGCTTCCTTGCTAAAAATCTGTTGAAGATTACTTGTCCAAAGATTTGCTGGAGCAATGACTCTTCTATAGCATCTGAGGGAGGAACTGAAACAAGTATGGGCAAGTGAAGTCTTCCACATGATATCAGACTTTAATTTCCATCACTAGTTAGGTAAAGGTAAAGGTCACCTTTGCTCGAAAGCCAGTCATATCTGACTCTACCATTCAGTGCTCATCTTCCTTTATAGCCAAAGAGCCAGTGCTGACTGCGTCTGTACCAGAATGCTGCTTCTGCATGGAACGCTGTTTACTTTCCCATCAAAGTGGTACCTTATTTATCTGCTTGCAATTTTTTGCTTTCAAACTGCCAGGTTGACAGGAGCTGGGACAGAGATGGGAGCTCACTCTGTCATGCAGCAGTCAGGTCTTGAACTGCTGACCTGTCAACCTTCCAGTCATCAAGTTTAGCATCTTAACCACTAAGTCACCGCAGTCCCACCATCACTAGTTAGGGTAAAGGTAAAAGGTAAAGGTCACCCTTGCTCGAAAGCCAGTTGTATCTGATTCTAGGGTTCAGTGCTCATCTCTGTTTATAACCAAAGAACCAGTGCTGTCTGCATCTGCATACATTTCCGTGGACATGTGGCAGCCATGACTAGGCACCACAATGCACAGAATGCTGTTTACCTTCCCACCCAAGTGGTACCTATTTATCTACTTACGATTTCTTGTTTTCAAACTGCTAGGTTGACAGGAGCTGGGACAGAGATGGGAGCTCACTCCATCATGCAGTACCCAGGAATCAAACTCTGACCTTCCAATCAGCGAATTCAGCATCCTAACCACCTGAGCTAACGCAGTCCCCATCACTAGTTAGAACCCCTTAAATACCTTCTATAATCCACCCACTAGGCAGAAAAAATGAATCAGTGGAAACTACCTGCTCAACAGGCTGAAGCAGAACCATTGTTTCTGAAGATGTGTTCAGAATAAGTAATCCAGAATACTATTGAGTTTAGAGAATTAATTTTTGGGGGGACTACCGTTACCAGAATACCCAAGCTAGTATAGTCAATGACCATGCCAGCTATGGGATTCTTGGAACTGCGGCCGGAGAAGGATCAAGAATGCCATAGCTGAAAGCATCACACACAGCTAACACTTCCAGAAAGGGAGTGGGGAATACTCAGTTTGTCAGACTTCGGTTGCAGCCCATCTCCCAAGACCCAAATTCTGTCTGTCCCTCACCATAACCAGGTTAGCTGAGGTGATGAGAATTAAAGACCAGGCTCCTCTTGGTGCTTATGTAATGCTTGCATAACTTTCCATAAAATGTGACTAATTGAAGAAATACAGAGCATGTTTCTGCCTTGTTACACACCCAGGTGTGCAACCAAGATGTCCCTTGGTACCTGCCAACAAGTTGTGGAAAATTATGCATACCTTATGCAGACACTAATAGGATTCCATCCAGAGTCTAACAAACTCTGAAGAGCCACAAGTTTCCCAACCTTGTAGTGAAAGAACAGACTTTCATAAAATCATTCCAACTCTACAATTTTCGTATAACTTTTTCCACAGTGCATAAATAAAGCTCTTTTTTAACACAATGTCATTGAGCTCTTCCATAATTTGTTGCTATAATCATTATTGTTTAATCTCCATTTCAAACATATCTTTGATTTAAACATTGTTGTTTGAGTTTATTTTAGGTAAGATGTTTTCTGTAATCAAGATTCTAGGCTGTGTTTTGCAGTTATTTAATCTATTGCATTGGTAATGGTTGAAAGCAAATGCTTATTCCTCCTATTTTCATTAGCATAAATTATCTGTTTCTAGAGGTCATTTGCACAATTAAGGTCATTGTGCAATGTGTAAATGATTAGATGAAATTCAAAATTGATACCAATTTACAATTAGAACACATTGGTTGATATAAGTTCAAACCATCTATGCATCTAATAAATGCTACTGTTTTCATTTACAGTAAAGGTAAAGGGTTCCCTTGCTCGAAAGCCAGTCGTATTTGACTCTAGGGTTCAGTGTTCATCTCTGTTTCAAAGCCGAAGAGCCAGCACTGTCTGCTTCTGCAGATATATCCATGGTCATGTGGCAGGCATAACTAGACACTGGAGCACACCAAATGCTGTTACCTTCCCACTGAAGTGGTACTATTTATCTACTTGCAATTTCTTGCTTTTGAACTGTTAGATTGGCAGGAGCTGGGACAAAGATGGGAGCTCATTCCGTCCTGCAGTACTTGGGAATCAAACTGCTGAGTTTCTGCCTCTCAGTCAGCATTTTAGCCACTTGAGCCACTGCATTGGTACTGTATACCAATTCTACAGCATGGGATACTAAGCAGTTAGGATTCTCAAAGGTCAGCTTGAACTAGCCAGGTGCTTTAGTCCTGCAGTCCTTTGTGCATACAGGTACATGAAATTGCACCTTAAGATGCTTGAGGTCTGCCACCTAGGGGAGACTTCCCATTCATCTTAGTGGAGAACAAAAGTCTATTAGTGTATACATAAAACTACCCTCTTCTCTGTAGTGAGGCAAAGACAAATTTCAAGAGAAAGGAGTTCTGAGTGCATTTGTAGTGCTTATGTAGGAAGTAAAATGGAGTATTGCCTCCACATTCATTACCTACCTAGTTCTTGGTAACATGCTTAAGAAGGAGCAACTATTCCCTTCAACCTCCACCATAACGTTCTCTATTTCAGAAAAGGAAAATTTCCAACCTGTGTGTATGCTTTCCTCATGAACAATAACCCTGTTTCCTAGGGTTCTCATTCACATGTACAACCTACGTGTGATCAAGGCCCTACTCTTTTTCAAACATGTGGCTGTTCAAAGAATGACTGCATTGGGCTAATTAGTGAAGGGGAAGGAATCCAGTACCCCAGAGATGGCGAATGTATGACCCTCCAAATAGTACTGCAGTACTAGTCATCCTTTACCATTACCTATGAAGTTTAGAGATGGTGGCCAAAGTAATCCCCGATCAACTGGAGGGACACACATTCCTCACCCATGCTGCATTGCATCTAAATGTTAGCTAAATACAAATCTAGGAACAGTTAGGTGGGAGTTGTCAGCTAGTAGTATAATCTCAGTGTTGGTGTGTGTGCCCCTCCCCTGCAAGGTGGAGCAGGATAGCCTAATGGCTGCTGCACAGAGAGAAAGAGAAAGAGGCAAAGTCTCACAATAGTCCTGAGGATGAGTCAGGCACGTATGTCAAGAAGAGCTGAGTTCAGTTGCTGGTCATTGGTGAACTGAGTCAAGAGGAAGATCCACAAACGTAGTCGAAATCCAGGCAAAAGGCCAAGCAAGCAGGTATGGGTCAGAGTGTCACAGCATCGGGAAGCACAAATGTTGTTCTGACAAGGTTAGTGCAGGCACACGTCTCTCTTTAAAAGTGATTCAGCTCAAGGCTCCCTAGCTGGGAGTGCTCTGTAACAGAGTCCTGGCTGCCCTTCGGTGTACTTTAAACTGGTTCTGCAGCTGTCGGCTACAACATTCTAAAAGTTGTTGGCTCCGCCTCCTCGCTGTCACTTGATGATTCAGCGACTGCTGGCTGTGATTCTGTCATTTCTCAATCAACTGAATCAGGAGGAAGCAGATCCATGCTGACAGCGAGTTGAGGCATTGGTTGCCAGCCTTTATAATCGGATTCAGACTCCAGGGCCACAACAGTTGGAACACAAAGACACATGGTATTCATAGCAGTTACTAGGAATTTACCTTACCCAGATCCCCGTGTTTTCCTGCAACTCTGATGACTAGCCCACCTGACATATCTATATGATATGTTAGCACAAACTTTGAATGTTCCTCATCTCTTTTTACTATCTATCAACCTACCATTAATGAGGGATAGATTAGCAAAATAACTGTAACCATAAAGAAGCATCTCCAAAAAAAGTTGATTTTTTGTGTGCATCATGGAGGAACTCAGGTTCTTTGATATATTATTTCATGAGAAGCAAACTATTGAAGAACTGAAAAACACTGAGAGATGATGTTTACAGTTATTTTCTATAATTTAAAATAGCTAAGAATATAACTTTTTAAAGAAACCTCTGCGAATGTAGTCTTTTTTTTAAAAAAAAATCACACTTTGGTTCAGACACACATCACAGATGCCATATGGAGAAAAAAATATATATCTTATTGTATAGTTCCCCTTCCTAAGTTTTAATTGAGTTTTAAAATAATAGAAAAATGAGAACACATTTATTACAAATCCCAGTTATAATAAAAAGACCTGTGAGGTTATATATTAGGCTAAAATTAATTATGCCAATAGCTAATTTTACATCTCCATTGTTCAATAAAATTGTTTCAGGAGTTCATTTGTTTGAACTTCAGTAATGTATCATCTTCCTTATTAAAGCAATTGTCCATTCAATCAAGGATGAGAATTAGAAGTTTTGAACTATTACCAATACATATTCTACCCACCATTTAATAAATAAGTAATTAATCCAAAATCTTCATTTAAAAAACATGAGCTTTTTTTAATAACCAAGGAGCACATTTTTATTTGTAGAGGGGGAGGGAACCATAGTTTTGTTACAAATGTTTAATTAGGGGTATGCAAATCCCTTCTGATCTAATTTGTATCCAAATATTTGCTGTGCATTTTGGGACTCATCTGCCCTGAACTGCATTTAAGTAGGCCTGAACCAATTTGTTGTTTGTTTTGTGCAGGTATTTGCATGTACCATATTTGTGTGTTTCCAGTGGGTGAGGGGAACAGTGTAAATCAAGAAAACAAAGAGCTATTACCTGGGCTGAGGGAGTGCTATGTAGTTTTAAGATTATAGGAGACATTCAATGTGTGGGCGAAGATCCTATGAGCTTTCTTCCTTCTGTCTATGCCAGGAATCATACATACTGCTTGTCACCCTGCTCCTACCCATCCCTGAATGGATCTAGTATCAGCCAGGTACAGGAACTAAGTAAAAAAGTAATGGTGTAAAACAAGAAAGATATTCCATAGTACAACTTTGAATTTTCCAAAGAAAGCCCACAAAAGAAGATTATATCATCCATCCTACATTTGCACATATACAATCCTAAGTGTAAAGATTCAGTGTAATTACCTAAAAGAGTAGAACAATTTGATCTAGTATTTTAGCACCTTCACACCCTCACACTCCTGCTCTCTTTCTTTCACTCTCTCTCTGAATGTTGACATTCATTTGGGGTTTCAGCTGTCCCTCTATTTTGGTGCATATTTCTTTTGCTACAGTAAACATCATCAAGTACCGCCAACAGGATACCAGGATACCTCAGGGACTGTATCATCCCTAGGACATTGACCCTTCCCACAAGAGCAAACTAAGAGGGCACCCAGCACAAGGAAAAGGGTCTTCTCAGTCATAGCCCACCCACTATGGAACCTCCTCCCAGTAGAACTATGTCTCCAGAACCAGTTGCTACCATTTAGGAAAGGAATGAAGACATGGTTGGCAAAATGGGTCTGGGGGCTGGGATTGTCAACAAGCTCCCCTTTTTGCCTCGTCTGAGGCTTCCTCCCTCCTATAATTAATTTTTAAAGGATTTTTATATTTTATATTTGTTTTTAGATAATAGATGTCACAGTGTTGGGGGGGGGGGTTAATACTGTTATGTTTTCAATGGGTTTTTAAAATTGTTTTACCTGTATATTTGTCTTAGTGTACACTGCCCAGAGCCCTTTGGATAGAGCAGTATATAAATCTATTAAATTAAATTAAATTAAATTAATCAACCACCAGATTTAAGCATTCCTTTTCTCCAGAGCAAAATATAAAGATTTGTGTGTATAAGCACATCCACTAGGGGCAACTGAAGGCATCTTGAACTGCCACATAGATAATTGGGAAATATATAAACCTCCTTATTCCATCTCCTTAAATTATTTTTCTCTGGAGTCAGTGCACATTCTTATTTTTAATGTTTACCATGACACCCCCAGAAAAAAAAATCATTGTTAGATGACGCATGCACACTATATGTAGCAAAATATGGAGTTGCTCACAAATAACCCTCCCCAAGAAAAGGTATTACAAATATATCTTGTATGGAGAGACATGAGATACTTTTGATACGTTGATTTAGGTAAGAACCGGTTGTTAGAGGCAGCCCATAATTAGATCTAAAAGCACCTTAATGTCGCAGAGAGAGGGTTGAAGCAATGTTTTTTCTGTCTGTGAAATCAAATTTCAAAGAAATTCTGTGCTTAATTTGCATAATCCTGGAGGTGAGAGAAACTCATGCTGTGACATCCAAAAACTCACATTAGTTAGGAATTTCCGTCTCCCAGTCACCAGGTATCACTAACATCTGTTTCTGGCTCGAGAGAATCTTTTTTCTTAGCACAATATTATTAAGACTTCTAATAGTCCCCAGTACCAAACCAGCTATGTAACTGCCCCTGCTATCCTATACATATTTACTCAGAAATAGGCCTCAGTAGGTTCAAAACAACTTACTTCTAAGTAAGTGAGGATAATGTTGCATCTGTTGTGTTGCAACAGCAAATGTTAGCTATATCCACACATGGATGGCATATAGATTCTGATACATGCTACTCCTACATAACATTTTGGAATAACAGAGATACGAAGGCATAGAAGTCTTAAATAGTCATCAGTGAACCAGAAGGACTCTAGGAGGGTGGGAGGACATGAGCTAGCTCTATCCTTTCAAGTTTGTTTTCCACATATGAAAGTGCCCTATTTAAAGATGAAATCATGTTATATCTATGGAGGCTTCATTGCAGGCGCACCCCCCAAAGAAAGACTCAGACACCGGTATATGGATAAAGGCATTGGGCCACTTTTATTGAATAATGCCCTAGTCCGAATTATAACTTTCAATTGGTACTCGTCCAATTATAATTCTTAAGGCAAGCAGGCCGCAGTAACACTGGTAAGGTTCCTCCCAAAATTGCCAATGGCAATTGGCTACAATGTATCCATTTGTATCCATTTGTTTGTTGACACAAACAAATTGTTGACCGTAGTCAATAAACTATCTACTGACCCCACCCTCTGACGTGTATCCGTCAAATCACGGGGTGATGCATGCTGAAAAGCTCCTGCCACACCCCTTGCCTGGTTCGTCATTGACCGGTCAACGTTATTACACCTGTACCTGTCTAAGTGTTGGCCAGTCAATTGCGAACCTGCCGGATACCTATGGGTCATAAATATTTACCTTACCAGTGCTACCCGCCTAAGTGACCAAAGTCAAGAGCAAAAACCCCTATGTCAAACCTTAGCAACAGTGTGGGATGGGCAAAAAAGCCTGAACCCAAGGGCCAATTGTAGGTTCAGGCCAAAAATTCCCACCCGGCCCCGAAGCGACCAAAATATCACACTGTTCACTAGGGAGGGGGTGGAGGGAAAACTTCTCCTCTCCGTCGCTATTTTAAAATGGCAGCTCGGCTGCCTCGTGGCCACCCCTTTTATAGAGGGGTGGCCACGCCCCCTAACTCACCCGGATGTCTGAGTCCGGGTGGGGGGGCCTACAAAGAGCGCAGCGGCCATTTTGGCGCCGTGCTTTCATTGCAGGCGCACCCCCCAAAGAAAGACTCAGACACCGGTATATGGATAAAGGCATTGGGCCACTTTTATTGAATAATGCCCTAGTCCGAATTATAACTTTCTTTTTTTTAAAATCATTTTTATTAATTTTTTTTGAACAGACATACAGAAAAAAAACCCAATAACATTACAATACAATAATACCTCAAAGATAACCTCAATACAATATTAACTCACATTCATAGAGGCTAGCACATAACAGTACTTATACTGATTGTCTACCATTTAACCACAATATTAGATACCACAATATAAAATATTACTCAATCAAACAATAAAAGTTTTCGAAGCTACCTCTATAATATTTTTTTAATAATTACAAATCACCCTGTGAATATATACAATGCCCGGAGAGTTTAGTTGCTATTTCAACTCCAAAAGCCTCTTTGCGATGGTGCAGGTCCTGAACTATCATTTACCATAAGAGAATGATCCACAAACGGTTTCCATATATTCCAAAACCTATTCTCTTTTAAATTATCTCGTTTCACTTTAATCTCCCATGTCAATTTGTCATTCAATGCTAGGCTCCACATTTCCTTGTACCATTCTCCGATCTGTATATCTACATCATTTTTCCAATTTCTAGCTATACATTGTCTACCTGTGGTCAATACAATTTCCAATAATTCTTTTTCCTCCTTATTCAAACCCAAACCTTCCACATTTGTTAAAAGATGGTACCTGACACCAACTTGACCTTTTTACCCAATATTTCACCGAACTCCCCTTCTATTCTTCCCCAAAAATCCCTTATTTTTTTACAACTCCACCACATGCGTTCATATGTTCCATCTGTTTCTTTACATCTCCAACATAACTTATCTCTTTTATTATCCATCTGATAAAGCCTTAGTGGTGTCAAGTACCATTGCCACAACATTTTAAAATTATGTTCTTTAATTCTTACAGACATTGTTCTCATGATCCTCTTTTTCCATTTGTTTCTCCATTCAGCCTCTCCAATTTTTATATTCAAATTTTGTTCCCACTTCCGCTTCAAGTCTTCCTGTGGATCATTACCCTTGTTCAATATAGTATAAAGTTTGCTTACAAGACCCTTAATGCCTCTTTCCCCTTTTCTAATCTTTATTACCAAATCCTCAAATTCCGTCTTATTTCTATCTAACCCTGCTTCTCTTTTATATTTTTTATTCCAGTTATCCACCTTCAATTTCTGAAACCAGTCCAAATTTAACTTCTCAAATATTTTTTCCCTCTTAGTATCATCATCGCACACTTTTAACCAATCCTTCAATAAAAGCACCCCATTTTTATCCAATATTTCCATTTTTTCCTTATCTATTTTTATTGGAAAACACCCCATATCCGTCAATTCCAAAATTGGAGAGAGATTTGGGACTATATCTTTCTTTACTTTCTTCCACACTTCCATGAGACCTCTCATCATAATATTATTTGACCTTTGTTCCCAAAAAATCATACTACCAATATCTCTATATTCTTTCATCTCCAGTTGCTCCCAAATTGTCTTTTCTCTTGCCAAGATCTTCACAACATTCTTAATTTGAAATGCTCGATAGTATGCTAACAAATTTGGCATACCCAAACCCCCTTTTTTCTGAGACAAGTACCATAGTTTCTTTGGAAGTCTAGATTTTTTACCACCATTACAAAAGCCATTGAACATCTTTTGAAATTCATTAATTTCCTTCTCCTTCAGATGGATCGCTAGTGCATCAAATAAAAAATTAATCTTTGGCAACAATATCATTTTACAAATAGCGATCCTTCCGAACCATGACAGCTTTAACTTCTGAAACTCTTGTATTTTATTCTTAAATTCCACTCTCAAGCTGTCATAGTTCAATTGTTTAAGTTCTTCTAATTTATTTGAGATAATTATCCCCAAATACTTCAGTTTATCTTTAATTTGTATATTGAGTGTCTCCACAATCCTGCCCATCTCACTTGCTCCCAAATTACACAACATCAATTCTGATTTATCCCAATTTATCATTAATCCAGTTATAGCTTCAAATACCTGTAAGTGATCTTTGATCCTGTCCATTACCAGCTCCGGGTGTTTCACCATAAGCAATGTATCATCCGCATACATGCTCACTTTGTTACCCATAATCCCTTCTATATTTAAATCATCCCTTATATTTTCAGCTAGAATCTCCATTACCATAATAAACAAGATAGGGGATAATGGACAGCCCTGCCTAGTACCAGCCTCTAAATTTACCACATCAGTAAGCTCATTTACTCTAACCCTAGCGTTCCCTTTTTGATATAATAAATCTATTACCCTATTGAATCTATCCCCAAACCCATATTTTTAACTATTTCTTTAATTGAAGACCACTGTAATGAGTCGAATGCCTTAAAAATATCTAGTGATAATAAGCCCACCTTTTCCTTAGTTTGGTTAACATTATCAATTAAATCTAATACCCTTCTAGTCAAATCCGCCATATGCCGACCTTTTAGGAACCCAACTTGATCTACATTTATGTATTCCCCCATAAAACTGTTTAATCGATTAGCCAATATTGCTGTGAAGATCTTAGCATCCTGATTTATAAGTGAAATTGGTCTGTACGATTCCACTCTTTCGAGATTCTTGCCAGGCTTTGGCAGTAGAACGATTGTGGTGTTATACCATGAAGTCAGAATTGATCCTCCATCTAAGATATAATTATATAGCTTCACCAATTTTGGAACCACTACCTCCTTAAATTCTTTGTAAAACACTGTCGATAATCCATCATCCCCCGGAGCTTTCCCCGTCTTCAACCCACTGATCAGCTCCTTAACCTCTTTATCATTAATCTTTTCCTCCATTTTCTCCCTATGTTCTTGTTTTATTCCATTCCCTAACTGTCTCTCCAATATCTTTTTAAGCTTCTCCAGGTCTACTTCCTTTTTTGCATATAATAGCTGATAAAATTCCCTGACAATTTTACATTTATTTCCGTTCTTATTACACCTTGAACCTTGCTTATCAACCAATACCCCTATTTCTCTTTTTTCCCTTTTAGCCTTAGCTGCTCTTGCTAATAATTTTGAACTTCTATTACTGAATTCAAAATATTCTCTATTTAAATAAATCAAATCTCGTTTAACTTTATCAATATCCTTACCCATTAATTCTGCTTTAAGCCTTTGTAATTTCGTAAAAAAAAATTTATCTTTACTTTTCGCATGATCCTCCTGTAATTGTTTTATTTCTCTTTCTTTTTCTATCTGTTCTGCTTTACATTTTTTATATTTAAAACTTGCCAATTTTATACTTTCCCCTCTAAAGACCGACTTCATGGTATCCCATACCACATTAAAATTAACCTCATTATTATCGTTCCACTGCCAACTTTCTTTCCATCTTCCCATAATCTGCTCTTTACATTTCTGATCTTTAAACAAATTAGGATCGTACCTCCAATTTCTAATTCTTCGAGTATCTTTTTGTACTTTCAATTCCAAATATACTTTAGCATGATCCGATTCCTTGATAATCCCAATTTCCATTCCTTCTATGTCTTTAATCAAATTTTCGGTAAGAAAAACATAATCTATTCTTGAGTAGGTCCCATGAACATGTGAAAAAAAAAGAATATGCCCTTTCAGAGCCCTTAAACTCTCTCCAAGAATCCTTCAGACCCATAACATCCATCCATTTATCCAAAATTCCACTTCTTGATATATTTGTACAATCTAACCCTGACCTTATGAAATTAAAATCTCCAGCCACAATAGTTTTTGCAACGTTCTCTGATTCCACTATTTTCCGAATTTTTTCAAGAAACTCTGCTTGATGATCGTTTGGAGCATAAATATTTACCAACATGATTTCCTCATCCTCCAATTTTCCTCTTACTATCAAATATCTACCCTCTTGGTCAACAACCCTTTTTGTAATCTGAAATCCTAATTTTTTAGAAATCATGATTGCCACCCCTCTTGCTTTTGATGTTCCAAACGCCATCTCATAATGTTGCATCCATCCTAAAAAAAGTCTATTCGTATCTTTTGACTTCTGATGGGTTTCCTGTAAAAACAAAATATCTGGTCTATCTTTCTTCAACGCCAATTCCAGTCTCCGTCTCTTAAGAACAGAACCTGTACCCTTCACATTCCATGATATTATTTTAATACTTCCCATAACCTACTTCCTTTCCAAGCTCTAAACTCTCCATCGGGCGTGCCACCAACCACCCTTTACCCCTATAACATACAAAACTACATAGAACACACACTATCTCTCTCCCCACTTTCTTACAAAAAAAAGCTGCCTTTGACAACCAAAGAGGGGAGAGGGGGTCATGCAAGATGTGCCTTCCTACCGGTGCTATGCGCTATTCACCATTCTATATCGATTAAATGCTTTAAATTGTTATAATCTGATTCTCATTGCTCCTTACTTGTCTCCTCCTCCACCATGATCAACGACAGCTCCTCCTCCTCCTCCTCCCTTCGCTGTGGTGTTCCACCTGTTGCCCCACCAGCCTCCTCCCTCCCGTATTCCCTCCCCAATGCTCCCGATTCCATCAATTCCTTCTTAAAATTTATCCATTCTTCATAATCTACTTTTACCAGTTCCAACAAGCTCAAATACTCCAATGGATTGGTCCCTTCATCAATTACTTGCATTCTTTTATCATAAAAGAAGTGCAGTTGCTGCGGAAATCTCCAGTTGTACCTTATATTTTTACTCATCAATAATTTAGTTACAGGCCTCATCTTAAACCTCCAGGTTCTTTCTTTCAACGAAATATCATTGTAAACTTCTACGTCAGAGCCATCAAATTTCAAAGCATCAGGACCAGCGCGTTTCAAATTGGCCATTACTTTTAGCTTATCTGCCCAATTTGCGAATTTTACCAACACATTTCTTTGGACCACCCTCCCTCTTCTTGGGCCCACCCGGAATACACTTACAAAATCTTCCTGGACAAATTCTTTTCCCATATTCAAACCATTTGACCACTGAACCACTCTTTCCCTTAACATGTCCGGAGTTCGTTCCACGACCTGACGGATCAGAATATTTTGCTTTCTCATCATATCTTCCACAGCATCAATCCTTCTCTCTTGTTCCTCCAATTTCAGCTTATTCTCCCGCACCACCTCCTGAGTCCCTTTTATTTCCTTTTTTATGGCAGTTACCTCAGTTTGAACCAATTTCACATTTCCCTCAATTTTTTTCAAACTTAAGCCCACCTTTTTTGAAAAATCTGCAACAGATGATACCACCTTATCTTGCTTTTTCATCATTTCATTTCTGTCTTTCACCCTTGAATCCTCATTCTTCTCCAATTTCTGAAACAGCTTGCCAATTTCCACCATAATTTGGGTTTGATCGTAGGGCACTGTGGGCGGGGATGAAGACTGAGGGGCTTCCTCCATTGGTACTTTTTCCTTCTTCTTAGGCTTAACAACTGGATCTTCTTCCTTTGCTTTCCCTCTTGTAGCTTTATCCGTAATAGTATTAAATCCCAAAGTTGCAGATCGTTGTAAATATTAATCAAACAAATAAGCCTATAACGCTGCAACCCCTGGTTCCACAAGTCCAACAGGGAAATTTATATTAAGCAGAAGTCCAAAGAATTATTGTAATCCACAAAAAAGGGCAGAAGGAACCAATATTCCCAACAGGCAGCTGAGAAGAAAAAAAAGAAGGGCAAAAAAGAAAATAATAATCCACAGCAGGTCCGTTTCCCCAAAGCAATCAGTCCAGCCAGTCATCTTCCACACTGCAATGTAAGTGCTCCAAGGAAACAGTCACCCAAAACTTCTCCTTTAAATCCAAGCCGCCGATAAGTAAAAAGAACAAAAAAGGGAGACTGGAGGGAGAAAAAGCCCAAAATCCAAACAGGAAGGCAGGAGAAGTGAGAAGCAATATTTTCCAAAAAAAATAAATATTTATAATCCACACGGTGAAGGAGCAAAAAGAAGCCCCATTAATCCTTCTCTTGAAGCGGACAAGTCAAAATGCCATTTTCCAGCGGCTGCTTTAACTTCTGGGTAAAAGCCCCCCTTCTTCTTCTGTGGAATGGCAAACTTTTTCCAAACACTTTGAGCTGGGAAATTCACTGTTACCTTCCAATATTATAGCCCAGACAAGTATTTTTTTAAACCACTTTGTTATCGTCAAAACACGGCGTGGTCCTTCTGGTGTACGAAAAAAACATAAACCCAAACACGATCACTTTCATTTTCCAGAATCACCGCCATTAACAAAACAATCACTTTTTTTCATCTACTTCCACCCATTTCCGTTTCAAAGCCCGGGTTCATTAAACAAGATCTCCAGCTGAGTTTAACCTTTAGTACTCCATTCATGCATTTACATGCAGCTGTTTTCGTGCCAAACAACTTCTTGCCAGCTCCAAAGCTTCTCTCGCAGTCTCGCTGGTCCCGTTCTCGGCTCCTCGGCAGAAAAGCCACGACTGCCGTCGCAGGCCTCACCCGCCCAGGAAAACCTCCCGAACTTCGACCATCCAACTTCAAAAGCTCCCAAAATTTTCCAAAACAAAAAGCAAGATTCTTATCTACAGAAGTTGCCACTTTAAAAGTTTCCCATTTCACTCCAACACATTAATTACCATTTTGTTAAGCGCGAGCATCCGAATCAAGATGTTACTCGTCGGCCATCTTAGCCACACCCCCGAATTATAACCTTCAATTGGTACTCATCCAATTATAATTCTTAAGGCAAGCAGGCCGCAGTAACACTGGTAAGGTTCCTCCCAAAATTGCCAATGGCAATTGGCTACAATGTATCCATTTGTATCAATTTGCTTGTTGACACAAACAAATTGTTGACCGTAGTCAATAAACTATCTACTGACCCCACCCTCTGACGTGTATCCGTCAAATCACGGGGTGATGCATGCTGAAAAGCTCCTGCCATCACCCCTTGCCTGGTTCGTCGTTGACCGGTCAACGTTATTACACCTGTACCTGTCTAAGTGTTGGCCAGTCAATTGCGAACCTGCCGGATACCTATGGGTCATAAATATTTACCTTACCAGTGCTACCCGCCACATGGGGAGGCTTCAATGAAGACTCACTGCCCCGCCCCCAGACCGTCAGCTCGGTCAACAGGCCTGCATGCAAATCTTTCAAAAAGAGGTTCATACCTCTAGCCGACAGGTGGACCCCATCCCCTGCATAAAGATCATAATTTTGTAAACTAATGGTGGGGTGGCGGATGACCACCCCCAAACCCTTGTCTGCCAAGAACCGGGCAACTGCCCTGTTCACCGAGCGGCAAGCGCGGTCAGGGGCACGGAGGTCAATACCTCCCCTGTAAGCGTGACGTGGTATGATGTCCAACCATAGCAGCCTTGTGGACGGCCACACATAATGCAAATAAGCTAGGTCACTGCAAATCGTGAATTTTAAAGAAAGGCCAGTGACCTGGGCGAGGTCATTGCCCCCGAGGTGCAGTACAAGGACATCGGGCGGTTCAGCATTCCTGATGGAAAAAAGGAATGGCAACAGTTCCCGCCATCTCATTCCATGCTTACCGTACCAACGTATGCATGCGGATGCATGCAGTCCAAGCTGGGGTCCCCACTCTGTCGCCGCAGCATACTGCGCTGCCCAGTGCACGTAACTGTGCCTCCGGTGTGCCTCCGGTGTGCCTCCGGTGTGCCTCCGGTGTGCGGGGACACACAGGGTCTGTAAGAGAAAAAAGAGAACAGTGACTTAACTGGTACTCATACCTGAAGAGGGCGAACATATAATGCAAAACACATAGATCCCCATCTTCCCATACGGCGTATATCAGCCTCAGAGTAACCAAATGCAGCCGCAGTTGAAGCAGCACCTATCCTAAATGAATGGGTGCCGTAACGAGCCCCAGGGAGGCCAACAATGGAAAGTGCCATACCGGTCACTTTCCAAAATTGAAATTTAGTAAGGGGAGACCCATCTTGGTGGCAGAAAAACGGGCCAGGGTGCGTGCCACGCACTGCCAAGAACTCCTGTAGGGCACCAACCGGACAGATGTCTGCAATGGAACATCGTAGCAGTCTAACTCCACTGCCTACGCCGTGCTGGTCAACTTTTGAGGACCGTATCCTCAACTGAGCCCACTCATTAGAAACATAGACATCGTCGAGTTCAAGTGCCCTACGAGTCGCATCCGCCTTAGACAGTAGTACCAACTTACTGATGCGGAGTGCTACAAAGAAGGCCACCGTGGTAGCCGCATGAAAAAGAGCCGCCTCATACCTGTCAAAACACAGGTTATGCCAGCCTCGTGCAAGGTGGGTAAGCACCCCTGGGGAAATTGGGTGGCGAGTGTCCGGGCGGTGGCCACGTTCCCATGTCCACCCCTCCAAAACATGCCGTATGCGGAAATCTTCATGCTGTCAGCAAAAACCCGTCACCTTGCCCATAAATGCCAGTGCTGACAGCCTGGATGCTATAGTGCGGGGAGCGAGGCTCTGACTGTGTAGATAAACCATAAATTGTAAAACTTGTTCCACTGGAATGGGCCACACTTCGGGCAACTGAAGTTGCACGCAAAAATTGAACGAAAGCATGATGATACGCCTTACGCGTGCGGGGCGCCAAAGACATGTAGATCGCCCGGTTCACCTCTCCTTGCCAAATGTCCAAATCTCGGCCGGGAGTGGCGAGGGGAATTCCTCTGCGTCCGGAGCCAAGGCGCGGAACCGGGGGATCTGCAGGCGGGATAAAGCATCGGCAATATCATTATTAATGCCTGGTACATGTCTGGCCCTAAAAAGCACATTCAGGTGTAGCTACGTAACACAAATTGGCGAACTAAAGCCATCACCCTGGGTGATTTAGACGTCTGAGCATTAACAATGTGCACTACCGCAGCATTGTCACACCAAAAGTGGACCACTGAGATGGCCCACTCCTTGCCCCATAGCATCAAAGCTCCCAGGATTGGAAAGAACTCAAGGAATGTAAGATCGCGGAGGCGATCCATGCCCCGCCATGCTGGAGGCCATTGGTCATAAGCCCACCTCCCCTCAAAGTAAATCCCATATCCCAGGGAGCCAGAGGCATCCGACTGTACTTGAAACCTAGGGGAAACTAAAAGGTCGGATCTCCAAAAGGAGACCCTGTTGAAGTCTTGCAGGAATGTGAGCCAAACCAAAAGGTCAGCCCTCATGCCTCTGGTCAGTCGGACCCTATGATGGCGCCTTGACAGGCCAGACATGACGTCACATAGGCGCCGAGGAAATGCTCTGCCAGGCGTGACCACTCTGCAGGCAAAGTTAAGATGGCCATGTAGAACCTGAAGCTCACGAAGTGACACTTTACATTTGGCCAGCAAGGCCAAAACCATCGTGGAGATCCGGGTGACCTTATCGATGGGTAACCGGGATGCCTGTGCGACCGTGTCAATTTCAATACCCAGAAATGTGAGGGTAGTTGATGGGCCCTCGGTCTTTTCGGGCGCTAAAGGGACACCCAGTTCCTGCATTAGCGTCTGAAATGTGGTGAGGAGACGCGTGCAAGTGTCCAAGCCCCGTTCACGCGTGAACAAAAAGTCATCGAGGTAATGGGCTACAGACCGAGACCTGGACCTGCGAACAAAGGCCCACTGAAGGAAAGTGCTAAAACGTTCAAATGCTAAACAGGATATAGAGCAGCCAAAAGGCATGGTATTATCTACGTAAAACTTCCCTTCGAATCTAAAACCCAATAGCTCAAAGTCCCCCGGGTGCACTGGCAACAATCGGAATGCCGATTTAATGTCACATTTTGCCAGGAGGGCACCAGGACCACAAGAGCGCACCATTCGCAGGGCTTGGTCAAAAGACGTATACCTGACCGAACAAAGGTCATCAGGAATAGCATCATTGACAGAATAACCTGCCGGGTATGATAAATGGTGGATTAAATGAAATTCCCCCGGGGCCTTTTTGGGTACCAACCCCAGAGGGGAGACTTCAGGTTGGGAAAGGGTGGCACAGAAAAGGGGCCTGCTACCCTCTTGGCCTCTACCTCTTTGGCAATACTCAGGGCAGCCACCTCCTCCCTACCCTTCAGGGACAGTAAATTGGGTGCATCTTGGGGTCCCCGCACTCCTTTGAATGGGATATGGAAGCCCCACTGAAAACCCTCCAGGAGGTACCTCGCATCCTCTCTCCTTGGATAAGTTGAGAGCCATCGCTCCAACATATACACATTAACTTGTGAGGGGGCCTTTTGTCTGGCTAGCTCCAACAGCAGAAGCTCTGCCTGCTCCCTGTCGACCTCTACCTCTGCCCTGTGACCCACCGGCACGCGGGCACGCGGCGGCGGCGTGGGGGCCAGCGCAAGAGGGACACTCGTGTTTGTATCGGCACTGCCGCTTATTGCACATGCCATTAGCCGAGAAGCTCCAACACAGCAAGCGGGCTGGAACCCCCTGCCCCACCGGCTGGTGGGGAGCCTGTGTTGGAGCAGCTCGCTGCACAGCATGGCCACAATGGTACCTATCCCCAGGCGCCGGACGCGTGGGGGTCATGTACAATAGCCACAATTTCTGACAGGGCTCATACCATCTCATCTCCGGGTGCAAGGGCACCCTCATTCTAAATTCCTCATCGTAAGCCAACCACGATGGGCCAGGAAAATCCACCATTGCCCTGTAAATATTGTCCAAATATTGGACCATAGCAATGGCCAGGTCAGGCCGGGCCCTAAGATACACCGCCATATAAATAAGATATGCGGGCAACCATTTGGCCCAGGTGCGTGGTGGCTTACGACGGCGGGACAGTTCTTTGTCTCTGTCATCCTGTCCCTCTCTCTCCTCCTTAGTGGGCTCACGATTCAATAGGGAGAATATATCCACGTACTCCCCCCGCCAAATCTTTTCCCTCGTGACCTGGGACAAATGATCACCAAGGGGCAATGAATAACCAGCCGTCGGCAAGCCCGTCACCGGCACATTAGGTACACGGAGCATACGCAGCGGAACCTGGACAGCCCCTGCTATGGCCAGCACTGCCCCACGGGCGGAAACCCCCACCCCCAATGTTGTGCCAGTATGGAACCAAGGAGCACTGGGATAGGCTGGCAACTGATGCCCACTCGCCTCGACTTGACAAAGCCATGGCCACTGAACCCCACCGCTGGAAGTGGACTGTGATGTGGGTACATTAACTTGAACCTGATACTCACTAGGTGCACCCCCGTGAGCCACACCCACTGGGGGTTCCGGCCCACGGCGGGCGTCGGAGCTCGCGACCGGAATCGAGCTCTGGGGCCACACCTGACCACTCCCCGGCTGTAGCTCTGGCCGAACAGGGAGCTGCGAGACACCGGCCAGGGTAGGCCGGAGCGTCTCCAGCGGCTCAACCCGGCTGGCCGCTTGCTGCAGTGTGGCGGCCATTGAGGTAGCCGGTGGACCCAAAGGGCCCCCGGCAGCAAATGAAGGGCCACCAGGCATGGGGTTGTGTGCCATCCCTAAGGATGCCTCAAGAACAGCTAAACACATTAGCAATGCATCCACTGCCACAGATCCCCCAGTATAAAGTGGGCCGGGTGGGCCGGACGGCCCACCAGGCATTGGACCAGGAACCCCTGTATGAGAGCTTGGGCCCGAATAGGGCCATGCCCAAAACTCCGGCCCATGAGGGGCTGGAGGGGGAACGTGCTGTGCACCCGCACCAGGCCCTCCCCTGCTGTCCTGACCCATGGCCGGCAACTGCGGGTCGAGGGCTGAAGCCTCTGAAGGGCCGGCCAGAGGCCGGCCAGCCGAGGGCCAAGCCCGAGCCTGCATCGCCCCACCGGTATCGGTGGGTAAAGCTGGGGTAGTGCCTTGCCGTGGGGGCGCAGCCCTGGTCCTCCGACCTGAGGGCTGTCCCCCGCCCTGCGCAGGGCCCATAAAAGTCCTCCCCTTTGGCCGCGGTTTCGTCGCCGGGGCCTTCCTTTTGGGAGGCATATCTGTTAGAAAGAGCAGGATCCCTTTCCAGGGATCAACCTAACGCCAAAAAACACAGAGCAGCTACCAAGCCAAAGGCTCTGTGCGAATCCTTCTTTCCCAGCCAGGAAAGACCAAGGGCTAAAAAGCCAAAGAGTCGAAGGAACAGCGACGGAGAAAACTTCTCCTCTCCGTCGCTATTTTAAAATGGCAGCTCGGCTGCCTCGTGGCCACCCCTTTTATAGAGGGGTGGCCACACCCCCTAACTCACCCGGATGTCTGAGTCCGGGTGGGTGGGGGCCTGCAAAGAACGCGGCGGCCATTTTGCCGCCCCGCTTTCATATGCAAAGTAGAACATAGAAAAAAGGGATTCTGGCTTGCACGTGGAGCTCCCATGATTACAGATTTCCACTTCAGATATATCATTCTCACATGAAGAAAGTAATGTGAGTGGAAGGGGATAGCATACTCTTCTCTTCCTGTACGGAGAATAGGCATTCCTTAATATCTGAAATGAGCTAGTTTAGGGCTACTTGAAGAGTAAAAAATATATTTCCCATTGGGATGATAGCTCCCTACCCTTGTCAATGGTACCTCATGTCCTCAGTCACACATATTTATCAAAACACAAGTGTACATTTAATTAATTGATTTATTGATATTTCTCCTGGAGATTAGGTGGACCATAGGGAGGACTTTGTTGGGATAATAGCAGTCTTGGATGCACTGACACTGGGTATCAGTGGGAGAGGGCTTTATAGCCTAAAATAATTGTACTTTGTCACTAATTTGATTGGTAAAGTTATTTCTCCATCTCTGGCATTTGTGACTAGTCCCTACCCTTCGTCCCATTTGTTTTCTTGTTTCCATTGCTTTTGTTGATAATCCTTTTCATACTTTGATGTTCCTCTAAGCAACCAGGCATAGAGGGACTACTCTGCATGCTGGAGACTCCATTCCCCCTTTGTTTCCTTCTGATGGTAACGATAGCTGGTAACTGTAAGTAAATAATACTTTTTTCTATTTTAAATGTTTCTAGGCTGATTTTATCATACAAAGTAAGGGTTTGTGTGCAAATGAACCAACAGATTGGAGAGCTGATGATATTGAGCTGATATCTCCAGCCAAGATAACTAAACAAGAGAATGAACCTCAACATCCTCTGAATGGATATATGTCTCATGCCCACTGGCTCAAATCCAGGAGGAGCTTTATGACACTCAAACATTTTTGAGTGAATGCAATAACAAAACTAAATTAGAAGATGGAGGAAGGAGCTCACTGGAGAAGGAATAACATTAAAGGAGGATATAGCTGAGGAACTGAACCTCTCCCACATCACTTGGAGAACCTGAATAGGCTGAGGGTTGTAGTCCCTAAATATAAGACCAACATGCTCAAGTGCAGTCTGCTTGTGGACAACAACACACTGTGTGAATATGGAGAGATACGTAATCTGGCTCATTTACTGGTCTGCCAACTACTACCAGAAACATATACCAATGAAGATTTAATTTTGGCCAATGACAAAGCCAACAAACTGGCTTCATTTTGGCAATTCAAAATTTGATCTGGACACAAAGGAAGAAGAATCTCCAGTTTTATGTGTTGCTTTTTCTATATTATACTTTTCTAACTTGTGTCAAGAAGAGGAAGAAGAAAACTTCCCCAATAGACTTAAAGGTAGATCAGGGCAAATATTTGCTATTCAACAATCTGAAACTGATCCAAAGAATATAAGCACCTTAATATAGTAGAAGATGTTCAATACTGAAGAGGTTTAGATTAACACAGTCAAAGTTGAACTGGCTTTTGGGTATAGACTAGGAAGTCAAGAGAAAGAGCCGGCCAATTGTGGTTATTATACCAAGTAGGAGAATTTGTTTAAGTGGTACAAATAATGGTCTAAAAACAACAAAACTTAGGCTGTTGCACGGTTGGACAGTGCAATGGAGGTAGGCAGAAAAATCAAAGGCAATTTATTCACAAAACATATTTGCTGATGCATAATATGCAGGTCATGGAAAAAAATAGCTGTTTCATTTTATTATAAATCAGTTAGGATGCATTTGGACGACTGGTTCTATTTCTGGACTCCCAAGTTTTAAGATGGGTGCTGAGAAATTAAGGCAAGTAAAGATGGTGGAGGACAGAAGTGCCTGTTGGGCAATGTTCCATGTGGTCACAAAGGGTAAGAATTGACTGTGCAACTGAACAACAAAAAAGGAAGTGTGTGTTCCTAGAGCAAGAAGTTTAGATCCTAGTTCCTCACTATTGCTTGTATATCAAGTGATAGATTTGGACAATACAAAGATGCTGTGCTTGCTTATGTTCACACAGTAAAAGTCATTACACAATTAAAGTTGGGGGTTGGGTAGAAATGCAATGAATGATATATTTGGAGGACTAAAAGGCAGTGGTGAGCTCCAAAAATTGTTACTATCACACTGTGGGCATGGTATGGTGGGTGTGGGGAAAAGTCCTGTGTTGCGTCTGGATTAGGACTACTTTATTTAAAAACTTGGATGGGTGGGGCCAGCCAGAGTTTCTGCTACCAGTTCTAGCGAACTGGTGTATTGCGTCTGGAACTGAAGGAGTAATCTAGCCAGCCATGCCAAGTCAAACAACAACAAAGTTTATTGCAAGAAAGAAAAACAGAACCAAACAGGTGTGGGGAGGTTAACTTATATACAGTGCATAAACCGTTACAGCATAGATACATTTACCCAGGCTTCCAAAGAAGCGGGAAACATTGACGAATCAGCTCTTGACAATAATCTAAGAAAGGCGCCTTTTCTGCAAGGCATGCTATTCCACTGCAGACTGTACGGCACCAATATCGGCAGTCCTAATAAAGTAGAACTAATGCTTGTATACAACATGGTGTGAACCTGCTGATGCCCACCACTGCTAAAAGGGTATAATTGAAGAAACCTAAAGCAAGATTAGAATATAAAACAATCCTTTTCTATTATAAGTAAGCATTTCATGCTAATGAGAATTATGAAGTAATTTTGATCATTACATGGATATGACCTCTGAATATCATGGTTTATGCTTGGTTAACATCTGATGGACAAGCAAAATAAAATTAGAGATACGGGTTGCAGTCATTCCCATTAGCAAAATTAATGGGAGTTCAGCTGCTCTCAATGGAGTCACAATTAGAGACCCAGTCAGCAGGCTATGGAGATTTGTAATAAGTCAAAGAGCCAATTTGTTTCTTGCTTGCTAATTTGATATGGAACTATCTTAACTTACTTTATAAGATAGCTTTGAGCTACATGATGTGGAATCAATCAGTTTTCCTGTCTGGTCACTCCGCAAACCTCAGGCTGTTATTAATGTCTGGCTTCACTACTTCGTATTGTTACTACTCACAGCATAATTACCTAAGGATCAAGGGAAAAAAAGAAAGGATTCATTATTGTTTCATAGCTCCAGGCAAGCTTTCAAAAGAGACTTGGCACATACATAAGACCATCTAGCCAGAGTATGGAAAAGTTCCTTTTTTAAAAAAAAAAACTGAAATTCTCACAGTTTCCCAGTCGGTGCGAATACTAATTGGACAGAGAATCTGGGAAACAATAATAAAGGAAAGGAACATTTCCAAGCCCTAAATATAACAAGATCTTGCATCTGAGAAGCTACATGTCCAATCCTGAATGGTACTGATAATGTAGTTTTAGTACTTTTGATGCTCCACATAACCTTTTCAGGCTTTCTTTGCCCTTATAACTCTGGCCTGTAGTTTTCCCTACTCTCTCACCTTCAATTAGCTGAGGATTACACTTCCTTAAATAACCATTCTCTTACCCTGCCCCATAATGTCTCTAAAAGAACCCTCTGCCAAGTAGAAGTGGAAATAATGCCTTTTAAATCCCTTTCCTAGTCTGTCTTGAAAAGAAGAGACACCTTGACATGGAATTTTAAAGTCCCATAAGATTCATCTCCAGGTAAGAGCAGATACCTTAAGATCTTTGTCAGTTGCACAAAATGTCTCTAGGGTACTATTCTTTTGAGAAGCAAAGCATATAGGTAGAGCAATCACAGAAGGACTAGACAATTTTTAAGAAAGATGCAAACAACCTTTCAAATTCTCAAAGCAGAAGCCATCATAGTCTGGGATAGTACACACAATTTGCATAATCATGTAATTTTGTGAAACAAATATCATTTTTTCAGGAATACAAAAAGCTGGGTTTGGTTTTGCTAAAAAATTACAAATGGTCAATGTTAAGATTATATTGAGGTGCTAAAAATCCCTCACCATTCTTGCCAACAAGGAAAAATGTTGCAATTCATCATTTGTGCTGGTGAGAATGAGACAAGCAAACATTTATATTCCTACTCCAGAAGCTTCATACAGTTCAGTAACATTATGTCCCATTTACTATGTTGCAGGAGTTGGGGGAGCATTGTCTTAGAGTTTGTTTGTTTATTTATTTATTTAGATTTATATGGCCACACCTATTGCCATAACGACTCTGGGCAGTTCACAATTTATAACTTACAATCACAATAAAATGGTCCACTATCATTAAAAACCATTACGCTAAAGAAATAAGGACCCAATTAAAAACCCATTATCAAAACATCTGACCCAGCTTATGAACTTGGTCTGTCTGGGACAAAAGACTACCTGCCAGAGATCATCCATTAGTGCAACCAATGCAGTCTCAGTACCATATCCAGGCCTGAATACTGACGGAAACGAGTCCAAATAATCTGCTTCATCCAGGGCTCCTTGGGGCTGTCGCACCACCACCTTCTCTATGACCTACCCCAAAAAGGGAGGATTGGATACCGGGTGAAAGTTAGCTGAACTTTTTGGGTCAAGCAAGGTCTTTTGAGGAGGGGGCACACCAATGCCTATTTCAAGGGCACAGGGAGCACACCCTCCCCATAGAAGCATTAACCACCACTCCGACCCAACTGTCTGTCACCCCCCCTGGTCACCAACCAGGTGGGACAGGGATCTCACAAATAGGCAGTCGTGCTGACTGATCCAAGGATCCTGTCTACTTCCTCGGGGGCAACTGGATCAAACTGATCCCAGATAACATGTCTAGACTGAGTTCCGGAAATCAGAGGGGAAAATCTCCTCCACAAAATCAGTTCTCCCCAGTGTGGTGGCTTGCAGAAGCTTCAGACCATAGTTCCCACCAGCCCCATCAACAACGCTAATGGTTAGAAATGCTGAAAGTTGACATCTATAACATGTTGCATACTCTTTGCTGTACCCACACCCCAATAACGACACAGACACTTGGTTTGGATTGAAAATTGGGCCACTTTTATTGAAAATTCAAAGTAGACCTACCTTAAAAATGGTTAAGGATCAAACGGGCCAAAATAGCACTGGCAAGGGGCAAATCCAATTAGAACCCTAATTAAATGCTTCACACACCTTGTTGCAGTGGCAACAAGGTGTGAGCCTCTGTCAACAACCTGCTTCTGCGGTAGCGTGTTGTTGACCCGATCTGGCTGTAATCCTATCTCAGTAAGTGGGCTGGCCATACAAGTTTGTCTAACCTTGTCCTCCCTATGGCCAGCCATCTGGATTTGCCCTATTAAGTATTAATGCAGTTACCCCTTACCAGTGCTATCCGCCAAAAGTGACCAAAGTCTGTCACAATGAAAAAAAACACCATAAGTCGCCCATCGGCAGACAGTGTGGGTTGGGCAAAAAAACATGAAACAAAGGCCAATCAGGTTCATGTCAAAAATTCCCACCCGGCCCCTGAGATGACCAAGCGAATCACACTGTGACCTAAGGGAGGGGGTGGTGGGTAAACGCGTCCGTGGCCCATCCAAATTACAAGAGCGGGGCCGATGGCTAGGCTACCCCTTATAAGGGGTAGCCGGCCACGCCCCCGAACTCCATAGCTGTGCCATACCTCAGGGGCGGGGCCAGCAAAGCACGTGGTGGCCATTTTGGTGCCACACGTTCCTTGCTGTACCCATACCCCAATAACGACACGGACACTTGGTTTGGATTGAAAATTGGGCTACTTTTATTGAAAATTCAAAGTAGACCTACCTTAACAACGGTTAAGGATCAAATGGGCCAAAATAGCACTGGCAAGGGGCAAATCCAATTAGAACCCTAATTAAATGCTTCACACACCTTGTTGCAGCGGCAACAAGGTGTGAGCCTCTGTCAACAACCTGCTTCTGCGGTAGCATGTTATTGACCTGATCTGGCTGTAATCCTATCTCAGTAAGTGGGCTGGCCATACAAGTTTGGCTAACCTTGTCCTCCCTATGGCCAGCCATCTGGATTTGCCCTATAAAGTATTAATGCAGTTGCCCCTTACCAGTGCTATCCGCCACACGGGGAGGAGTAAACGACTCACCGCCCCACCATGACCGCACGTGCGGTCAACAGGCCCGTCTGGACGAATGCACTCCATCCCTGCGATACCAACTTCGATCTAGTGTGTGGGTCAGGGGACGCGGGATCACCGTCCCCGAAGCGTAGGCATAGAGGTAATGGCACCTGCCCTGTACACGGAATGGCAGGCCCGGTCGGGTGCAAGGATGTAATGAAGAGGTCCAGACCCCAAGCTGATAAGGCACCCCATCACCGCGATACAGACTGCAGTCTTGTATGCGGATCATAAAGGTAAGGAGTCATGGACCTGTCCATGGACTTGCGAGCCTGGTTGCATGCAAGGATGTCCATAAGAGGCCGTTACCTCAGGCTGATAACTGCACCCCATCACCACGACACAGACAGCGGTCTTGCATGTGGATCATAAGGGTAAAGGGCCACTGCTCTGTCCATGGCCTGTGGGCCAGTTGTGTGCCAGTGTGTCCAGAAGAGGTAAGTATCTCCAGCTGATAAACGCACCCCGTCACCGCAATACAGACAGCGGTCTCGTATGCGGATCGTAAGGGCAACGGGCCACTGCCCTGTCCATGGACCTGCGGGTATGCGTGCGTGCACGGATGTCAGGAAGAGGTCCATATCCCTGGCTAGTAAATGCACCCCATCACCATAATACAGACTGCGGTCGTGTAAGCGGATCATAAAGGCAATGGGCCGCTGCCCTGTCCAAGGACCAGCGGGCCCGGTTGCATGCAAGGATGTGAAAAATTGGTACACATCACAGACTGTGAAGCGTACCCAGTCGCTGTGATAAAGACTGCAGTCTTGGCCCGGTTGGGGACCTGCAGGCTTGGCCAACAACCCCGAATCCACACACTTCGGTAGGAGAACGTGGTATCCCCTGGGCTGACGTCCCGTACCCGTGGCCAGTACTGATCCAATAGGGTGGCAGGGGCGGTGGACCACCGGCCGATGGCCCGTCTGGCTTAAAACCATGCTACTGCCCTGTGTGTACAAGGGTGTTGGGTTACGGTCCCGGAAGAAGGCCGGAGTACTACCCCAAACCCGTCCCCTAACCGTGTCGGACTACTGACCCCAGACCCTGTTGGACTAACATCCATGAACCACGCTGTACATAGTACAAGAACACCAGTGGATCACCACCCCTGAACCGTGGTGGATTACTGACCTATCGTCCAGCGAGGACCCATTGGGGCAAGGCCCTGACATCTAGTGATGGGCAATTACGAGCCTGAAATAAACGCTAGATGGATCCCCACCAAACAAAATATAAAGTTGCCCGTCGGACTGGGGTTCCCGATGCATCTGGGAAGGGAGCAGTCACTGCCCCCTAATCGCGTGTGATCCATACCACATCCAAAGCACCACGGTGCGGAGTCCAAAACGCCCGCTCTCTGGGGACAAGGCAGCGTCGCAGACCGACCATGCGAGAACCTGTGACAAACTCCCCATGCTCGAACCAGTATCTCCACGTATCCGCGGGCTGAAAGAGAAAAGAAGGGACAGGACCAGCAAGGAGTCCACCGGAACAACAGGAGGACAGCCAACTGAAAACAGGCGGTTCCACACCCTCCCCCGCACCAGCCCTTCTCACATGGCCCTTATGGGACAAATACATAGTGAATCCAATGCAGCGAAGGGCGGGCAGAAACCAGTAAACTGACATCAAGTCTGGGGGTGAGGAGGCAGCCTCCAGGCATCCGGAGAGACCCAAGTGAGGTGTTGAACTCAGCCAAAGGGGACACCAGGAAAGGGCAGGCCCTGCAGGCATATTGCTAACTACCACTGAAAAGGTCCACATGTACGTATGCAAGTCTGATGGGCGAGTGCCACCAAGGACAGACCCACCCCAAATAACCTGACCTCGCCAAACGTCCACCATTCTTAGGGAGCACAAGAAAGCCAACAGCCCCGGCCAGAGGGGCTAGGACCAGGAATAGGTGCGGGGGGGGGGAGCAACCACACCCTCAGCAACGCCATGCCCATGTTACCTAATAAGCACACTCCCTACCAGTAAGTAAAGTTAGGAATGTTGTTAATTTTGCACCAGTACAATGCATCTATGATGTGCATTCTACCATATGCACTGGGTTTTGTAGGCATGTAGGTTCCATGCGCCAGCCCCAAGCAACCGTGCAAATGCACCAACTTGAGATAGGCGAAAGCTGGCTTGACAGTAACATAAGTGGACAGGATCCTGTGGTAGGAGTAAAACAGAAGCCAAACATGAAGATAGCATGATAGCCCAAAGGGTTATGCAACTGTCACATAGTAGGGCACATTATCAAGTTGATGGGGCAGCGCCTATGCAAGAGGAAAATGGCGGTGTCCCACCATTCAGATTGAGCGTACCCAGTGGCACGAAAACCTGTGCACCGGACATGCTTGTGTAGCCAATCAAAACTCCGGTGATTGGCTGCACTCCTGTATCTCACTCTCCATAGATTAAACATATTCCCTGTAATGATTGGTGAGTCATGGTGATACCGTGGGTAGCCAGGATGCACCAAGGAGCCACCGCCCTGGATACACTATATAAACCCCACGGTAATCAAGATGGGGACAGACCAATTCTAAACTTCCCACTCAGAGCATGCAGCCAGGAAGTGCCAAACCAGGGTCCCCTCCATTAAACTACACTCCCTGCTAGCTAGTGTAGTGCCAAACTGCAGCAAGAGTCAGGAGGGAGTGATTCCCTGTAACTGTTAGGGATCTCTGGATCTGAAACACCCTGTAAGCTCATAATGAATACACTGTTAATTAAAGATTTAGTGCTGTTTAGTTCATCGGTGCCAGGCCCATTTCGTGTAAACACCGTACAGAACAGTATCAGCTGTGTAACAGGAATAGGGAACTCATTTCCTTACCACGTTGTCTAGGGGAAGGGATCAAGGTCGGGTAGTCCTAAGCAAGCTGCACCCCCCAGATGGAATTGGCAGGCCACTACCGGTTCTCCACACTCAGAAACCCCGTGAGGGCCTGGGGGTCTACCCACTCGAAAGCCAAGCATGTCTGACACCAGGGATGGTGCCCATCTCCGGTTACAGCCAAGGAGCAGGCACTGACCAGAGCAGCAAACATCCCCTGAGGTCATATGGCAGGCATGACTGAAATTATATATGTTCCCATAAGCCTTCTAATGTCAACCCCTCCCCCCCCCCGGAGATTTGAACCAATGACCTCCTACTTACAAGGCAACATTGCAACCTTTAAGCCATGGCAGTTACACGAGACTGGAAAGCCTGGTACATACCAAATTTGTCCACTGTTGCAGTATCTATGCATCTACCCACAATTTGTTGCTTCCGAACAGCCAGGCTGGCAGGAACTGGAACAGGAAATGGGAGCTCCCTCTGGGCCGCTGCACTTGGGTGCAATCCGTAAGGCCACTCAGGTGCTAACACAGCACTCCTCCATCCGACTCGGCGGGCAGGCCTGGCAAGGCGCCGGTGCGGCCTCCATGCGAGGGTCGGCCCAGGGCTGTGGTGGCACATGCAGGGGGCAAAAAAATGGCAGGGAGGGCTAGCCGGGGGCACTCATCTCCCCCCCCCCCCCGAGAGCCCTGCGGGTGAGGGGGGAGCGAGCACCAGCGCCGGAATGAGCGGGGCCGATGGCTCGGCTACCCCTTATAAGGGGTAGCTGGCCATGCCCCCCAACTCCATAGCTGTGCCGTGCCTCAGGGGCGGGGCCAGCAAAGCGCGCGGTGGCCATTTTGGCACCACGCATTCCTTGTGTCCCGGAATAGTGCATAAATGAATGAAATGGAAGGTTTGTGAGTTTTTAAAAAATCATTCCTAGCTTTCATTTTTCAAATGCAGTTCACAGATGTGTATATATTTATAAGTTATCCTTTTTAAAGGCAGGCACTTTTGTTATGACAACCAGAAGCTCTTTCTCCCAGGATAAATCCTTGTTGTATTCATAAATTTATTCAGAAGCACCTTGTTTATGAAGAATTTATGGACTCATTTTATTTATAGAACACTACGGAAGTTATGTACCACAGACAACACTCTGAGGACTGAATTAATGTCTGAATAGAAAATCATTCTGAAAAAAATTCAGACAAACCTACTGGATTCACCTATAATTAATTAAAAACTATAATAAACTCCAACACCTGTTCATTGCTTTAAATAAATCCCTATTCATGTCCATGTTCTTTTAGCTGCAACAAATAAGAAATGCCCACTTCAAAGACAAAAGGCAATTCTAAACAAAGGCAAGCAGATGTTTTAGCATATTGAATTATATATGATACATGAACATTTTTCTTCATTAATGTGGAAATTGCATGATAAATTCAACAGAAATGCATGTCAGGCTGTGCCCCAAGAAAAAGACCAATATATCCCAAAACTACATTTAGTCTTCTGTTAAAATGTAGAAATAATGACCATAGAGTAGCTCGTGCTCTCTTGTTTCTTTTCAAAGTCATTAGACTAGAAAAACACTTCCCCTCTCTTGACTCTGTGACACTTATGGTTTCATACAAGAAGCTGTGTGTAGGTGAAAACTATTAATATGGATATATCATTTACCATAATGAAGTCACAATGTAACGACATAATAGATCAGGGGTTCCCAACCTATGGCCCATGGTGCCAATTAATCCGGCCCGTGGTGAGGACCTCCGGAAGCTCCCCGCTGCTGCAGGAAGTGCTGAAAACATGGCAAAAATGACAAAAATGAGGCAAAAATGTTCTGCCCTCCCACCCACCACCACGGAAAGTGGTGGAGGCTGGAAAAACAGCTAAAAGGGTGGCTTCTTGCTCCTTCCCCCCATTCTGGCAAGGCGGGGGTGAAGTTGGAGCACCTGTGGGTGGCCCCTCCCTGCAGCTAGAAGAAGTCCCGATGCCACCAGTATCTCAGGGGCTTCTTGCTCCTTCCCCCCATCCTGGCAAGGTGTGGGTGAAGTCAGAGCACCTGTGGGCGGCCCCTCCCTGCAGCTAGAAGAAGCCCCGATGCCACCAGCATCTCAGGGGCTTCTTGCTCCTTCCCCCCATCCTGGCAAGGTGGGGGTGAAGTCAGAGCACCTGTGGGCGGCCCCTCCCTGCAGCTAGAAGAAGCCCTGATGGCACCAGCATCTCGGGGGCTTCTTGCTCCTTCCCCCCATCCTGGCAAGGCGGGGGTGAGGTCGGAGCACCTGTGGGTGGCCCCTCCCTGTGGCTAGCAGAAACCCCACCACCACCTACATCTCGAGGGCTTCTTGCTCCTTCCCCCCATCCTGGCAAGGCAGGGGTGAAGTCGCAGCACCTGTGGGCGGCCCCTCCCATGGCTAGAAGAAGCCCCGACACCACCAGCATCTCGGGGGCTTCTTGCTCCTTCCCCCATATCCTGGCAAGGCAGGGGTGTCGTTGAAGCCCCTATGGGTGGCCCCTCCCTGTGGCTAGAAGCAGCCCCACCACCACCAGCATCTCGGGGGCTTCTTGCTCCTTCCCCCCATCCTGGCAAGGCGGGGGTGAAGTCAGAGCACCTGTGGCTGGCCCCTCCCGTGGCTAGAAGAAGCCCCGACACCACCAGCATCTCGGGGGCTTCTTGCTCCTTCCCCCCATCCTGGCAAGGTGTGGGTGAAGTCAGAGCACCTGTGGGTGGCCCCTCCCTGTGGCTAGAAGAAGCCCCCCCACCACCAGCATCTCAGGGGCTTCTTGTTCCTTTCCCCCATCCTGGCAAGGCAGGGGTGAAGTTGGAGCATCTGTGGGCAGCCCCTCCTGTGGCTAGAATATGCCCCAATGCCACCAGCATCTTGGGGGCTTCTTGCTCCTTTCCCCCATCCTGGCAAGGCGGGGGTGAAGTCGGAGCACCTGTGGGTGGCCCCTCCCGTGGCTAGAAGAAGCCCCGACACCACCAGCATCTCGGGGGCTTCTTGCTCCTTCCCCCATATCCTGGCAAGGCAGGGGTGACGTCGGAGCCCCTATGGGTGGCCCCTCCCTGTGGCTAGCAGAAACCCCACCACCACCTACATCTCGAGGGCTTCTTGCTCCTTCCCCCCATCCTGGCAAGGCAGGGGTGAAGTCGCAGCACCTGTGGGCGGCCGTTCCCATGGCTAGAAGAAACCCCGATTCCACCAGCATCTCAGGAGCTTCTTGCTCCTTTCCTCCATCCTGGCAAGGCAGGGGTGAAGTTGGAGCACCTGTGGGCATCCCCTCTCGTGGCTCCTTCCCCAGTCTGGCATTGGCCATGGGGAAGTAGAGCACACCTGGGACTCCCAGCGCGACTCAAAAACTGCCACCTCTGTGTCTTGCTCTGCTCCTTCCCAGTCCGGCATTGGCCGCGGGGAAGTCGAGCACACTGTGTTTCAGGGTTATTATATTGTAATTAGTGGTTGATTGCTTTAATTATGTATAATATTTTGTCATTGTGATTATATTATGTTATTATTGTGATTGTATATTGTATTTTTAATATTTTGTAATGCCACCCAGAGTCGGCCATGTGCTGAGTGGAGTGGGGTATAAATTTAAAAAATATTTATTATTATTATTATTATTATTATTATTATTATTATTATTATTATTATTATTATTGTTGTTGTTGTTGTTGTTGTTGTTGTTGTTGTTGTTGTTGTTGTTGTTGTTGTTGTTGTTGTTGTTGTTGTTGTTGTTGTTGTTGTTGTTGTTGTTAAAAGATGCCACAAGTTCACCTGCAACTGCTGCCACAGAAACCAGAAGCAGTGGGAGGAACCATGCCTCTGCCCCCTCACCTGTGTGAGGGGTATGTGACTGGCCCACGGTGAAAAACGGTTGACCACCCCTATAATAGATATATGGAAAGATATGTGCTGATCATTTGCTACTTTCTGCATTAAGGCTGTGCCAAAGATAATCTCTTTTTATTCTGTTCAGTTAAAAAGAGTGAATTTGGCATTTCTTTATGTATTTAGGGTATTTATATTCCTCCCTATATCAATAGATCTTATGATGGAATACAACAAGAACAATATACAGAAAATGAAAAAATTTAAGACATAAAATTATTTTAAACTTTTAAATAGTTTTAAAAATATTAGACAATTCAAGGAATGGAAAACAATTAAAACTGTACATTATTGAAAAGAATGTCACAACTTATTCAACTAAAAAACCTTGTACTATGTTTTAGCTTAGTACTTAGTAGCCATATTTTATCTTAACACTGAAAGGATATCAACATCTGCAGCAATCGATCTTCCAAGAAGGCATTTCACAGCAAAGATACTACAACCAAGAAAATTACAGGATATCCATAAGTCGATGGAAGTGGATGGAATCATGTTGCTTAATTTAGTAAATTGTGTTAGAGTAGGCACATTAAATTGAGTTGGTGAGTCAACTCCTCCATTAGTTCCATTGATTCAAATAGGTCTACTTTAGTTGCAACTTATATTAGCATAGTAAATTGTGACTGGATTAGGTCCATTACAATCAAAGGAACTTACATATTCTTCAGTGTCTCAGCCAGGCATGAAACTGCCAAAATGAAGCCACCCTCGCCTTCGGGCTGGGGGAAGCAGGATACAAATTAAAGCTATGATATGATATGACCTTTGGTGGATTTATTCCACAGTTCCTTTAGTCTGACATAGTGTGAGAAAGATTAGCTAGCAAAAGGTTGCTGCCTGATGTACGCCCAATTGTGGTTCAAAAATACCACAATCTTTAAGGAGGCTCTTACTGTGTATCCCAACGGGCCTAATGTAGTGTGATTTATCTGAATAAGAAACAGAAACACAGTCATATCAGTCAAACCTTTTTTAAAATAAAAAAACCTTAAATAAGTCTAGTTTTTAATGTTTTAAATGTTAAATGTATTTATTTTATTTATTTTATTGTTAAATTTCTATACTGCCCACACAGCCAAAGCCGACTCCGGGTGGTTCACACAGTGGGTAAAAACAGATAAAAACCAGCAATAGGAACCCACCCCTAAAAAGAGAGGGGTGCAGGAACTGAAGAAACCGTGGGGTAGGCATCCTCCCCTATATTAACCACCCAACAGAACCCACCCCTCCACCTGCACCCCAAACTTGGCCCGCCAGCCAGGTTTTTAGTTCTTTTTTAAAGGGCAACAACTCCATCTGGAGATGCAGTTCTACTGGCAGGAGGTTCCAAAGGGCCGGTGCGGACACAGAGAAGGCTCTCCTCCTTGTGCCAGAGAGGCGAGCCCCCCTGGCCGATGACACTATTAGAGAGCCCCTCCGGTCCGCTCTGGTTGGACGGACAAACGTCCTTAGGGCGATGCGGTCTCTAAGGTAACCTGGCCCACTACCATATAGGGCTTTAAAGGTCAAAACCAGCACCTTGAATTACACCCGGAGGCAAACGGGTAATTTTTGTGAAGTTTTTAGTGTTTTATGTGTAAGCCACCCGGAGTCGCCTTGGCGAGGTGGCGGTGGTAGAAATGTGATTTATAAATAATAAATAAAATAAATAGTGCAGTTGTGGGTTATTTTTGTGGGGGGAAATATTTTGTGCAAATGTGCTCTTTCCCTCATCTTGTTTTATTTGGTCGCAGCAGCTGCTTTCCTTTTCATAGACTAATTTTATGACGGGTCAAAGTAATGAATGGGATAGTATTACAAGTGCTACATAAGCAGATAGACTGACACTAAGATTATGTGTTCAAGGACCAGTAAGGAGCAGTTGAGAGTTTGAACTCTGTGTCATCCAGAGGTTTTTGGACTACAGCTCTCAACAGTTCTGGCCAGCAAGGGCAATAGTCAATAGGGATGGGATTTGTAGTCAATAACATTTGGAAGGCATGAGGAAAGGTAAGCTGCTACAAACTATCAAACTTCCACATTTTTGCCCTTTCATTCTCGCCCATGGATTTATGTTCATCAGCATTCATTTCCACAAGCCATAACACAACTCCAATGATCTCCAATATGCTCAGTCACCTGAGTTGGCAATGTCTCTTCCCATAGTGTCCTTCCCATTATAGAGTTCACAGAAATCAACCATTTGTGCAAGACATTATCTATACATGACACTAATAACTTTGTATACAAGTGATTTTCTTTGGGGAAACCTATAATAATTTTAAAGGGCAATAACAGATCTATTAAGGCCATATATAAGGTAAAGGATCCATGGAAAATAGGGCTGTAAGATGTAGTTTTGTAAGGTACTAGACCTGAAGGAGAAAAAATATTCCCTATGCAAAGTTACACAGTTAAAATTTATGCTCTACTTTAAAAAAAACATTAGGTTCTTTACCCAAAACCCATCAAGAAAAAAAGGTGTTTAACTCTAGGATGCTGATTTATGACTTATTATATAGATATATAAACTTTTCATTTGTTAGAGAAGACAATGATGGGGGCATGGCTAGGATGCGCTTGGAGTAAGACATACTTTTCTTGGCTCGTGCTGAAATGTGGAACAAAAGTGGAATTATTTGAAAAAATTGCCGACTTGCTGTTCCATGAAGATTTATTTGGATCCCTGGTGTACTGTGGAATAAACTGAGCATGGCACGGGCTTAAAGTTCGGAAATCGAGTGGTGAGTGAGGCACGGCGTAAGTTGTGCCGAGCAAACCACACTGATCTCGGACGAGAGTCCAGTGCCTGGAAAAACAGTGGATCTGACTCAAAAATGACTTTAAGAGGAAATTAAAAATCTAAAAAACATCGGAACAGTGGCGGCGGAGACGAAAGGTCCTAGTTTTGTTTGTGATTGACGCCAGGAAAGTGCAAGTAAGTGCCGAAAGTGGGAGGAAGTGAGAGTCGGGGAAGAAGGAGTAATGGTGGTGGGTGACTTTAAAAGTGAAAGTTAAGAGAAGGGGAAAGAAAGCCAAGACGGGTGGCAGAGAAAGTGGAGAACAACAGAGCCGAGGTGCTGGAAAGCTACAGAGGGAGCAGTAGATACAAGAAGGGAAAAAGGAGAGGTTTAAGAGTGGTATTGGATTTGGTTGGACTGGCGTGAAAGTGAAAGGGATCACTCGGATATCGCCATCATGGTTTCGGAGTTAAAGGCGGATCTATACTTGTGGAATGGGATCAGTATAGTTGGAGCTGGATTTCCCCCCTAGATCGCTGATTTGGATTACAATTTTGGGTTTTTGTTATTTTTTTCTTCATCTCCCTTCCCTGATTTTGCTACATATTTGCTTTAAATTGGAGCTAAATACTGTGACTGGACATTAAGTTACGTCATTTCTTCCCTCTACATTTTTGCTTGGATTTTTTGGAGATACAAGTAACAGTAAAAGGGGTTTGCTGTGGGTTTGCTTTATTTTATATCTCTTCCTTTTTTGGAGTCTAGCTGGAATCAAGTGGAGTTGCAAATAGTATCATATCTGGATTACAATAAGGGATTATTAAATTTCTATTTGGAGTCAGCAGAGGGAAGGCCAATATACATATTTTAATCTGGAACTGGACCAGGAAAATGGATTTGGAAGAAATAAAGGGGTTGCTGCATTGAGATTGTTATTTGAAGCCACAATGGATAAACTTGGAAAGGGAAAGGGAAGGGATGAAGAGGTGGTGAAGCATAAGAGGTGGGAGAAGAAAGATGAGAAGAGGGATAAACCACCAAATGATGAAGCATCATCATCAACAGTGCCACCATCAACAGCACCACCATCAACAGCATCACCAGAACCTACATCAATGGACCAAATGCAAATTATGGTTGAATTGGGTAAATTGTTTAAGAAATTTGAGAGGATGGAGGAGGCAAATGTGCAGGGTTTTCATGAAATTAAAGAAACAAGGATAAAGGATAAAGATGAAATCATGGGAAAACAGGATAAGTTTAATAATAAGTTGATATTATTGATATTATGATGTTGAACTGTATTGGAATTTTTGTGATATGCTGAATTGTATTTAATTTTGTATTGTGTTTCTCTATGATGTCCAGCTATTTATTGATATGCTCTTATTATTTATGTTGACTGTAAACCGCTTTGAGTCGCTTTCGAGCAAAAAAAAGGTATAGAAATGCTACTATAAATAAAAAATAAATAAATAAGTTGTTTGCAATGTTCACAGATTTTTCTAAGAAGGTTGATTATAATTTTCAGAGGATGGATATAAGTGTTAAGTCGATGCAAAAGGATATGAAATTGATGCAAGATGATATGAAAGGGTTACATGAGGAAGAAAAATAGGTTAAAATGAAAGTAGAAGCACAGGGGGAAAAGGATAGATTTGATGGAAGAGATGATGAGAAAACAGAATATAGTGATTTGTAATCTTATGGAAAAGACACCAGACCAGCTGAAGGAAAGAATAGTTAATTGGCTAAATAGTATGAAAATGGGGAAAGATTTTGTGAATGAAGACATTGCCAATGTTTACAGAGTGGGGGCAAGGAAAGGGAAAAGTGTTCAATGGAATGTTTTGGTTAAATTTGCAAATTGGGGGGATAAATTAAAGGTGATGGCTTTTATAAAACAAACTGGGTCTGGCACCTTAAAAATTGATGTGAATTATGTGAAGGTCTATAATGACATTTCAGTGGAAGAACGTGGTTGGTGTTATAAGATGAAACCAGCAACAAAAATCTTGATGGTATGTGGGATAAAATATAACTGGAGATTTCCACAACAATTGAGGTTTTACTATGATAAGAAAATGCATACAATTGATGCAGGGATGGGTGCCTTGGAATATTTGTGTTTGATTGGTCTGGTCAAAGCGGCCTCAGAGGATTGGCTGGGATTGAGGAAGGCTTTAATTGAATCTGGGGGGATAAGAAGAGATTACGAAGATGCTGAAGAGGCGGGTGCCATGGGAGGAACAGAAGTGGATTTCAAAGCATTGACGGTGGTGGATGAGTTGTGAATTATGATTCAGGGGTGGGAGAAGAAGAAAATGGGATGATGCAGGGGGAAGTAATAGTTTTATGTCTTGTTTTTTTTAAAAAGTATGATATAGTGCTGGAGCAGTATATAGTAGGCTCATCTTGCACGTTCCTCCCCCCCCCTCTCTTTGTTGGTCAAAGGTGGCTTTTTATAGAAGAAGTGAGGAGGGTAGAAATGATTGTTTATTGTTGTAATTTTTGTTATGGTTTTTATGTGTCAGAGGGAAACACGCCCACAGGAGGAAGCAAGAGTCATAGAGGATGGTTGTTAAGATCTTGGTATGAGAAATATTAAAGTGGTGTCTTGGAATGTGAAAGGTACTGGTTCACAAGTAAAGAGGAGAAGGATAGAATCAGCTTTGAGGAAAGATAAACCGGATATAGTCTTTCTTCAGGAAACCCATCAAAAATTGGAGGAGGTAAGTTTTTTTGGTTGGATGCAAATTTATGAAAAGTCCTATGGTACATCAAAAGCTAGAGGGGACGCAGTTCTGATATCAAGTAGATTAGATTTTGAAATGATAAATAGCATTTCCGACCCAGAAAGCAGATATTTAATAATAAAAGGGAAGATAGATAATGAAGAAATAATCTTAGTAAACATATATGCAGCAAACAACCATCAAGAGGAATTTTTAGATAAAATATATGGTTTATTAAAAAAAGAAAAATCAACAAAAATGATTGTAGCAGGAGATTTCAATTTAATAAGGTCGAATTTGGATTGTACAACTATAACAAAGGGAGGAAGAGGATCTAAGGCACAGAGTTTGGATAAATGGATGGACTCTCTTGGTTTGAAAGATGCATGGAGGGAAGTTAAAGGGTTGGAAAGGGTTTACACAGGTTTTTTTCACAGGTTCACAACACATACTCCAGAATAGATTATATATTTGTAACAAAAAATATGATTAGGAATATAGATGAGATGGAAGAGGGTATTTTTAAAGAATCTGATCATGCAAAAGTATTGATGGAATTAAAGATAGAAGGAGTTAAAAGAACTAGAAGGAACTGGAGATATGATGCCAAACTTTTTAAAGAACACACACGTAAAGAGCAAATTATTAAAATTTTTAATGAAAGTTGGCATTGGAACGATACGGGTGAGGTGAGTTATAATGTGGTTTGGGATGCCATTAAATCAGTTTTTAGAGGAGAGAGCATTAAATTAGCTAGTGTTAGAAATAGACAATTCAGGGAAGCATATGATAAAGCTGAAAATGAGATAAAGTGGTTACAAGAAGAACATGCTAGGACAAATGATAAGAAGATTTTTATACGATGCAAAGACTAAAGATGGAATTGGCAGGAAAAGATATTGAAAAAGTGAAATGGGATCTGGTGTATTTAAAAATGGAATACTTTGAATACAGTAATAAGAATTCAAAATTATTAGTGAGAGCCGCTAAAGAAAAGAGAAATAAAAGGGAAATTGAAGTATTGATTAACAAAGAAGAAATAAGATGCAATAGGACTAGAGATAAATGCAAGATTGTTAAAGATTTTTACCAAGATTTAGATGCTAAAAAATATAGACTTGGGGAAGCTGAATTAACAACTGGGGAAACAAACTGAAAATAAGATTAAAATTGAACATAGGAACAGAATGGAAGAGAGAATAACTGAGAGAGAAATAAAAGAGGTAATAGTCAATTTGAAATTGGATAAAGCTCCGGGAGAGGACGGGTTATCAGCTGAATTTTATAAGGATTTTAAAGATGTTGTTGTTCCAAAATTGGTGAAACTATACAATTACATTTTGGATGGAGGGCCACTCCCAACTTCATGGTATAGAACTATAATTGTTTTATTACCAAAACCCGAAAAAGATTTGGAAAAAGTGGAATCATATAGGCCTATCTCATTGATAAATCAAGATGCTAAGATATTCACAGCAATACTGGCAAAAAGATTAAATAGCTTTATGGGAAAATATATAATTGAAGACCAAATGGGCTTTATGAAAGGAAGACATATAGCAGATCTGACAAGGAGAGTTTTAGATTTAATAGATACTGTTGGACAAACTAAAGAGAAAGTTGGATTATTGTCATTGGATATTTTTAAGGCATTCGATTCATTACAGTGGGCAACCATAAAAGCTATGGGTTTGGAGACAAATTTAGAAGGTTGATTGAACAGTTATATCAATATGCTACTGCCATTGTTAGGGTAAACGATGATTTTACAGAAGACATAAAGCTGGAGGCTGGAACAAGGCAGGGTTGCCCGTTATCACAAATTCTGTTTATCATGGCAATGGAGATGCTGGCAAAGGCTATAAGAGATGATAAGGCTATTGATGGAATTCTAGGAAATAAGATAAGTTTGTATGCAGATGATACCTTGATAACAATGAAGCATCCTAGGAAGGATTTAGAAAGAATACAAGTGCAGTTAAAAGAGTTTGAGGAGATGACAGGTTTGAGAATAAATTGGGATAAGTCAGAAATGGTACTGTGTAATATTGATAACGAAGAACAACAGAAAATAAAGGGCAAATTTAGAGATAAAGAAAATTTGAAATATTTGGGTGTAATTATTACAAATAAAATGGAGGATCTAAAGAGATTGAATTATGGGTAGCAGAAAGTGGAAATTAAGGATAAAATACAGCAATATAATAAGCTGAAGTTGTCTTGGTTTGGCAGGATTGCGTTATGCAAAATGATGTTGTTACCTAGACTTAAATTTTTGTTTGACACCCTGCCGATTTAATTAAATGACAAGGAAATAAAGGAATTTCAAAATTTGTTAAATAATTTTTGTAATGGTGGAAAGAAAACTAGAATTGTAAAAAAACTGTGGTATTTGTCTCAGAAAGAAGGTGGACTAGGATTGCCAAATTTGAGGAATTATTACAGAGCCGTTCAAATTAAAAACATAGTAAAAATCTTAGCGAGGGAAAGGCAATATGGGAAGAAATTGAGATGAGGGATCTAAAACAAATAGGGAAAATGGTTTTCCTAGATTGCATAATGGGGAAGATAGATATAAATAACAAGATGATGAAGATGATATTAGGAGTATGGGAAAAGGTGAAACCGGAATTGGCTCCAGATACATCTTCTATAATCGAAATTGTGGATATTAAAAATTTCCCAATACAACTCGATAAAAGGGCGAAAGAGGTTTTATTGAGAAATGAAGTTTCCTTGCTGAGAGACTGGATATGGATTTGCAAAGATGGAGAGAGAAAAGCGGACATGTTTGCGCAACTGCGGTTAAACTGGTTCCAGATTGTGTCGGTAAATAAATGGAATAGTAAATATTTGTCGGAAGCCAGTTTGGAATGTGGTATGACTGAGTTTGAGGAATTGATATTAAAGATAAGAAATGAAGAAAGAGGTATTAAGGGCTTAGTAAGTAAAATATATATAATGCTAAACAAAGATGTTAATCCACAGGATGCTTTGAGATTTAATTGGGAACAAGAATTGAAAATAAAGATAACAGATGAGGCTTGGAGAAATAAATGGAAGAAAAGGATTATGAGAACAATGTCTGTCAGAGTGAAAGAACATAATTATAAGTTGTTGTGGAAATGTACTTGACCCCAGTGAGGTTACATCAAAGAGATAAAAATAAAGATAAAATGTGTTGGAGATGTAAGGATACACTGGGAACATATGAACACATGTGGTGGGATTGTAATGTGGTAAAGAAGTTATGGGGGAAAATTGAGAAAGAGATATCTATTATTATGGGTATGAAACTTAAATTGGGGCCAAGTACGGTTTTGTTGACAGATGTGGAAAATATGGCTTTGAATAAAGATAAAAAAGCTATTGACAATAATGTTAACAATGGGTAGATTGTGTATAGCCAGGAATTGGAAAAATGAAGTAATTTTGAAACTTGAAGATTGGTACAAGGAGATGTGGGATCTTGCGTTGAATGATAAATTAACATGGGAAATGAATACGAAGAAGGGTATAGTTAAAGAAAATAGATTTTGGAAAATATGGCAATTATTTGTGGACTATTCATTGAAACGTGATGAAGGATATAGACCAGTACCGGATCATATGTCTTTTTGGGAATGAAAAATAAACATGACATCCCGCTTCCTCCAGGGCATTGCAAATAACACTGGGTGTTTATTGTGTTAATTATCTATTACTTTTTGAATTTTGTATTTTTATTTTTTGACTCAGTAATTGTATTAAACTGAGAAATATAATGCAAGAGTTTGAATATATTTGTAAAATTGTTATAACTTTTTTTGGAATATAAGCTAATAAGTTGCAACTTGGTTATATATTTTCTTTGATAGTTAGGTTTGTTTAGGTTATTGTTTAGTGTATTAGTTATATTATTAGTTTTGATGTGTTTATATCGTATTTTGTGTAAAAAAATCTATAAAAATCTTTTTTTTAAAAAAGAGAAGACAATGATAATCACAAAAGCTCCTTTTCCATTTAACTACTTTACTTATATGACTACTTATATGACTACTGTCATATATGTGGTATATTGGTACAGAAATAACAAAGCATATATCTTTAAAAGGATACTGAAACAATATTATAAAGGCATTTATGGCTTAAATCAGGGCGTAACTGAAAAATCAGATGTAACTTACATCAGATGTGGCTTACAGGAGCTGTTCGGGAAGTGATCAAGAGCAAGAAAAGCTCATTTAGAAGATGGAAGGCTTGTCCAAATGAGGACAGCAGGCAGAAACATAAATTCTGGCAGAACAAATGCAAGGCAACAATCAGGAAAGCAAAGCAAGACTTTGAGGAGCGTATAGCTAAAAATACTCAGAGAAATAACAAAGACTTCTTTAAGTACATTAGAAGTAAGAACCCAACTAGGAAGGCCATTGGACCATTAGATGACAATGGAAGGCAAGGGGTTATTAAAGAAGAAACAGAGATTGCAGAGAGACTCAATGAATTCTTTGCTTCAGTATTCACTGAAGAAGACAGAGACCACATGCCCAAAACAGAGCCGATCTTCATAGGGAGGGAAACCGAAGAATTAAGCAAGATAGAAACAACCAGGGAGGAAGTCCTTGCATGTCTTGTTAAGCTAAACACTAACAAATCACCAGGACCAGATGGCATTGCTGATCTCCTAGCCAAAATATATAATATTTCCCTCAAATCAGGCTTTGTGCCTGATGACTGGAAGGTAGCGAATGTAACACCAATTTTCAAAAAAGGATCCAGGGGTGATCCAGGAAATTACCGACCTGTCAGTTTGACATGTGTCCCAGGTAAAGTGATGGAAACCATCCTAAAAGATAGAATTAATAGGCACATAGAAGAGAAGGCGTTGCTAAAGGAGAGCCAACATGGCTTTTACAAGGGCAAATCATGCCTCACTAATCTGTTGGAATTTTTTTGAGAGTGTCAACAAGCATGTGGATAAGGGGGATCCAGTTGACATTGTTTATCTGGACTTTCAGAAGGCTTTTGACAAGGTCCCACACCAAAGGCTCTTGAATAAACTTACCAGTCATGGAATAAAGGGACAGGTCTTGTCCTGGATCAGCAACTGGCTAAGGGACAGGAAACAGAGGGTAGCACTAAATGGACACTTCTCCAAGTGGAGGGAAGTAAAGAGTGGGGTCCCCCAAGGTTCAGTACTGGGACCCCTGCTTTTCAACCTCTTCATAAATGATCTAGAGGTAGGAGTAAAAAGCAAGGTAGCCAAATTTGCTGACGACACTAAATTATACAGGGTAGTGAAAACTGTGAGAGATTGTGAGGAGCTCCAGATGGATCTCTTGACACTGGGGGAGTGGGCAAAACAGTGGCAAATGAGCTTCAACATTAGTAAGTGCAGAGTGATGTATGTTGGGGCAAAAAACCCCAATTACATTTATAAACTGATGGGGTCTGAACTCTCTGCGACAAACCAGGAAAGGGACCTTGGTGTCCTGGTGGACAGCTCAATGAAGATGTCAACCCAGTGTGCCTCAGCAGTGAAAAAAGCAAACTCAATGTTAGGGATCATTAGGAAGGGTATAGAAAAAAAGTCAGCAAGTGTCATTTTGCCTCTTTATAAATCTATGGTGAGGCCCCATCTGGAATACTGTGTACAGTTCTGGTCGCCGTACCTCCAGAAGGATATTATGGAGTTGGAGAAAGTACAGAGGAGGGCAACCAGAATGATTAGGGGACTGGAACACCTTCCTTACCATCTGAGGCTGCAACGGTTGGGCCTTTTCACTCTTGAACGACGGCGTCTAAGAGGTGACCTGATTGAAGTTTATAAAATCATGCACAGTGTGGACAAAGTAGATAAGGAAAAACTGTTTTCCCTATCGCACAACACTAGAACTAGGGGACACTCGATGAAACTTTTGGGTACTAGTTCTCAAACAAATAAGAGAAAGTACTTTTTTACCCAGAGGATTACTGGTCTATGGAACTCCCTGCCAGAAGAAGTAGTGACAGCTGTCAGTCTTGACAGCTTTAAGAAAGGATTAGACAAGTTCATGGAGGACAAGGGTATCAATGGCTATAATTATGGATACTTAAGGACAACCTCGGGGTTGGAGAGATAGGCAGGATATCTCTCAATGCCATTTCCAGGAAATCCTAAGCAGGTGAAGGCATCTCCTTGGGAATACCCTGAAGGAAATGGTGAGCCACTGTGTGAGACAGAATGCTGGACTTGATGGGCTGTGGCCTGTTCCAGCAAGGCTGTTCTTATGTTCTTATGTTCTAACTAACAATAGTTATGAAGCAGTATAATTTCAGAGTTAACTTATAACAAATATATTTAAAGAAAATTCCTTACATGAAAAATGCAAACTTCAACTTATAAGCTTTATGAAAAGATACAATTCTGACTATGCTGTGTACTATAAATGAACCGCAATTAAAAATATAATTGTGACTTTAACAACAAAGCATCTGAATATGGCTTAGAATAGCAAAGAAAGCAGTTATTAGCTTAACAAAGCTAAACAGCTATTAAAATGCACTTATATAATTATTATTAAGTAGAAGAAAGAAGTAACAGGTTTTGATTACTGTTTCAATACTTCTGAAAAAATACAAGACAATTAAATTAGTAGCTTTTACATTTATAGCATCCTAATTCCTTCTGTGAAGCAAGATCTTATTTAGCTATAGAATAGCTTAAAGGGGTTAATTCCCCTGTGTGCCTTATTTCTCCTAGTGGCTGCAAACCTTCAGCCAGCAGAGAGAAAAACTATCTTGCTTGTGTTGCCAATTAGACAACTTTTAAAAGACACAGTTAAGCAGGAGTCTTGCTACAATCTTATTTCAAGTACCATAGGAAAAAACATCATGGCTTACTTAAATGAAAATTAAGCAATGAGGCAAATGAAAGGCAAAATACAACAGACATTTTAAAAAAGCACAGCCCCTTTCCTGTCCTTACAGAACTGAGATACAGTAGAACCCCGCATAACGAAAAAATCTCCATTCCACGGAGCTCTTTGCTATGCAGGTTTTTTTGTTATGCGAAGCTTTTGGGAAATGCCCCGGATAAAGAACAAATAATGTTCATTATCTGGGGTTCCCATTGACCGGGTATACCCTGCCCAGTTACCAAACAACCCAGCACAACGGGGGAAAAGTTTGTTATGTGGTGTATCGCCATTGCCTAACGGATGCTTCATTATGCGATTTTTTCATTATACAAAGCATTCGTTATACAAGGTATTACTATAATATCAAATTACATAGCAGAGTATTATGATGGGATGGGAGGCATGTCTGGCATGAGGTAGGCCAAAGCCCAATACCACGGCAACAGGCCGTATATAGCAAATTGTGATATCAGAATCCCTCTTTTTTATGCGGGGGGGGGGCATTAATGCTTGGTTTTGGTAGACATTTTTGATGTATTTGAAAGAATGGAAGTGTGGCGCCAAAATGGCCGCCGCGCTCTTTGCGGGCACCCCCACCGGACGAAACCATCCGGGTAGTTAGGGGCGTGGCCAGCACCCTAATAAAGGGGCTGGCCACGAGGCAGCCGTGCTGCCATTTTGGCGAACCGACGGAGCGGAGAAGTTTTTCCTCCTGACCTCCGTCGCTCGTGTCCTTTTGGGGGAAGCCTTTTCGGGCAGCTTTCTCTTGTTTTAGGCTTCCTAGCTACCTTAGCCATGCCCTCGAAGAAGAAGGCAGCCGCGAACGTGGCTCGATCGGCGCGGAGGCGTCAGCCGGGTCGGAGGACCGCGACTGCGCCCGTTCCGCAGCCACCTTTAGCGGAGCCCACCGGGAACGGTGGGATGGGATCGGTAGCTCCTTGGCCCGAGGCGCGGTGTATACCGGCTGCCCCGGACGGGGCCTCGGCCCTTGGCCCGCAAACGACGACCACGGCCCCTGCCATGGTCCGCGCGGCTGGGCCCTCTTGCCCGGGCCCGCAGTTCCCCATGGGGGGTGCGAGTCATGGAGGGTGGTTGGGTCCCCTGCCTTTGCAGGGCGTGCCCACGGCTACCCAAGGGCCGAGCATGGGCGCTTGGCCTTATCTGGCCTCGGGGGCTCAGGGACCTGGACAGGTACCCGTGACTTATGGGCCGGCTGCCCATTTGCCCCCTGTTGGGGCCGGGGCCTATGTCGAAGTGGAGGCCCTCCTGGCCCGGGTTGCGGCCCTTGAAGCATCCTTGGCGAGGGCCAACCAAACAGGGGTATCTCTGGGATTTCAGGTGCCCCCTTTGGCCGCCGAACAGTGGCCGGCGATGGGTCGGGTTGAGCCGCCAGAGGCGCGTGGGCCGGTGGCGGCCACTGCCTCGCAGCTCCCCACCCCACAGGTGCAGCAGTCTGGTGCTGGTCTGGCCCCGTCGACGAGCTCAGCTTCGGTCGTGAGCTCCGACGCCCCAGCGGGCCGGAACCCCCAGTGGGGGCGGCCCGTGGGGGTGCATCGGGTGAGTATGCAGTTCAAGCTAATGCACCCACACAACTGACTTCCTTGGGGGGGCTGGCCAATGGCCGTGGCCTCGCTTGGGTGGTCCGGCGGTCCAATGGCCCCCGGCCCACCAAGCGACTTTACCTTTGTCACAGGGCCTGGGTCGGGGTGGCGCCCCCAATGTGCTAGGAAATGTGTTGGGGATCCCCGGGCTGGCTCAGGCCTCCTTTGCTTTGCCCGTAGTTCCCTCTCTGCCGGTGTCGGCTTTGCCAACAGCAGAGTATTCCTTGCCCCTGGGGGACCATCTGGCCCAGTCCACCAAGGAAAAGATTTGGAGGGGCGAGTATGTAGATATCTTCTCCCTTCTAAATAGGGAACCGACCAAGGAAGAGAGGGAAGGGCTGGACGAGAAGGATAAGGAGCAGGCACGTCGTCGTAAGCCGCCACGCACGTGGCCTAATTGGTTGCCAGCGTACTTGATTTACATGGCCGTTTACCTCAGGGCTAGGCCGGATTTGGCCATCCCTATGGTCCAGTATCTGGACAACATTTACCGGGCTATGGTTGACTTCCCGGGTCCGGCGTGGCTGGCTTACGACGAAGAATTCCGCATGAGGATTCCACTGCACCCAGAGATGAGGTGGGACGAGCCCTGCCAGAAGCTGTGGCTTCTGTATATGACCCCCACGCACCCGGCGCCTGGGGAGAGATACCATTGTGGACATGCGGTCCAACGAGCGGCCCCGGTACAGGTCCCCCGCCAAGTGGCGGGGCAGGGGGTTCCAGCCCGCCTGCTGTGCTGGACCTTCTCGTCCAATGGTTCTTGCAACAGGAAAAATTGCAAGTACAAGCACGAGTGCCCCTCTTGTGGTAGCCCCCATGCTGCCTCCGCCTGTCCCAGGCCGGGAGGATACAGGGGCAGGGGTAGGGGCGGACAAGGGGCAGGTAGGACTGCCACGGAGGGAGCGGGTTCACCGAAAGGCCCCCTCCCCAATTAATGTCGACATGCTGGAGCGTTGGCTCGCATTGTACCCGAGGAGGGCAGACGCTGTGTACCTCCTTCAGGGTTTTCAGCTGGGTTTTCGTATTCCTTTCACGGGGGATAGTTCACCGCAGGATGCACCCAACCTGTTGTCACTTAGGGGAAGGGAGGAGGTGGCTGCTGCCAGCATTAATAAGGAGATTGCTGCGGGCAGGGTCGCTGGCCCTTTCCCCGCGCCCCCGTTCCCCAACCTTAAAGTGTCTCCTCTAGGACTAGTGCCCAAAAAATCCCCGGGCGAGTTCCGCCTGATTCATCATTTGTCCTACCCAGCCGGCCACTCGGTCAATGATGCTATCCCTGATGACCTTTGTTCTGTCAGGTATACATCCTTTGACCAGGCATTGCGCATGGTGCGCTCATGTGGCCCGGGTGCACTGTTGGCTAAGTGTGACATTAAGTCGGCTTTTCGCCTCTTGCCCGTGCACCCGGGTGACTTTGAGTTGCTGGGTTTCAAATTCCGGGGTGAATATTATTTTGACAAAGCCATGCCATTCGGCTGTTCCATTTCCTGCTCGGCCTTCGAGCGTTTCAGTACCTTCCTGCAGTGGGCATTTGTCCGTAGGTCAGGGTCTCGGTCTGTAGCCCATTACCTGGATGATTTTTTATTCAGGGGTGAACGGGGCTGGGACACGTGCACACGTCTCCTCAACACACTTCAGACACTAATGGAGGAACTTGGTGTCCCTTTAGCACCCGAAAAGACCGAAGGCCCGTCTAATAAATTAGTGTTCCTGGGGGTGGAAATTGACACGGTGGCGCAGGCGTCTAGGTTGCCCGAAGACAAGGTGTCCAGGATAGTGGCCCTTATATCGGACTTGCTGGCTAAGCGCAAGGCATCCCTTCGGGAACTGCAGGTGCTACATGGACACCTCAATTTCGCTTGCAGGGTGGTCGCACCTGGCAGGGCATTTGCTCGGCGCTTGTGCGACGCCATGGCAGGCTTATCCAGGCCCCACCATAGGGCAAGATTGACACGGGGCATCAGGGCAGATCTGCACGTATGGCTACAGTTCCTGAAGGAGTTCAATGGGGTCTCATTTTGGAGCTCAGACCTCCTGGCTTCGCCCCAATTTCAAATTCAGTCTGATGCCTCGGGATCCCTTGGTTATGGGATGTACTTCAATGGGAAGTGGGCATATGGTGGATGGCCACCAGCCTGGTCAGGCACGGGTCGCCTGAGGGATCTCACATATTTGGAATTTTTTCCCATACTGGGGGCCTTGATGCTATGGGGTGAGGAGTGGGCCAACTCTGTGGTGCATTTCTGGTGTGACAATGCGGCCGTTGTCCACATTGTCAACTCACAGACCTCTAAATCTCCCAGGGTCATGGACCTTGTGCGCCAGTTTGTATTGCGCAGCCTGCGCCTCAATGTACTGTTCAGAGCCAGGCATGTCCCGGGGGTGAATAATGATATTGCTGACGCTTTGTCCCGCCTGCAGATCTCCCGGTTCCGTGCCTTGGCCCCGGATGCGGAGGAATTTCCCTCGCCACTACCGCAGGAGATATGGACCTTTGGCAAGGAGAGGTGAACCGGGCGATCGGCATGTCACTGGCGCCACGCACGCGTAAGGCGTATCACCACGCGTTGGTTTCCTTTCGGACCTTCTGTACCCAATCTCACCTGCCAGATACCTGGCCGATCCCAGTGGCCCACATCCTCCGTTTCATGGTTTACCTGCACGCTCAGGGCCTGGCACCCCGCACCATAGCATCCAGGCTATCAGCGCTGGCTTTTATGGCCAAAGTGGGGGGTCATGCGGACAGTACCGCTGATTTCCGTGTGAGACATGTTTTGGAGGGGTGGGTGCGGGAACGTGGGCGTTGCCTGGACGACCGTCACCCAATTTCCCCTGGGGTACTTACCCAACTGGCACGAGGCTGGCAGGACCTATGTTTCGATAGGTATGAGGCAGCCCTGTTTCGTGCGGCTACAACGGTGGCCTTTTTTGGAGCGCTCCGCATCAGCGAGCTTGTGATGCTGTCTAAGGCGGATGCAAGTCATAGGGCACTGGAACTCGAAGATGTCTATGTTTGCAATGATTGGGCTCAATTGAGGATACGCTCCTCTAAAACAGATCAGCACGGCGTAGGCAGTGGAGTAAGACTGCTACGATGTTCCTTGGCAGACATCTGTCCGGTTGGTGCCCTACAGGAGTTCCTTGCACTGCGTGGCACGCACCATGGCCCATTTTTCTGTCACCAAGATGGGTCTCCCCTCACTAAATTTCAGTTTTGGAAGGTGACTGGGAAGGCACTGGCTAGCGTCGGCCTCCCTGGGGCCCGTTACGGCACCCATTCATTTAGAATTGGGGCGGCCTCTACTGCGGCTGCTTATGGGTACTCCGGGGCTGACATACGCAGCATGGGGAGGTGGGGCTCACAGTGTTTCCAGTTTTATGTTCACCCACTCCCACCGTGAGTACCTTTTGAGTCACCATGTATCTCTTCCTTCCCTGTTTTTCCCTTGACAGACCCTGGGTGTCGTATCACACCGGTGACAGTATGGCTGGTGGGCCATAGCTACGTGCACAGGGCAGCGCGTTACGCTGCGGCGACAGATTGGGGACCCCGACTGGGACTGGGTGCATACGCACATCTCACATGGTACGTAAGCCCGGTATGTTGTGGCGGGAGCTTTTGCCATTCCTCTTTTCGTCGAGGAATGCCGACCCGCCCGACATTCTGATCATACACCTTGGGGGTAATGACTTGGGTCAGGTCACTGGCTTATCGCTCAAGCATGCGATTTGCGGGGACCTCGCCTACTTGCATTACGTATGTCCCGCCACAACCCTTGTTTGGTCAGATATGGTCCCACAGCACGCTTATCAGGGAGGCTTTGACCTCCAGGCCCTGGACCGCGCTCGGCGCATGGTGAACAGGGCTGTGGCCCGATTCCTTTCGACCAAGGGCTGGGGGCGGGTCAGTCATCATCCCGCCATCAGTTTGCAAAATTACGGGCTTTATTCAGGGGATGGGGTCCATCTGTTGCGAGGAGGTATGGACCTCCTGCTGGGTGATTGGCGAGCAGGCCTGTCGACCGAGCTGACGGTCTTGGGGGGGCGTCGAGCCTTTATTGAAGCCTCTCCGGGTGGTGGGTAGCACTGGTAAGGTAAACATTGATGACCCACAGGTATCCGGCAGGTTCGCAATTGACTGGACAACACTAGATAGGCATAAGTTGTTTAAACGTTGTCCGGTCAACGACGAACCAGGCGAGGGGGTGATGGTTACCACTAGACAGCTGGAATCACCCCCTGATTTTACGGATACACATCAGAGGGTGGGGTCATTAGTTAGATAATGACTACGGTCAACAATTTGTTTGTTGTCAACAAACAAATTGATACAAATAGATACATTGTAACAATTGCCGTTGGCCATTTTGGGTGGTACCTTACCAGTGTTACTTCGGCCTGCTTGCCTTAAGAATTATGATTGGTCGTTTTACCAATAGAAATTTATAATTCGGACTAGGGCTTGAATCAATAAATGTGGCCCAATGCCGTTATCCACTTTCATTTGTGTCTGAGTCCATCATTGGGGGGGTGCGCCTGCAAAGGAGGAGGACTTGTGCTCAGTACCTTCCATAAAAGGAAACAGGAAACTGATTGCAGACTGGGTCCATTTTAAGCCCTCTAAAACTTATTTTTTTAACACTGGATTCCTTGCCTTTTAAGAAATGTGATCTTTCATGTCAATATATAAAAACATGTGGCTGGGGATGTGCTTTGTGGTGAAACAGAGCCCAGGAAAAGCCTTGGTCAAGGGGGAATGGCTTCAGAGGTTCACTATAGAGTGATGAAAATAGAAGAGGCTTCTTTTTTCATAGCTTTATAGCAAAGTGCCCCCTCCAAAGGCATTTCCCACTTCTTCCAATGCTTTTCCTGGGCTCCGTTTCACTCTGAAGTGCCTGCTCAACCTCTCTAGAGTGGCTGGGGATGCATTTTGGGGTGAAACTGAGCCCAGGAAAAGCCTTTGATGAAGGGGGAAATGGAACCATCCCCCTCTCAAGCCCTTCTAAGAGGAGGAGGAGGGGCAGGGCGAGGTGCTGGGCAGGGCCAGCCATTTTTACTACCACTACGCACATACTGGTGGGAACCTGCTGATGCCCCCCACTGGGTACCACTAATGTCAAATAGGGGAAGAGGAAGGGGTAGAGGAAGAAAGGACTGTAACAATCATACTGGATGGTGTCTTGCACCATTATTTTTCAACAGAAATAAATTAATTTCTCCTCCGTGGATAAACAAACTTTCTGTGGTAGTGGTTAGCTGAAAAGAGAAAAGGAAAACAGAGATAAAATGGTAAAACTGCAGATGGTGAGCATCATCCTTCAGACACTCATATGTGGGCTGTCATTCAGGCAGGGATCAGGCTGGGGTTAGTGTGCAGCCCAGACAGATAGATAGTATGTGTACATACATGCACATGTCACATGATATACCATGCCAGTTGCATAGTGAATTCAAATTGGTTTCTATAACTGGTTGTGTTCGCCTACTCCAATTTTCTAATTTTCATTTTGATTATTCCTTTGTAAAATGACCACCAGTACTTAAATTTGCTTGCTGATTTGTCCTGGTTACTGCAGGAGAAATGTAGCAAAAAAACATATAGGGATGATATTGTCCAGAAGAACAATTAATTGCTTTTACAAAATGGCACCAACTGCAGTTCTGAACATCAAGGCCATGCTAGTCTTTCTCTCTCTCTCTCTCTCTCTCTCTCTCTCTCTCTCTCTCCCCCTTCCCATCCAAATAGGCTCCAGGTAAATAACAAAGGAGGCTCTTTGAACTCAAGGACATTTGGTCAAAACCTACCATGTGCTTTCCTTCCAAGAGGAGGAGTGGGCTGCATCTCAAACATCCACTGAGCAATTTGGTTTTCAGCAGAAATGGGCTCTCCTTCCCACTCTCATTGTTTTGGAGTGAAGCCAAGCTATGGACTCATGTGTGGGGAAAGTAAGTATGACAGCTTGGACAGGAGGTAGATGCTGGTTTGCCCTTCCTGCATGTAGTTAGTGGCACAGAATGTAATGGAAAGGTCATCAAAAGAGGTAGAAAGAAATGATCATCTTAAAAACTGAAGGAGCAGCTCTGGGGACTGAGTATTAAAATGACTTTCAGCAATCACTCTTGGGCAAAAATGTTTGTCCGAAGGTGGCATTATGTGTCAGAACAATAAGCAGCTGAATGTGGACAATTACTGTGATGTTTCAAACAGAAAGAAGCCCTCATACACTTACTATGTATTGTGATAAATAATCAGTGTGGAAACATGAACAATTACTTCCTTTGTGCTGTTGCGAGGATGATTATGAACCTGATTTCATTCCCTAGAATGATTTAACAGCTGCAAACTTCCCAACTCAGAATCAACTTGACAGCACACAATCATTATTATTTAAGAAAGAAAAATTTCCCCTTCAGAGCTGGCCCAGGAGGTTTCACTGTCAGAGTTATATGGAAGCCAAAGGCAAGCCAAAGGCATAGGTACTTGACCTTATTTCATAACTGACAATGGAAAAGGATGCCAACATAAATGAGGGCACCAGGCTAGTTACCAGAAAAATGGCTACTGGATACAGTTACAACTTCGGTTCGAGTCACTGGTGGAGCCCTTCTCCCAAGAACGAGGAAGCGTTTAATATAGGCAAAAATTAAAAATGGTTTATTGAAAAGGGGTTTAAGCGTCACTGGCCTGGTGCCGGGAAAAGCCCTAGTCTCAACCTTTTTGCCTATTAAAGTCCCTTAAGTGAGCAGCTCTTTTTGGTTCCGATGTCTTGCGTGCAAATGTGCTGAGAGCGCTCCTGACATTTTCTATCAGGAGATTTTTATACCCTCCACCCAAGGGGGCTCAACTAGTTCTACTGCTAGCTAACAAGTTTACAAAACAAGAGATTTACAATGGTGAACAAAAACCCGGCACCAGACTCTTTTGTTACATTAAAAGGTCAATCATACAGAGACAAAACAGGTCAATTACATAGAACAAAAGGTGATGGGTAGAGCAATTGCCCTGGAAATGACAGAGTTCATAGTTTAGCAAATGCAGGTTGTGACATCATTCAGGTGACATCCAATGGGCGCCAGGATTGTAATTTGGCACAAATCAGAAATCCAGATTTTGAATCCAGGATGCAAAAGGACCAATGACGAAGATGGGCATCCTTCAGACTCCCCTGAGGAGGAGCATTGCTTGAGGCTCTTGGCAAAATTCCATTCCCACCCAACAATTAATCTATCCTGAGTCAGCCCAAGCACTATCTACAATTGAATACAGGAGGGGTCCCAAAAACAATGAGCATGCCAGGTGCAAGAGTAAACAAAACAATACAACAAGTAAACAGAGGAATCAAGGTGGCTTGGGGCAAAATGTGAAGTGATGGCTTCCTGTGGCATTGAGCCTTCCTGGATGCTTGCAGGAGGTAGGCTGAGGTGCAAGAAAAGATCCTGATTTGAGATACAAACAGAGCATGTTAAAATCAAATTTAAAATATCAAATCAAGTCCTTTTGGGGGGACATAATCTATACAGAGCAAAGGAAATATGCTAGCTTGAATAGAACAGTTCCAGGTATTCGAAAACATTTTTATTAAGTTACCTAACATCCCAGGTATAACTGCCAATGAAATAATATTTATTAGGAGTGAAAGGGGCCAAGTCTGTTGTGTCAACCCTTGCAGTATATACCTTCAAGCGTGTGTGAATGGGTGCATGGTCAGAGTGGTGCTTGTGTACACATAAGCCTAATCAATTCTAAACATGTGTGGCAGAATAAAGTGAATGAAATAAGTCTATTTGAGAGCAATAAAATGGAATAACTTTAATAAAAGGGGATAGAAAGATAGAAATAAAAGACTGGGGGGTGCATTTTCTGAAAATGGGGTTACAGTCCTTCCCCCATTCCTCTCATGTCCAGACACAGTCTGGCACATGATGACTGGTCTGGCCTGTTAATGTGGGCTGCCCTTTCTCCTGCATGTGCACGGCTGCACACAAAAGCTCCCAGCGCGTGCAGAAGAGAAAGAGACAGTGAGGCTGGTTGCCACCAATATTGGTCTGTCCACATGTGTTTCTAGTGGGGATCCGACTTTTGCACATTAATCCTGATAAGTTCAGCTTCCCAAGTAAAACCCGGATAAGAGAAAAACAATACTGATACCAAATCCTTTCTCCCTTAGAGCCAGAGAGAGAGCTTTTCATTGCAGTTTGTTCTGTATCCAGGTCTTCATTACCTGTGTGGGGAGAGAGAGAACACACACGTAGCACCCCCACCCCCATTCTTTTCCAAAATGTTGGAATCTAAAGATACTTTATTAGCTAGTGGGGCTAATGACATCCCTCACTCCACTAGATGTCCTAGCAAGCTGCAAAACATGGGGATATTGAAGTTTCTTTGAATTTGTGCTATCTGTAGGATGAGAGAAATAATTCTAAGGTGCGAAGGATACACTTTCCATGGAAGCCACTCATACCAGAGTTTCATGAAATCCATACAAACATGACCTTTGCTGGCTTGCAATGTTAAAATAGAATACATAGATCACCCTAATGCCTTCCTTTAAAGGACACTGGCAAAAGGAAAATGAAGAAAATGAGAAAATGAGGGAGAACAAAATTTCTAAATTAAGCAATTAAATAATGCAAACAACTCACTTTATATATTTCACCAAGGCCAATTATAAACCCACAGGAAGCTAATTTGGGGAGTATACACATTCAACACACACACCTTCTGAAGCACGCCCTGAAGTTTCCTGTTATAGAGAAAATCAGGGCCATTTACTTAAAGCCTCAATGAGGCAAAAAAAAAATATATGCAGTCCATTATTCATAGACTGATTTTGTCTCATCAGCTGCCAAGGGCAATGTGAGACCATTAAAAATTCATTGCCACACCATGTTGTAGCTTCCATGGTCAAGGGACCTGGGTTCAAAATCTTAGCTGCAATCACAAATCTGATATTTCAAGTTCCAATTTAGGTTAATTACTGGGGTTCTCCTTATGCCCCTGGCAATGTTGCACAGAGTCAACCTTTTACAACAGCCAAAAGTAGATCATATGTGTTCTAACACTTATAACATGCAACCATGGTGTGTATGCATCTAGGTTTAAACCTTTCATTATAACAGCAATTCTCATTTTCCTTTAAACAACCAAACTTTCCAGGTGAAAAGTACCGTGTACATGAAAATATTCCAAACATAGGCAATTATTGGCTTTTATAGACAACAATTATCCGTGCCTAAGCATCTCAGTGTTAGCGACCTAGTTCCAATTATACAATAAGTAACATTTCTCCCTTCATTCAGACAAACTCTTAGCTAGTACTGCTTTCCAATCTACTGCATGCCACGTACCTGGCCTTTAGACATTCTTTACTATTTTTACTGCAATACTGCTAGCACACCAGCTTTCCTCCTCAGAATGGTGAGGGTGAGCTCCTGTTTTCCAAATTTAAAGGATCATGACTGTCTATTTGGAACCCCCAGAGCCCAATGTTGTTCTGCCCTAAGGAAAGGGGCTGTTTGAAATCGCAGATTGTCTTTTGAGCAGAGATTCCTTTCCTGGATACCCCCACACTCTAACATGTCCCAATCTCTGAACCCTGAAAGGAATTGCAACACATGTGCCATCTTCCTTTGCCATTTTCCCCAGACAGATTTGATGGCACTTGCCATTGGACTTTTGCGCTATGTCTAGGATTTTATTTGGCTACACCAGAGGTCCGAAATTACAGAACACGTGAATGCCTTTTGAGGTGTCCAGGGGAACTCCCCGCCTCGCTGTTTAAGCTTAGACCAAATTGATGTTAACTCTTACACAAAAGGCATCTAGGTGTCCCAAACTGCAGTCACTTTCCCTGTTACTTTTTCTAGCAGGCAAATTCCTACTATGGAGTCTCTCCCCCCCTTCATTAAGGATTTGGGTAAGGTCTAGCAGTATTTTGAACAATTTTAATGTTCTGGACCCAAAAGAATCCAAAAAACTTTATTTACTCTTGGAATGTAACAATTGATTTGTATGAATTAAGGGAGAAAATTTATTTTTCCAATTTACACACCATTCGTGATTTTACATTTTGAAAGCCAATTTTGTCAATGCATATACACTTTCAATATAATTTTGGTTGCATACCGATTTTCTATGGAAAAGGGATATTCAATTAATCTATCCCAGTTGTCCTAACTTCTGCAAATCTTAATTTTAAAGAGATCTGCAATACATCATACCAAATTGCTGCTGTATGTTCCTAGTTCCCAATTCTATCCCAATTACTTGAGCTAATACTATGGCTGCTTAATTTCTACAATTCCCATTTAAGAGAAATTGTCTATAAATAGTTTAGCCACTGCATTTGTAAACGCAAATTTTAAGGGGTAGCAGGGCATTTTTAATGCATTGTACTCAATTTTATGCCACTAATGGCTACTCGCCATGCTATGGGTTAAATTGCCAGCCCACTGTTCTTTGTTCTTTTTGAGGAAAGGTTTCTTCAAGTTTCAACACTAAACACAACCATACAAACACACAATTCTTTCATTTTCACAAGCATTCTAGGTGCACCTTTAGTTATTCCACAACCATTCAAAACCTCTCCTGCATTCATTCCTATTTGTCAAACTGCATCTTCCTTTACTCCACGTAGAAGGAATATGCTTTGGTCTCCCAAATTTCCTTTTCAGATTTTTGTAGGTTACACACTTGGAAAAATCTCAGGTGGCTTCAGTTAGTGACCAACCTGGGCACAAATGCTCTTTATGTTGGTTTAAATTTATCACTAACACTCAATTGTCCCAGGCTGCCTTCTCTTACTGGCAAGCTCCTGGATATATATATTTTTTTTGAAAAAAATGCATTTTAGCTTAGTTACCCTAATTATATTCTAATAAATTGATACACTACATTCATCCAATTTGGTTTACATTTCTTTTTACTTAGTCTTGTACATCTCTTAGAGGGATGAGAAGTTACTTTCCCTCTAGGCCTTTCAACATGGGTTAACTCTATAAGGGGCATCTTTATTTGAGATGCATTGTAATCAAATATATGGGATATCTTATTAAAAGAATTAAACTTTATATGGGTCGCTGGGTGGAAATTTAATCCCAAATCGCGGACCTTGCCAATTGTTATGGCAAATTGCCTTCTATGCTTTTAAATTTTTTTTTAAAGGGTTTTATTTGGCTTCACATGTGGTCACTTTCTATAAGGGGGTACCTTTTTACTTGGGGCTACTTTACTTGGGGATACCTTGTTTACTTGGGGATATCTTGTTTACTTGGGGATAACTTGTTTACTTGGGGCTATTTTGTTTACTTGGGGATATCTTGTTTACTTGGGGCTATTTGTTTACTTGGGGATATCTTGTTTACTTGGGGCTATTTGTTTACTTGGGGCTATTTTGTTTACTTGGGGCCTGTGTCCCAGTACCATTCCTGTTGCCACTGGGCCCTGAACCTGACCCTTCTCAAAGTTCTATTGCCTGGAGACACATGCCCAAGAGGTCTACAGGTGTGTCTTTCCATAGGGCCTTTTCCAACCCAGTGGCCCTGTTTCTTATAATTTTTGCATCTACCCCATGGAGATTTTGAATGCATGGTGGGCTGGGGGTTCCCTTGGGGGCCCACCCTTGAATTAGGTTGCCAATTACCTCCGTGGGATGGCTGGAGCTGTGGCATAGGCTTCCAGCCACTGTTTGGAGGGCCACCCTGTGGCTGGTTGTACACTTGAAGAGCTGCAACCAAACATTTTTGATCACCTGATCTTTGGACAGGTGATTGAAAGGGTGACTTGTTTTGAAGGGGCAACTTTCTTCCCTTCCCTCTATTTATAGACTGGGGGGTCTTTTCTTTCCTGGCCTGTTCCCCTTTGGACTTACTAAACACTGGGGATGGGCATTTGGGTTTTTCCTGCCTCCCTTTAAGGGTTTTTCCACCTATTGACTCTTCCCCAGACCTGTCAGCTTTACTTGACTCTGAGGAGAACTCCTTTTGGTCAGCTTTAATAGTTCTCCTTTCTGTTAAAGGGATACTATTAATTAACCTCCCAACTTCTTCCCTCATCATCTCCTTTAAGCCATTTATGGCTCTGCTTACTATTGCCCCAATGACCTCTGCCTCAATGCCAACAGGGGCAGATGCCATCAAGGAATGTTGGGCTTTGGCTGGATTGCCTTGGAGATCGGGGTTACTCTGGGGAGTTAAGGGGGGCGGAAGGCACATTTCTTCTTCCATCTCTGCTTCAACTAACCCTTTGTTTAAGGGGGGTGGAAGGCATTTTACCTCTTCCATCTCTATTTTGACTGATCCCTTGTCTAAAGGGGGCAGAAGGCATTTTACCTCTTCTGTCTCTAAAGGGGCCTTGCTTTCCTTTACAAAGCACAAGTTCCCAACACAAGGGAATCTCTCTGGATCATCATGCATCCTCATGAAGAGGACTGCATAGGCGAGATCATCAGATCTCCCTAGGGTACTCTCACACCATCTAATTAGTCCCCTTATGTTCCCTACATTTAAGCTGCCCTCTGCGGGCCAGCTAGGTGCCAAAGACTTTTGGGTAGGCCAATCCTTTGAACACAGGTATTTTAGTCTACGCTTCGATAACCGGGATTTTGGACCTGTTAAGTCTTTCCAATTTCTTAGTATGTTCCATAAGGGCGTCCCCTTAAGGGTCACATATTTTGACTTTCTAGGAACACTCAGCTGTTCACCCATGACGTACTGAGATTTTAGTTGCTTTGATCAAAGGCTTTCGGATCACGAGTTACCCCTTTCACCTACAGGGAGCGTTCACCGTTAATTACAACAACATTTGGCTCAAAGTAATCGTCTCTTCTTGCCCTAACACAATTTTTCCAACCTCAAAGTAATCATCTCTTCTTGGATGGCTACCCAATTGCCCTGCGAGTGACTTCCAGTGCGCTACTGGCCACGACACTCAGAATTTGTGCCTCCTCAAGGGAATCAACCTTTCTTGGTAGGCAGACCAATGGGGGTTTTTCGTAGCTCCGGGTGATGAGGCCGTGCTACTAATTGCAATTTTCCAATTCAAGTCCCTAACGCAATTTGGCTAATACGGGTGATGAATCCGTGCTTAGCTGTTCAATGGTTAGCCGTCCCAGCTGATGAGTTCTGGAATGGCTAAGCAAGGTTTTGGGTGATAAGTTCCACAAAAGTCCTTAACCTAATCTAGACAGAGTTAACAAGTTCATGTACCCGGTGCGTTGCGCAATATACATTACCTGATCCTGCAGCTTTTAATTTCTTGGCGTGATCAAATTGAAGAGTTCTGGGTGGCTCCCTTTGTGATTTCGTCCTTCTTGTGAAAAAAACGGTCACTTGGCAGGCACGAAATGCCAGTCGAATCCGAGTCACGGCACCAAAACTGTTACCAGAAAAATGGCTACTGGATACAGTTACAACTTCGGTTCGAGTCACTGGTGGAGCCCTTCTCCCAAGAACGAGGAAGCGTTTAATATAGGCAAAAATTAAAAATGGTTTATTGAAAAGGGGTTTAAGCGTCACTGGCCTGGTGCCGGGAAAAGCCCTAGTCTCAACCTTTTTGCCTATTAAAGTCCCTTAAGTGAGCAGCTCTTTTTGGTTCCGATGTCTTGCGTGCAAATGTGCTGAGAGCGCTCCTGACATTTTCTATCAGGAGATTTTTATACCCTCCACCCAAGGGGGCTCAACTAGTTCTACTGCTAGCTAACAAGTTTACAAAACAAGAGATTTACAATGGTGAACAAAAACCCGGCACCAGACTCTTTTGTTACATTAAAAGGTCAATCATACAGAGACAAAACAGGTCAATTACATAGAACAAAAGGTGATGGGTAGAGCAATTGCCCTGGAAATGACAGAGTTCATAGTTTAGCAAATGCAGGTTGTGACATCATTCAGGTGACATCCAATGGGCGCCAGGATTGTAATTTGGCACAAATCAGAAATCCAGATTTTGAATCCAGGATGCAAAAGGACCAATGACGAAGATGGGCATCCTTCAGACTCCCCTGAGGAGGAGCATTGCTTGAGGCTCTTGGCAAAATTCCATTCCCACCCAACAATTAATCTATCCTGAGTCAGCCCAAGCACTATCTACAATTGAATACAGGAGGGGTCCCAAAAACAATGAGCATGCCAGGTGCAAGAGTAAACAAAACAATACAACAAGTAAACAGAGGAATCAAGGTGGCTTGGGGCAAAATGTGAAGTGATGGCTTCCTGTGGCATTGAGCCTTCCTGGATGCTTGCAGGAGGTAGGCTGAGGTGCAAGAAAAGATCCTGATTTGAGATACAAACAGAGCATGTTAAAATCAAATTTAAAATATCAAATCAAGTCCTTTTGGGGGGACATAATCTATACAGAGCAAAGGAAATATGCTAGCTTGAATAGAACAGTTCCAGGTATTCGAAAACATTTTTATTAAGTTACCTAACATCCCAGGTATAACTGCCAATGAAATAATATTTATTAGGAGTGAAAGGGGCCAAGTCTGTTGTGTCAACCCTTGCAGTATATACCTTCAAGCGTGTGTGAATGGGTGCATGGTCAGAGTGGTGCTTGTGTACACATAAGCCTAATCAATTCTAAACATGTGTGGCAGAATAAAGTGAATGAAATAAGTCTATTTGAGAGCAATAAAATGGAATAACTTTAATAAAAGGGGATAGAAAGATAGAAATAAAAGACTGGGGGGTGCATTTTCTGAAAATGGGGTTACAATTATGAACCTGATTTCATTCCCTAGAATGATTTAACAGCTGCAAACTTCCCAACTCAGAATCAACTTGACAGCACACAATCATTATTATTTAAGAAAGAAAAATTTCCCCTTCAGAGCTGGCCCAGGAGGTTTCACTGTCAGAGTTATATGGAAGCCAAAGGCAAGCCAAAGGCATAGGTACTTGACCTTATTTCATAACTGACAATGGAAAAGGATGCCAACATAAATGAGGGCACCAGGCTAGTTTAGGATATATCCAACACAGGCTGTGAAGGAGTGACAATAAAATAATATCTTTTTTAATATCTACTACCTGGTGTCTGCCCTTGCTTCACCTGATGGTAAGGATGAACCTGATCACATTCATGTCTTGTTTATCAATAGACAGAGGTGGGTACTTCTGGACAGAGGAGAGTAGCCTAGACAACCCTGAATTTGTAAATGTAGTGCTTAGATTTTTAAGGCATTGAAGTAGGATAACTACCACAAACAAACACTGCAGCATGACATTGTTACTGTACTCAGAGAGCAAAACAAGATACAATGTGTACAAATGAATTTATTTATACTGAAAAGTTACTCTTCTGTTTTGACATCATGCGATCTCAAGGTAGCTTAAAAATAGAAAATGACCAAAAATCAATACAATACTGCATTGTAAGAACAGCAACAGTAACAAAAAACATCCAAACCACAAACTTTAAAAAGAAGGAAGGAACAAGAATCAGCACATTTTCTGAAATCTGTTTGAAAGTTGGCAATGTTGGGTAAAATTTTGGATGACGTGAGTGATTTGGCCAAGTTTCTCCCCTTGGAATCCTCCAGTGGCTGCATAGACTGTCAAGAATGTGAGAAAGGAAACAAAACACAGCAAAAAAAAGCTACTAGTCTTGTTCCGTTTAAAAAATAATTTAGAGGAGCAGCAATTTAGCTTTGCTTTACTGACCAAAACAATTCATTCATTCATTCATTCTTTCATTCTTTCTTTCTTCCTTCTTTCTTTCTTTTGTCTGATGAAGATGGAATTACAAAATCTCTGCCCATCTGTTGTGTATGAAATAATATGGAATGTAACTGTTACACTGTGCCTTTAAGTTAAATGTAACCGGTTCTACAGGAAATGTATACTTAAGCCATTTGTAAAGATACATTGTATTCAGCTGCTATTGGAATGCGAGCTTACTACCAGAGATGGGAGTAGCGAGCATTCAACTCACATGGTACAAATTCCCCAATCATGCACAGCCGCGGGAAGCTTTCCCGCCACGGACACACCTGGACAAGGAGGGGGGACTGCAGATGACATCACGCTGACAGGAGCCATTAGGCTACCATGCAACCAGATTCAAATGTACAGTGACTGTATAAAAAGAGTTGTATTGCCACCATTACCTCATGTTCGTACTGTATTTCGTGCAATAAAGATGTGTTAAGCCAGGCTACGGTTGCTTCTATCGTCTTGCTTCCCTGAACACCAAATTGGCGATGAAGGTGGGATATGGCTTCCAACGGGAACAAGACGCAACCAATCTTTGACATAACCCAGCCGGAGCAATGGGAATGGTTCAAAATTCATTTCCGCAGCACCCTGGTGATAGCGGGAATCACCGATGAGGGAAAAAAGTGCACTCAGCTCATCACGATGTTCGGGTACCATGCCGTGAAACTCCTGGTCAACCTGGTGGCACTGAGGAAGGTGGAAGAGGTCCCGGTCAAGCAGCTTCTAGCAGCGCTGCGGGAGCACTTCCAGGCATCCCTGTCCATCTTCACGGCCAGAGCTGCCTTCGGGAGATGGGACCAGCGCCCGGGTGAGACTGTGGCCAACTTTGCGGCGGCCCTCCACGTGGCGACAACCCCATGTGAGTGGGCAGACCTGGAAACTGCCCTCAGGGACCGTTTGCTCTGCGGTCTGCGAGACGAGGAGACCCAACAAAAGCTGATGACCCGTGGCCACAACCTGACATTCCAAGAGGTCCTAAAGGAAGCACAGGTGGCTGAAGCCATGAGGGCCAGAGTCAAGCTGTTCAAGGCAAGGGCTCCACCAACCGATGGGGTATCGACTCCAGTACAGGCGGCCTGGTGGGAACATAGATCCCCAGCATCAGCATCCTCCTCCTCCTTGGAAGTCAGTGAGGATGAGGGCATCTGGAAGGTGTGGAAGGTGGCGACTGAGAAGCGTGGCAAGGAGAGTTGCTGTTGCGATGGCTGCGGAGCATCCCACAACCGACAAAAGTGCCCGTTCTGGAAGGCCGAGTGCCACAACTGCGGACAGAGGGGTCACATTGCCAAAGTATGCAGACGGCGGTGAGGAGAGTACAAGGGCCCAGCAGAGAGTCCCCCGAGGAGACCGGATGGCGTCAGCAGGGTTTCCGATGACAGCAACCCAGAAGTGCATCGAGCGTACTGGCAGGTTTGCGGCGACAGCAGCATGGCTGTCCACAGCATGTCCTTGTGACACTCCCATTATTTTGTTGAGGTACTGTTGCAAGGGGTCCCAGTTAGGATGGAAATAGACTCGGGGTCTTCCTACTCCATTATATCCCAGCGGGAGTTCCTGCGTATTGCCCCCAATGAGCGACTCAAGCTCAAGGCCCTAAAGACCCAAATGCGGGACGTTCAAGGGGTCAGGATCCCAGTGTTGGGGGTGGGGGAATTCAAGGTGAAATTCAAACACCACAGGGAGAAGCAGCCCTTAGTAGTCCTGAAAGAGGGGGGTTGCTGTCTCCTGGGAACACAGTGGTTCCAGCCCCTGGGAATTTCAATAGAGGGTATCCATGCCGTCGGGTCCGACCCCATCCTGGACGTTTGCAATGCACACCCGGCAGTTTTCGAGAAGGGGCTTGGGAAATTCAAGGGGCCCCCATTTTCATTTGACCTGGACCCAGAAATCCGGCGCATTCGGCTCAAGCCAAGGAGGGTCCCATTCGCCCTCAAGAACAAAATAGAGACGAAACTGGACAAACTGGTGGGCCAGGGGATTTTGGTTCCAGTGGACTCTGCGGAGTGGGAAACTCCTATTGTGACTGCTTTGAAACCTAACGGGGAGGTTAGGATTTGCGCAGATTATAAATGTACAATAAATAAGGCAATCCGCCCAAATGCATACCTGGTGCCAGTTGTTAGCCACCTATTAGCCACATTGCACGGGGGAAAGTTTTTTGCTAAATTGGATTTGGCGCAGGCGTACCAACAGCTGACCGTAAAACCAGCTGCCGCCAATGCGCAAACAATTGTAACCCACAAAGGGGCTTTTAAGGTCACGTGCCTACAGTTCGGCGTAAATTTTGCCTCCGGGATTTTCCAGTCCCTCATGGAATGTTTGTTAAAGGGGCTCCCCGGGGTTCTCCCATATTTTGATGATGTACTGATCACAGGGGGGAGTGTGTCAGAACTGGCCAAGAGGTTGGACAAGGTTCTGTCGATTTTCGAAAAAGCAGGGTTGAGGTTAAAGAAGAGCAAGTGTGTGTTCCTTTTGAGGGAGGTTGAGTTCCTTGGGTTTAAAATAACCCCCGATGGAGTAAAGCCCTCCGAATCCAAGGTTGCGGCTATCCAAAATGCCCCTTGTCCCACCGCAAAACCGGTATTGCAGTCATTTCTTGGGCTCCTGAATTTCTATCACTCCTTCTTGCAAAGGAAGGCATCAGTTGCGGAGCCGCTGCATAAGCTACTTAAGAAGGATGCAGTTTGGCGGTGGGGAGACAGTCAGAAAAAGGCGTTTAAAGAATTAAGGCGGTTTCTATCCTCAGAAGTGGTCCTGACCCACTTCGACCCCAGAAACCCCGTAGTTCAAGTCTGTGATGCCTCACCAGTAGGGGTAGGAGCGGTGCTGTGCCACGTGTTAGACAATGGGCGAGAAGCCCCAGTTGCGTTCTACTCCAGGTCACTTTCACAGGCGGAGCGCAACTACATGCAAACGGACAGGGAGGCTCTCGCCATAGTCGCTGGAACAAAGAAATTCCATGACTTCCTGTATGGTCGACCATTCACCATTGTGAACCCCTACTAGGCATTTTCATCACAAGCAAGCCCACGCCACAGATTCTGTCCCCCAGAATGCTCCGATGGGCTATCTTTCTCAATGCATACCAGCACACGCTGGTCCACTGCCCAGGGAAAGATATTAGCCATGCAGATGCTCTTTCCAGGTAAACCCCTGCCACAGTTAGGAGACCCTGAGTGTTAGAAAAAGGGATGAGCTTTCCAGAGAAAGGGGCTGCCTCCTATGGGGCCAGCGGGTGGTCATTCCCGAGTCACTGAGATTGAGAGTGCTCAAGCTACAGCACGTCAGCCACCCTGGGATCGTACGCTCTAAAGTGTTGGCCAGAAGCTACTTCTTGTGGCCCCAAATGGATGCTGACATAGAGCACATGGTCGGCACTTGTGAGAGTTGCCAGAGTTCTCAACCCGAAGAGTCCTGACTTCCTCACAGAGAATGGGACACAGCCAGAGGACTGTGGTCCCGGGTACACATAGATTTTGTGGGTCCTTTCAGGGGCACCCTTTTCCTGCTAATAATAGATGTGTACTCCGGTAATTCCGATGTCCAACACCTCGTCAGCCGCAACCATAAAGCAATTGCGCAATTGCGCAATTGCGCAAGGTGTTTTGTTGTTTTGGGATACCAGACCTGCTTGTGAGCAACAATGGCAGTACCTTCACGTCTGCGGAATTCCAGGCATTTATTGAGAAAAACGCCATTCGGCACATCATCTCTGCCCCTTTCCACCCCGCAACAAATGGCCAGATAGAATGCCAGGTGCGAACTACAAAAGAGGCATTGCAGCGCATGGGCCCTGGGGTCCTGAACCTACAGCTGTGCCAGTTCCTGCTGTGCTATAGGGTGACGCCACTCGCATCAGGGCTCTCACCTGCAGAGCTCCTCATGCACAGGAAACCTGTAATGCTTCTAATTAGGTTGGATCCCACAAGGGTGGAGGATAAGGGGAGGAACATAGAGATAGGTAATACTAAAAGTTTCAGAATTGGAGAGCCCGTATATTGTAGGAATTATGCAGCCGCAGGACCAGCCTGGGTCCCGGGAGTAGTCATTGAGCAAAAGGGGCCAGTTTCGTACCGTGTAGAGACTAGCACAGGTCTACTTTGGAGAAGGCATGCCGATCAACTCCGGCGTAGGGTTACCAATAGGCAGGACACAGACATCCAGCCACAGGATTCAGCCTTAGGGTCCTCCCCTACTTGCTTAGCCCAAGGGGGAGACACGGGGTACCCTTCGGGTACAAATGCGGATCGTCGATCCCCACCTAGGGGGGAAGGGATTGATACAAGCCCATATCCTGTGGACACCAGGGATACTTTGGGAGAGAGGTATGAGTTTGAGGGGGAGGAAGAGTTCAAATTTGATTTTTTTGGAATGGGGGGGTTTCGGAGTGGTCCCCCACCCGTCCAAGCGAAGAGCAGGGTTTTTCGTTAGTCCCAGGAGCCCCCGGTTTCTCAATGTTAGAGTTCACCCCTACCCCACATTTCCAGTCAAGGCCCCCCGAGTCAGGGCCGGCACAAACATGAAATCCCAGTCCCCCACGTTTTCAGTCAGGGGGGGCACAACCATGGCAAACCGCTAATGAGTTCATCCCTCCTATTGCAGGGCAAGAACCAAGAGAGCAGAGAAGTGCAAGGACCCCCGAGCCAAGCACAGCAGTCGCAAGCCCCAAACGCAAATGCGGGGAACCACATTGGTTGAGGGACTTCATCCCATCCTAGGGGGAGGGATGTTGTGTATGGAATAATATGGAATGTAACTGCTACACTGTGCCTTTAAGTTAAATGTAACCGGTTCTACAGGAAATGTATACTTAAGCCATTTGTAAAGATACATTATATTCAGCTGCTATTGGAATGCGAGCTTACTACCAGAGATGGGAGTAGCGAGCATTCAACTCACATGGTACAAATTCCTCAATCATGCACAGCTGCGGGAAGCCTTCCCGCCACGGACACACCTGGACAAGAAGGGCGGGACTCCAGATGACATCACGCTGACAGGAGCCAATAGGCTACCGTGCAACCAGATTCAAATGTATAGTGACTGTATAAAAAGAGTTGTATTGCCACCATTACCTTGTGTTCATACTGTACTTCGTGCAATAAAGATGTGTTAAGCCAGGCTACGGCTGCTTCTATCGTCTTGCTTCCCTGAACACCAAACCATCCTATTTTCGGGGTAAACTATAGGAAATATGAGGTATGCTTCCAAAGGTATTTTGATCCCAGGAGGTTCAGTATTTTACCCTTCAGTTTCAGACACATTCCCTTTGCTGTTCCCAATTAAATGTGCACAGGATTGCAGCCTTGAATGCGGGAAACAACATCCTGAATTGATGCTAGAAATCTGAGCTCCCCCACTACATCCTCCCACTGTATTTATTTATTTATTTATTAACAGTAGATTTATACACTCCCCCAATCAATAGACTCTGGGCGGTGTACTCAGTCCAGCGAACACCTCACTCGCTTCTATTGCTCATATTCTTTTTTTTTCTTGCTCCCTCCCCCCCCCCCTTTTGACCTGAACTACTAGTTTGGCTGGAAGATTTATCCTAAGGAAATGGTAAAAGAGGAAAAGAGTTCTCCATTCTGTTTCCAGATAACTTCTTGAAGCCAGCGTGGCCTCTATACAGCACTCAAAAGCCAATGAAACAATGCCTTGCAGTTTATTAACTGAAAATAGAGACAGCCTTATGTGTCTCTGGGATCTCCTGGCCTTGTGTCCACCCATCAAGTGCATATAATTCCTTTCTCAGAAACATTCCTCTGTCCTAAAGAATTATTCTGTATAATAATATTTTCCACCCTTCCAGTTTTTTAAAAAAGACTAATCTGCAAAATCACACCCATCCTGACCATCCTGTACTGAGCTGGCCCCACTTACCTTACCTCCCGGACAGCATCACCGTGAGGGTCCGGGAACCGAGAGTGGGCCCAATGCCCCACAAACGGAAAAAAAATTAAAAACTATGTTCCTCAGCATCCTCTGCGCTGCGGTATGCCTCAGCCAATCAGGTATCAGGACAAGAGTGGAGAGGAGATCGGACAGCTGTCGCGCATGACAGAAAACAATCAGCCATCACAAGCACCTTTCCCCCCACTACCCCGCTGAAGCTGTGGCAAGGCCGATGCCAGCCTTTGTCCGTGGAGCTGCAGAGAGAAGATGGGCACCCCAACTCCCTGATACCCCGCCGAAACCATGGCAAGGTGAGTGTTGGCCTTCATCCCCTGGGCCATGGAGAGAAGAGGGGCTTCCCCTCCTCCCCACAACCCCACTGAAGCCACGGCAAGGCCGGTGCCAGGGGAGATGACAGTGAGGACACACTTCGTCCAGGGACATGTATCCATGGACGAAGTGCAGCCTGACTGTCAGCTCCCCTTTACCCCATCACTGTTTCGAGAGCTGCTCTCGAAACAGCAATGAGGAAACATCCCCTCCTCCCATTGCTGTCTTGAGAGAAGCTCTCAAAACAGCGATAGGAAAAAGAAAAGCTGACAGTTAGGCAGCACTTTGTCAGGGGATGTGCATTCCCGGACGACGTGAGGCATGACTGTCATCTCCCCT